>CM053566.1:65600376-65775138 GCA_028646485.1 Cryptoprocta ferox | reverse complement strand
ATATGTTTGCACTCATAGGTCTAACAGGAGAAACCCAACAGAGGACCATGGGGAGGGGAAGGAGGAACAAGAGTTAGGGAGAGGGAGGGAGACAAAGCAAGAGAGACTCTTGAATACTGAAAACAAACTGAGGGGGGAAGGGGAAGGGGGAATGGGGAAGGGGGGTGATGGTCAGGGTGGAGGACACTTGTGGGGAAGAGCACTGGGTGCTATATGGAAACCAACCTGACAATAAACTATGAAGTTAAAAAAAATTTGTTAGAATTCACTGGTAGAGACATCTTGTAAAAAAAAAAAAAAAAACAAGTCAAGAGATTTGGCGTTGGGTTTTTTCTCCTGTTGTATAGATACAGATTATCTGGCCCATTTCTATATGCTCTGTAGCATATCTTTTGCCCACATTTCCCCCGGTCAGCAGGTTTGTGTTCATGCAATCATTTATTGAATTAATGTGATTAAAAGTATTTATCAAGACCTTATTGACTGCCAGGCTCTATGCTAGTCACTACAGGGCTGACAAAACAGGCCAAGTCTATTCCTATCAGAAGTTTAGAATACAGATTTTATTCTTCAATAAAAATGCATTTTCATGCAGGATGTTTGGTTCTTACCTCGAAGCACTATCATTGTAATTGTCTTTTCTATATAAAATAACTGTTATTGTGTTATATTTTCTTATTAGTACAACAAGAGAGACACGGCTTAATGTCACATGATGGACTGTTCTGAACCCTGCTCACTATTACAAACAGAGATGCTAGATAAAATGTAATTTTGAATTTTCATAGAACATAATCCACTCCTTTGGGCGTACAGTTCTAGGAGTTTTACCATATGGATATATTCATGTAACTACTATTACAGTAAAGATACGAGACTGTTCAATCACCCCCAAAATCTCACACTGTTGTTCTTTTTTAAACACTTTCCCACCCCAAACCCTGGCATCCACTGACTTGCTTCCTGTCCCTCTAACTATGTCCTTTCACGAATGCCATATAAATGGAATAATATACCTTTATTATAGACTACCTTGTTTCACTCAACATAATACCTTGGAGATTATCCATGTTGTATGAATCAATACTCCATTCCTTTTTATCTCATAGGAATATTCCATTTTCTACATGAGCCACAGTTTATTATCCATTCACTCACTGAAGGACATGTAGGTTGTTTCCAGTTGGGGGTGATTATAAATAATGCGGGCTCAAAACTTTTGTATATGTTTTCTTCTTAAACAAATTTTCATTTCTCTAAGGTAAATGCTCAAGAACAGGGTTGAAGGATCATAGTTATAATAATTTCTTAACTTTATAAGAAATTGTCAAATCATTTTCAAGAAGAGCTGTATAACTTTATATTCCCATCAGCAGCAATGGTCAGTGAAAGTTTCAGTTGCTCCGCATTCCTACAAGCACTTGATATTGTCTTTTACTTTTTAAACCATTCCCATAGGTTTTATTATGGCTCTGCATTGTGCTTTCAGTGTGCTTTCTCTGATGACTAATGATGCAGAGTCTGTTTTCTTGTGCTTATTTGCCATCTGGATATCTTCTTTGGTGAAATATCTTTTCATATCTTTTGCCCCATTATTTTTAGTTGTCTGATTTCTTACTGAATTTTGAGAGTTCTTTATGTATTACAGATACAAATCTTTTCTCAGATGTGACTGAAAATATTTCTCCCACTCCGTAGCTTGTCCTTTCATCTTTTTTAAAAAAAAAAAAAAAAAAAAAAACACTTATTCATTTTTGAGAGTGAGAGAAACAGAGCATGAGGTGGAGAGAGGCAGAGAGAGTGGGAGACACAGAATCAGAAGCAGACTCCAGGCTCTGAGTTATCAGCACAGAGCCCAGCCCCGGGCTTGAACTCACAGACTGCGAGATCATGATCTGAGCTGAAGTCAGACGATTAACCGACTGAGCCACTCAGGTGCCCCTCATCCTTTCGTTCCCTTAACAGTGTCTTTTGCAAAGTAATTTTTTTTTAAATTTTGATACATCCAATTTTTTTTTCTTTTATGGACCACACTTTGGTGTTATTTCTAAGAACTCTTTGCTTAGCTCAAGTTCAGAAAGATTATCTCCATATTTTTCATAGAGTTTATACAGTTAATTTTTACATTTTAGTATTTGACTCATTTCACGTTAATTTTTGTAAAAATGTGAGGTCAGTATTCACTTTCTTGAAATAGATGCCCAGTACCAATCGTTGTATCATTATTTCCTGAAAGATGGATTTTTTCATTGAATTTTGTTATCTTTATCTAAAATCAATTAATTATGTGCACATAGGTTTTTGTCCTTTCAATCCTGTTCCATGGATTTGTTTCATCACTTTCACCACTGCTGCACTGTCTTGATTCCTGAAACTTTATAATAAATCTTAAAATCTGGTATTGCAACATGTCCTCCACCTTTATTAGTTTTAAAAATCCTTTTGGCTTTTCTAGTCTATTTGACTTTCCATATAATTTAAGAATAAACTTTTCAGGGGCGCCTGGGTGGCTTAGTCAGTTAAGCATCTGACTTCAGTTCAGATCATAATCTCGCTGTTAGTGAATTCGAGTCCCCCACCCCCACCAGGATCTGTGCTGACAGCTCAGAGCCTGGAGCCTGCTTTGGATTCCATGTCTCCCTCTTTCTCTACCCCTCCCCAGCTCGCACTCTGTGTGTCTCTCTCAAAAATAAACAAACATTAAAAAAATAAAGTTTAGGCTCTTTCCATAATTTGGCTATTGTTGAGAGCACTGCTATAAACATTGAGGTACACATGCCCCTATGTATCAGCACTCCTGTAACCCTTGGTAGTGCTAGCTGGGTCACAGGGGAGTTCTATTGCTAATTTTTTGAGGAACCTCCACACTGTTTTCCAGAGTGGTCGCACCAGTTTGCATTCCCCCCAACAGTGCAAGAGGGCTCCTGTTTCTCCACGTCCTCGCCAGCATCCGTGGTTTCCTGATTTGTTCATTTTAGCCACTCTGACCAATGTCCATCAACTGATGAATGGATAAAGAAGATGTGGTTTATATATACAATGGAATATCACTTGGCAATGAGAAAGGATGAAATCATGCCATTTGCAGCAACCTGGATGGAACTGAAGGTATTATGCTGAGTGAAATAGAGAAAGATGATATCATATGTTTTCACTCATATATGGGTCTTAAGAAACTTAACAGAAAGCCATGGGGGACTCTTAAATACAGAGAGCAAACTGAGGGTGGATTGGGAGGGTGGGGGAGAGGGGAAAATGGGTGATGGGCATTGATGAGGGCACTTGTTGGGATGGGCACTGGGTATTGTATGTAAGCCAATTTGATAATTAATTATATTCATAAAAATAAAATAAAATTTAGAATAAGTTTTTCATGTATTAAAAAATTCTGCTGGAATTTTGATTTTAATTATAAATATAGATCAAGTTGACAAAAACTGACACCTTTACTATTTGAGACTACAAATTCATAAAAACAGAATCTCTCTCATCTTATTCAGGTCATCTTTGTTTTTCGTACCTGCATTTGGCTGTTACCAATATATAAATGCTGCACACATTTTGTCAGATTAATACTAAATATTTCATTGTTTGAATACACTGTAAAGGGTACAGTTGCTTTAATTTCAGTTTCCAGTTACTTATTGCTAAACTATAGAAATAAAGTTGGTTCTCTTATATTGGTCTTGTATCCTAAAACATTTCTAAAATTACTTATTCCATAGTATTTTGTGGATTCTATAGCAATTTTTACATAGGCAATTATGTTGTTTGTTAATATACTTTTACTCTTTCATTTCTATCTGTATGCATTTTATTTTTTTTCCAGTACTGCATTGACTAGGGCTTCAAATATGATGTTAAAAAGAGTTGTGAGAGCCGACAGCTTTGCCTTGTTCCCAACCTTAAAAGGAAAACACTCAGTCTTTTACCATTAAGTATCATATCAACTGTAAGTTTTTATAAATGTTCATTTTTGGATATTTTTAAGGAAAGTTATCATAAACAGAAATGAAAGTAAGACACAGGCAAGAATAAAGTATTTTAAATGTATATAACAAAATTTATTACCTGGAATATATTAAGAATTCCTGTCATTTTAATAGAAAATGCCAACATTTGGGGGAAAAACACATGAAAAAATTCACTAACATTTGAAAATATGCCCAGTCTCATTAGTTTCCAGTTAAGTTTTATATTAAATTTTGATAATGTTGAAAGCACCTTCTCTATAATTAAATTTTTGAAAAAGAGAGTGTATTTGGGAAGTTATCTCAAAATCCAGGCACTGTTTTGATGTTTTAGAGTTTAGGAAAACAACATGGTTGAGCTTTGTAACTTTAATTGTATATGAATTTTTTAAATGCACTGTATTCATGAAATATTATCTCTGATACCAGTCATGCTTTATGACTTTCCATAATTTTAAACATGTTTCATAACTCAGAAAAATTTCACAGTATACCTGAGGAGTGAAGTAACTGAAGAGTAAGAGAATCTTTTCCTCTTTACATTTGAAAAGAAAAATCCCCATACAAGGAATCTGCCAACTCTAACTGTACAGAGCCAAGTTTTCCATCTTACTTTGTCTCAATCTGATTGTTTATCAGGTATGTTCTTTGTTTAGGCTCTCTGAGTCATAAATATTCTGTAACCTTGGCTTTTCTTATCAACAAAGAGAAACAATTTACAACACAGAGCCTTTACCAAAAAAGTGTTTTTAGGTCTAAACGACTTACTTCAGCGTTTACTTTAAATTAAAACCAATGCCCTGCTTTACCAGAGACATATTTTTTTCTCACTTCACTTAATGCTTGAACAAAAAGGGGGCTTATACTATTGTGTTTTCACGTTTGTTACTGAAGTCATGTGAACTTCCGCAGTAAGGTGTCATTTTATTCTGAAGATTAACAACAAAATTTGGATCTGATGTTACGAAGTATTGATGGAAAGGAGTACTGTTATACACTCTGTGTAACACGACTAATCCACGTAGAAAGAATTCCTTTATTTTCTATTTATCAGCCCACCTTTGTGATCCCAGACAAATTCAGGCAGAAAGAACAGAATGAAAGCAAAAGCACTGGATGAGCATATCTGAATTCCCACATTCTCACTCTGCTTCTTAGGAACTGCATGACCATAGGCAAGAACAGAAATGTGACTGAGCCTCAGGTCCTCATCTCCCAAGGCAGGATCCCAGTGGTGTGCTGACTTCTCCAGGCTCACAAGAGCCAACTGTTAATACTCAGAACTTCAGTGAGAAGGTTGTTAAAATGTTGATGGCCTGAAGCAGAGCCACGACGGAAATATTTATATCAGGGAAATTAGCAAATGATACAAGTCAGGGTTCTTTTTAGTTTTCTAGCAAGTTTAACACACCATTTGAGGACATAAGGAAAAGTAAAGACCGATGTTCCATACATTCTTAAAATGTCATTAGCCTATCCAGAAAAGTCAAATTCATAATTAGAAAATAAATATAGTACAAATAATTTTACATTATTTACCACTGAATTATTTATATCACCCTCTGTATTAAATATAATACAAACTACTTTTATGGAGAGCTTACTAAGTGCTACCTTTCTCCATATTTTGTAGTGCTTTTTTAAAAGGTAATTCTCCCAGGGCACCTGGGTGGCTCAGTGGGTCAAGCGTCTAACTTTGGCTGAGGTCATGATCTCATGGTTCTGTTTGTGAGTTTGAGCCCTGCGTCGGGCTCTGTGCTGATGGCTCAGAGCCTGGAGCCTGCTTCAGATTCTTTCTCCTTTCTCTCTCTTCCCCTCCCCCACTGGCACTCTGTTTCTCCCTCAAAATAAAACATTAAAAAAAGGTAATTCTTGCAAGTATTTTATGGAACAGACATTACACTACCCATGTCATGGGTAGGAATGGAGACTCAGAAAAGAACTTGGTCACAACCATATGTGACAGAATGAGTAATGGACCTGGGGCCATCCAATTCCAAAACCTTTGCTCTCTTCACCAGGTCATTCTGTTTCTGTTTCTACAACAACTGAGGTTTATTCTAGACATTCACCAAAGATTCAGGCAAGCAAATGTTTCTTGTTGCAGCAATGATGAACACTATAATGCCAAACCAAAGTTCAAATCTTTCACTTCCATTTTCTCTTTCACTTCTAAGCAGTCATTAGCAACAACAGGTTGTTGCGATGTAAAATAAATGAAGTGGGGAAAAAAAAAAGCCTCAGCTACCTCCCTCCCTTTGCCTATTTCTTGAAGAGCAGACTGACTCTAGGTATGGAAAGTAACTTCTTTGTGGCTTCAGAGGTTATTGCCCCTTGACCTCTCACTGCATAGCCACAAAGAAAGTTCTGACAATTTCACTCATATTTGCAAATATAATCATCCTTTGTTCAACATACATGCACATCGCCCTCTTTCAGGATGACAGCCTTAGAAAAATTTGTAGCATTTTCCCAAACAAGGAACAAACATTAATATCCAACATACACCACTACATTGGTTGCTGCACTTGTCCAGTGTGTAGCCTTTTGCGGAGTTTTGGGAAGCCAGAGCTGACTGTTGACATGAGATCTTGTGTGGTTCTCCCTAGCCCTCAGCCCAGAGACAATTCACAGAAAACCAATGGCCATGACTCAGGAATGCACTCTAGCCAATGCTATCTTGCTCTCACAAGAATCTGATTCAAACCAAAAACTTGAGAAGAGCCCCTGGTAGATTGGCAGAGGAGCAGGGAAGGCTTCTTTACATCAATTAACTGTCCAGGTTTGATAGGCTTGATGTCCAGTTGGCATGGTACCAATGGCAGCAGGAATTCTTAGATCAACCAGAATGGCTAACCTGTGTGGGTAGATCTGCCCAAGGCACAGTGGCCCATTCTGTTAGGGCAAGGAAATTCCCTTTTATGTGTGCTTTCAGCATCAACCAAAGCCTTATGGAGAAGCTACATTCACTCATGTTTTTGCCACTTTAAAATAAAGAGTATTTTTATGTGTGAGATACTTTGAACAATTAACTTGCACTTAAAACAGCAAAATTAAGTTCATGTAGAAAGGTGGGGATGGATGGGGTAAGGTGTAGCTCTTACAACACTAAAAAAATAAAAATAAAAATATAATTAATAACCAATTGACTTCAATATGCTTGACTTTGCTAATCGCTTCCAGAAATATCAAATTTAAAACATCATACTTTAAAATAATACACAATTTGCAGACTTACTATGGACCCCCCAACCATCACAAGAGGATGCATTTCAGTGCTTTCCTCTAGGGGAAGTAGAGGAGCACTTGAACAAAAAATGTGGTTCCTTCCCTTTAATATTTAGACCTATAGAGAAAGTCTTCCTCTTTGGAAAAGAAGTATTTTGCCTTATTAACATAATTTATCATGTGTCATAGCTTTGTTTATTGTGGAATATATCCCTCTGGTCATAAATGACATCCATGCACACCCAGGAGAAAATCATCTATCTGTTCCCAATTCTCAGCCCGTATCCTAACACTACTCTGAGGCTGAAGATTGCTCAAAAGACAAAGTGTTTAGCCCAAAATTGGCTTTCACTAAATAGCAAACGAATGATAAAATGAAGGGATTGCAGAGCTACTGAATAATGGTTTAAATTCAGAAGAATAGAAATTTTCTTTTACATGTGAATCCATCTTCTCTGGGCTTATAACTAGACATTGTTTTTCTCAGTAACAAGGGGAAATATGCGCATTTTGCTTATTCTTAGCAACATTATATTTTCAACTATTGATATTCATCAGCACAATGCAACACTTTTAATTGATAATAAATATGTGAATGAAGGTAGCCCCTACTAAGCCTTAAGGAAAACTACAAAAGACACCTAAGTTATAGCCCCTAATATCACAGGGACACATGAAACTTACAAGGCAAGTTACAAGCCTATCACATTTAATTTCTTATTCATTATTAATTCAACAAACATCTACTGAGCCCTACTGTTTGTCAGGTAATAGTCTAGGTGCTTGTGAAACATCAGTGAATAAAATAGTCAATGATATGTTATCCTGGAGTTGGCATTTTAGCAAGGAGGAGATAGATAATAAATGATAAACATAATAAATCACATAACATATTGGACAGTGATACACACTATGGGGAAAAAAAGGTGAGTAGAGCAAAATAGGAGGACTGGGGTAGTTGGAAGAGCAGATGAAATTTAAAGAGTGATCTGGTAGGCTACACTGAAAGGGGAACTGAAGTAATGACTTAAAGGAAAGGAATGGATGAGAGACCCAGGAAGTGGGAAAAGTCAGTGTAGTGGCCATAGGTGGAAGTGCTCTTGGCATTGTCAATAAATAGTAAGAAGCCAAAGTGACTGCATCAGGGTAAAATGGGGAGATATAGGGTCAGGGTGTTCATGGGGGTTGGGCACTGAGGTAGGCACACCGCATAGTAGATATAGGCCACTATAAAGACATTGGCTTTTTTTTTCAGACTGAAATAAGAAGTCCCTGCAATGATATGCACAGAGGATGCTATAATTTAAATTTGTTTTAGAAACAGCATACTTCCATGTTGAGAAAAGATGATGAGGAAGTTCAAAAACAAGTAGATCAGTTAGGAGGCTATACCATTAGTCTAGTTTAGAGATGGAGGCATGAAACCTGAGTGGTCTCAGTGAGAGTGGTAAGAAGTTGTCAGATGGTTTGATGTTTTGAAGATAGAGTCAATGGGATTTCCTGATAGAATGGAGGTAGGAAGCGACAGAAAGGGAAAGAAAAAGGGTGACTCCAGTTTCAGGAAAGCTCAAGTGTATCAATTGAGATAGGTGAATGCCCACATGGGCATGGGGATGGGGAGAGTGAGGATTGTTAAAACAGGGATCTCTAGTGGCAATGAGAAGGCACCTCTCAGATCTACAAATACAGGCAAGTGTAGCTGCCCAATGAACTGAGGCCAACCTCCTAAGATCAGCTTTTTCCCAATGACTGACAACAGCACAACTACGAAAGCTGGCCCAGTTCCTGGGAGATAGGAAATTATGGCTCAAAGACTCCCAATAAGCTCTGCCAAAACATTCTTAGAACTCCATTGCAACAGAAGACTTGTCATATCCAACCTCCCTTCCTTCCAAAGGGACCTACACTGCAACCTGAAGGATTTCCCAACATCTCCCAGCTTTCTCTCTTGTTCTCCATTAGCATTTTCCCCCTATAAGCCTCCCGTATTTCTAATCCCAACTTGCTATGCTATATGCTTCTCAGAGAACCAGAAGTAATTCAGGGTATTAGAACGAATGGATTGAAAAGTCAGGAGGTGGTGACTGAGAACACACTGCATGGAGCTGAGTTCTTGAGGAACTGCTGGCATTGGTAAGTTAAATGCCAAGGATGTGTCCACGGAGAGAGAGAGGCTGAGGTACAGTAAATGACAAGATCATTGTTGGAAGAATAATGTTCATGTGTTCTGAAATTATAAATATAATAATCAGCAGCTAAGTTAATCAAAAATGAAGCAAAAATGATACAAGATCAGTAGATGAAACCACAAGGAGGGGGAGGAGGAGATGTAATCTGATGACATGATATTCCAAGCTAAAATGTTAGGAGGCAGAAGAACAAAGAAAGGAGAAGAGTCTAGTGTGACAATAAGTAGCAAAGCGATTACCTACTCCACCTCAGTCCTCCTTATAGGAGGGTTAAAGGGGTAGGGAAACAGCCACACCTTGAGAGGGTTTCAAGAGAAGCAATATCTTTGGGAGTGAGCCAGTTCAGTTAGCTAGTGGCTCTCAATGGGAGACAACTTGGCAACGTCTGGAAGTTGGGGCAGAAATGCTACCTGTATCTGGTGGATAAAGGCCAACTATACTGTAAAATATCCCACAATACATAGGACAGCTTCCCACAACAAAGAATTATATGGCCCTAAATGTTAATACTGTTGAGGCTGAGAAACTCTTCATTAGAAAAATAAGGCAAATGGAAGCTCAGAGAAGGTATTGAGGAGAGCCCAGCATTGTGAATTGCTAACGGCACAATGGGAAAAGTTTAAGATGTTGGGGGAAATGACAAAAGGAGAACAGGTCACATGCACATCCCTACAAGAATTATAGTTGGGAGACAAGGGGTGACCAAGAGGCCTAGGGTTTCTTGTGATAACTAATATGGGATAATATGTGTGTTGGAGGTGGTTGCAGAGTTGAGTCTATGTTGCCCCTCTTCACTCTTGATGATGCACTTAATTCAATCTGGACTCCTGCCTGGAAAGGACAAGCGTACCTGTAATATATGTGTAGTGTCCCAGCTCATATTAACCCTTCATCTTTTCTCTACTTTCTGGGTCTTTATTATTACAATACTCCCTACCAGTCACCCCTAAGTCCTTATATTTGCTCAGAAGTTCGGGCAGAAGAAAATAGCATCCCTGATAAAGAATCACTACCTTTTCTTTTGTACTCCCCTCCCCACTTACACACATTCCTATCAAACATGCCTCCTAGCCATTTCGTTACTTCAGAGTTCTGATAAATCAAATTAGCAGTTAACTACGACTCTGAAATATGTTAAACCAACTAAATAATAATGAATATGAACAAAGGATTTCAATATTTTAAGAAATCATTACCATTAGTGTTTCAGACACAGAGGCAAAGCTTTTGTTAGAGACCACCCAGGTGGCCAATTCTGTTCAGAAAGAGCTCATAAAGAAGGTACATACCTTTATTAGCATAGTCACCTCCTCCTGGCTGAAAGACTCCACAAAGACAAATCCCACAAAACATTATTCAGATGCACACTGGGAAGAACTCTATCTCCTGTTCCTCTCCACTTGTATTCCTGTTTAGCTATTCACACAGATCAGAAGCTGTTGCTACTATGGCTTGGTTTAAGTATTCTCTTTGTTACCTTGGCTCTAATGTAGTGCATGATTTGTTTCCTCACCTCCGTCCCTTTCCCTTTCTCCACCAGCTGAGTTAGGTATCTCTTCTTTGTGCTCCCATGACACCTGATACGCCTACATTCCTTTTCTTTGCTTACCATTTTCCCTAACGTTATTTTAATTCTTGGTTTATTTACGTCTTACGTCTTGCCCAAAATAGACTCTGAGTACAATAAAAACAATACCACGAGTTATCTACCTTCATATGGTAGCCTCGCGACAGTGCCTGCCACAAAAATAGTTGCTGAATTAGTGAATTAAATGATGGACAGAAGAGTGGGTGAATAACTTTAGCTCTAGTACAAAGTTTATGGGGTTCTAACAGTGATGCCCTTTCGTGAATGTCCCTGAGCTACTGCAGTTTTGGGTTATCATCATATTGCTTTTTCCCTCTGATCTTTTATACTGTCATGCAATCAGTTATCGCCAATGACCACCATGCCTGTTTCTACCAGTGCTTCCTACAGTTTTACCCTCTTGTTTATTTCTATTCTTCTGTGAGAGGGGAAACCCCAGATAATCGGGACTGTGATAAAGTTAGTAAAGCTACATGCAAGTAGGTAGGCTCCAAGGACTTTGAAAATACTTTATGAAAAGGCAAGCAATTTTATGGTATTCTTGTCACTCATAAACCCTTTTGCTTCTTGTGTGGTGCTCATGATAGTTGAGGTCTTGAGATAAAGAAAACATCCCATTAGCATCTGTGTTGATTACAAACTGAAATGTGATTGTCCTTTTCACAGATGCCACCTAAAAGGTAGGAATGCTGTCTCAACTTCACTATAGACTCTTTGTGTGCTTCGTACCTTCCTTTCACATTCTTTCAGTTCAGCAAAAATCCTTGTCTGCAAGTATTTCACAGCACTGTTTCCACTTGGTCACAACTTAATAGTGAAAATTCCTTGATGCCCTCCATCTTATTTTTCTTTCTTTTTCTGGTCTTTTTTGTTTTCTTTTGCCATAATGCAAGATAAATGGTTAAAACACAACTTTTAAGGGAAAGAATACAGTTCCACTCCCAGTCCCACCCTTTAATCAAGTAATGAAACAATGAGAAACAAAATCTCAACTTTGAGTCTCTGCGTTTTCACCAACAAAAACAGACATAATTATGACACTTCATTCCCAGGATTTAGATGACAGCCAAATGTCCTACTATAATATGAAATTGCTGTAAGCTTGAAGAGCTCCAAACATTTTATGTTAGAACTGAAGGGAAGAACAAAGAGCCCAGGGAGTTAACTGGGTGCAAAGAAAGGGAGATTTGGAAAGAGCCAACGTGTGGGGAATATCAAACAGGAGACATGTTTCCTAAACCCAAAGAGTATACAATCTATTTGCAGAAACAAGATTTTTATATATGAAACAATTAGTGAACACTACCAGGAAATATATACAATCAATTGATAAATTGTGTGGTTCAGAATATTAACTTCTTTAGGACTTCTGAGAAGGAACATACATGTGAACTGAATAAATTTAAAAAGACATCTTAGAAATTCACTCTATTTTTTAAATCTTATAGGAATCCTAAGCAATCTCTAGTTTAAACTCCACTTCAGAGAAGAAGAACCCAAGAGTTCATCCCATTTCCTCAAGAAGAATCAAAACAATCAACATTCAAGGGTTAATCCAGAACTCTTTCTACCACATTCCACTTGGAGAAGAAAAAAACCAAGAACAGGACATATAGCTAAGAAGATACTGTGATAATTTAGTGCTCTGACCTGGAGGTAAGCAAAAGGGGGCCAAGACCCAGAGGGAAGCTCTAACTGGAATCCTGATGGGCCAATGATTAACTCTAGCAGCCAAGATCACTTTGTGGTTAAGAAGAATAAATCGCCTATGATTCTCAGATATGTATGGGCCATAAAGTGTCACCTCAACCCTCTTTCCTAATCAACACCACCATATTTACTAGCCCTTCCTTTCAAGAATATGGAATCTAGATATTGTATCAATAATAGGTAGTAAGACTAGGTAAGTTCTAGAAAGTGATTGATTTCAACTCAGACAATGGTTTCTGAAGGTCAAGCACCTTGAAGGTGTATTAGGAACTGAGAATACAAATATGGAAACTTGTCTCTGACCCAAAGGAATACACTATCTAACAGTGGTGATAAATAGGAAAAGCAAACAGTTGGTTTTAATATAATATATTTAGTGCTGCAGGAAAATACCAGAAACAGAGACTCAGATCCAATTTCAACTTTTTAACTCAACATGGGTTTTAACCCCTAAGCCAAACCTAATGAGGGATGAGATCCAGGAAACACTTCATGGGAACATGGTGCCTGAACTATGGAATAAAAAGGTGATCTATAAAACTAAACTATAAGGTGCAAAGGGATAGGAAGTGGACACTATATTTATTATTACTTTCTCCAGTACTCAGTATTGGGAATTCGCTGTACCCCTTTTTCTCCTTCCACATTTAGAATCAATGGAGAAATAACACACAGAAGATACACAGGTAAAGATCAAAGATCAGCTTTATTATTGATAAATATGATTAAACAATATGGCTTTGTATTTGTAGCCAAAGTTAGCTACTGGAAGGTCTACTCATGTCCCTGTGAAAAGAAATGAAGCAAAGTGTGGAGGGAAGCTGGGAGTGATCCTTCCATATTTTCCCCTCCTAAAGCATATAGGCACAGTGCATGTTCCAAAAGTGTTTGTCGAGTGAATGGAATGTATGTAAATGTCTTGTCTACTGAGCTCAGTGGGAAGGGTGGTGATATTTTATAGTGAAAAGCTGCTTGGGTAGTGCATAGTTTACTTCCATTCCTCACTGTGAGGACTCAAAGGCAAGCTGTTGCTCCGTAGGAGCTCCCACTGGTGAAAGAAAACAATGGATTTTGCTTACTAGTGGTCCTTTCTTGAATGACCAGCTGTCCTACTCTTGGTTCTATTTGACAGTGCTACCACTTTTTGACTCAGAGTCCATTTCTCAGATATCTTTGGTTCTGGAACTTCACAAATGGGCTCCCATCACCCTTCCTCCTCTCCCTTCCTACTTCCTGTTCCTCCCTCCCATGTATCTTAAGACACTGTTTTCTTTGCCTGCTCAATATGCCAGACAAGAGCTATCACTTCCATAGGTTTGACATGATCCTACTCATAGTCCCACATTAACATGTAAGTCAAAAAGAAATTGATCCATTTTAATGCAGATCCAATACCACTGTTTTATCCAATGAGATGTTCTGCATGAAATCCCTCATGTCTCAGGAGAAGGTGATCTTTCTTCAAGTCCCTTTACCTAAGTATTCAGATATATAATGTTCTACATGGGGCAAGACATTTTTCCCTGCCTTGGTCATGGCGATCACTTTGTGCTCTGAAGCATGAGATTCAATTACCCATATCGTTGTCTTGGCCTACATAGCTACAACCATTATTAATGATCATAAAATACCTACTTCTTTGATATAAATTCAGTCACAGTTATGCACTTTCAATCATGCATCAACCAAGTACATTAAAAAATATTTTTTTCAAGCTTCTAGGAGATAAATGTCCCTTAACAAGATTTGCATTCTATTTAAGACATTTTTAAAGAAAAAGTCATTAATTGACTCTGAGTAGCTTAGCAAATACCCAAATTGGGAAAATACTTCAGAAAAAAAAGTGATTTTATTTTTTTAAAACAATTTTACTGGGGCGCCTGGATGGCTCAGTCAGTTAAGCATCCGACGTTGGCTCAGGTCATAATCTCATGGTTCGTGAGTTCAAGCCCTGCATAAGGCTCTGTGCTGATAGCTGAGAGCCTAGAGCCTGCCTCGGGTTCTCTGTCTCCCTCTCTGTTCCTCCCCTGTTCACACTCTCTCTCTCAAAAATAAACATTAAAAAAGTTTTAAAAAATTTTATTTGTCTATTTATTTATTTATGGAGAGAAAGAGGGAGAGCACGAGCCAGGGAGAGGGGTAGAGGGAGAGAGAAAGAATCTTAATCAGGCTTCACACTCAGCACAGAGCCCAACACAGTGCTAGATCCCACAATCCTGGGATCATGACCTGAGCCGAAATCAAGTGTCAGACGCTCCACTGACTGAGCCACCCAGGTGCCCCCAGACAAGGTGATTTTAAATAAATTTTTTTTCTCTGTGTTATTGATCTAA
Source organism: Cryptoprocta ferox (assembly GCA_028646485.1). Lineage (NCBI taxonomy): Eukaryota > Metazoa > Chordata > Mammalia > Carnivora > Eupleridae > Cryptoprocta > Cryptoprocta ferox. Next base: position 65,760,119 of record CM053566.1, on the reverse strand, counting down.
GTCTCTATTTGGAATGATACATGTATATTGTTTTTAAAATACTTTTCTGAACTAGCAATGAATCTTGCCCATAACAACTGGAAAGATTACCTGAGGCAGAGGTCACAGGACACGTCGCTGAGCCAGCACAGCAAGAACTGCATTTCACCTACTGGTGTCACAGTGACATTGCAGGCTAAATCTAAGGAACCCTGTGAAATATTTCTTTAAACCCGAGGAAAGGGGGCACCTGGGTGGCTCAGTTGGTTATGTATCTGACTTCAGCTCAGGTCATGATCTCATGGTTTGTGGGTTTGAGCCCTGCATTGGGCTTAGAGCCTGGAGCCTGCTTCAGATTCTGTGACTCCCTCTCTCTCTCTGCCCCTCTCCTGCTCATGCTTTGTCTCTCTCTCTCTCTCAAAAATAAGTAAATGTTAAGAAGAAATTTTTAAATAAAAAAAATAATAAACCCATAAAAGGAACCTTCCTACTGAAATCACTTACCGATAAAGGCCATTTTGCACTTACCCTCCATTGATGTTCTGGAACTGTAAAAGACAGTTATAGCACATACATTTTCAATTTTAGAAATCAACTTTTTATTTTCATTTCATTTTTCAGTACATATCTGAAAATAAAACTTATCTTGAGTTAATCACATTTGCTACGTCCTTTTTGACACATAATACACATGTTTGGGGTATTAGGACATGGATATCCTTGGGACGACATTATTTTGTTTATCACATATCTCAATGAAATTTCTCAGGGTCCTTTGTTATGAGGCAGGGAAAGTAAAGAGCAAGGTGTTAAAAATTTTTAATATCATGAAACACCTTGTAAATGTTCAAATTTCTAAATATGTGTTAAATATCAACTACAGGCTAATGTTTGTTTGATGGGATCAAGATCCCAATAAGATCTAGTATGAATCAATGATTTTTAAATCTCTTTATATCTCAAACCAACTTAATCGAGTTATAATATACATACCATAGTATGTATTCATTGTAAATCTACAAGTCATTGACTTTGGTAACTTCACACTGTCTCTTCCAATCTATGGGTTTCCTTCCAGCCCTGCTCCCTTTTTGTTGAAGAAAGTGGTTCTTTTGTTCTACAGATTCCCAGAGTTTTAGTTTTACTGAGTTCATTCCTGTATACAGTTTTACATGTTTCTCTGTTTATTAGTTTTTATGCATTTACTATTCATAATTTTTATATTTTTATACTTTATATTTTATAAATTTTATTAAAATATTTTTTATAAATTATTACTTACTATAAGCTTATAGCTGGACATTATATGAACTACCTTTAGCCAGAAAATTCAAAGATTATGATGTACAGTTCATTAGGATGCATCCTCTTGTAATGTCAGCAGCTATTAATGAAGAATGCCTACCCTCTATTAATTCATTAGGGGCTGTAAAATAGTAATGCTTTAAATCTATCATTTCTACTTTTTTTATTAGCTTGAGAAACTATCATAAATGAAGTATTCTTCTATTATTTAGTTACCCATTGGTACAGTTTACATAGGAAAGCCAGGATTAAATGTTTGATTCACTTGATTTTAGTTATCAGTTTTCAAAATAATAAGTTGATTTCTTTTATTACTTCATTTCCTACAGAGAGAGAGAGAGAGAGAGAGAGAGAGAGAGAGAGAGAGAGAGAGAGAGCACACATGAGCACAGGGCAAGGGCAGAGGGAGAGAGAGAAAATCTTAAACAGGCTCCATGCCCAGTGCAGAGCCCGATGCAGGGCTCAGTCTCACTACCATGAGATCATGATCTGAGCCAAAATCAAGAGTCAGATGCTTAAGTGACTGAGCCACCCAGATGCCCCAAAGTAATAAGTCAATGTCCAAGCACCCTCCAATGGTGAATTTATTATTTGTGGTTTTAAAAAAAATTTGAATAATCCTTTAAGGCCATCACTATTGTTTCTTAAATTGCCCCATTTCTGGCCAGTGGTATACTCTTCATATTGATTCTGGAGTCCTTATGGTCCAACATGGAATGAGATATTCCTTATCCAGCCCTAACACTAACTCTAAAGAACCCCAACATTCTTAAATTTCAATTCCACGTACACACGTATATACTACTTAACGGGCTAACCACTGTGTTCCTGAGTCTCAACTTCATCTGCTTCCTCCAGCACATTCACTATGTTCTTATTTCTTGACTAGAATTAAAACAGGTATTATCTTTAAAGTTGAAAGTTCTTCGGTCATATCTACTAATTCATGAAACAAACACTGTAAAGTGTAGCAGTCAGTTTGATCAGAGAAGTCAAAACTATGAGTGATACAAAACTAAGGAACTTATAAAAATTATATTTTATTCTATTACAGGAGTTAGTGGAGACTTCTACACAAGGCTGTCTCCTCTGAGCCTGGTTATGGGTTGAAGTCACTCTAGGCTAATGAGCTCAGTAGTCAGGAAGGAAGTGGTTAGAAGCAGGGGCGCGTGGGTGGCTCAGTCAATTAGCATACTACTCTTGATTTTGGCTTAGGTCACGATCTCATGGTTCATGAGTTTGAGCCCTGCTTGGGGCCTAGCACTCACAAGAACACTCTGGATCCCAGGAGCACCAACTAGAACTTGCATCCAAATTTCATAGCTTCCTGCTTCAGTGATGTAGATGTTTCTTCGGGAAAGCCTGATACCCTTCACTACGCATCTGCACACGGCTGGGCCAGAAAACTGAGAGGCTGGAAAGGACACATGCCAGGAACTAGACAAGTTGCAGGCCTTGGTGATAACACTACACGAATAAGGTAAGCCAGCAGATCAGCAATAAAACATGTGAGCCTTCATAGTTCCTGGTGTCTCACAATAACCTCCAGAGCACAAAAAATGGTTGCTGCTTTCATTTCCACCTTCAAAATATTGAACAAATTTCTCTTGTGACCAACTTTAATCAAGTAGTGTACAGGGAATGGAATTGTGGAAAAGGTAATTTCAGGTTAACTAATTTGAAAGAGTACACAGCTACTAGAATTCATCCTTATTACCTTGGCATCCACATACTCCTCTTTTAATCATACTTAACTTCCAAATAAACAAAATAGAAAAACCATGCTTTACCTAACTTTTTCCAACTATCCCTCATAAAACTGAAAACATGCAGATACTTTTCCCCAAAGAGGATACAAGGCCTTTTGTTCATCTTTGAGAATGTTCACTCTTCACCCAGCTATGACATGCCCCCTTACTCCCTTTTAATGTAAAATTAAATACTATTAACATGCATTATGCTAGATGGTAAAAAAAAAAAAAAAAAAAAACTGGAAGAAGGGAGGAAAAATGAATGGAGTTGGTTAATGAAGTATATTCACATCAAAACAAGATAGATATACTATAACTCATTATAGTTCTCATTTCTGTAATTTGTCACATGGCATGGTTAAACATGTTTTAGAATTACCTTTTTCCAATAGGCATTCTATATTCCCTTTGCCCTCAGCAACTACCTCAGTCACCTGTAGTTCCTTTCTTGGGAGGGTGATCCATACCCTCACTCCCGAATGGTTTGAGCCATTAGCAGCCTTGCCTATACTGGGTTTCACTGACTTTTATAAGAGGTCATGAGAAAATGGTATCTTATCATGGGCTCAGTATCAGTCTCTGCCACTGGCATGTTGAGCACTCAGCAAAGGCAGAAGCGAGATCAACTCTGATGAATTCAAGTCCATGTTGTTGAGTTCATGCATAAACTTCATCCCTTCCAGCCTGGCCACTTTGTTCATGAACTCATTAGGTAAGGACAGAGGGACCTAGGGAGAGAGACAGACTGATACCATAGAATATGTTATCTCCTCCACTCAATCATTAGCATCCTCCTGGGCTGAAGTTACTCTTTCATGAGCATTTACATGACACAGATATCTTCACAATTCCTGCTAAGCTGTGAAGGTGTATCAATACAAATTTTATTTTACTTCCTTGTCACCAATATCCAGTTACGTTTCTTCTAAATTTCTGACCATCTGGCCAAACCATGAGATACATTATATGAATCACTATAGATCCATACCTCTAGCCATGTCTCCTTCTGGGCAAAATCCAAGTGTACCACTTGAAGTTATGTGCACTGAATGAATTTTGTTTCACCACTGTCTTTTATTCATAAGAAAATCCCCTTAAGACCATAAGTGCATGTTAAGAGGGAAGAGGAAATACAGCACAAGTATGAGATATAGACATTTAGGCCACTAGATTCATGAGTATACTTGTTGCCTTCAGGATCTGCCTAAACCCTGTTTTGTAGATACCTCTTCTATTTTATGATAAAGTCCTGCCATGTATATTCAGATTTATACATGACATTATAGACAATACATATTTAATAATGGGCAATTTAGGTCTCATAGAAATTAGGCCACATGTTCAGTCTCTCTTAGAGCCAGAAGCAGTTTCTCAACATGATAATCATTATCTTCAGTGATTAGCATAGTGAGGATCCAAAATCCTGAGGGTCTGCAATGTGATTTGCTTATGGGAGCCTTTCAAATACATCCCTGTCTGACACGTCAAACACCAATGGATCTGCTGGATCATAGAGTACAGGAAGCAGAGCGGCTTACATCGCACACTGGACTGATTACAGAGCTTTCTCTTCCTTATCCTAACCCAATTTAGAACTGGTAGCCCGGGGTGCCTAGGTGACTCAGTTGGGTGGGTGTCCAACTTCAGCTTAGGTCATGATCTCATGGTTCATGAGTTTGAGCCCCATTATCAGGTTTTGTGCTGACAGCTCAGAGCCTGGAGCCTGCTTCTGATTCTGTGTCTCCCTCTCTCTCTGCCCCTTCCCTGCTCACATACTCTGTCTCTCTCTCTCTCTCTCAAAAATAAATAAGCATTAAAAAATAATAAAACAAAATAAAACTGGTAGCTTTTCAGAGTACTCAGTCAATGGTTATAGTAACATGTCCAAATGAGATACATGTTCCCTCCAAAATACAAAATGCAATTACTGTTGGGTATTTCTTAGTGGTAGGAAGTACCAGATGTAACACCTTGTTCTTTACTGTCCCTGTCTCATAACAAAGGACCCTGAGAAATTTCATTGAGATATGTGATAAACAAAATAATGTCGTCCCAAGGATATCCATGCCCTAATACCCCAAACATGTGTATTATGTGTCAAAAAGGATGTAGCAAATGTGATTAACTCAAGATAGGAAGAGTGTATGGTATTATCCAGGTGGATGCAATATAATAAGTGTTCTTATAAGGAGGAAACAGAGGATTCAAGTCAGAGAAAATGATGTAATAAAGGTAGCAAAGGTCAGAGTGAGGCCAAGAGCTTAAAAGATGCTATGCTGTTTCACTCTGAAGATAGAGGAAGAGGCCATAAGGCAATGAATGCAGGTAATCTCTTAGAGGTGGGGAAAAAGAAAAAAAGAAAAGAATTCTGTCCCAGAGTCTTTAAAAGAATTCTGCAATTCCCTTAGAAATGTGGTGGTGGTGGTATTATGATCAAACTATTTTGTAGAAAGAGGGAATTTTAATGATCTCTGCTTGCCCTTTGCTACCTGTACTAATGTTCTATTGCTGCATAACAAATTATCAAAACATTATTAGCTTAAAATAACATTCATTTATTAACTCACAGTTCTGTAGGTAAGAAGTCTCACATGAAGCATCTAGCTTCTCTGTTCAGACATCAAGGTAAAATCAAGGTGCCAATCACCTGCATTCCCACTTTGAGTTCAAGGTCCTCTTTCAAGCTCATTCCTGTTACTGGCTAGAATTCAGAGAATAGCTATCAAAGAACTCTTAAGAAGATACTCTTCTCAAAAATGTGTTTTTAAAAGTTTATTTATTTTGAGAGAGAGAGAGAGAGAGAGAGAGAGAGAGAATGAATTCAAAGCAGCCTCTGCACTATCAGCACAGAGCCCAGTGTGGGGCCTGATCCCACAAACCATGAGATCATAACCTGAGCCTAGATCAAGAGTTGGATACTTAACCAATGGAGCCACCCAGGTGCCCCCTCACAAACGTTTTTATCAGAGATTTAGTGAAGAAATTGTCTTCTGGACCCTCTTGGTGAACATAGGGGACAGATAAGCAGAGTTTACTCAAGAAATGTATTCCAACATACAGAACTCTCTAAGCCTTTGGATATATTCCTCTACAATATACCAAAAAAGTTCTGGCATTTTCACTTCATTAGTTGTTAGTTTGGCATTTCAACATCATAGGAGACTTTGGGTACTAATTTCAAACAACCAAAGAGACTTTTAGAGAGACCCTCAATTACTCAAGGTGACATACGGAATCCAGAATTACTGTTTAGTAAGTCTTATCAACAGACTCATCAAAGCACAACCTTTTATTCCTTCCGCTCTCCTCCAACACACTTAAAATATATTCCTGATTTTTCCCTAGGTTACTGCCAGTATGAATTGGCAACACCTTGTAATTCTATATCATACCTCTTCATAGGTTATACTTTGTGCCTTACCCCATCAGTCATTGTCTGGATTTGGGTTTGGTTATAGGTCTAGAAGCAATGGAACAGTTATGTATTGCCCTTGAGGAAGAACAACAATCCTCTGGAAGGAAATTAACTTAGGGGTCCATTTCACATTCTTCAGGCAAGCGGATACTATCATCCTGAGAAAGGAATAGAAGATATAACTTGTTGATTCTACTTGTGAAAGGTAAGAAAAGTAGAAGTCAAGGGTCCAACACCCCCAGTTTCAAAGGCATCTGCACATATGTACCCAGTTTTCAGTATCGCTACTTCCAGACTAATACCCCAGCTTTAACATAACTGACCCCACGAGATTGGCAGTTTAACCATGTGCCAAGTGTAGACTTTGGATTTAGTAATCAGAAATCTCAGCCATGAGGCATTAGGAGAGAAGGATTCCCGTCAGGGCAGTCTTAAAGCTTACTGGTTTCTTTCCAGACTTTAAGCTGGGAAATTAAAGCCCTGATCTCATAATTTTATTTCGTTAAGTTCTCTACCACATTTAAAAGCAAACAACTAACACCATTATATTCCTTACTTTCACTTGTTTATTCCACACCATATTGTTAGTCCAAGTCTTTATAGGCACCTATCAGGTGTTACCTGGTGCTAATAAGGTAAACTAGAAGACCAGCAATAACATGGGTAAGTTGTCACAGTTCATGCAGTGACCTTCAGAGCATTAAAAATGGCTGCTGCTTCACATCTACCTTCCAAACATCATGTAAATTTCTCTCATCCCTAACCTGAAACTATACAGAGAAGGAAATTTATAGGAACACAGTTCCCTCTTAGCTAATCTGATAAAGCTACAACTTAAAGTACGATCCTGTGCCAGCCAATTCCAGCCAGTGAGTTACATCTTGAAGTTGAAAAGCTGAATGCCTCATTGGGTCTGGAGCAGATAAGGAAAATATGTTTGATAAATATTTAAAAAAGATACATTGTAATATGATGCATTCTGTGGGAGAACAAAGAAGAAACACTAGCACTTTCTCCCTCACCCAATTAACACAAAATAAGTCAACATGAGTATTCACTGATTCATTGAACCCAAAGAACACTATGCCATATTCCAGGTTCTGGAAAGTCACTGTGTTCTGAAAATTCCTTTAATGCAGTATTTCTTCAAACTGCTTTTTCCTCGATTCACACTGCTGCCACTATAGAGCATCTTTTATTTATGGACAATTATATGTCCACCTGACTGATTTGCTATCCTCAGTCTCCCATTGTGATCTATCCTACATATCCCAGCAGATCTATTTTACTTTCATCTTGTCATTTTTCTGCCCAAAATCCATTAATAACCCACTCTCCAATCCCCATTCCCCATCTACAGGAAAATGTCTTCACTTCATGTAGGATCCATTCCAACTTCTGTCCCATAACTACACTGTATTTAAAAATCATCACTTTGATAGGTGGTAAAGAGCCAGATCTAGCTAAGAGTAGCCAGCACTACACAAAAGATATGATTTTGGCCCTGCAGGAAGAGTCTGACAAGTTCCATAAGTCAGACAGTGTGTAGGCCAGATTCTGCTATTGACATACCCCAAATGATCAAGTGGATTGCATAAGTTCAAGCAGGTCAGAGTTTGTGTCCATAAAGTTCATTAATGCAAAAACAGTGAAAGAAGAAAAATAGCTCTAAGAAGGCAAAGACCAAAATCCAGGAGTTCAGACTGTCAAAGATAATTGCACTGAAATGCCGACATTGAACCAACTGAGAGCTGAGCTAAAAGCTTATTTTTCTCTTCTGTATTTTGCACAACTTCATATGGATTAGGCACCATGATCACACCATTACCACAGCCAGAACCAATTTAAGGACATGAGAGTCCCTGTTCTGAATGACTGAGGGATAAAACCAGGATGACCATGGATCTCAGTTTGCGTGCAGACACAATTTGTGCCTGTCGTCCATACATCATATCCTGTTAGCAACACCTTTTACTCTCAAAAATGGCCCCATAAAAAAATAAATTACATATTCATTTTATACTTAGATAATATCTCAGATCCTGAAAGACTAAATTAGATTCACATGTTCTACTCTCAAACTTTGTTTCACATGAACTTGAACTTCCTAATTATCTTTCCAGTGATTGACACCTTCCATGTCCAATTCATATTACTGGCCCTCTGTGATATTCTATATTACTAATATGGGTTCTATTCCAGCTTTTGCTACCAGTGTGTGACCTTACATAGTTGCTTAACCTATCTTTGTATCATTTTCATCTTTTAAATTGATATAATAGGTACTTTCAGCAATTTTACTGTTAAACTTAAAATGGGTGAATATATATAAAGCATTCAGAGTAGTGCCCTGAACATAATATATGCTATATAAATGTTTACTTCTTTCATTAGTACCAGTATCATCGATGATGATTTTACCTAACTCACATAGCATCCTCATCTGACAAGTGAATTTTTAAATCTTTATTTGTAACTATTTTGTTTCCCAGTTAAATTCTAATCCTTAATGACAAGGACTATGTCTTATTTTTGTATTACCCAAGCATCTACCACAATAGCTTGTAAATAATAAGAGTTCAGTAAAGACACATATTTTACTTAAGATAATCTTTCAAAAACAATTTCCATATTTAATTAGAGCCCAAGGACAAAACAAGAACTTTATTTCAGGTATGGGACTAGATCTCAAGGATTCCATAATTGAAAATAAATTCCTTAGAGAATGGGATACTGGGTGTATGTAAAGGAGACTGTTGGGCCATGAACAAACTCCTAGGAAACCAAATGAAACACGTGTTGTTGTTGTTTTTAATTGAGGAAATGTTGCAACGTATGTGTCCATTGATAGGTAAATGGATAAGGAAAATGTGGCATACATGCATACACCCCCCCCACACACATGGAATGTTATGTAGTCATAAAAATGAATGAAATTATGCCATTTGAGACAACATGGATAGGCCTACAGGGTATTCTGCTAAGTGAAATGAGTCAGACTAAGAGAGACCAATACCACTCATAAGTGGAATCTGAAAAAGAATGAATAAAACAGATTAGAAGCAGAATCAGACCTATAAATACAGAGAACTGATGGCTGCCAAAGGGGAGGGGAGTGGGAGTGGGGCAAAATGGGTGAAGGGTAGAGGGATACTGGCTTCTTGTTAATGGAATGAATAAATCATGAGAATGAAAGGCATAGCAGAAGGAATACAGTCAATGATATTTTAATAGTGATGTAACGGGAGAGATGGTAGCTACACTGCGGTGAATGTATAATATGATTTTTAAACTTGTCAAATCACTAATATGAAACTATGTAATACTGTGTGTCAATTATACTCTAAATTAAAGAGGAATTAGCATAGGAAAAGTTTTTTTTATTGATTTTTATCTATCTCTCTTAAGTGTGGTTTGTCTCTTTGGATAATTAAATGTTTTACCTGGCTATATGAAACTAATGTAATACTGTGTGTCAATTATACTCTAAATTAAAAAAAAGGAATTAGCATAGGAAAAATTGTTTTATTGACTTATCCATTTCTCTTAAATGCGGTTTGTCTCTTTGGATAACTAAATGTTTTACCTGGCCTCTATGTAGGTTCCAAGTAATACAAATGTAGACATAGTGTTATGAAATGTACAGAAATTGATGCACCATGCTAAGACAGGCACAGGATGAAATTTAAAAACACAAAAGATAATATCTCTGTCTTTGAGTGATTCAGAATATAAAGGAAATAATTTAAAACTAAAGCTTGTATACATCTAAATATATGTAGTGAAACCATGGAAATATAGACAAAAATAGCATCAAAACCAATAAAATATTTACAGATAAATTTAACCAAAGAAGTGAAATATCCCTACTCTGAAAACTACAAGGCACTGATAAAACAATCGAAGACAATATAATAAATGGAAAGGTATTTCATGTTCATGTACTGGAAGAATTAATACTGTTAAATATAATACTAAAAGCCATTACAGATTAATGCAATCCCTAACAAAATACAGTGGCATTTTTTACAAAGGTAGAAAAAACACTCCTAAATTTTATATGGAACTACAAAAGATGCCAAAGAGTCAAAGCAATCCTAAGAAATAAGAACAAAGCAGAACGCATCATAATTCCCGATTTCAAGTTATGTTATAAAGCTATCAAAGGAGTACAGTACCGGCATAAAAACAAGTAGACCAATGGAAAAGAATCAAGAGCCCAGAAATAAACCCAAGCAGATACTGTCAACTAGTATTTGACAAGCCAGCCAATAATACTGAATAGAGAAAAATGGTCTCTTCAATAAATGGTGCTGGTAAAATTAGATGTTTGCACATGAAAAAATGAAGCCAGACCCATACCACTCACAAAAATCAACTTCAAATGGATTAAAGACTTAAACGTAAGACCTAAAACCATGAAACTCCCAATTAAAACATAGAAATAAACCTTTTTAGCATGGGTCTTGGTAATAATTTTTTGGATACAACACCTAAAGCACAAGCAACAAAATAAAAACGAAATAAATAGGACTACATCAAAGTATAAAGTTTCTGTATAGCAAATAAACCATCAATAAAGCGAAAAGACAAGCTATGGATTGGGAAAATATAAGGGGTTAATATTCAAAATATATGAAGAACTCACTCAACTCAATAGCTAAGACAGACAAACAAAACCCTAAGAACTCCAATTCACAAAATGGAAAATGGAATTGAATAGACATTTCTCCAGAGAAGATATATAAAGGCCAACAAGTACATTTAAAAATGGTGAATATCACTAATCATTAGGAGAATGCAAATCAAAACCACAATGAGACATCACCTCACACCTATTAGAATGGTTATCATCAAAAAGACAAGAAATAAAATGCTGACATGGATGTGGAGAAAGAGAAGCTCCGTGTACTGTTAGTGGGACTGTAAATTAATATAGTCACTATAGAAAACAGTATGGAGGTTTCTCATAAAATTAAACATGGAATTACCATAAGACCCAGCAATTCCACTTCTGGAAATATATCCAAAGGAAACAAAAACACTAAATTGAAAACATATCTGCACCTCCATTTGCATAGCAGCATTATCTATAATAGCTGAGACATAGAAGCAATTCTTGTGTTGAAGTGTTCATTGATGGATGAGTGGATAAAGAAGTTGTGGTGTATACACACACACACACATATACACACACAAATGGAATATTATTCAGCCATAAAGAGTGAGGAAATTCTACAATTTGTAACAACATGTATGGATCCTGAAAGCATTACGCTAAGTGAAATAAGTCAGAGACAGAAAAATACTGTATGATCTGACTTATACATGGAATCTTTTAAAAAAAAATCCAAATCCATCCATAGAAAAAAGAGATCAGACTTGTAGTTGCCAGAGATGGAGGGTTGGAAGCAAGGGAATTGGAGGAAGATGGTCAAAAAGTACAACCTTATAAGACAAATAAGTACTAGAGATATAATAAACAACATGATGACTACTACTAACCCTGCTATATGATGTGTAGGAAAATTATTAAAAGAGTCAATCTTAAGAATTCCCATCACAAGGAGAACATTTTTTTCTTCCTTTCTTTTCTTTCTTATTGTATCTATAGGAGAAGATGGATGTCAGCAGAACCTATTGGTGGCAATATTTTACAATATATATAAATCAAACTTTATGCCATACTCCTTAAATCTATACACTGATTTATATCAATTATTTCTCAAAAAGATAAATACAGGTAGATTAACATCTATACAATCTTAATTCTGGGGATATTACAAATAAATGAAAAACCACTATTATTTTCTGGGCTATCCAACTTATTCCCAATTACATACATATATCTTATTTTTTAAATCTTTTGAATAAGAATACAAATGTACAGGGACAAAAATTAGATATTCTTCTCCATTTTCATCTCCGAAAGTAGTGGAAACTAATCAATAAATATTGGAAGCCAACATTCTTGAGAGTGTTTTAAAGTTTTACTATCAAAATCAACATTTAGAATAACTCACTCTACTTGAAGGAAAGGGAAGAATAGGTGCTGTTTCCTTAAGTTCAAGAGAATCTGTTTTTATATATGTTGAGTTAATAAGAAGGGAAGTTACTATTATGTGATTAAATATTACAATTTTGATGTAAATTCAAATTCAAGTTCCTGTAACATATATCACATATTTCTTATAATAAAAAGAAAAATAGGCACCACTGTTTCAAAGTTAAAACCATTTATCACTGTAGTTAAAAAGGAAACTAGAGATCTTCTGTGAGAAGGAGGCTGTTTAAACCCACATATGTCATTTTTTTCCTCATAAAACATTGCTAAAACTATAGTGAAGATATATATAGTTAAGACAGACACCCTAGAAAGCTAAATTTTAAATCAGTAACAGAAAAATCCAGTCAATAATCAACCTGATTTACTTTGTCTAGAAATGGTGGCATCAGCTACCTCTAAAAGTTAGGATGAATTTGTAGGGGGTTTATAGAACAGTTACATCATTAGATCCCTTCATCAGTGGGAAATTATACCTCTAAACACCAACAGAACACAGGATGTTTATTTCTCAAGAAGATTAAGGGAATCCAGACAGGGGGGATGCTGGGCTCAGTGAGATGGTAACCAAAATGGAAGAGGAGACAGGCAGGCTTAAGCAAAATTACGCATGCCTTACATTTCAAAAATCCATGTAGAAAGGGACTCAAGGTGACTTTTGAAAAAATGTTAGGTATATCAGAATATTTCCTTTGAGGATTTTGAAACTGGTGCATAACATTACCCACCCAACATGACTGTTAAAAGGTAGAAGTTAGAGGGTGATTTTATAAAAGCTTCAAGTTCAGACATTTGTAACATTAATGGGGGCAAAGGACTCAATTTCACTTCTCTCCTGCTTTCTCCAACACAGCTTCTCTGTGCAACAGGAAGCTACCCTTGGATGCCAAGCATGAAAAAGCTGAAAGGAATGGGGACAGGTTAGGATGATGAAGGAAAAATAATCATTTTTAAAAGTATACATGAGATGGACAAAGGCAGAAATCTTCCTAACCAAATGTCAACGTTATCGTTTTCTTAATAGCTCATCCTTTGGTGCTTCTCTTCAAAGAGCCTAAATACTTAGCCTGGAAGAAAATTTTTATACAATTCTTTAAATTATCTTTGGTTAGCCTTAAACTTTTTGAGTCTTCCCCACCAAAACTCAAAAGCCATGAAGAATAAAAGGAGAGGAATGGCAATAAGAAATGGAAAATATCTTGGGGGAGCCTCTTTGAGTGGGGGAGCCTGCCCTCAATGAGTCATTCAGTGGCATGGAAAAGGAAAGCTGTTGATGTGAGACACCTTAGCAGCTCAGATGCTGCCATACCCCCGTGTCAACTTCTTAAAATGCTGCCATGATCAGAGCAGGTGAGAAAGATCTGTTCTCTTTATATAATGGTGCTTTGAAATCCCGCTCTTGCATGGATCCGGTAGGGCTCTGCATCCCTTATACCTGTCTTGACTTCTTAGTTCAGCTATATAATAACTCAAATGACAGCGTCACCAAAATATGTTCTCAGTAAGACATATGTTCATGCTATATAAAAAGGTATTCATTTTTATTTTGTACTGTTTGGGTCAAATTGAGTCACTGATGAAATACTGATAAGCACAGAACTTTAATATGCGGTCATGGAGATCTATGTATATTCTATAAATTAGAAATTATTTGATCTGCATATTTACTATTGATTATTTGGAAAAAGATGGAAGAATCTTTTCCCCACATTCTACCTGATCTTTGCAAATACTGAGGTACACTGCAATCACCTTGAGAGTAGTAACTATGCATTACACTTAATATCCAAACAGCTGGAAGGAAACTTAAAGGTCAACTACTCTGATTACTCATATAATATACAATAACTACACAGCATTCCTGACATGGAGCCATAACTTCTGTTTTACAACATTTCTGTACAGGAAACTTACTACCTCAAAAAACCATTCAGTCAATGTTTGGACACTCCAATATAATGGTCTTCCTGGACTTTAATGGCATAATATCAAAGACAGTACTTCTTTAAAAAAATGCCTAAATGTAACATTTAAAAATAATAACCAGAGGAGTGACACCACCAAGATGGTGACAAAAATCTTCCCCCACTTTGCTCACAAGAACAAGTAACAACTATTCATGGACAGAACACCACTGAAAGAATTCTAGAGCTGGGAGTGAGGATGAGCCAATCCCCTGCGCCACAGAGACCAAGACAGACTGCATTATAAGGGTAAAAGGATTAGCTAACACTGACTGCATTGCCCCTCCCCCAGGCTGAAGCAACACCACACCAAGAGGTTTCCCTTGAGCCTGTAGTTCCTCCAGTGGGAAAAGACAGCCCAGGGGTAACATCCAGCCTCCCAGCATTGTAGGCTGCTTCATGGGATACCCTACTCTGGTTTTTCCTCTGGGGATTATAGGAGAATCTGTGGGACTCAACCAATGGGACTCTGAGATAAAGGAGGTGGGGGAGGGCCTTCCCAGGATCAGCACTAGGGTCTTGGTGAACCAAATTCCTCCCTGAAGAGCTCCAGTAGTTCCAGACAACAATTCTAGTCATCCACAGACTCAAGTTGGGGCACTGTCTGACTTAAGAATTCAGCGGGGTACCTATCTGTCTAATTTGGGTCCCCAAACAAGGAGTTCAGCTGGCCCTGGAGCCTGGTCTCCTCATGCTCAGGCAAAAGAGGCAAGGCATAACCCCACCGACTGCAGATGATAGCTCCCAACCCATCCTAACCAGAAAGCCTGTTTAGGAAAATTTGGGAGTTGCCTGAAGGGGGGCCTCCCAGTCTTGTCCAGGCAGGAAAAAGTCATAGTCTCTGCCCCATCTGAGGGAAAGAACCAGTGAAAACACCTGAAATTCACATAATCCACTGTCTCTCTAGCCTAAAAGTGGGGAAGGCAAAGCTGATTGCCTCACGATTAAAGCCAGCAGCCCTGTTCAGTCAGGAAAGTTGGAGCACAGGTTAGCTTGAGTCAATATCATAAACCAAGAGGATTAAGGGCTTAGAAGCTGCTTCTCCTGCCGTATCTGGGAAGCAGAACTCATTTGTAGCCCCACTTATTGCTGATTACAGCCCTCAGCCCAACCAACCAGAAAACCGAACCAGAGCCCATGGGAAGCTGTGGATCTCATCCACTATTTACAGTGACAATTGAACAGAGAGCATATCCCTTGCTTTTCCATATCTTCAGGGAAAAACCAAAAGCTTCACCTCACTAATATTCAATACACATACTTGCCTGACTTGAGTTCCCCAACAATGAGCCATGTAGACCCTAGGTCCCATCCTGCCACACGCTTAAGGCAGGGAAGCCAATTCAAGACACACCTACCACTGAGTGTAGTACTTAATCCCATCTGTCTAGTAAGACTGACCACAGAATCCACTGAACTGTGAAGTCTATCCTACAGCCTCACTGGGGCAGGGAATGAAGTCAGCAGTCCTATCCAGCTGTTCTTAGCCAGTGGCACACTACCCTCAGCCTCAGAACTCAAACAACTGCCTCAGCCCAAAACAGACTCCAATACCAGGCTCCACCTGTCCAAACATGTTACCAACAAACACATTCAGAAATGGAAACTGAGCTGACTGGTAACAAACTGTCTCAGCCAAACTGAACGTGCAAAGTCTGGAAGAGGAAACCACTTTCTTGAATATGCATATACCAACAAGAGGAATCGAGGTTCATAAAAAAGTCAAGTTGGGGCACCTGGGTAGTTCAGTCAGTTAAGTGTCCAACTTCAGCTCAGGTCATGATCTCACAGTCTGTGAGTTCGAGCCCCACGTTGGGCTCGGTGCTGACAGCTTGCTCAGAGCCTGGAGCCTGCTTCGGATTCTGTCTCTCCCTCTCTCTTTGCCACTCCCCTACTCATGCTCTGTCTCTCTCCATCTCTCAAAAATGAATAAATGTTAAAAAAATGGTTTAACAAGAAAAAGTTCAAGTAAATGTAACACCACCAAAGGAAACTAGTAAAGCTCTAATAACTGATCCTTAAAAAATTGATCTATGAACTGTCAGACAAAAACTTCAGAATATGGCTCTGCGAACTACAAGGACATGTGGATAGACAACTAAACAAAATTAGGAAAATAATGCATGAGCAAAATGTTCAACAACAACAAAACAGAAACCATTAAAAAAAAAAAGAGCCAGATATCCTAGAACTGAAAAATAGAACCTACCTGAAGAATTAAATAGAGAGATTCAAAAGCAGACTCTATGATGCAGAAGAAATAATCAGTGACCCTAGAAAATGGGACAGCTGAAATTACCCACAGAAACAAGAAGAAAAAATGAAAAATAATGAAGAAAACCTATAAGAATTAGGATACACAAGAAAGAGAAATAATATTAGCATCATGGGAATTCCAGAAGAGAAAGAAAAATGGACATAAAGTATATTTTAAAAGTAATGATGGCTAAAAACGCGTCACACCTGGTGATAGAAACAGACAACGAGGTCCAAGAGGCCCAAAGGATCCTAAGTAGGTTAAACACAAATAGAGCTACACCAAGACACATTTTAATTAAATTGGCAAATTCAAAGACAAAACAAATTTTAAAAGTAGCAAGAGATAAGAGAAAAGCTACATATAATGAAACTTCAATATGATTATTGGCAGATTTCTCCATAGAAATTTTTCAGACCAGAAGAGAATGAGGGGACATCTTCAAATATTGAAAGAAAGAAAAAAAAACTGTCAAGCAAGAATACTATGCCAGGTGAAGATGTTCTTCAGAAAGGAAGAAAGGATAAAGACTCCACAACAAACAGGGATACCTGGGTGGCTCAGTTGGTTAAGTGTCCAACTCTTGGTTTTGGCTCAGGTTATGATCTTGCAGTTCATAAAACTGGACAATATAGAAGAAATGGAAAAATTCTTAGAAACATATGAACTACCAAGACTTGGTATGAAAAAGAGTCTGTGTAGATCAATTACTAGTAGGGAGATTAAACCAGTAACAAAAAAATACCCCAGGAAAGAAAAGCCCAGACCAGATGGAGTCACTGGTGAATTTTACCAAATATTTAAAGAAGAATTAACACCAATCTTTCTCACATCTTTCCGAAAGAAATGGAAGAGGAGAGAGCATACTCAAACTCCTTTGATGAGGCCAGCATCACCCAGATACCAAAGCTAGAAAAGGACACTACCAAAAAACTAAAAACCAATATCCCTGATGAGTATAGATACAAAATTCTCAATAAAATACAAGCAAACTGAATTCAGAGCATTGAATGGATCATTTATCATAATCAAGTGGGATTTATACCTGGGATGCAAGGATCTTTCAGTATATGCAAATCAATGTAATATGTCACACTACTGGAATGAAAGAAAAATTGTATAATTTTCTCTTAACAAATGAGGTATAGAAGGAACATACCTCAACATAATAAAGGCCAAATATGACAAGCGTACATCTAAAATCATACTCAACTGATTGAAAAGTTGAAAGCTTTTTCTCTAAGGTCAGGAGTAAGACCAAGGTGCCCCTGTCATTACTTCTACTCAACACAATACTGGAAGTCCTTAAAATCAAAGAAGAAATAAAAGGTATCAGAATTGAAAGGGAAGAAGTAAAATTATCTCTATTTGTGGGTGACATTATTTTATACAGAAAATTCTAAAGATTCCACAAAAATCTAATTAGATCTAATCAACAAATACATTAAAGTTGTAGGATAAAATATTAACCTATAAAAATCAGTAATGTTTCTAAATACTTTATGATCTCATAATAGTATCAAAACAAAAAAACTTGAGAATAAAATTTTTAAAAATTTAGGAATAAAGTTAACCAAGGAGATAAAGTTCTACTCTGAACAGTAACAAGGCACTGATGAAAAAAAAAAAATTGAAGATGACATAAATAGAATGGTATCTGGTGTTCATGGATTAGAAGAGTATTGTTAAAATGTCAATATTACCAAAAGCCATCTATAGATCTAAATGCAATCCCTTTCAAAATTCAAATGGCACTTTTTTACAGAAGTAGAAAAAGAAATCTTTGTATATATTATTGATGGGATTGTAGAGTGGTATAACCACTACAGAAAACAGTATGGAGGAACCTCAAAAAGTTAAAATTAGAGCTACCATATAATCCAGCAATTCCACTTCTGGGAACATATTCAAAGAAAACAAAAATACTAATTTGAAAAGATATCTGCATCCCCATGTTCACAGCATCATTCACAATATGAAGACATACAAACAACAAGAGTCCAATGATGGATGAATAAATAAACTGTGGCATAAATAGCTGACTCTTGAATAACATTGGGGTTATGGGTGCCAACACCCCATGTCGTTGAAAATTCATGTATAACTTTACTGCCCCCAAACTACTAATAACCTACTGTTGATCAGAAGCCTTACCAAGAACAAAATTAACATTATTTTGTATGTTCATATATATTATATACTCTATTCTTACAATAAAGTATATTGTTTTGTATGTAATATATATTATATACTCTATTCTTACAATAAAGTAAACTAAAGAAAATGTTAAAAATTATTTTGTATGTTTTATATAGAGAAAATGTTAATAAAAATCATAAGAGGGGGCACCTGGGTGCCTCAGTCGGTTAAGCGTCTAACTTTGGCTCAGGTCATCATCTCACAGTCCGTGGGTTGGAGCCCCTCATCGGGCTCTGTGCTGACAGCTCAGGGCCTGGAACCTGCTTCAGATTCTGTGTCTCCCTCTCTCTCTGCCCCTCCCCTACTCAGTCTCTGTCTCTGTCTCTCAAAATAAAATAAAGACGTAAAAAATTTTTTGAAACATTAAAATTTTAAAAAATCATAAAATAAAATACATTTATAGTACAGTACTATAAAAAAAATCCATGTATTAGTGGACCTGCACAGTTCAAACCTGTATTGCTCAAGTGTCAACTACACACACACACACACACACACAGGGATATTACGTAGCCCTATAAAATGAGGATATGCAGCCATTTACAGCAACATAAATGGACCTTGAGGGCATTATGCTAAGTGAAGCAAGTCAGAGAAAGCAAATACTGTATGATCTCATTTATACGTGGAATCTAAAAGACAAACAAAAACCAAAACCAAAAATCATAGAAAAAGAGATCAGATTGCTGGTTACCAGAGATGGGCAGGGTGGGGAGAAGGGGATGGAAGGGGGAACTGGAGAAAGGTGGTTGAAAGCTACAAATTTCTAGTAACAAGAAAAATAAGTATTGGGGATGGAATATATAGCATCATGACTATAGTGAACTATATGTATGGTATAAAGTTTTTATGAGAATAAATCTTAGGAATTCTCTTTGCAAGGAAATTTTTTTTCTTTTTCTCTTTTCACTGTATCTATATGAGATGATGGATGCTAACTAAACTTACTCTAGCAATCATTTCACAATAGACTGAGTCAAACCATTTTGCTTCATCCCTTAAATTTACACAGGGATGTATGTCAATTATATCTCCATAAAACTGGGAAAAAATAAACCAAACAAAAATACCCTTACCTTGGTAAGGATAGGCTGAATTATTCTGTAGTAATAAGCAGCCCCTAATCTTAGTTGCTCAACACAGCAAAGGTTTATCTTGTTTACATGTTTTGTAGGGAGGGAGGGCGCCACTCATTTTAGTCCCTTGGGGACACAGAGGGACATAGTCTCCATCTCTACATATGTTATCAGGATCAGCACTGAAGAGCAAACTGTGCACTGGTTTTTGAAGCATTTTCTCAGAAAGGACATAATCACTACTCACATGAACATTATTGGCCACATGCTATTGGCCAAAACAAGTTATAGGACTCTGTTTAACTTCAGAGGAGGCAGGAAAGTGCAGAGAACTAAAAATGTTTGTAAATCAAATCTGTAATAACCTTCCTGGGTCTAAAAGTAAAATGAAGTGTCAATAACATTCACCAAGAAGACAAATTAGGTAACAATACTCAAAATATGTGTCACAAAGATTTGCTACCTTTTATGCGTGGTAAGTTTTTACAACTCAGTAATAAAGAGAAATTTATCTCCAATAGATAAACGAATAAAAGATATGGAAAGATAACTCAAAAGCAAAGATGGGTTTTTTAATAGACATAGTCAAATGTTCAATCTCACTGGTAATGAAAAACTAATACTTGTAAAACTAAAAGTTAATACTCTTTAACAATTGTGTCAGGCACTGAGCTTACAAGTTATACATATTAACTGAATGTTTCCGCAATATTGCTACAAAATGATACCATTTATTAAACCTTATTAAATGAGGGTTAGAGATACTAAATAAACTTCTTGAGGTCACACAGCATAAAATCATGGTGTTTGGTTTCAAATCCAGTTGTGTGTCTGACCCTAAGACACATACTAACCCCTAAGCCATATGACTTAAATATGAATGAAAATTATGATTCTCACCTATAATTTTTTGTAACACCAGCATTTATAAAAGAAATGAAATCTGGTGAGTGCAAAAAAAATTTTTTTTTTTTTTACAGTTTGTGGGGTTTTTTAGCCCAGAGCCTGATGCAGGGCTCAAACCCACAAACCATGAGATAATGACCTGAATGGAAATCTAGTGTCGGATGTTTGAGCCACCCAGGCACCCCTGGTGGATGTATAAATTCCTAAAATCTTTCATAGAGTACTTAAATTGTGTATATCTAATATATATACACACACACATATATACACATATATATGTATATATATATATATGCATACTCTTTGACTCACTGATCTGCTGTCATAATCTATTTTAGGTAAGTAATAAAAGTTGGAGCAAAGACATTATTTTGAGGACCACTTCTGTTAGCAGGAGCAACAGACCTCCTATCCTCACAGCACTTGCAATCTTGCAGTTTTAATTTTTTTAATGTTTGTTTCTGAGAGAGAGAGAGATAGAGAGAGAGAGAGAGAGAGAGAGGAGAGAGAGAGCAAGAGAGAGATAGTGAGAGAGAGAAAACGAGAGAGCGCAAGCGAGCACGCGCATGAGCGGGGAGAGGGGCAGAGACAGAGGGAGATGCAGAATCCCAAGCAGGTTCCAGGCTCCTAGCTGTCATCTCAGAGCCTGACACGGGGCTCAAACCCATGAACTGTGAGATCATGATCTGAGCCAAAGTTGGACGCTTCACTGACTGAGCCACCCAGGTGGCCCATAATCTTGCAGTTTTAATGAAAATACTAGACACTCTCATTTAGAAAGGCTCGAGCGTGGAAAGCATCCAGTAAGCTACATCTGTTGCTACCCAATGAATTCAAACTGGATTCCCTGCACTAAAAATCTAATAAATTTGTTTACTTGTGAGATCCGTTTCCACTTTTCTGTAAATATACTCTATCAATGTTTTTGCATTGCCTCGATTCTACCAACATTTACTGAGCACACTATGTGAAGTACTGGAGGTAAAAATGGATAAACCATAGCTCCCCTTTTCAAAATGCATACCCTGGTGGAGATAATTCCCATACAGTATGATAAGATGCTCCGAAATATGCAAGCTGGAGTACCAAGGGAAAAAGAAGGCATCTTCCCTTTCCACAGCAGTCAAGGAAGACTTCCTGGAGAAAGGGGTGAATGCTCAATGTGAGATAATTTAATTAAGATAAGGATAACTTGGGGTTACTCACGTAAGAAAGGATCATTGTCATCTAGGCCAGGGAAATAGTGTCAACAAAGTCACAGAGGCATGAAATAGCACAACAGGCACTCACTGTGCCAAATCACTTTGGGCTTATGCATGGGACTGACTCTGAAACTCTGTGCTCAAGTGTGGGAGAAAGAGGAAAGAGGAAAACCATACCTCATTATCACTAGCCTTTTAGTAAGACTGTCATCCAGTAAAAGATTGTAAAAATTGTGTCTCGTGACTATGTTTTTTTAAATTTTTGCCACTCGCCTCCAATTCAGAACAACACTACGTATATTGATTTGGGATTTGAACCTGCTATATATTTAAAGAAAAGAGAAGGCTGGAAATGTGAGGTGATAAATCAACAGCTACCAGGACCTCTTGTGGGCACTTAATGGGCAAAAACAAGAAGTCCCTCTTAAATGTGAATGTGGTTTACTGAGATGATGAATGGGCTGTAAGTTCCATTCCTCTGAGCTTTCTTTTTATTATTACTATTAAATGATCATTTCAAATGAACCTCATTCCTTCCCACTGAGACTCATTCCAGTGGCATGAAGGTGAAAGGCCGCCCAGCCTGTGAGAACTTTGCTGGCTTTTCTCTAATATGGGGTGTCCCATGAAAGCACTGTCATGTGCATCAAGAGCATACCAGTTTTGAGAAAGATAGCATTGACCTTAAGGAACCAGAAGAAACGTGAATTTTAAAACTTTCCCCAAGACAACTACAAACTGGGATCATTAAGAAATTCTATATCTGGAGACTAATATGGTACAGTGAAGTCCATTCTGCAGTTTTATAGATATCTTTGTGGAATCATGTAGTAGATTATGTAAAAATTACAGGTCAGACTAGAAGAATACAGCCCAATATGCATAATTATTTTAAATGTTTAAATTGGACCGAATGGTCTATTTCTATGCAGTTGGAAAAAATAGTATAAAGGGACTCCATGTCCCTTTTATCCAGGTGCTCTCAATAACATCTTCCAAATCTTTAGGACAGTATCATAACCAGGATAGTGACGTTAATGCAATCAAGATAGAGAACATTTCCATCACAAGAAGATTATTCATCTTGACCTTTTATAGCCACATCCACTTCCCTCAGGTCACCTTGTCCATCGACTCTCCTCTACTCCATCTTTAATCCCCAGCAGCTACTGATCGGTCTTCTATTTCAATAGTGTCATCATTTCACTAAAGTTATATAAATGGAATCATACCTTGTGTAATCTTTTGGGATTTTTTTTGATCAAGCATTATTCTCTAGATTCATCCAAGTTGTTGTGTGTATCAATAGTGCGTTCCTTTTTATTGCTGAGCAGTGTTTCACAGTATGGGTATACCACAATTTATTTATCCACTGAAGGACAACTGGGTTGCTTCCAATTTCTAGCTATTACCAAAATTGCTATGGATGCATTGATAGGGTTTTTTGTGTGTTAGTTTTTCATTTCTCTGGAATGCGTACCCAGAGTGTAATTGCCAGTTCATACGGAAGTCACATTTAGTTTAAGAAACTGTCAAATTGTTCTCCAAAGTGGTTATAACATTTTACGTCCTCCCCCACCTGCCATCACCACCTAGGATAGTTTCTCTACATTCTCATTAGCATTTGGTATTGTCACTTTTTATTACAGTCATTCTGATAGGTATGTATTGAGATCTACTTATGGTTGTAATTTGCATTTTATTTAGGGATAATGATGTTAAATAAATTTTCTTGTGTTTTTTTGTCATAGGCACACCCTCTTTGGAAAAATTTCTCTAAGTCTATTGCCCATTGTCTAGTTGAATTACTGGGTTCCTATTGAGGTGTGAGAGTTTTTTATATATTCTAGATACCAATCCTTTGTTGGATAATGGTTTGTAAATCTTTTCTTCCAACCTGTAGCTTCTTTTCATCCTTTTAACAGAATGTTTCACAGAGCAAGTAGTTAATTTGATGAGGTTCAAAACACCAATTTTCTTAAGATTTTACTTTTAAGTCATCTCTATACTCAATGTGGGGCTTGAACTCACACCCAGAGATCAAGAGTTGCAGGCTCTGCTGACTGAGCCAGAGCTCAGGTTTTTTTTATGGATGACATTTTTTTTTTTATGGGTGACCGCATTGGTGACAAGTTACAGGACTTGCTACTTCACCTTAGATTCTGAACATTTTCTATTTTTTGAAAAACAAAACCTTTTATAGTTTAACATATTATATTTAATACTTTTTTTAAAATTTTTTAATGTTTATTTTTTAGAGAGACAGAGAAAGACAGAGCATGAGTGGGGGAGGGGCAGAGAGAGAGGGAAACAAAGAATCTAAAATGAAAGAAATGGAACCGGGCTCTGAGCTGTCAGCACAGAGCCAGATGCGGGGCTCAAACCCACAAACAGGGCAATCATGACCTGAGCCAGAGTCAGATGCTTAACTGACTGAGCCACCCAGGTGCCCCTAATGATACATTCTGAGTTCAGTTTTCATAAGGCATAATGTTGAGGGTTTTGGTTTTTGTGTTTTTTCTCCTTGGTTACGGATGTACCATTTGCCCTAGTACCATTTGTTAGAAAGGCTATCACTCCTCCATTGAATTGCTTTTTCAACTTTGTCAAAA
Organism: Cryptoprocta ferox; assembly: GCA_028646485.1. Taxonomy (NCBI): domain Eukaryota; kingdom Metazoa; phylum Chordata; class Mammalia; order Carnivora; family Eupleridae; genus Cryptoprocta; species Cryptoprocta ferox. The sequence continues at coordinate 65,735,389 of CM053566.1, read as the reverse complement.
ATCAGTTAGGCATTTGAGTTCTCTATTCCATTTCATTGCTTTACTTGTCTATCATTTTTTCAAGTAATCTTGATTACTAAGCTATTGTTAATGGAGTAGACTACTTCTTTCCATTTTATTCTTTTTCAAAATGGTTTCCTCCATTCCTGATCCTTACCTTTCTGTTTAAATTTTAGAATATTTTGTTTCTATATCCCTCCAAAACTTTGCTCGGATTTTAAAGGGAATTGTGTTAAACTTGTATATCAATTTGAGAAGTGTAATCTTTGTTGAGTTCTCTCATCTATGGAATATTGTATGTTGCCATTTATTTAGCTCCTCTTTGATTTCATTAGCAATTTGTAGTTTTGAGTATGTATGTTTTGTTCTACCTAAACTTTTTTTAACAATTATAAATAGATTTATGTTTTTAATTTTAGTGCCCACATGGACACTGCTATTACATAGAAGTAAAGTTAATTTTTATATGTATATCTTGTATCTTTCCTTACTGAACTCACTTACTAGTTCTAGAAGTTGTTTCTGTTCTTTTTGTAGGATTTTCTACACAGAATATGTCACCTGTCATTAAGGATAGTTTTATTCTTCCTTAATACGTTTATACTTTGCATTTCCTTTTTCTGCCTTATTGTAATGGCTGGAGCTTCCCATGCTAATTTGAATGAGTAATGAGAGCAGACAACCTTGCTTTATTTCTCATTTCAAGGAGAAAACATTCAGTTTTTCCCTCTTATAATATCAACTTTAGGGGTTTTTATAGATGTTCTCTATCATGTTGGAGTAAGCTCCCTTCTATTCCTAGTTTAATGAGAGTTTGCAATCATGAATGGATGCTGACTTCTGTGAAATGCCTCTTCTGTAGAAGTTGCTATAATCCTATGTTGACATTAGTGTTGACTTCTATTAACTTACTTTTCACTGGTTGAAATTTTCCTGATTCTTTTTTATAATGATTTTTCATTGACATCTCAACTTTGGGGATATTTTGTTGTGAGACTCTGGTTCTTATTTAAACCTTCTGTTTTAAGTAGTTTACTGACATCACTTCAGAAGGGAAAGAGGAGTGTTTCTGTACTAATTTCAGATACGGGCAGAAATCCAGGTTTCCCACTGGGTGTCCAATGATAAACAGGGCAAGTGTAGGAGAAGCTCCTTGTACAGTTGAGTGGCGACTGGTGTTCTGGGTTCCCATCAGGAGTCTCTCTGTTAGAAATGGGAGGTTTCCCTAGGTACTGTTTTATGAAGAGGAGTGGAAGGTCAAGATCATCACAAGGTTTCCACTAATACTGCAAGAGGGCGAAGGTTATTATCACTCAGATAATCGGCCGAGCTCCCTGATCAGCCTTCTGTGACACCACTCTGGCAAGCAATGTAGGGTGTCTCATTACGGCCTGGTGAGTGATAGTATAGGTTTCCTACTTAGATTGTAGTGCTGCATGTGGGATGGGAGTCAGCGGTCTTCTGTGATGTTTGGTTGTACTGCCATGGTTATTGTCTAATTGTTTTTTCCCTTTTCTAATTTGCCCCTTTTCCTGGTCCTTTGACTATAGAGAACAGGCTTTGTTTTTCCCCCCTCCACCAGTTGTATTTCCAAGTTGCTATCTTCTTTAGCTTCGAGTCTGAGATATAGGAGACAAAAAGAAAACACAAGGAACTCACCACCATACATTTCTGGACTCCTAAAATCCCTAGACACCACGAGCCACACAGGGTCACATGGGAATTGCACTGGGCACAGAGGGAACCAGTTGAGGCTGTGGGAGGCAGGTTTTGTTGTAGTCTGAGAGAGGGGATCCCGGTTCCCCTGGGAGAATATGACTGGTTTGCCTGCATAATTTTGCAGGCTGGCAGGGAAGTGAAAGCCATTAGGTTGAGGGCCAGGTGGAGAGCAGCTGGTCTGGCTGGTAGGGAAGAAGTCGTGTGGGGAGCCCTTCCTGCTGGGTGGAGACCATATCTGGTGAGAGCAGGGGAGCTCACTGTTAATCTTTTCAGGCCCTCCTGGTTTGAAATGTTAAGGCAGATAATACTGCATCTTCATTTCAGACCTTATGCCACAGTAATGTCCAGGGGTATTTGTATTCACCATGAAGATAGGAAAAACAACATCTATTCCCTCCTCCTGGAAGTAGAAGTGGTCTTTAGAATCTAACCATACATTTGATGAAGATGTTTCATCCTCTGCACAGGTATGCCACAAAGCATCTTGATATAGCCCTATTCTCTCTAATCAAATAGTATTATTATTATTTGCTACTTGTTTATGGTATAATTCACTCTTTTGTGCCAGAGCTAAGTCACCACCTACTTACCTCTCTAATATTATTCCATTTCTCCCCCAAACCCCTGGCATCTTTATTATGACAGAGAACAGAGACCCTCCTTTTGCAAGAGACCCTCCTTTTGCAGTCTGCCCATTACAGAACTCTAAGTCCTTAGGGACACAAGAAGCTGATTTAAGGTCATTTTTTTCTTTTTTGTAGGTTAAGAGGGAAGATTTTTATTTATTTAATTTATTTATTTTTAAATATAATTTATTGTCAAGTTAGCTAACATACACATGTATACAGTGTGCTCTTGGCTTTGGGAGTAGATCAATTTGAAATGAAGTAAAGCAACTCTGGAATTTCAATGGTAAAATATCATTCAATTTCCAGCAGCCAATAAGAAAATCTACCTACAACTGTACAGAATCCCTCATTTTTTCATAAAATGAGGTCTCATTAATAATGGCACACTGGATAAATAGTTAAAGCAAGCAGCATAAAAATATGTATAAGTAAAATTTTTGGTTTAAGGCACTTATTAAGGACAAAATTATTTTTGGGTGATATTTAAGAGAGAACATATAAGCTGAATCTGCTAGAAGATATGGATTTTTCCCATTTATTTATCCATTTATTTACTTGGTAAAATTGATGCTAATAAGGGAACACTTTCATTTTAACATGGAAAGTAATGTATTCTACCTTCTAGTGGGTGATGATATAAAACCCCAAAGAATAAATAGGTGAAGCCTAAACCACATTAGCAGGAGAATAATTATTCTTGGAACTTATAAAACATGGATCTACAAACAATAAATAACCAAATTTAATACTTATAATTTCATAAATATTAAGTTGTTCCCTGAGGGGAAAAATGGGGGCAAAAAAGGAAGGGAAAGAGAGAAAGCAAAGGGGCAATATTTAGTATAGGAATTATCTAGTCTACAGATTTAAACATAACTGATTGAGTCCTATGAACCAAGCACTCTGCCTGGCAGGAAGTATGTGCTCAAACATAGGTTTTGGACTATAGGCAAGTTGAAAAAAGAAAAGAAAAAGGAAAAACAAAGGCTGGCTCCTTTTCTTTTATCTGACTTCTTTCTTCTGAGGTCTAATAAATTTGGGGGGGGAGAAAAAATATATAATATATAATACATATTATATAATATATATGAAATCTCAAAGCTTTTCTTACATGTTTGTGTTTCACACACAGAAAGAGAGGAAGAACACCTTGTCCTTTGACAAAATAACATAATGCATAGCCTCATGTAAATAGTACACTGAACACAGGTACCATCCACTATCCAAAATTAGAGAATTTCAGTGAAAACCTTCCTAAGTCAAAACGGAATGAGGCAAAGAAGGAACTACTATTAATTTACATGGAAAAATTTTCTAGTGTTCCCAGACTCAAAAGATAACCTCTTTTAAGCTTTTCTAATACTTTAGGACACATCTTGCTAAAGGGTGCAGAAAGTAAATCAAGATAAAGTAGAGATGCTCACAGACACAGTTCAAAGCTACGGTGACTTGATGCTGAGTGTAGTTTCCAGGGAAGGGGTCTGGCAGTGCCACTCTGTCTGCTCAGGGTGCACCCCACTTCTATAATGGCTTGCCGCATCCTCTTGGAATTTTTTAGGATTAGCAAAAACAGGTAGTAACGGAGGTCTTTTTGTAAAAGCAAAATGCCGTGACACAATCTGGAAAAGCAGGAGATACGTGTAAAACTTTTCAAGCACATTTTTAGCCATTCTTACTGGATACCACTTTTACTATAACCTATTGATGCAGGAGGGGTGAGGCCCCAAGAGGGAGGGCCTCAGGCCCTTTGCTAAGAAGGTTCTGGGCTCTGCTTGAGAAAGATTTCAAGAGCAAGCCATTTAGAGAAAGGTATATAGATTTACTAAGTATAAAAGCAAAAGAGGAGCTACTTTACAAAGTAAAGGTCTCTCCTCCCAGATAGGGAAGGCGACTTCCCCTTTGTCTCTAACAAAGGATTTTGTAAGTTTTTTAAACTAACTAACAAAATAGGGAGGGGCCTACCCTTTAACTTTGGATTTATCATGTACTTTTGAGGTGTGGTTTTTCTATTATCTTCGGGGTGTGAAATTACCCACAGGGGGCAGTTTTAAGAATGTTTGGCCTGAAGGAGTGGGGTCTTGTGGTCTTCTGGGAGTCACATCTTGTGACTCCTTTTATGACCTACTGACTTTTGGGTTAAGGATCAGCCTAAAATCAAAACGGCTTTACTTTAGTCAGTGTGTCTCCTGAGTCTCCCCTTCCCTCCTGCCTCACTCAGATAACTAAATATGGCAGGTATAAGCCACTCTTAATTTACAATGAAGAAACAAGCATGGGAAAGTTAAATGAAATGTCAAGAGCAGCACAAATGACTTAAGATACATGGAACTCTAGCTTGCTGACCCTCCCCCCTGAGTTTTCTCTTACTTCTTTTACTGATAGAAGAGATAGAGGGCTCCTGAAAAGGTTAGAAAGATTTTGAGGCACATACCCAAACACATACATATACGGACTATACAGTGTAAACCTTGTAAACCTAATAAATAACTTGCCCAGATGTGTTTGACTGTTCTCAGAGGCATCTGAAATCTTGAATAATTTTTTAAATGTCATAAATGGTCTTTAAACTTAAAGAAGGGGGCGGCTGCTTGAAATTAAGAATTTCCTTTAAACAAAAGAGTCCCATGAATTAGTCACAGACCCAGGAACAGAATTCTGAGATCTGCTAAGGGGAGCACTCTGTTCTGCTCAGTGACAGCCTATGAACTGTACCATGTGAAAAGAAAAGGGATGGACAGGAAAAGGACTATGCAGGGATTCTCTGAACTAGTTACACAAAGGGCAAGAAAGGCGGAGTCCTCCTGCCTTGTATGTATTCAGCTTACTAAATCCTGGAAGATGTTGCCAATCCACTTTTCATTTACAAATCTGGTTTATAGCAAGTAGAATGAATGGCCTATGAGCTATACCTGCAACAGGAAATCAGCCCTAAGACTAGCAGTAACAACAATAAGCTACATTTAAACAAAGCCCCCCCACAAAAATCAAGGAAATCCAGGAACAATTATAAGACGACCCATTAATATTTTTCACACTACCATATAACACATTTCTCCTGAGCTTAAGACATATTTGAATATTAACAACAATGGCTACATCTTACACTTAGGGACATCATTTAATTTTAGATATGGACATGAGAAGCAGATTCAAGCTACACCGTCTCGAGCTAATTATAATAAAGGAAAACAGAAAGGGGGCTTCTGGCTGGGCTTTGTGTTCACAGCAATTAGTTTTAACTGACTGGAAGCCAATTTTAAATAATTTTATAGCTTGTACTAGATCTCTGTCATTTACCATGTGTGCCCTTCCTATTTTTATGGAAACCAGGACCTCATTCTGGAGGCTCCTGCCTGTCAGGGTTGCAGGTGAAGGCCAGCTGGGGCCAGAGGCACTTTGTGTGAATATTAGCATCTGAAGAGGGTCTCAGGAGGCCTTGTGTCTTTGGGGACTTAATGCTATAGTCAGATGCAATAGCCTTGCCTCTAAGTTTCCATAACCAGCACGTAAGAATCCTAGGAAATGAGCAGTCTGGACCTGGTGGCTATAGCCTGAGCATTCTCAGTACAAGAAAAATGAGAGAAGACTTAAGGTGTCTGGTTGGGGGTTTAGGTTAAAGAGGAATGAGAGAGAAAACGAGGGCAAGGCAGAATGTCAGAGACTGCAAGCTCTGTCAGAGCCACTGAAGTTCATTAACAATCATTTCCAGGTCCCCACGGCTGCGTGTACATGATTTCACATCACACACAAGCTGCCCTTGATTAATGAATGTAACAGTATCTCCATGATGTAAAATGCTGGTAGAAAAATCACAGAAAAACACAGTCTGCCTAAAAGATATTTCCAAAAATCGTTCCTGTGTCAGCTCTAACCAAGGACTAATTAATTCCTATGTTGAAGGAGAGAGGAGAGTTAATCCAGTTTCCGGTATCCTGAAAGCTGTAATCCTTACTAAGGCAAATCTTCCATGAAGAATATAAAAAATTATATGCATAAAAAATCTCCAGATCCAGGAAAGACTTTTTATAGGAAGAAAAAGGTTAGCATGTTCCTATTTCTACCTACTCACTAAAAATGAAGAGGTGTTTCTTGACCTTCGTCCCTACTACCTCCCTGAAAATTCTATTAAACCTATTTAAGGTTCTATCTAACTGAAGCACAAACAAGTAATTAGGATATAATCAATTGAAACCAAGAAGTCTGCATTTGACAGGTTCAAATGGTTATAAAATTATTTAATTATATAAGGCGCTTTAGTGGTCACATAAACTGTTTCTCCTTTCCTGGAAAGATAAAAACGAAGGCTGCATTGTGGAGGCAATTTGAAAATATCCCAATTTAATGGTTACTGAGTGTCAGGTGATACCTAACAAAAAAGGACAGAATGTGATAAAGCATGGTTTGAACACTACTCAAGTTTAGCATTTTGCCTTTTTAAAAAAGTTAGTATTTTTTAAAATACATATAAATATATAATATATACAGAGTTTAAATAAGTATAAATTGAAGAACAATAAGGAGTCCACTTGCCTCAATAAATGGGCACTGTTGAAGTTCTCTGCTGTCACACTTTCTGATCACATCCTTTTACCTTGTGGGAGAAAGAGCAAGGAACTATTCTGGGTTTTGTTTTCATCGCTCTACTTTTTATTTGTACTTTTACTACTTATGTGTTTGATTTACATGAATCATTTCACCCTGTATGTATTAACAACTTGCTCTTTTCAGTGCTTTTGAGGTTCATCACTTTCATACTAATTTTTATTGCCACATGAATTTTCACTGTTGTGTATTATTCCAGTGTGTAACAACGCCGTACTTTACCTATTCTCCTACCCTGGATAAATTATACTTAGTTATGGGGGCTGAAAGCTGAGATGACCTAAGTCTATATACTGTTACTGTTTGGTCCAGAAGAGCGGCCTACAGAAAAAAATGAAACCTCTTATTTGTTTGTTTGTTTATTTATTTAATTTAGAGATAGAGCAAGTGGGGTAGGGGCAGAGAGAGATAGTTCCAAGCAGGCCTCACACTGTCAGTGCAAAGCCCGATGCGGGGCTTGAACTCATGAACCGTGAGATCATGACCTGAGCTGAAGCCAAGAGTTGGACGCTTAACTGATGAGCCACTCAGGCACTCCTAGAAAAGCTCTTTTATAAGGTCAAAAATTTGTCCATCTGAATGCACAGCAGCTGTTACAACCAATCACATTAAAAAACATATACAATTAACCCAAACGAAGGCGGAAAAAGAGGGGAAGAGGATCCAAGAACAGACAGAACAAAGAGAAAACAACTAGCAAAATAGTAGGTTTAAATCCAACCATATCGTTAATGATGTTAAATGTAAATTGTCTAACCACCGCAAGTAAAAGATTGTCGAACAGGATAAAAAGCAAGCACTACTTCCAGTACACAAAACACCAACTCTCAAGGTGAAGAAAAGACAGGTTAACAGTAATAGGTTGAGGAGGAAAAGCCTGAAAACACCAACCAAAAGAGCACTGGCTAAACTGACGTGAGACAAAATGCCCTGGCTCCTTTCTGGTGCAGGGGCAGAGCTGAAGAAGCCACTGAAGAAGGACGGACCACATGAGCTGCACCTCAGGGGCAGGAGGAGGGGGAGGAGGAGACACAGCCACTCAGTCTCCAGGATCCACAAGCCAAGATGCTCCCAAGGGTATCGGCTGTGTCTGCCCTTCCCTGCAGACACAGGGAAGTGACCCGGCTGGGATGCCACACTGCTTTCTGTATGAGCAGGAGACAATCCTAGAGCCTATATTGCACCACAAGTGAGAGATCACCAGGAGAGGAGGGTCTAGGAGAGCAGCAGGGTGCCAGGCGTGAAAAGCGGAATTGCTACAGGGGCACACAATCAGGTGTGGGGCTTCCTGGAGATGGAGCTGGCCCGGGTGCCCCAGCCCCTCAAACCCTCCTGCTCCAGGATGCCTCAGGGGGAGGCCCAGATGATGCTCAACCCGCAAGCAAGGATAAAGACAAAGCACTGCCTGGTTCTGGATCCCATAGCTGACCCCACAGACCAAGGCCACTCAGTGGGAAACGTGGGCACTCACTGTGACCTGCCCCATGTTGGGGAAGGTGCTTCACACCACGTGACCCATCTGTGGCCTGTGTGCCATGCTGCAGCCATCAGAGGTGCCCTGGAACCAGGGAGTGTGTGGAGAAGCTGATGTGAAAAGACACTGCAGACACCAGGACCTTGGAACAGCTCAGGACCCAGATCGCACTATGCTGCTTAAGGGCAGCTTGGGGTAGGACTGAGTGCAGGGGGAACCAAATAAATGGGGCTTGGAAAGGAAAAAAAAATCTGGAACCAGACTGCCTGAGTACAAATCCTGGCTCATGTTACCTAGCTTGAGTAAATTATGTTCACCTCTTTCTGCCTCACTTTTTCCATCTTCATAGTGGGAATATTAACAGTCTTTTTCACAAATAGCCAAGGAGAAGTTTAAATGAGAAACTGTGATGTGATTAGTACAGTTTGTGCCCATATAAATATTCAGTAAATATCATTTATTTGTATTAGTTGTAGATGTGATAGTGGATGTCCTTGAATTATCTTAGAATATAATAGGAACGCATTGCCTATTTCGCTGCCAGGTATGATGTAACGGTTTACCAGAGGAACACGTATCAGTTAAGAATACTTCTAGCTATAAGAATTTCCATCACAATGGTTTCAGCTAATAGCCTATTGGCTTCTCTCTGCAACCTGGATGAGAATTTGTTATCTTGGTAAACTGATTGTGGCTCAAGTATTTGCCCTCTCAGCAAATTAGCTCTCTGAGTAACAATTCAACAAGAAAAATTGGTTCTCAATTTGAAATGCAAAACCTTAACCACAGAGATGGATTTCTGAGCCCCTTTCTTCTCAAGTCTCTTCATTTTATATCTTATAAGAGAACTGCCAAGTGTGAAGCATCCTACGCTGTTGTGAAACAGAAGGGGGAGGGGGAGAAAGCATTGAAATAGTTGGGCCAGTACTCCCTTATCTGGTTCTATGTATGCTTCAGATTTTCAGAGTGGAGATGAAATCTGGTTTAATTTGAGTAGCCTTGAGGAATGGCTTACAGGTGACCTGCAAACTGATCAAAGCTTTCTCTTAGTGATTTCACTGTGTTATTCATATCTCCACTGTTTCAAATGCTCAGCCCTAATCCTCTCAAGTGATCCAATAAGGACCATCCAAATGAAAGAACAGAAATACCTACTATTTTCTAAAGTGGGAGTAGTTACCACCACAAACTTGACACACAACTACAGCATCTCAATCAATGGCACAGATCTGGATTAACCTTGTCCCTAGAGGAGAATGGCCTGTCTTCCAGCTGAGGCTGGAGAAGGGCTACACCGGTGGGGGTGCTAGGGGACCTTCAGGAACTTCTGGCATATCAAGTTATCTGAGCAAACAAGTTTGCTTCACTAGAAAAACAACTCTTGTAGTAGGACAATAGTTTACTCAAAAAGACTGGTCTTCAGGCCCTTGCTATATTATCTCCTGCAGTTAACTAACCTCGTACTTTTGCAGCACCACCAAGACTTTATACGGGTGATGTTCTCCCTTGCAGCTTTAATACATTCATATTTGTTCAAATTTTCCTAGAGGAATCTGAAATGTCCACTTTTCTTCTGGGTTGTGTATCCACATGATTTTTGATTCCTTTCATATTCTGGAAAGTTGTAAGTGTTTCAAAAGTCTCCTAATTTGTAGCATGTCTTTTAGAATGATTTCCTTTGATAAAGCATCTCATTTGAAATGGAGTTGATACTCGTAGTGGCTTCACAAGTATTAACTATGAAAACACCTACAAATTACTAGCACAGTAAACTCTCACAGAGTAAACATTCAACACTCCCCATACAGATTGTGGAGAAGCTCATGTTTGTTTTCAACCATTAGTAAATATTTAGAACTCTTGAGGCTGGCCCAGCAGGACTGCAGAACCTCGGTTCTCAGGATCCTTCTGGTCCTTCATACCCATAAACATGTTCCTGTGTCCAGTCATAGCAGCAGAGTAAGGATTCCATCACTAGCTCCATGGATGAGAAAATTTAGCCACCCACTTTAAGGTCTCATGATCTCTTAATGAGCCCTATTTTCATCCTCCACATAGCGCAATCCCTCTAAAATGAGGTTCCTTGTCTGTAAAATAGGGATAATATCTCCTCTCCCTCTTTCACTGAGGTTGTTAGGAGGGGTCAAGTGAAACCATTAAAGAGTTATCATAATCATGTTTACATTTTAACCAGCCTCCAGGAGGTGATGGTTATGCCCTAGTCAACAAGAGTAGACATTTCTCATGTAAATATTTTTGAAGCAAGTTGGGATCTGCACGAATGAATATATATGGGTATATCAAGCAGTCTGAGCACTCACTACTGAGAGTTATGTGTAAGGAGATAGAGGTTTTCATTGTCCCTTAAGTAAAGAATCTTGTATTTGGAAGGGGCCCCAAGAGACCATCTCACCATCCTCATCCTTACCCCCTACCATTACACACACAAGTGCAGGAATCTCCTCTACAGCATTTCTGAGTCATTCCAATGATTTTCTGGCAGCTTCTTGATGCTTCCAGCATCACAAAGATGCTTCTAGCATCACTATTATAAAGGCAAGCCAGTCAACTATCATATAGATCTACTTGTTGGGCCCCTGACCCTGATTTTGCCTTCCTGAGCACTCCAGAACCAATCTCCTCTCTACTATATACTCTAGTTCTTCAGATATGCCTCCATCCCCTTTTCTCTTAAACTTCTGTTTTGGCTAAATACCCTTAGCACCTTGTCTGGTTATGTGAAATGGCCTCCAGATACCTCACTATCCTTCCCACTCCTTTAGAAGCTATTCTGTATCTCCACATCCATGGGTTTTTTTTCCTAACACTGAATAACTCTCTACACAGGAAACCCTTGCCCCACCCATAGGAACATCAGTTCCATTTATTCTTCATCACTTAAAGATGATGTTATCTTACCTGTCCTATTAGGAGGAGTGAAAAACAGCCCTAAGCATCGGAAGCTCCGCAGATGCATACACTAAATCCCTCTAAAGGCTTGTCTATTTAGAAATGATAAATTAAAAGCAGAAAATGGGAGCATCTGGATAATTCAGTTAAATGCCCTATAGTACATACAGTGAAATCCATATGGATCACTAACTACAGAGTGGGAGCTCAGTAGCACAGTCCTGTTAACTAACTTGAAAAAAAGGGAGGGGCAAAAGGCAAGTTAATCCTTCACATTCTGTCATTTGATCATTTTCCAATAATTGTGCTTAGGTAGCCTTCAGCTCACTTGAGAGTTTTCTTAATGCATAGCTATTGTTCAAGGGAGAGTAATTAAAACCAGTAATTTGATTAAATGCAGACTTTAAAAAAATCTCTGTCAGCTCCATGACTCAATGATTTTGTGGTAAACACTTGTAGCAGATTTCTAAATTCTTTACATTTCCCTGCCCTTTACCCAGAGTAGTTTTCTTTTGGGATTTTAGGAAGCCAACTTTTTTCTGACCCTTCTCACACCCAAGATACACTGACATTCCTCTGTATCACTTACCATATTGTACTGGAACAGTTGGTTTACTCGCTAGTGTATTCCATGAGACCAAAATTCTCCAAGTCTGTGATCTTATCTGACTGACTGAACAATGAAGTACTTGGGAAACCCTTTGGTTTCCTGTTTTCTTTGGTATACTTTTCATCACTTCAAAACGTCTTTGTTCATATTCATTCAACATATATTGAGGATCTGATATATAAAAAGCACTATATTAGATTTTTTGAACAATAGCTATATGATTGCAAGGGATGCGGTGATCGTAATGTAGCTAAACCTTCCTTTGGTGGAACTGACCACAAGTGGTTATTACCCATGAATCAGCATGTTAGTATTATATACCAGAATTATGACTTTGGTCACGATTGATTACATAGGCACAAGTATGACTAGCTTTAGGCTGGCCAGTAATCTCTGGCATGACCTTGTACATGAATTCTGGTCAACAATGGCTATTCTGGATGGTGGCTAGTTTAAACCTCCTAGAAAACTTGTGTACAAGATGCATAGGAAACAAGTGAGTCTGCAGAAGAAAAAAGCTGGTGCAGTTAAAGAGGGAGAGAAAAGCTGAGTCATCAGAATTAGGAAGACTATCATCAGGGAGTTAGTTGCTTTCCGAGTATAAAGGGAGCAGCAGAGAGGCTATGTCCTAAAAGACAGTCTAGTATTTCAGGAGGCCACCGGGAGTATTTCTGTTCTTCTGACTTCCCTGGGTTTGTATAATGTGCCCTATTCAGTGAGCCAGCCAGAATATGGTTCTGCTTCTCACCATTAAAAAGAGCCTGATTAACTCAGTGGTATTAGCCACTGCCTTCAAGGAGATAAGATAACAAAGGCCAATGGGAAGACAGATGATGTAGCAATCAATGAATACACTAATATTTGTCAATTAAAGGCTGGAATTATGCTGGGAATATAATGGGGCCTGGGTGATTAACTGTAAAGAAGAGGCAAAATTAGGAAAGTCTTCACAGAGAAGAAATGCCCAAATTAATTTAAAAAAATAATAGAACATTCAAGGAGGTAGAACCAGCATCAAAAGTCCTGAAGCATGAAATTATGATATTCAGGGAACTGTAAGTGAACCCTCCATTCCCTAAGAGGGATCTTTGCTTTATCCCCCGCCTCCATCCATCTCAGCCTATAATCCTTACTGCAAGATGATATTAAATGAAAGATCTGATCAACTCCACACCTAAGCTTTCCTGATTTTCCCACTTCCACCATCGCCAGAAGCAGATGCTCCAAAACCAGCATGCTTGGGTTTAAATCCTTGCTGTTACATAACTTGCTGCAGTCATCTTGTTTTCCTTTCTTCATCTGTGAAATGGAGGTTATAGAAACAGTATTTCTATCGAAGGACTTTTGTGAGGATGAAGTGAGTTAAAACAAGTGAAGTGCTGAGGTCAGAGAACTTGACTCATTGCTATCTAGGTGTTGGATACTTTTATCCAGATCCTTATTATCTTCATGCCCTCATGAAGAGTTGAAAAATGTTAATTTCCCACAAATACTCACCTCAACAACTTTTCAGTGGTTACTACTCTGTACATGCCTGAGAGGTAAAATCGTTACCCTTCAGAATAGCTCCTGAGGCCCTCTAGCAACTGTTCCTTGTTCCCCATAGGTTCTGATGCTTCGTTCATCAGCCCCAGTCACAACTAACGTTTCCAAGGGCCTGAGGGTTTGCTGCCTGGGAATATGTCTCCAGGGTTATCCAGAAAGGTTCTACTTTTCCTTCCCCTACTCCAACCATCTCTACCTCTAAATTCTAATTTCTAATATTCTACTGTTAGAGCACACACTTTTCTTATTCCTTCCCTCACATTTCCTGTTAAAATGAGAATTCTTCAGGGAGAAATATTATGAGACAATTATAATCCTATGCAAAGCTGGACGTATTGGAGGTAACGGTGAATTTGAAGAAGAGGAAGCTAAAGAGAGTATTAAAGACCAACCACATAGATATCACAATTTTTTCCTGCTAAATAAAACATACAATTTTAACTACCAAGGGTAATTTTATCTCAATCATCTATGTCTATATCTGTATCATCCTTCTGTCCATCCATCTTTTTTCTTTACACACATACTATATTGTATTGATTTACTTTTCTCATTACATATACTTTTATATGTATACCTTTTTTCTGTGGGTGGATATATAAATCACATTCAGTTTTTCATTGTTACAAATAATGAAACAAGTCCTTATGTAAATACACAAGAGTTTCTTCTGCAATATATATAGTTGATCCTTGGAATTTGGGTCTGAAAGTATGCACACTGATAGATTTTATGAAATTTCTTTCCAAAATGTATTCTCTATTTCCATTCCCACCAAGAATGAATTAGAGTGTTAGTAAGCTCACATTATTGTCTCATGGAACACTGTCCATAACTATCCCTGAGTACTGTCCACATACCCAATCTACAAATTGAATGAAATTCTTATCAAAATTCCAATGGTATTTTTCACAGAAATAGAAAAAACAACCCTCAAATTTGTACAGAACCATAAAAGACACTAAATAGCCAAAATAATCTTGAGAAATAAAAGGCATGAGACATAATACACTCTGGTTTATAACTATAGTACAGGTCAAAATAGTAGGATATTGGCATAAAAACAGACACATCATCAGTGGAATAGAATAGGGAGCCTAGAAATAAACACCTACCAATATGGCCAATTAATTTATGACAAAGGGGCCAAGAATATAAAAATGGCTAAAGGACAATCTTTTCAAAAAACAGTACATTGAAAACTGGACAGTCATATGCAAGAGAAAGTGGACCCCTATCTTACATCATACACAAAAATCAACTCAAACTGTATTAAAGACTTGGATGCAATAACTGAAATCATAAAACTCCTAGAAAAAACATAGGGAGTTGCCTCCTGGACATTAGTCTTGATGATGATTTTTTTGGGATTTGACCACAAAAGCAAAAACAAACAAGTGGGACTACATCAAATCAACAATCTTCTGCACAGCAAAGAAAATCATTCACATATGAAAAGGTAACCTAACAAATTGAAAAAAAAAATTTAAAAATCATATATCTGATAAGGGATTAATATATAAAATATATAAAGAACACATACAACAAGTAGGGATAAAAAAAAAAAACAATGCTATTAAAAATGGCAGAGAATTGGGATGCCTGGGTGGCTCATTCAGTTAAGCATCTGACTTTGGCTCAGGTCATGATCTTACAGCTCATGGGTTTGATCCCCATGTTAGGCTCTGTGCTGACAGCTCAGAGCCTGGAGCCAACTTTGGATTCTGTGTCTCCCTCTCTCTCTCTGCCCCTCCCTTCCTCAAGCTCTGTATCTTTCTCTTTCAAAATAAATAAACATTAAAAAAAACTTAAATGGCAGAGAATCTGAATAGATATTTTTCCAAGATGACACATAGATGGCCAAAAGGAACATGAAAAGGACTTATCACTAATCATCAGAGAAATGCAAATCAAAACTGCAATAGAGTATCTCCTCAAACATGGTAAAATAGTTATTTTAAAAAGGAAAGGGAGCGCCTGGGTGGCTTAGTCGGTTAAACATCTGACTCTTGGGTTCAGCTCAGGTCATGATTTCATGGTTCATGAGTTCGAGCCCTGAATCAGGCTCTGCACTGATGGTGCGAAGCCTACTTGGGATCTCTCCCTCTCACCCTCTCGCTCTCTGCCACTCCCCTGCCCATGCTCTCCCTAAATAAAGAAACTTAAGAAAAATTTAAACAAAGAGAGAGAGAAATAACAAGTGTTAGCAAGAGTGTGTGTGGTGAAAAGGGAACTTTCGTGGGCTGTTGGTAGGAATGTAAACTGGAGTAGCCACCATTTTCTTTAGGTTCCTAAAAAATTAAAAATAGAATCAGCATGTGAACCAGCAATTCCACTTGTGGGTATTTATTCGAAGGGAATGAAATTGCTGTCTTGAAAAGAGGTCTGCACTCTCATATTTGTTAAGCATTATATACAAAACCCAACATGGAAATAACCTATGTGTCCACTGATGGACAAATTAATACAGAAAATATGGTATATGTATTTACTCAGGCATTAAAAAAAATCTTGCCATTTGTGACAATATGGATGAATCTTGAGGGGATTATGCTAAGTAAAATAAGTCAGAAAGAGAAAGGCAAATACTGCATGATCTCATTTACGTATGGAATCTTAAAACAACACAAAATTAAACAAAAATCGAGCTCATGGATACAGAGAACATATTAGTAGTTGTCAAAGACAGGGTGCGAAGGAGGGGTGAAATGAGTGAGGCGCTCAAAAGGTACAAACCTCCAGTTATATGATAAATAAGTTTTTGGGATGTAATGTGCAGCATGATAACTATAGTTAACAATACTATATTGTATATTTGAAGGTTTTTAAGAGATAAATCTTAAAAGTTCTCATCACACACACAAAATAATTGTAACTGTGTGCTGATGAATGATAACTAAATTTATTGTAATAATTTTGCAATATATATATATCAAATCATTATGTTATACACCTAAAACAAATGCAATGTTACATGTCAAGTATATCTCAATTAATAAAAAAATAGTTTAAAAATATTACCAAATTATAAGTTTTGCCAAATGTAATCAGTAAAATATAACTTATTGTTTCACTTATTAGTGTATTTATGCTTGAGGATGAGGTTTGGTATTTAAGTGAATTTCCTGTTTATAACTATTGTCATTTTTTTAAGAGAATGCATAATTTTGATAACATTTAATTACCTTCGGTAATGTGGGTGGTCCCGATCTTATCAGTTGAAGCCCTTAATAGTAAAAGACTGATCTTCCCTGAGGAAGATGAAGTTCTGCCAGCAGACCACCTTCACACTTGAACGGTAACATCAATTCTTCCCTGGATCTTCAGCCTGCCAGCCCACCCTGCAGATTTTGAATTGCCACCCGCCACAATCATGTGAACCAATTGCTTAAAATAAATCTCTCTATAGAGACAGACAGACAGACATGCTATTGGTTCTATTTCTCTAGAGAACCTTAATACAGGACGTGTCCTGTTTATGTCCTTCTATTTTACTGTCCTGTCAAATGTCTGTTGCTATCATTTCCCTTTGTTAAAATTACTTTTTAATAAAGTTGATAACTTATTTCTTGGTATCTAAAATATTTGATTCCTTTTTCTCATCTTATTACTTGCATTAAGATCCTCAGCTTGTCTTCTAGTAATGATAGTGAGGATCCTTACCATTTTACTGATTTTATTAGAATTATTCTAATGTTTCACCATTAAATATGTTAGTATAAAAGTATTTTATAATTTTCTCCTTTCTGTAGCTAAAGGTTTAAAATTTGTTTCTAATATAGATATTTAAGATTCAGAATTTCCATGAGAACCTTTCTCCCTGTTCTACACGTACTGTTGTATTTTTTTTTCTATTTCTGTCATTTTGAGTGATTTCAAACTAATGGAAAAAAAGGATACATGCATATCTGATATCTTGATACAATCTCTTATTTTCTTTCTCTGAATTCCAATTTTAATTAGGTAATTCTTGAGCTGGTCTAGTCTTTAAATAATTCACTTGCAAGAAATGATTTAGAGGTGCTATAGTAGTTATTTCTGCTCACTAAATGTTTCTCTACTCTCTGCTTTCTGAACACTGCCCTGTGAATTTAAGCTTGGCCATATAATTTGTTGGGCTAATAAAAATGTACGCAGAAGTATCTTGTGTCACTAGTACATAAACTTTAAGAGCCAGTTCATGATTCACCTTCCCTGTCTTACGGTGATTAGAGAAGCAGACATCAAGATACAGCACCCATTGGTTGTACCCTTAATGACTAAAATGCATAATCACCTGCTTACCTTAAATGACCATGTGGCATGGGCAGAATTAAACTTTTGTGTTTAGTTCTTGAGAGCCTGGGAACTTGCCACTAAATCATAGCCACCCCTAATTGATACATGAGCTCAAATAACTCCTTTTCATAGTCAGAGATTTTGAATCCCCTTTTCACTAGAGATGTTACTCTTGAAATAATTGAGAAGGGACTTATTTTTCTCCACAGGGTCACAAAGAGTAAACATAGAATTATGTTCTCCCAAAATGACTGACTACTTGTGTTTCTTGACTATACTAAATGAAAGTAGAAAAAAATCTATTTTATTAGGGAAAAAAATGTAAAACGAGCTCTTGGAGTTACCTAACTGTAGTTAAAGTCCACCCTTTCTTGAAGAGCAGCAAGCATGGTAGATGTTTGGTAGATAATTGTTGAATTTTAGCTGAGTGATAATTCCTGTAACTATTGCAGGCTCAAGGTGACCTCTGACAGTCTCCCTCTAATCACCTCTGAGAGCACTCTTCCCTATGTATAATACTTACTGATCTGGAGAGGGAGGTAATATATTTGCTTTCTACTGGAATATTGGAATTCTTATGCTTTTGCATAAGGTATTATAAAAGCCACTCATCACTCTTCTTAAAGTCTACATAATCATTTCCAGAAACTACCAGCTCCTACTCTCCTCCTATACACAGAAGAACAGCAGGGAAGAAGAATATCCTAACTGAATGAACTCAGAGACACAACTCAGTGCTCTTACTCATCCAAAATGTATCCAAATTCATAGTAGTCTCCATCATACTGATCTGCAGATAGACCTATTTTATTAGGTCACCTGTATCTCTTAATAGTTCACTCTGCCTCCAGAGAATGGGTAAAGTACATCTTCAATTGTGGTAGCAGAGCAAAAAAAAAAAAATGTGTAAGCAAAACATTTACTAGATATTCCATCAGCATTGCATAGCAATGCTAATCCTCTTACTTTCTAAATACACAACCACTGTATTAACCACAGAAAAGTAAAATAGACAACCTGAGTCCTTACTAAGTAGTTTCAGGGTAATGAATCCACTACCTCATTATTATTTGGAAGCTAAATGTTAGATGTAGAAGTATTGTTTTATAACTATTACTCAAGGTAAATTTCTTTATGTCCCATGCACATCAAAGAAGTATTCATTTCATTCTTTTAAAAAGCCAAAATAGGAAAATTCAGGTCTACTTTGCTAACTGAGCAATTTATCCTTCTCAGTATAATATCAAGGGACGATGAATCCATATAAGATTTCCCATCAAACATTTTAACAATTGTTACTCAGATATTAGGTGAACCAAATACTATTAAATGAGGAAAAATCGTAAAGCCTATTTTCCATCAACTTGCTACTATATTACGAACACAAGAATTATCAGAGAAGAGTCACAGGTAACAAAACAGAAATTAACCTGTAGAATTAACCATTCTCTTAATGAATAATAGCCAAAGTACTGGTTTGTGATAAAGGTCTAACGTCCAGTTCTGTGAAGTTAACTTGCACTCCCTAAAAGTGGTATTAACAGGAAACTGTCATGGGCTAGCTGAAAGACATCCAATTGTTGTATGACTGGCAAGTAAAATATTATTAGAAAACAGATCTCCCAGACTGAACTAAGTCAAAGGGAAAAAACAAATATGATTACCTGTAATGATGAACTCAGAGCAACACTAAAAAGTCTACTGAACAGAAGGCCTACAGTGGCCTCTTTTATTATTTAAATGAAAGACACTATAAACAACTCTTTGATAGTCCCATGCTGGGCTGTTGTTCTGGCCCAATCAGACTTGATTAGGAGTGCACGTTCAGCCTTTATGAACACCTGTGTCTAAAGCCCACAAATAATTAGCTTAGCCATACCATTTCACTCTAATAATGGTGTAATTTGCCACGCCTTTCAGGCTCCGGACAGCTGGTGCTATTGAAAAGCACCTCAGGATTAAGCCCTGACTCCCAGGCCTGAGTCTTTGGGGGGGGGGGGAGGGGGGAGTTCTTAGGTATCCATGGCAACACACTTAGACTGCAAATTATCACCTCTAATAATAACTGGGACAGCCTATCTTTATTTTATTCGAGTTATCCATAGAAAAAGATGATGCATAGAAAGTCACTGGAAATCTTTAAGATAAAAACAATAATACATGTATTACCTTATCAGTAAATACATAAAATTCTGAAGGCCAAGGAGTTTTGATTTTTTTAAAATCATACCTGTTCAAAGTTCATTTAGTATTTAATACATATCAAAAGATAATTGAGGAAAAATGAGGTTCACCAGTGAATTTTTCAGTGCTAATTGATCTTACCTACAGCTGCATGGAAATCTAAAGGTAAATTATTATCTTGAAAAGCTGCTTAGCTGAAAGCAACTTTGTGACTACGATACTTTCATCTGAGTCCCTAGAAGGTTATAAATTGGACAGCTCAGAAATGCTGATGGCCATACTCGGACTCCCTGCAGCTTCCCAGCACTTCAGCTGTGTGTTCCATTAATACAAACATGGCAGGCAGGTGGGGCTAACTCAAGACTCACCTCAGATGCTGGCCAGTGAGGTATCAATCTATGGAATTTGCAGGAGACCAAAAAGGGAATTCTCCACATATTAGGCTATACCCCACTCGCCTCAAACAAAAAAAGGCTCTGCAGATGACTCCCTATGTTTAGAATGGCAGGCAAGTGAACATTCCTCTTCTCCTTAACAGAACTATTCATCGCATAGAGATGATCAAATTTCAAGGAACTGCAGTTAAGTTCAGCATAGATTGCACAGGTTATCATTGTGGTTAAATGCTTGAGTTTTGAAGTCAGACTGCCTAGATACAATCTCTGCCCCACTATTTAAACTCATTGTGTTAGTTGGGACAAGCCAATTACCCCCTCTTTTCCTGCTGTCTCATCTGTACAATAGGAAGAATAATACCTACCTTGGGGACAGAAGGTGAGAATTAATGAGATGATGTACATAAACGGTTTTCTGTAATATTCTAGCACACGGTAAACAACAAATATCAACTACTTTTTACTAATTGTGACAGGCTTGGAGATTGGCCACCCAGATCCCCATTCAAAGAAAGACCTGTCACCCTACCCAAAAGCAGACAGCCTCCAGCTGTCAACTCCTGAAGGATTTGCTTCAGCTGCAGTCTCCTCACCCAAATTCATGTACTTCTGGAATCATCCCACATCCAAATCAATAAGAGAGATGAAAGTGTTAAGATCCAGGCATCTTGGCGCAGCAGAGGACACTTCTGGAGTGAACCCTCTCTGGTTAACTAGCTCTGTTAAGACTGTATCACAGTTCCACAACCCCCTTTCTCCTAAGGTTACTGATCCCCAATAAATACCTTGCATGCTAAGCTCCCTTTTTTCCCCTTCCATCTATGACTATTTCTTTATTAGATAAGAAATTAACCATTCACACAAGAGACTGCAGAAGGAAATTGGGTTGGTCTTGCAATTCTAGAACAGAAAAACGTTACAGCAAAGGATTCTTAAGTTTTCGAAGCATGGGAAAAAGAAGAGAATCATTTTGGACAGTGTTTCTCAAATTGGGCTCTTTTCATAGACATAGTTCTGGGGGGGGGAGTTGTACATTTTCTATGATTATGTTTTAAATATTCTGTGTTTTACTTTTTTTGATAATTTCAGCCAAGTTAATACACTTGTTCAGGATCACCACCTGGATGACCATCTTATAGAAGAGTGTTTCACATGATCATAGCATCTATCCTTGTACTTCTGGTCCCGATGACACAAAGACCACGTTCTTACCTTTTCATGTGAGTTACTCAGACTGGGACCCTCAGAACATTTTCTAGGTTAACAGCACATGTGCAGAGCAGTGATTCTCAAGACAGATGGATGTTCTGGGGGCGCCTGTGTGGCTCAGTCGGCTAAGTGTCCAACTTCGACTCAGGTCACGATCTTGGCAGTTTTTGAGTCCAGGCCTCAGGTGGGGCTTTGTGCTGACAGCTCAGAGACTGAATCCTGCTTTAGATTCTGTGTCTGTCTGTCTGTCTCTCTCTCTCAAATTATTAAAATTTTTTAAAAGATAGGTGTTCTGTATAGATTTTATGTGACTTCTCATGCATTTCTGCCCAGATCCACACATACACAATCATGGGGGGCTTAGTTAGCTTACACTCTGTATCTGGCCTCAGGATCAGAACTGGCCCTTCTGTTCCTGATGTCCAGAGGGATTAACTTGCCTCACTTCCTTGAGCCAGACCAGGCTGGCCCCCTGGATTGGATGAGGGAGCTGAAAGAAATATGCAAACATCCAGGTTCCATAGATTATGAGATATAATAAGAGAGACAGAGGAAAAAACCCAGCTTTCTCAGGACTGCACCTAGGCAAACTTCATGACTAACCATAGATCACACGTACCCTGGCAGGAATAGTTAGTTGCAATCTCACCTGAGGGAAGGACACTCTGCCCAGGATGCTCAATCGGGACTCCATCCTGGCTTGTTCACCTCAGGGCTTCCCAGCCAGAAGGTTGGATGCTCTGAGTACCCAATTTGAGGTACTAACTCTTCTTTGTTCTTCTCTATACTTCTCTCCCTCTTTATGTTTACTATAATCATTTAATTCTGTATATTCCCTTTCTCTTATAATTAAAAAAGTTTCCCCCCATAAAACCAAAAGTGTGGCTATCATGAATTATTACTATTCATAATAATAGGGTAGTATGATGGGGGTAGGAATAGTGACCAGGAAGATGCATGTAGTTTGAAAAACCACATTCAAAATACCTATTGATTTCAGAATACAAACTCCATAAAGTCAAACTCAACAATATAATTTTGGCTGATGGGACGTAGCAGAAAACCAACTGTAGATTCTTCTTAGGGGGCTTAGGATAAACTTTATCAAGAAATGCTACCTTAGAGGTAAAGGAGTCTAGCACAAGGAAAAATAAGAAACATGTGCCAAAGATGCCCCGTTAGCATACAACCTGCAACACTGATTAACAGCATTGAAAATAATGTTCACATTTCAGAGAACATTTCTGGATATGGCAAAATAACAAAATCAACATTAAATTCAGTTTAACAAATGGTGTTGATATTATGCCCTAGAAAATGCAAACTAAAATAAGACACAGCTTCTATTTCTTTAGGAACCGTACAGAGTCAACCAGAAAGAGCCTCCCTCCCAAAGCAGATACCTGCAAGTAACAGGCTAATTACTCCATGGGGTCGCACATAACGTGCCTCCACAGCAAAGCAAGGAACAAATGTCCTTGATGGTGGCACTGGTAAATGACCCAAATATTGAAATTTTCTTTGGAGCTCGAAAGATAAAGTACAGGTCTGAAAGCCAAAAAGTGAGGATGGATTCCCAAAATTGAGGGAACCGCATAATTGTTAAAAAAAAAAAAAAAAAAGCGCTGGTGCATCAAAGAATTAAATCGCTTGAGGAGTTTGGGAAGCAGCAAGAAGCAAAAAGGAAGGCTACCTGATGTAGATATAGGTCAGCAGTTATCTGACGCAGTGATGTCATGCTTTCAGCATCATGCAGAGGACTCAGTTTTCTCTCACAGGCCCTAGGTCTCTGGCCACTTACTTTGAGGTCAATAATCACTCCAATTAAAGTCCTAAAAGACCTCAGTATGTATGAGGGGTTGGGTAGAGTAGACAGTCAACAACTCCTAGAATGGAGCTAAAGTTAAAAGAAATTAAAAAGCTGACAATACAAAGTGCTGGCACGGATCCAGAGCAACTGGAACACTCATCCATCATTACCGAGAAAGCATAGCGATTTACCACGCAACCTAGCAATATGGCTCTGACAAGTTCTGCGAGGTATCAAACAGCATCTGTTACTGATTTCTAAGTTTGATTCCATTGTGGTTGAAGTACAAATTCTGTATGGTTTCAGCTATTTTTAATTTGTTCAGGTTTTTTTTTTTTTTCACAGTCCAGGATATGGTCTATCTTAATACAGGTTTTGTGGACACTCAAAAAAATGTGTATACTGCTCTCGTTGGGTAGAACGTTCTATTATATGGTCATTAGATCCCATTGGTTTATGTTGTTTCTTAGTCCCTCTCTCTCTGTTT
Source organism: Cryptoprocta ferox (assembly GCA_028646485.1). NCBI lineage: Eukaryota > Metazoa > Chordata > Mammalia > Carnivora > Eupleridae > Cryptoprocta > Cryptoprocta ferox. The sequence goes on along the minus strand of CM053566.1, from coordinate 65,711,537 downwards.
GATGATTTTTCTGTCTAGCAGTTCTATTAGTTGCTTAGAGGGAGGGGTGAATTCCCCAACCATAATTGTGTATTTATGTGTTTTTCCTGTCAGGTCTATCAGTTATTGTTTTATTTATTTTGAGGCTCTGTTGATGTGTACACGTTTGATATAGTTATGTCATTCTGCTGGATCTGTCCTTTTATCATTATAAGGCTCTTTGCCTATAATAGTTTTCTTTGCTCAAATTTTATTATTCTCTTATCCTTCCTTTTAGACATTTCACCATTCCTGAGTTTTTCTTAATGTTTGTGTATATATTTTTTCCATTCCTTTACTTTCAACCCATCTATGATGTTGAACTGAAAGCGAGGTTTTGTTTTTGTTTTCATCAGCAGTTCATACTTAGGTCATTTTTCTTTGAAGTCTACTCTCCCAATTTGTGTCTTTTGATTAGTACATTTAGACATTCCTGTTTAATGCAATCACTGGTATGTTGGCCCTTAGCTCTGCCATATTGTTTTCTGTTTCTTTTGGCTGTCATTCCTCTCTTTCCTGTTGCTTCCATTCCTATGGGTTACCTGTAAAATGTTAAGATCCCATCTTGATTTATTTATATTATTTTTGAGTACATATCTGTTCAGTTCTCTCCAGTGGTTTCTTCTTGCTTTACATGTCTGACATCACAATCAGCAAATAGGAACACTTTACTACTTCAACTGAAGTATGGAAATCTCACTTCCATTTAGGTACCTTTACCTTCCCCCATTTTTCAGTATTATTATGGTCTTGGTTATATAATAATCCTCATTTCAATCATGAAATAGGATTCATAAAATTCAACAAGAAAAGGATAATGTATAAGCCAACCAGAGCTGCCATAAAGAAATACCACAGCCTGGGTATTTAAAAACAGCCTCATTGTATTAGGGCCCCACCATTATAATCCAATTTAAACTCTGTCACCTCTTCACATGCCCTATCTCCAAACACAGTTACATTGGGGGTTAGGGCTTCAACTATGAATTATGGGGTGGGGGCATTCAGTCCATAATGAATGGTCTAATATATGTACCCATACCTCTGTTCCTTCCATTATTCTTTTTTCTTTCCTGATGTTCCAGTATTCCTTCTTTGATCATTTCCTTTCTATTTAAAGAACTTCCTTAAGCCAGTCTTTAATGGTGGACATGGTAGAAACAGATTCTTAGTTTTTCCTTCATTTGAAAATGTTATTACCCCTTAATTCAAGATGAATAGTTTGCCAGCTATAGAATTTATAGTTGACAGTTCTTTTCCTTAAGCACTTAAAAAATATTTGTGTCATTTCCTTCAGATTTCCTTGATTTCAAGCGAGGAAATTTTGTTATTCAAATTGGTGATTCCTTATACATAATGTGTGTATTCTTTCTGGTGGCCTATAGCTATTTTTATCTTTAGTTTTCAAAAGTTTATGATGTGTTTTGATGTAGATCTTCTTACACTTATCCTGCTTGGGCTTTGCTCATGTTCTTAGAGCTACAGGTTTGTGTCTTTCATCAAATTTGGGAATATTTTAGACATTATTTCTTCAAATACTGTCTCCTCGCTTTTTTTTTTAATTTTTTTTATGTTTATTTACTATTGAGACAGAGAGAAACAGAGCATGAGTAGGGGAGGGGCAGAGAGAGAGGGAGACACAGAATCTGAAGCAAGCTCCAGGCTCTGAACTGTCAGCACAGACCCCAACACAGGGCTCAAACCCACGACCTGTGAGATCATGACCTGAGCCGAAGTCGGACGCTTAACTGACTGAGCCACCCAGGTGCCCTTCTCCTCACTTTCTTAATCCTCTGATGGGACTCCGGTGGTATGAACGTCAGATCTTTTGTAATTGCTACATGTCTTAGTTTCTGTTCCCCCTTTTTTTTTCCAGTCTGTTTTCTATTGCTCATACTGGGTAAATTATTTTGTTCAGTCCTTAAGTTCATCAATTCTGCTCTTTTCCATTTCCACTCTATCTACTGAAGTTTTCATTTGTGTTATTGTATTTATCCACTCAATCATTTCCACTTTTTTCTTTTTATAGTTTCTATTTCTTTGCTGAAAGTTCCCTATTTTCATTCAAGAGAATTTATAATTTGTTGCTGTATTACAGCAGGTACTTTAAAATCCTTTTAAGCTACCACCATCTGATTTACATTGATGTTGGCATCAGTTGATTATCTTTTCCCAGTCAGGTTGCTATATTCTTTGGATCACTGGTGGCTATTTATTGTATCCTGGACATTTTGTGTTATGTTAGAAGGCCCTGGGTCCTAAGTACCTCTTTGATTTTGGCAGGCAGTCACCCTATTGAGATTCACTATACATGTCTTGGTCTTATCCTTGGGGGCTGTGGTTCCAATGGCAGTTTCATTTCTAAAGCCTAGTTAGTATTAGTTTCATCTGCTTAGTTTATCTGGTGTTTCTGGGGCTTCCAATAGCTGCTGCTGGTGCTGCCTGAGGTGTGGAAGGTCTCAGACAAAACCTTCAAGTATCTTTTGGCAGAGGAGTGTGGTGGTGGGATCCCTCTGCCACTACCTCTAGCTGCCTCTATTGTCTCTGGCAGGGGAGGAGGGATATGGACACATGGAAATAAAGAGGTTTCTCATACTGGACTGCTTGCTATGACTGGAGACCCTTTTCTCATTTTACCTGCTTGCCCTAGTGTCTTTGGTGAGAGTGGAGCCTCAAATCCATGGGGACAAAACAAAATGACTTCCCATTTGGGGCTCCTTGCTATGATTTAGTCTTGTGTGTGTGTGTGTGTGTGTGTGTGTGTGTATGTGTGTGTGTATGTGTTTGCATTCTGTTCACTTTCTGATGCTGTCAGAGAGCCAATAATTCAATATGGAAAGGAATGAGCCTACCTGGGGTTCAACTGTATCTAGGTCACAGGGTGGGAAACACTGTGTCAGGGTGGTCTCGCTCTGTCAGGTGGAAGGCTGCAAGGTGTCCTGCTGATGTGCTCCTCCTCTAGTCATGGAATCCCAATCCAGTTTACTTTTTTCTTTAACCACTTGTTTGTTTCTTGTGCCATTTATAGGATTTATACTTGTGTAAAGCAGGAAGGTATGAGAAAAAGATGTCTAGATCTCTCTTGTCTGGGCTGAAGTAGTATGGATAAATTTTTTGAGTACATGCACATATTCTATATCTGGGGTGTAGTGGTGGTTTTAAAACTGAATGCATTTGTTAGACTGCATTAAATCATTGAACTTAGACTTAAAATGGGTGAATTGTTTCTTATATACCTTAAAACTTGTTTTTGAATAAACCTGTTTTTTTTATTTTTTTAAGTTTATTTTTGAGAGAGAGAAAAAGAGTGAAAGAGGGGCAGAGAGAGGGGGAGAGAGAGAATTCCAAGCAGGTATCAGCACAGAGCCCAACACAGGCCTCGATCTCATGAACCGTGAGATCATGACCTGAGCCAAAATCAAGAATCGGATGCTTAACTGACGGAGCCACCTAGGTACCCCAAACTTTGATTTTTTTTTAATGTGTAGATAGCTGTTTTTTAAGGTATGGAGCTTGTTAAGGAGATCAAGAAGTTTAGCCTAAACTGGAAGTCCCGATTCCGGGAGAAATCAGCAGTGTGGCACTGCCAAAACAGATCCTCATTTTTGTTCTGCCTCTTCTATCTGCTTGACTTTGGATATTATATAGTCTTTCTGGGCCTCTGTATCCTCATTCTGCTTATGAAGGTCATGACACATAGAAATTATTCCACAATTATGATTCACCTTCTCTTTCTACCACACCTCATTTATAACTTCTACAGTTATTTTAACTTTGAGATTTTATAATTTGTCAAGACAGGCACTCTGTTTTAATGTTTGCCTACTTGCTTTAGTCTCTTAGTAGCTGTAGAAATAGAGATTTAATTAAATTTCTTTTTACATTACAGAGATACTTCATTGCCAGGAAATATTTTGCCAAAATGTTTATTTTATTAAAGCTTGGCACTTCTATAAAAACCAACGTTCCATGTAGTAACAGGAAATTGCCCCAACTTAAAATGGGAATAATCACATCTGACAGATAATATTTGGAGGTGTTTTTGACCTGAAGATCAAGTGCATTTCAACAATTTCTTTTACTATCACAAGAAACAGGAATCTAAAAAGCAATGCATGCTGAAGTTTAAATTTTATAGGTCATCATAGATCTTAAAATATATTCACACAAATACACACACACACATTTACTGGAAATGATAGCACTCTTCAGCAGGTGTCCATACCTGCATGGAATCCTAAAGGACAATAAGGACAATGCCTGCCTGGGCAGACCAGCCACTTTCACCTCTGTTCAGTATTACACTTGCAATATGGAGCTGACTTTCACACCGTGCTCTGGAGATTCACAATCACGAATCAACCACCACCATCAAATGCAGGAGCAGGTATGTATTTGCAAGGTATAATCTAGAGGGTACCACATGCCCTCAGCTGGCTCCCTATAGATTGAAATTTGCCCATAATTTGACAAGCATTCATACGCTGGATTTGGTGTGTTTGAATTTTTTTTGTTTTTTTGTTTTGTTTGTTTTTGTTTTTTGTTCTGGTTTTGAAAAGCTCCACATGTGAATGCAAACACCATCACAGAGCTGGCACTTTACATAAATTCCTTTAGGACACAATCTTATCTTATCCAAATCTTTGTATTCTTATGTATGGGACACAAAATCATGTCCAGTGAAGTTCAGGAAATTATTCCATTTACAATTCTTTCAATTCTTCTGTCACATCAAAGAAAATTGTTGGTTTAGTGCCTGTGGTTACCATTTGTCCAACATGTGGTAATACCCTTTTTAATAAACTGAGAACAAATCTCAGGCAAAGAATGACGAGTAGGGCACAATACCCTTTTAAAATATAGTCTTCAAAATTAGTTTTATGCTGGTTTTGCATTTAGGAGAGCAAAGCCTACATGCTCACTTGTACATAGATTACATCAAGAATGCAGAGTAAATCTCAGACTCAGGAATGAGTTCTGTCATCCAGGAAAAGATGCTACTAGAGCTGAGTTCTAAGACACAAGAAACAGGAAGTTGATGGAATGGTTGAAATGGGAATTCCAAGGGAAGAGGAAAATATGGGCAGAGGCATCAAAAGGTGGAGAAACAACCTATTCCGAAATTAGTTCACACTTAGAAGAGGAAAGACTAAGCCAAAGATTATCAACTTTACCCTAAATCTGTAGGAAGCCAGTTCAGTGTTATAAGCAGGGTGAGTCACGAGCATATTTACTATTAAAAAAAAGATGAGTCCAGGAGCAATCTGGCAAGGGGACTGGAGGGGCAAGAACTAATAGCCCAAGAATGGAGAGAGAAAATGTGTGATGGACAAGGAGGAAGTAGGTGCCCAGAGACACATGTTCTTTATCACTCTTTCAACTCTTTGATGGTTATTGTCCTGCCATGTTTTTCTCTATCTTATGTGTTTTGACAGTGTTTTCTAGTAATGCATTCTTTTACCTAGGCTTTCCAATCAGTTAACATATAATTAATTGCTCCTTATATGTTGTGTCTTTAAAAAATCTGCTTTATTTAATGATTTTCATGGGGTTTTTTTTATTTGCTTATTTCAGGTTGCTGTTTTTTTTTCCCCAGCATGACCTGTTTCACCATAGGCCTGTTCTGTTTGGTTTTTGAAACAACATACTTTCTAAAAATCATCATGTTTTCCTGTTCCCTACTTCATTGATTTCCAGCCTCATTTTTATTATTTCTTTTTGTTTCTTTAAATGCTCAGTTTCTATTTTTCTGGCCTATTGAGTTGAACCTCATGTATCTCCAGCCTTTCTTGTTTTCTGATAATTACAGTCACAGCTATATATTTCCTCCTTGGTGCTAAGAGCATATCACACATTTTGAAATACACTGCTTTCATTTTATCTGCCTATAATAGTTTACAATTTCACTTTTGATTTCCTTTTTTAACTCATGAGTTGTTTAAAGGCACAATTATTATAGTTCTCACTCACATGGGAATATTAAATGTTTTCTTTTGTTATTAATTTCTAATTTTATGGCATGGCGGTCAAAGACCAGAATATGTATCCTACTGATTCTTTGAATATATTGAAATTCCTCTGTGGCCTCCCACATCATTGGCTTTGAAGAATGGCTCATGTTTGCTAAAGGAGTGTGTTCTGTGCTTACTTGATCAAGTATGGTATCTGTAATCTTCAAGTTTTTGAAATGCTTGCCTTTTTTCTTTTAATATAAGTGCACAATTTTTAATTTATTCAGAGTGATGTGAATATCACCATGCTAAGTATATTTTCCTTGTACCCATTAGCAGCTGCTCCTCATTCTCTCCTACCTCCAGCCTCAGACCACTATCTACTTTTTTTTTTATGTTTTATTTATTTTTGATAGAGAGACAGACAGCATGAGCAGGGGAGGGTCAGAGAGACAGAGACACAGAATCCAAAGACAGGCTCCAGGCTCTGAGCTGTCAGCACAGAGCCTGACACGGGGCTCGAACCCATGAACTGCGAGATCATGACCTGAGCCAAAGTCGGACGCGTAACCGACTGAGCCACCCAGGCGCCCCGACCACTATCTACTTTAAGTGTCTATGGATTTTCCTATTCTGGACATTTTATATAAATGAGATCATATAATAGGTCTTCTTCTGTGTCTGGCCTCTCAGGATGTTTTTAAAGTTTATACATGTTGTAGCATGCATCAGTATTTCATTTCTTTTTATTGTCAAATAATATTTCATTCTATGAGTGTTCTGAATTTTGTTAACTCATTCATCAGTTGGTAGGCAGTGGGTTGTTTCTCTATTTTAGCTCTTTTGAATTATACTATTATGAATATTCATGTACAAATTTTGTGTGGACATAGGCTTTCATTTTCTTTGGGTACATACTTCAGGTCAGAATATCTGGATCCTAAGGTAGCTCCATGCTTAACATTTTGAGAAATGGCTAAACTATTTTCCAGAGCTGTTGCACTATGTTACAATCCCATCAACAATCTATGGGGTTTCAATTTCTCTGCGTCCTGAACATTTGATTCTAGTCATTGATTGGCATGAAGTAGTATCTTATTGCAGTTTTGATCTGCTTCTCACTAATGATTAATGATACATACACTGATCGTTTGTGTATTTTTTTTTAAAGAAATATCTATTTAGATACTTGGCCCACTTTTAGTAGGGTGGTCTTTTTATTATTGAGTTTTATTGGTTCTTTACATATTCTGGAGGTAATTCTCTTCTCAGAATTATTTGCAAACATTTTCTCCCATTCTGTGGGTTATTTTTCTCACTTTCTTGATGTGTTGTTTGCAGCACAAAAGGTTGTTTTTTTTTTTAATAGTTCTGGTGTACTCTATTGTTTTTTTTTTTTCTTTCGTGGCTAGTGTTTTCAGTGTTCTATCTTTAAACCAGTATCTAGCCCAAGAATTACTCCTATATAGAATTACTCTAAGTTTTTTTTTAGATTTAGCTCTCAATACTTTTTAAAAAATATATGTTAGCTAGAATTTTAAAAATAAAGTTTTAAAGGAATTCTAAAAGTTTTAGGTTTACAGCAAAGTTGTGAAAATAACACAGAGAATTCCAACAGACTCCACAACCAGTATCCGTATTAACATCTTAGAGTATGGTACATTTGTTACACTGACAAAGCAATATTGGTAATTATTAACTAACATCCATACACTATTCAGATTTCCTTAGTTTTTACACAATGTCTTCTGGTGTTGTTCCAGGATCCCACATTACATATAGCCATCAAGTTCCCTTAGGCTTCTCATGGCTCTGAGAGTTTCTCAGACTTTCACTATTATTGGTTACCAGGACCAGTTCTGAAAAATAGTTGTCAGGTATTTTCCAGAATGTTCCTCGGATCCAGGCTCCAAGCAGTCAGCACAGAGCCTGATGTGGGGCTCGAGCCCTTGAACCATGCTATCATGACCTCAGCTGAAGTTGGACACTTAACTGACTGAGCCACACAGGTGCCCCTATAGTTCACTTACTAAAGCCTACAGTTCTCCCTCCTTTCCTGACTGATGTCTAAATATCTTTAATACCTATGTTTCTCTCTCTCTTACATGTTAAAAACCTTGACTGACTTTTATCTTTGTTCTCTACAATTCACCTTACCAGTTATGACAGGACATTAAATTGTAGATTAGGTATTGTGGTTATATATTTCTTTTTAATTATTGCTTATTAAAACAAATGGTATTTATTAATCTATTTATTCCTGCTTTTCATAATTATTGCTTACTCTTGAGTTTATTTATATTCTCAGTAGAGAATTTGCTCTAAAAAATTACTTTAGATGACGTCTATGAGTATTAAGGTGAAAAGATTTTTATTTTACCCTATCATTTAAAGTACTATTTTCTGGATTATCTGGAATCAGCTCCTTCCCCTGCCCCCTAACACCACATGATCTCATTGTCTCATTGCTTTTGAGAAATCTTATGTCCTATCTCACGCTGTGGCTTTATAGGTGATTTGTTTTTCCTCTCTGGAAGCTTGCTGTGAAATTTCACTCTACTATGGCTGGATATGTGGTTTTATTTCATTTGTTTATTGTGTGCTGTTTCACCCCTGAAACAATATTTAATCTAAGGCTATGTGCCTTCTTTGAGTTCTGGAAAATATGTTTTCTTCAAAGATTACCTTTCTACAAGGTCTTCTTAATATTTTCTTCTGGAATTCCTATTAAATGAATGCTTGCCTTCTAATTTGATCTTCTAGAACTTTGAAATTTCTAAAAAATACTTTCTGCCTACTTATGCCAGCCCCTTGATCTGGATAAGCTCAGTATAATTTTCCAGTCCATTAATTAACTCTTTGTAGGGATTCTGCCACTTAAATTTTCTATTTAATCCTTTATTAAAATAATTACATCGTTTCACATCCAATATCTCTAACTTCTTCTTTAAAAATATCTGTCCTTTTTTCATGTTTGCATTAAATTTCCTTATTTCCCTAAGGATATATACTATGCTTATTCAAAGTTTCTGTTCATTCTGCTCCATTAGCTCTGCTTTATCTACTCTGTATCTTTGTTGTTGTCTTGTATTGTCATACTCAAATATTTTGTGATTTTTAAAAAATTGTATTATCAATACTCCTTTTACAGGGTCAATACCCTCAAATTATAATCTCTCTTTCTGGGAAAGATGAAGTCTAATCTTAGCCTGATTCTTCTAGCTGTGATCTGGGTGCAGGAGAGTTCCACTGTTAGGTAGTCTGTCCATTAATATCACCTACTTCAACACTTCTGCTCTTTTCCTAGACCCATGACATCGTTGGTCACATCACCTCAGACTTTTGTCCAGAAGACATTCACCCTTTGTGATGGCTGTCTGGCCCATGCTGGAGATAAAACATGGGAGAATGGGTTCATGATAAGTTATCCAATTACTACCTGTGTGTTGCCTATTTTCTTCATTTAGACTGTAAATTCCTTGTGGTGGGAACTTTGTATTGTTGATACTACCTTCAGCACTTAGAAGAATGCCCAGCGTACATAGGACAGTCATTCCATAAATATCTGTTGGATGGATAAACATTGCAGTCAGCTACCCACCCCAGCAGGGCTCTGGGCTGATTTGATGGGACTCTTTCATGTCTAGTTTTTGTTACACTCTTCTTGATCATCCTACACATGGTAAAAAATCTAATAATCCAGAGTAGGCCTTCAAGGGAGTATGTACAGGCATACCTCATTTTATTGCACTTCACTTTACTGTGCTTTGCAGATACTATGAGGGTATTTTTTTAGTTTTTGTTTTGTTTTGTTTTTTACATATTGAAAGTTTTTGGCAACGCTACACTGAGAAAATCTATCAGTAAAATTTTTCCACCAGCATTTACTCACTCTGTATCTTTGTTTCACATACTGATAATTCTTGCAATATCTCATACCTTTTCATTATTATTGTATTTGTTATGGTAATCTGCCATCAGTGATCTTTGATATCACTACTGCAATTGTTTGGGGGCATCAAAAATCATGCCCATATAAAATGGCAAACTTAAATGTTGTGTGTTCTCTACTCCACCAACTAGCCCTTCCCCCATCTCTTTCTCAACTGAGGCCTATTTCCTGAGACACAACAACATTAAAATTAAGCCAGTTAATAACCCTACAGTGAGCTCTAAGTGTTAAAGTGAAAGGAAGAGTCACAAGTCTCTCCCTTTAAATCAAAAGCTGGAAATGATTAAGCTTAGTGAAGAAGACATGTCAAAACGTAAGAAAGACCAAAAGCTAAGGCTCTTGCACCAAACAGTTAGCCAAGTTGTGAATGCATAGGAAACATTCTTGAAGGAAATTAAAAGTGCTACTTCGGTGAATACAGGAATGATCAGAAAGTGATAAAATCTTATGGCTTATATGGAAAAAGTCTTATATAGAAGATCAAACCAGCCACAACATTCCTCTAATCCAGAGCAAGACCCTAACTCTCTTCAATTCTAGGAAGGCTGAGAGAGGTGAGGAAGCTACAGAAGCTAACTTGAAGATAGCAAGAATGGATTCATTCAGTTTAAGGAAAGAAAGACACCTCCACAACATAAAAATGTGAGGTAAAGCAGTAAGTAGTGATGTACAAGCTACAGCAAGTTGTCCAGAATGTCTATTTAAGATTAATGGAGATGTCTACATTAAACCATAGATTTTCAATGTAGACCAAACAGCCTTATATTGGAAGAAGATACCATCTAGAATTTTCATAGCCAGAGAGGTGAAGTCAATGCCTGCCTTAAAAAACTGCAAAGAACAGGCTCACTCCTTCATTAGAGGCTAATGTAGCTGATGAGTCAAGTTGAAACCAAGGCTCATTTACCATTCCCAAAATTCTAGGGCCCTTAATAATTGTGCTAAGTCTATTCTGTCTGTGCTTTATAAATGGAACAACAAAGCCTGGATGACAGCACATCTGTTTACAACATGGTTTACTAAATCTTTTAAGCCATTGTTGAGACCTGCTGCTCAGAAAACAAGATTCTTTTCAAAATATTAATGCTTACTGACAATGCATTTCATTACCCAAGAGTTCTGATGGAGATGTACAAGATTAATGTCATCTTATGCCTGCTAACAACATCCATTCTGCAGCTCATTTTTCAAGAATCTTGACTTTCAAGACTTATTATTTAAGAAATACATTTTGTAATGTTATAGCTTCCTTAGACAATGGTTCCTCTGATGGATCTGGGTAAAGTCCACTGAAAACCTTCTGGAAGGGATTCACCATTCTAGATGCCACTAAGCACATTTTTATGTGATTCGTGGGAAGAAGTCAAAATATCAACATTAACAGGAGTTTGGAAGAAGTTGATTCCAATTCTCATGGATGACTTGGAGGGAGTTCAAGACTTCAGTGGAGGAAGTAACTGCAAATGTGGTAGAAATAACAAGAGAACAGAATTAGAAGTGGAGCCTGAAGATGTGACTGAATTGCTACCATCCCATGATAGAACTATTAACGATAGAACTATTAAAGGATGAGCAAAGAAAGTGGTTCCTTGAGATGGAAGCTACTCCTGGTGAAGACACTGTGAAGACTGTTGAAATGGAAACTAAGGATTCTGATCATTATATAAACTTAGTTATAAAGCAGTCACAGGGTGGGAGGCTTAACCCCAATTTTGAAAGAAGTTCTACTCTGGGTAAAATGCTATCAAACAGCATCACATGCTACAGAGAAATCATTTGTGAAAGGAAGGATCAATCAATGCAGCAAACGTCACTGTTGTCTTCTTCTGGAAAAATTGCCATGGCTACCCAACCTTGAGCAACCACCACCCTGATCACTTAGCAGCCATCAACATCAAGGCAAGACCCTCCACCAACAAAAAGATTATAACTCACTGAAAGCTGAGATGACAGCATTTTTTAGCAATAAAGTATTTTTAATTAAGGCACATACATCTTTTAAGACACAATTAAACCTAATGTACACCTAATTAGACTACAGTATAGTGACTTTTACATGAACTGGGAAACAAATGATTTGACTCATGTCACTGAGATACTTGCTGTATTGCATTGGTCTGGAACCAAACAAACCTGCAGTCAATCTAAAGTATGTCTGTAGTTGTTTACTCCATTATCCTTCTTTTTATGGCTCTGTGAACTTGATAAATGCCAGCCAAATTTTGGAGTTAGATTCACTATAGCCAAGGGAGTGCCTTGTTATGACGTCAAGCCTGGGCTTCCCAAAGCAACCTAAGATAGAGGGATAATGGTCCCTGAGATGCTCTACCCTGTGCTCCATGTTGCCATTTATTTTGCTTAAAAAGAAACACAGAGGGGCGCCTGGGTGGCTTAGTCAGTTGAGTGTCCATCTCTTGATTTTGGCTCAGGTCATGATCCCAGGATCATGGAATCGAGCCTTGCATTGAGCTCCGCACTAGGTGTGGAGCCTGCTTAAAAATTTTTCTCTCTCCCCCACTCACACCTTTTCTATGGCTTTCACCCTCTCAAAAAAATCATACAAAAATATAAATAGAAACAAACAAACACAGAGACTTTAAAAGCCTGCGAGGTATTTTTACAGTTTTGTACCACTGTTTTTAGAAGGTCCACAATTGTTCATGTAAACTATATCTCTTCTAGCACCTGTTAGGTTTCATGTGAAAGACAATCAGCACCTAGTGTTTAGTTTGCCTTCTTAACAAAGAACCAACTCCTAAATCTATTTTTGATATAAATTTAAGTAGATAGTATCTTTCATTGACATCCACTCACTGATTTTTGAGGTAATATGGCAGAAATTGTGGAGGTAGTGTAAAGGTTTATGGACCTATGACAGAAATTATAAATGTGTTAAGTAAATAGCTAATGCCCTGAACACAGCAGGTACTCAATAGAAATTGTTGGATGAATGAAAGGAATGACTTATACTTTATCAACTAATATAAACTCATACCTCATTATAGTTCTTGTTCCTGAAGAGATGTATCAGAGGAAAGCCAGGAATGAACAATGATCACAGAAGGGGAGATACAGTTAAAGACAAACTTTTCCAATCTTACAATTTTGTTAAAAGCTCTAACAAGCTAAAGCAAAGCCAAGGAGAACTGGCATACTGGACCAATTTTTTCATTGACCGGGCCAAATATAAAGATCCTAGAACTGGACAGAAGGAAGGTACCCCGCACACAGAGCAACCTGCGGAGGAACCTCGGTCCTATGGCTAGCATGCCCAATGTCTATGATACTGTTATCCCTTCTCTGTAAGAAATATGTATCTGAAAGGTGGGGGGAACACAATTAGAAGTGAGTTAACATCTCTAGATTTCTCATGCATGGAATATGATAAATGGATGACCAACTAGAGTCAAGCAGGAAATGAAAAGGAAAAATCTTGGTGCTACCAGTGAACTTAGGAATCCTGCAGGTCACCAGATATTTGTAGCTAGATCTTAGCTCCAAGAGACTAGTTTTCTTATTTCAACATACCATGTTATCCATTTAAGCAAAACTCTGCTCGTGAAATCATATTTTAAAATTGCTTCAACAACCAATCCAAGACTACTGTAAGTTCTAAAGACAAGAAAGCATTCTACCTCCAGAATACCATCTCTCACTCTACACAATCTTTTTTTTTTTAATTACTGTTTTGATAAATTCATGCCTCTCACTGGTTCTATGCTTGAATGTAGTCTCCAACTCTGTAACGCTGTGTCATTCAGAATACCACACTAAATGATGGCATATATAAGCTCCTTAAAATTGGCAAGTGACCTAGCTTCAGGTGGATACAGTAATAGATTAATATCAGAAAGCTGGCTTTCTGACTATCTCTGTGACCTTGGGAGGTAGATTATAATTAGGTAACCTCTAAGGCCCTCTTTCAGTTTCGACATTTTTGCTTATGTGTATCAGTGTTTCTACCACATGAGCTTCATCATTAAAAAGACTAGTTTAGAGAGGAGGGAAAAGATTTTTTGTATATTTTATATATTTCCAAGACTGGGAGTTTTGTACTGGTTCTGAAGCCTCATCCCTTCCTAGAGACCTCGTGTTCCCTAGGTCCAAGAAGACTTCTTGACCCACTGTTGCTGCAGTCAAATAACAGATTTGGACACACGCAAACACACACACACACACACAGTGTAGCAGTATAGTACACAGTGTAGTTTCAGTAGCCCACTGCCTCAAGGAAACATGCAATATGATAGCTGAGTTTTTCCAGACAGGATTGAACTCTAGGAAATCTGTGAGGCAGTATGGAAATAACTCCATCACAGTTGGGCAGATTGAGAAGAGCTTCTTCTGGAAGAAGATGTGCAGCTGAATAAAATCTTGGAAATGTATTTCTTGGATGGCAGCACTGCAGGTAATACTTTCTTGAATGGATTCGAGGGAAAGTGTCAGCTACACCACTCCCCCCCCCCCCACACACACACGATGATTAACATTAACTCTTGAATAACTAAAATGCAATCTCCAGAAGTGATCCGGAAAAGCTAAAAGCATCCTGGGAAAAATTTACTACATTATGAACTTTTGCCTTCCTGCCAATATAAAAGGAATCACAGTCCTAGTCCCAACCTTGAAGTCAAAGAGAGCACTGTCCCTCCTTTACATGGTTAGCCAATTAAGTTGTAAATTCAAAATATAGACAGAGGTTTGAAATAGGATTAATTAGAGTTAGAAGGATTGGGTTAGTGAGTAAACTTTCCATTTACCATCTTATGTTTTGGAAAGCTGAGAATTCCATCAACACGCTGGCATTGTGTTAAATGAGTTGAAAAGCTGAATTAAGGAGGAATGGGAAAGGTCCATCAGCTAAAGAGATGACCAAAAGTAGCAAGGCAGCTCCGGCAAAAACCAATCAGAACCTGAAAACCTCTTCTGATCTAAAGCCTGGTATTAATGGAGAGATTATAATAACAGATAAATGATTCCTGTTGGAGAACCTATATCATATAGAGAAGACCAGGGGCCTTGGAAACTAGTCTTTAATCCAGGCTCTTTCATGTATCGGTTTTATACACTACAACAACTAAACTTCTCTTTAACTGTACAACATGGATCATAACACTTATGTCATACATCCTACAGTTTTAAGAATTAGAAATAATATGAATCCATTGCCCAGTGCCGCACAGCTGTGAGATTCAAATTCCACACCCAATGTCTTTGTAGTTTAATTGATAATACAAATCAAGATTTTTGTAAATTTATATTCAAGGAGAGTCTCTTATTAAAAAACATAATCAGGATCCAAATCATTTTATAAAGTAAATAATTCTGCTGAAATGTGACCAGTGGCTTATTGTTCAAGTGTAGATGTTTATAAGTGTGATTTTTTCAAAAGGTGCACACACCATGATTCATCTTTTCTGCATGAGAGACAACTTGACCTGGTGATCAACAGATAAGACTACCTTTCAAAAAGTTTTCAATAAATGGCTCCTCCAGACCTAGGAATTACTTGCTCTAATGCTGGGGGCAGGGGAGGAAGGATGGGTTATATCTGTTTTTTCTCCCATAAAGACTTTAAAAAGGTCAAATCTTCTGTGGTATATTTCCTGAACACTTGTCTACCCCCAATAAATTGCTCCTTTTTCTATGTTCTCATAGAGCATATGCCACTATCTCTATCTATGACAAATACCAAAGACAGCTAATGTTTCTTAAAAACTTATGTGCCAGGCACTGTTCAAAGTGCTTGACATACCATATACCATTTAATCATCTCTATATACACCTAAAAGGTAGGCAAACACAATTGCCTTAAAGCTAAGGCATGAGAAGCACCTAAGGCATTTGTCCAGCGTTCTATAGCTGGTAAGTTGTACAGCCAGGTCTGAACACAGAGCTTGTTTGTTTCTGTAGTCTATTGTCTTGGTCATGTCAAGCTGCGTTGCTTCCTTGGGCTACATATTTGAGAACCAATCCACTGCAACCTTTATTTTGTGTGTTCTTACGGTTGAGGCAGAATCCGGAAAAGAAGGTGATCCTGACAAGGCAGAAATAGTCATTAAGAAAAACAGAGGGTGGCCAGAGAAAACATATTTCCCCTCTAAGTTTTTTTAAAAGGCTACACTGGAACGAGAACACAAGTCTAGAATGCCAATACGCTGATAAATTGCTTACCAATGTCGAACAAATTTGTCAACAATTGCACCTCCATACCTTCGTTAGGAAAGAAAGAAAAAGTCCTTTAACACTGCCTGTGGATCCTAAAAAGAGGACTGACGAGAGAATGCCCTATCCAGACCCCCATCTACACCCCAATTGTTAAAACAAGTTAAGGCCCCTTATGGATTTGCCCCTACTTACTTTTTCTGCCTCTGATTTTCCCTTTTACATTCTACACTCCAGTCCTATTCAAATGGACTCGTTTACCTGAAAATGATCCAGTCTCTTCCCCTGCAGGTCAGAATATCTGCCCCTCGCTCCCTCTGTAGGGAGCACCTCATTGTCAGCCTCAGTCCTGCTCTTCATTCTCATGACTCCTTGAACATCTTTGCACAGAAGCCCTTTCCTGACTCCCCTGCCCAAGTCTGAGGCTTTGCCTCTGGTCACATTATGCTTTGGGTCCCACGGATCCCCTGGTGCCTAGTCTCCTGACTAGAGGGTACATGTTAAGAGCATACACTTCAGAGTCAGAATCTCAGTCCCACCACCCACCAGCCACAGAATTTGGGGCCAGTCACTTCTATTCTCTGAGTCTCACTGTTTCATTTATATAATGAAAATAGTAAGGGCACTTCTAAGTTGGTGGTGAGAATCAAATCAGTTAATGAAAGTAAAAGCTTAAGCATAGTGCCTGGCACCAAGTAAACTGCTTGTTTCTTATTATTAGTAATGGGTTTTCATGAAAGCCTATCAATTCAATCCAAATAGCTAGCGACCAAAATCAGAATATATGGTCACCTTGGGCTATTTTATCACTTTAGGGAAATTTGGAGACTGTGGTTCTTAGATGTCAGTTCTAATCACTGATCTCAAGGTGATGCCAGAACATACTGCCCTTGCTAGGGGACATTTAAACACCACAGTGAAACACCACTATGCCTATTCATTCTTTTTCTGGCCCAGTTGCTTTCTCCCCTGAACTCTGAGTTTCAAACACCATGTAAGCATTTTCTCTGCTGACAGCATTACAAGTTCTGGGATACTGCTCCTTGGGGCATCATTGGCTACTTCTGGTAAACAGTGCTCAGTGTGTTTGCTTTAGGTTCTCAAAGAAGCCAGGGAGGAGCTGGGTTTGAGGCCCTGGGACACTTCATGGACAGATACAGGGGTGGGATGTTATCCCATATTAAAGTTGTAGAGCATTTCCTTTTTCTCCCTCAACTTTTCTGAATGGTCCTCTCCCTCTGAGCACTACTCTTCATTATCATCAGTTACTGGTAACAAAATTCCCCTTGAAGTGCTGCCTCCTGGCCACTCCAGACCTCCAGGCTGCTGAGGGAGGGTAGGGCTGGGGCAGGGTCTGCCTTCTGGGACATCTCCCATGGTCTATGCCCCACTCCCACAAATTGACCTTATATAATAGGCGCACTTGTATATGCTGCTGCTCCTGTGTCCTCAGTGTTTTGGCTATTGTGTGTGCATTTGACCATTCCCCCCTAGATGTATGCTTGCTTACTTAAGAGAGGTTTTTAAAGAAAGAGGAAATAGCATGGAACTGGGGGGCTAAGAAACGCAAATCCATTTAAGTTCTATTTTTCTATTGCCACGTGACCATCAGCAAATCATTTCACTGTTTACGTACTCAGCTTCCTAATCTGTAAAAAATTAGCAAATTGGAATAATTTCTTTCTTGAAATTTTCTTTGGAAATTTATAATTATGGTGGAATTTTAAGGCTCTGGGAAGGCTTGATAAGCAGGTATTGTGGGACAGAACTTCTTCAGATCCCTTCATCATCCTATCAGCATCCCTCAAGAACTAGATCAATTCACAGATCTTGAACTTATGTTGGAGAGAAAGGTGTGTTGTAAGGCTGAGTCAAATCATCCCATCACCACCGAAACAGGATCCCTCAGAACCTGGGACAAGCAGAAAGAACATAACCACAGAGTTTTTCCAATTTTCCTGCTGAAATAACTCCCGTATATTTTGTACTTCAGAAGGTCTGGATTGCAAATTAAATTAGCCTGCTGCAAGGCTGAAAGTTTTTCATGTTTCATATTTTATCTTCAAACATATATAAATTTAACATTTTAATCCAGATTTGTAATAAAAATATCTGAAATTATTTAACATAAAGTAAAATTAATGCTACAAAATTATGCATTAAGGATGGTGCCCTGGGGATGCCTGGGTGGCTCAGTTAAGCGACCAACTCTTGATTTCAGCTCAGGTCATGATCTCAAGTTTCTGAGATCAAGCCCTGCATTGGGCTCCACACTGAGCAGGGAGCCTGCTTAAAATCCTCTCCCTCCCTTTACCCCTCCCCCATTTGCACTCACTGTTGCAAAAAATTAAAAAAAAGTTTGGTGCCCTGGGCATTCTCTCTAGGGTGTGTGCCCTTTAATGTGAGAAGCATGGATTTATCAACAATAATTTATGGTGTGTGCTAGGTGCCAGGCACCATTACAGGTGCTTTGCAAAAGGAAATTTCTTTAGATCACAAGAAGTTTTACAGTTGGTGAAGAAAGCAGAAAATATTGTTTCAACAGTGTCTTTCCCCTTATCTATAAAGTAGGAAAGAGAATAGCAAGACCATGACCCACGAGTTTAATGTAAGGATTAAATAAGATGATATATATGAAAATACTGTATAAGCTGACAGTATTATATACATGATAGTAAATAGCCATCAGGTCAGCTAACGTGAACCTCAACCAAGACATCTCCTAGAGCAACAGAACAGACAGAAACTATGATTTTGGCCATATTGCCAAAAAGCATAGGATTAGAGGAATTCTCAGAACCTCAGAAGTCCCTTGGAACAGTATAGGAGGCCTATAGGGATGGTGCAATCCTGGTAAGGAAAGAATTATATTGGACAAAGATCAACATTTATCTATGCCATACCATACGTTTTCAAAATACAGTTAGATAAGAGCAGAAAATAAAACTACTACTGAGTCAGTTAATTTTCAAATGTGTTCTTCACGTCCACGATCAGAAAATCTTCAACACTTTCTACCACCTAGGAAGAGAATTCTACCTATAAATTCTACCTATAAATCTTGGCCCAATGAAGCTTTTTATTCTTCCCTTTCCTGGAAAATATGGCTTTCTTCTGCTCGCACTAAAAACACAATTTTAGCTTTTTAAGTGATATTTATTTTAAAAGTTCAATAGAGTGTGGCAACTTAAAAGACAGCAAGACCATCATAGTGGCAACTATTGATACAAGTATATTAAAATAAAGATTATTTCCAAGGACAAAATTGGATTTCCTCTCAAGGAGATCCTGTTTCTGAAATCTGAGGAGATTAAGAAGTGGTCAGTTAGGTTTCATTCTGCTTTGTGTTTGAGCTCACATTATTTGACATGGACACCTGGGTTAAACTTTTGATCTTGTGCCTTTGGGGGTTTATTACTTGAGATACAGAAACTTGGGGACAGGGTTTCTCTAAAGGAATAAGTGTAGCAAATGGAAGGACAGATGATCTCAGATGGCCATAGACCCATAACCTTCCTTCATCCTGACAGTAATCAGTTGCCATTCCTTTTTTTATTAATCTCCAGGAGTAGTATGCATATAGTTTTTTTAAACAATTATATATAAATATATCCAAAATCATCACCCTAGTGGCTGGCTACCACACTAATTTCAATAGTGTAAGTATGCTCAAAAGTATTTGTTATTCTTTGAGGAAAAACTTTAGTATCTACTTGAAAATCACACAATTAGCTATATATCTATATCTATAGTTATATATCTAGTTAGTTATATATCTATATCTGTATAGTTATATATATATACATATAGCTATATAACTATATATAGATATATAACTTATATATTGCTTTCAAACATGATTTTAGGCATGTATAATATTTAGTCCATATGCAAATATCCCCAGTTGTTCTAAAATGTCTATTATGGCTATTTTTTCCCCCTTTCTTCTTGCCTGTCATGCTATCTATGTTACTGAACCAGGATCCTAGCAAGGTTAATACATTCTACTTGCTTTTTAGGTCCTTTAATCACTTTTAATAGATTAAATAACAGCCCCCTCCTTTTTTTTGTTGCTAACATGTACCTTTATAAAGAATCCAGATCATTAGAAGAATATGTCATTGGGGATGTTTCCTACCTTTGATGGGATAACAGTACAAGCCTTAAAAGATCCTAGACTATCAACATGGCCAACCATTACTAATGCCAAATTTGATTACTTGGTTAAAGCAACAATAACCAGATCTCTCTATGTTAAGATAAATTTCCCTCCTTCGCAAATAGTAAGTAATTCATTGTTTGGAACAATGTATAAATACTGCTTCCCAACTAACTTTCACCTAATGGTTTAAACCTACATATTTGTCACTGGCCTGAACTAGTTTTTAATTACACTAGAGTTTCCTAAATAGTGATAGTCAGATTCTATCATTTCTATATGTGTTAGCTAGCATTTATCTAAAAGAAGGTAGCTTTTGGTACCCCTCCCCCAAGTTTTGAATATCACTATAGACTCAGATTTTTTCTCAAATGTTACAATTAATTATACTCATTTTTCACTATGATGCTTAAATTGTCACAAATTTGGTAAATACATGCTTAAGCAAGTTCTTGTGCCCTGTTGACATATTTTCATTAGTCTTTGAGTACTCCCTTAATTTTTAGCATAAGCAGAGGTCCCAACTCACACTGTATTTCCCTGATGATCTATGCGGTAGTATTACAACATATCCATAAATTCTACCCACCAAAAGGCAAATTTGAGCTTCCTTCCACTTGAACATGAGCTGGCTTTAATGACTCACTTCTAAAGACAGAATGAAACAGAAATGGTGCTCGGGAGACTTGGTCATAAAAAAAAGCTATAGTTTATTCCTGGCTTTCTCTTTTTTGAGACCTATTCCTTGGGAGGCCTGAGCTAACATGTAAGAATTCTAGTTATCCTGAAGCCACCAAGGTGCAGAGACTACATGGAGATGAAAAGGCGTACAGGAATCCTCTCCTCACCTATTCTCTTCCCCAGTTATTTGGGTATTCCTAGCATCACCTGCCAGACATGCAAAGGAACCCTCACGTGAGTCTAGCTTCCAGGCTATGAGCTTCCCCAGCCAACAGAATGAATCAGAGATAACCTGCCCCTGCTCAGTTCTGCCTGAATTGCAGATTCATGAGCAATATTGATGCTGTTGTTTTGTAAGCCACCATGTTTTGGGGTAGTTTACTGCACAGCATAGATAAACTAGAACAACCTGAAATCAAATTTTCAAGAATTTCTGTTTTTCTTTTAGTAGGAAACGGTATTAGATATAAGATTTGCATGCTGATTCTTTCATCACTACTAGATAACTTTTGCTTTCAAGCTTTTTCAGTGGACAGAATAAGGGAAAATATATTTGAAAAATTATGATTTGTATTTATATTGTATATATATTTCTATATATTGTATCTATTTCTAATTAAATTTACTAAAAGGAGTTTTATCTACTTTTATTTCATTTTAATATCTTTTCCCCCTAAAAATCTTGGTTCATAATAACACTAGTATATTTGTTTATTTGCTTCATCCCATAATATAGCCTACTACTACAAGTTCTATTAGCATTAATAACGTATTACTATTCACATTACTCCTAATAATAAACCTAGTGATTGAATTTAAGATTTCTATGCAGGGGCGCCTTGGTGGCTCAGTCGGTTAAGTGTCCGGCTTCGACTCAGGTCATGATCTCACGGTTTGTGGGTTCGAGCCCCGCATGGGGCTCTGTGCTGACAGCTAGCTCAGAGCCTGGAGCCTGCTTTGGATTCTGTATCTCCCTCTCTCTCTGATCCTCCCCTGCTCGTGCTGTCTCTGTCTCTCAAAAATAAATAAAAAACATAAAAAATTAAAAAATATTTTTATGCAATTCCTTTTTTTCTTTTGTTTTTAGAATATTCCCCATGAGTGATGTACAATCATGGTATTGGGTTCAAAAGTCACTTAAATTCACTCTTTTCTCTCAGTGGCTATGTTATTTATTTGATACAAATTGAGGTTTATTAGTTAAACTTGGTTCAATTGTAGGGTTTGCTTTCCTTCTTGTTTATTTTTAAATATATAAACTTGGGGCACCTGGGTGGTTCAGTCAGTTAAGCATCTGACTACAGCTCAGGTCATGATCTCATGATTCATGAGTTTGAGCCCCACATTGGACTCTGCACTGGAAGTGCAGAGCCTGCCTGGGATTCTCTCTCCCCTCCCCCACTTGCATTCCCCCCCAGACCCCTCTCTAAATAAACTTTAATAAACAAACTTTGCAGTTTAAAAGTCCAAACTACTTAAAATGGTATGCTCAACTCATCACCAGCCCTTCTACTCTATTTTCCATATCCCTTGAAGGTAAATGAGTTCATTCGTTTCTCATTTATCTTTCCTATAAATGCGTCCTCCTATTTTTTCTTTCCTATAGAAAAAAATGAGAACCTTGCTGTTTTCAGTTAGTAAAATAATTTAGAATTAATTTTAAACCATTTTATATAGCATTCAATTATATTTATCTACAGTCATTTATTCAACCAGTCCTTCTGATGGACATTTACCAATCCCTTGCTATTATAAAAATTCTATACTTAGTAACTTTGTGCATGTTTTTGTGGTGTTTGTGGTTGCTGCTTTGTCTTTCTTTGTGGAGGTGTATCTACAGGGTCAATTTCAGGAAGTGGGATTTAGAGATTAGTTCAATACATAAAGCAAATATTAACATACATAAATGGAGAAATAGATGGCAATACAGTAACAGTATGAGACTTTAATACCCTCACTTTCACCAATCGATAGACTACCCAGACAGGAAATAATAAAGAAAAACTTGGCCTTAAGTAACAAGTTAGACCAGATGGACTTAACAGAAATATACAGAATATTCCATAGAAAAGCAACAGAATATTCATTCTTCTGAAGTGCACATGGAACATTTTCCAGGATAAATCATATATTAGGCCATGAAATAAATCTTAATAAATTTAAAAAGACTGAAGCCATAGCAAGTATCTTTTCTGACCACAAGTGGTATGAAACTAGCAATCAATTATGAGAAGAAAAGCGGAAAATTCAGAAATATGTAGAGATTAAAAACAACCTACTTACTAATTCATGGGTCAGAGAAGAAATTAAAAGAAAAAAAATACCATGAGATAAATGTAAATGAAAATACAAGATACTGAAACATAAGATACAGCAAAAACCATCCTAATAGGGATAGTCATAGTGATAAATGCCCACCAACAATCAAAAAATCTCAAACAACCTAACTACACACCTCAGGGAACTAGAAATAGTAGAATAAACAAAACTCAAAGTTAATAGAAGAGAAGAAATAAGATTATAATAAAAATAGAGATTTAAAAACAATAGAAAAGATTAGTAAAACTAAAATATGAATGTTTGAAATGAAAATGGATAAACTTTTAGGTAGGCTCACCAAAAAAAAAAAGAAAGAAAGAAAAAAGAAAAAAAGAGGGGTGGCTGGGTGGCTCAGTCATTTGAGTCTGACTCTTGAGTTCTGCTCAGGTCATGATTTCAAGGTTTGTGGGATCGAGCCCTATGTCGGGCTCTGTTCTAACAATGCAGAGGCTGCTTGGGATTCATTCTTTCTCTCTCTCTCTGCCCCCACCCCCTGGCTCTCTCTCAAAATAAACAAACTTAAAAAAAGAAAAATAAAAAGAAAAGAGAAAAGAAAAAAATGAGGACTCCAAATGAGAAATGAAGGATGGACATTACAACTGATACCACAGGAATATGAAAGATCACAACAGACTACTCTGAACAATTATATGCTAAACTTGAAATCCTAGAAGAAATGAATTCCCAGAAACATAACCTACAAAGACTGAGTCTTGAAGAAATAAAAAATCTGAACAAATTATTAGTAACAAGATTTAATTAGTAATTAAAAAATAAAACAACTCCTACACAAAAATCCAGGACCAGACAGCTTCACTGGTGAATTCTACCAAAAATAGCAATTAAAACTAATCCTTCTCAAACTATTCTGGAGGAGAAGGAAGAGGAGAAGAAACACTTCCGAACTCATTTTATCAGTCATTATTCTGATACCAAAATGAAACAATTCCACAACAACAACAACAAAATATATAGGCCAATATCCCTGATTAACTCATGTAAAAATTCGCAACAAAATTTTAGCAAACGAAATTCAGCAATACATTCAAAGAATCATGCACCAAGATGAAGTGGAATTTACTCCAGGGATACAATGATGGTTCGATATACCCAAAATCAATGTGATACACCACATCAACAAAATGAAGAATAAAAAGCCCATGATCATTTCAATAGATGCGGAAAAAACATTTGACAAAATTCAACATTCATTTCTGATTAAAAAAAAAACAATTCAACAAAGTGGGTATAGAGGGAATATACTTCAACATAATAAAGGCCTTATATGACAAACCTGCAGCTAATATCATAGTCAATGGTGAAAAGCTGAAAGATTTTCCTCCAATATCAGGAAAAAGACAAGGATACCCATTGTCACTTTTATTCAACATAGTACTAGAAGTCTTAGCCAGAGCAATTAGGCAAGGGGGAAAAAAAAGGCATCCAAATTAGAGAGGAACAAGTACAACTGCTACTATTTTCAGGTGATATAAATAATATATTAGAAAGCCCCGAAGCCTCCACCAGAAACTTGCTCTAATAAACAAATTTAATACAATTGCAAAATACAAAATCAGTATACAAAAATCAGTTGCTTTTCTACCCACTAAGAACAAACTATCATTGAGAAATGAAGAAAACAAGGCCATCTATTGCATCAAAAGAATGAAATAGCTAGTAATAAATTTAGCCAAGGAGGTTTAGGACCTGTACACTGAAAACAATAAAACCTCGATGAAAAAAGTTAAAAAGAATACAGATAAGATGGAAAGATAGCCCATGCTAATAGATAAGATTTAATTTTGTTAAAATATCCACAGTATCCAAAGCAGTCTACAGATCCAATGTAATCTCTATTAAAATTCCAATGGCATTTTTCACAGACAGAACAACCAACCCTAAAATTTGTATGGAACCACAAAAGAGCCCAATCACCAAAGCAATACTGAGAAGGAACAAAAGCTGGAGAGCATCATGTTTCCTGATTTCAAACTATATTACAAAGCTACAGTAATTGAAACAGTATGGTATTGGCATAAAAATGCATAGATCTACAGAACAAAATAACCCAGAAATAAAACTACACATATGTGATAAATTAATTTACAAAGTAGCTAATATAAAGTGGAGAAATGAAAATTTCTTCAATAAATATTTCTGAGAAAACTGAACAGCACATGCAAAAGAAAGAAATGGGACCACTTTCTAGCACCACACATAGAAACCAACTCAAAATGGACTGACGACTTGAACTAAGATCTGAAACCACAGAACTCCAAGAAAATAGGCAGTAAGCTCCTTGACATCAAGCTTGCCAACAATTTTTTATCTACCACCAAGGGAAAGAAATATGAAAATAAACAAGCAAGACAAATATCAAACTTTTAAGAAGCTTCTGAACAACAAAAAAATCATCAACAAAATGGAAAGTCAACCTACCAGATCAGAGAAAACATTTGCAAATCACATATCTAATAAGGGATTAATACCTAAATTATATAAAGAACTTATACAACTCAAAGGCAAAAAGAGAAAAAAAATCTAATTAGAAACTAGCCAGATGAAATGAATAAACATTTTTCCAATGAAGATACACAGATGGCCAACAACCACTTGAAAAGGCATTCAATATCACTAATTATCAGGGAAATGCAAATCAAAACCAAAGTGAAATATCACCTCATACCTGTTAAAGTGACTTTTTATCAAAAGGACACAAAATAACAAGTGTTGATGAGGCTGTAGAGAAATGGAAACTCTCTTGCAAGGCCGATGAGAATGTAAACTGGTGCAGCCACTATGGAAAATAGTATGGAAATTCCTCACAAAATCAAAAACAGAATTACCATATAATATAGCAATTTCAC
This sequence comes from Cryptoprocta ferox, assembly GCA_028646485.1. Taxonomy (NCBI): domain Eukaryota; kingdom Metazoa; phylum Chordata; class Mammalia; order Carnivora; family Eupleridae; genus Cryptoprocta; species Cryptoprocta ferox. The sequence continues at coordinate 65,685,425 of CM053566.1, read as the reverse complement.
TTCTGGGTATTTATCTCAAGGAAACAAAAACATTAAGTCAAAAAAATGTTTGCACCTCTATGTTAATGGAGCATTACTTAAAATAGCCAAGACATTAAAGCACAGTAAGTGTCCTCTGATGAAGAAATTGTGATAAACACACACACACAGGAATATTAAGCCATAAAAAAGGAAATCTTGTGACAACATGAGTAAACCATGAAAGCATTATGTTATGTATATCAGAGAGAAAGACAAATACCTTATGATCTCAATTGTATGTGGAATATAAAAAACTAAACAAAACTGACCTGAAAGCGAGAGAACAAATGGGTGGTTGCCAGAGGTGGGGGTGAAGGGTGAACAAAATGGGTGAAGAAGATCAAAAGGTACAAACTTCTTAGGTATAAGTCATGGGATGTAATATATACAGTATATATTACATATATAATATACAGTACCTGGATGTAATAGACAGTGACTAGAATTCTGTACTGAGTTTTGAAAGTTGTCAAAAGTAGATCTTAAATAAGGATAGATATTCAAACTGATTAATCATTTTTGAAGCCAAAATACCATTTTCATCAATCATTTTGACAAATATAAAAAGTCTAAGAATATACAGTGCTACTGAACTTATGAGGATCCTGATAGTCTCACACATTTTGGGGGGATGTATTAATTGCTGTAACCTTCTGTTAAATTCATATGTGGCTTATAAACTGTGGGAATTTCTGATAGGATTTCTTATATAGTATCCTATGTATGCAAATATAAAAGTATAAAGATTTTTATTATTGTATTTTTCTAGTTGCAAAAGACTAAAGCAATATAACTGCCCATCAGTTAAATGAAGTAGGTTACATGCAGAGAGACTTTAAAATGGTAAAGGTGCAGAATTGTGTGAACAGTCTTCTATCATTTATTCTGTTAAAATAAGGCAACATGCTTACATATGCATGTGAAGTTTCTGGGAGTTTCTGCAAGACCATTTTGATTCTGAAGAAGAGGCTGAAGGTCTGAGGTGAGAGAGACATTTACTTTTCATTATGCACTGATTTTTTGGCCATATGCAAGTGTTACCTTGGAGATTTCAAAAGAAAATACTAGAGACAGAGAAAGAAGTGACTGGATTTAAAACAAAACCAACTTTTGGGACAGGCATCTAGTCATCCATGGTGGATATGTTGAAGGGAGAGTTGTGCTACTTGCAATGCTGAAGTTCTGTGTGTTAAAGTTAGATGATATATCCTCAACACCTGAAATTCAGGGACTCTACTGACCTCTGACTCTAGGAGAGATTCCCATGAGAAGTGAAAATTTGTTGAGAGGGTGACAAGCAGGGGTTATGTTTGGTTTTACTGGATAGAAAAAACAGAAATTTTGAGGCAAGCTTCAGAATAAACCATGACACAATTGGAGGTGCAAGAGGAGACTGTTTATAAACTGGGGAAATGCTTTGAAGCTGAGGGTTTCTTTTGCAGACTGGGAAGCCTGCTTAGCAGGTGGGATTCCACTAGCTGCAGGTTCACTTGCAAAAGCTTTCTCCCAAGTGCAAAAATCCACACAATAAGCAGTTTTCAAACTACATCCCTGGAGACCAAGCTTGTTAAAATTGTCCTTCCCTAAACAAATGTGTATTTGAAAATTGGGAAAATACTTATTTCAGTTATCTTTTGGTCCTAGGGACAACTCAAAGAGTCTCCTGTTGAACTAGGACCAACCCGAGGGTAATATTAGCTGATGCTGGCAGGGGTCAGTCCTAGGCCCAGTGCTGCTTAATGATGTCTTGTCCTCCACCAAAGGACAGGCTCATCAAGAGTACAGGTGGCATCAAGCATTCAGAAGGAAGCAGCATTCTGGACACAAGAACAGAAATCAAATTATGTTAGTAGATTGGAAAGGCAAAGAAGAAAAACAAACAGAAGGAAGGGAAAAATGAGAAGTACTTATGATACTGACAAGGATATAGCCAAAATCTAAAGAACTGCTTATAATGAAACCGGGGAGTCAGTGTCAACAGCAAGCCCTTGGTCAGTGTTTAGCCAGAATAACCATGGCTGTGAATCACAGACGACGGAAGAAAATGATTCTTTTATACCAAGAGCTAGTCAGGCATCATGTTGAGATCTCTTTTCATTTCTGGGTTCTAAGACCTGCCTGGAAGGATATTAAATAAATCAGACATGGTGATATGGCTGATAAATCGGACCTGAATGGAACTACAGAAGCAGCAGATGCCATGTACATAGATTTCTAAGAAGCATTATGTGAGTGACTTCAGGAAGCATGCCTTAACCTAGAGTAGCTGAAAAGTCTACAAAAAAGGTTCATGTCAGGGCACCACTGTGGGGTTTTTTTTTTTTTTTTAATGTTTATTTTTGAGAGACAGAGACAGAGTGCGAATGGGGGAAGGGCAGAGAGAGATGGAGACACCGAATCTGAAGCAGGCTCGAGGTTCTGAGCTGTTAGCACAGAGCCTGACGAAGGGCCCAAACTCACGGAGTGCGAGATCATGACCTGACCTGAAGTTGATTGCCTAACTGACTGAGCCACCCAGGCGCCCCTACACCACTAGGTTTTAATGGTGATGAAGTAAGGCTCTATTTTAATTCCAATACCCCTGGGAGCCAGTTAAGGCGATAACTGCCTTTGTACTACAGACTGCCATGGAGCTCTATAGTGCTTATTCATAATACTTACAGAAATTGTAAATAAATAAATTCTTTCTACAAATATTTGAGCACCTACTGAGCGCCAAGCACTATTCCAGGCACTAAGTATATATAATCTCTTTAAATTCTATTCTCTAGCCAGTTCTTTGTAGAGTTCATCTCTTCCTTAAAGTAATAAATCTTATACAGCTAGTAAAAGCCAGCTGACACTCTCAATTTTGCCTGGAGATCTCTTTGTGAAAACCCAAAACATCATTAGTTACATTTTCCATCTTCCAAGCTACCACAGGAGACTGCTTTTCCAAGTATTTCACAATTATATAGAATGGCTCCAATTTTTCCAGTTTCCTATAGCATTGACATTTTTTCCAGCCTCTGGCCCATTTTCAGAGATGAAGCCAATGATATATTGTAGGTCTTAACACCTCACTCTTTTGTCACTAAAAAGTCATAGAACAATGAACTGCAAAACGTACTTGCTTAGAACAGTAAGTAAATGCTCATGAACCTCTAGGTCAGTTGGACATGTCACTGGCCATAACTGAACTCATTTGTGTCTCTGGTCAGCTGAAGGTTGGCAATACAGCTTTGCTGACCTAGAATGGACTCGGTTTAGGTAACTAGAGTGACTTGACACTCTGCCACATGCCTTTCATTCGCCAGCAACACAACCCAGGTTTGTCCTTAAAGCAATCAGAGAGAAGGAATAGAGCAAATAGAAATGAACAAGACTTCTCTTCTTGCCTCATATTCATTAAAGCAAATCATATGGCTGAATTCACTGTCAAAGAGAAGGACCCTCTTAACCACCACTACAAAGTCACATGTGAAGGGCATGGATACAGAGAGGGATAAATAATTGGGGCAATTAGCTCAATAAATCTACCAAAGAGACTATGGGCCATAATTCATACAAAAAAAATTAGGCCTTGCTGACAGTGGGTGTGGTAAAAAGAAAAAAGTAAAATCTGGCTCTTTATGGAGGTTGAGAGGATAGAATATTCTGGCTGTCCAGATACACCTGAGAGAAAGAAAAAAATTGATGCTGAGAAAAGTTTAACCTGAGGATGTGGGACAATAGACTTGGTATTAATTGAGGTAGAAAGACTGAACAGTAAACAGGTGTGAAAAAAACTATTAGGACCTTCATTGTGGACATTGTCCAAGTTAAAGTAACTGCAAAACACACCACCTCGAGTGGCTTATTAACAACCACCACATTGATATCGATATTGCTCACAAGTCTATGGTTTGGGAAGGGCTCAAGAGCAATATCTCATCTCTGCCCCTTCTCCATTAGCTACAAAAGCTTGCAGGCAGGAAACGGAGACCAAATGAAGGCTTGTTCACTCATGCATCTGGCAGTTGACACTGGGAAGACTTAAACAGCTGGGACCTAGGAAAGCTAGGGATCCTCAGGCATCTCTATCTTTGTGTGATCTCATCATACAGTCCCTATGATATGGTGGCTTCAGGGTAGCCACCTACGTGTCAACCCAGGACTCCCAAGGTAAGAGTGTTAAGACAGGCAGCCAGGCAGAAGTTTATTATTGACCTTATTAGTTTTTCTAAATGATTCTCAGAAGACATACAGTGTCACTTCCACTGTATTATATTCATTAGAAGGAAGTCACTTTCAAGGTCAGGTCACTTTTAAAGAAAAGGGGTTTAGACTCTCCTTTATGGGAATGAATTGTCCAAGCATTTGTGGACATCTTTTTCAAGCCCCACAAACATGATAAGCAAGGCATTCGTTAGACTTCCAAGGAGAGATGACAAGGAGAAGCCCATATTTACCAACCTGGAGTTCAGAGTAGAAATCCAAGCCAGTGATGTAAATTTAAGAGCCAGAGAAAAGGTGCATATACCAACTCACAGGACACTCCAAAACTTAAAGGCTGGAGAAGCAGCAAACAAGGGGAGAATGAACGGTTTAAAAAGAAAAAATCTACGGAGGAAAAACCAGGAAGTATGATTTTTCAATAATTATTTTCCACACAAAATGTAAGTTATGTAAGCTATATAACGGCAACAACTATTATCTTTCTCCTTGTGAATTTCTAGCATGATATCTGTAGAAACTAAAAAATAAAGTTATTGGATAAATAGATGCTAAATTATAGAAGATTCAAGGTTGGGACTCAGTGCCTGGGAGGATGGGAAGGAGCTTATGGTGAAGAGTCTAATTCTTGGAATATACATAAAGCAGGTACAAACGCATTTCTGGACTCCTGTAGTAAGTCTGAGTCAACTGGTATATCACAGAAATGGAATGTAACATATCAGGAGAGGATTAATCCTCCAAAGAAGGAAAGGAACAGAGAAATCAATGACACAAAACTGAGGAGCAAAATTTCTTACATTATCCCCACCCCCCACCATATGCCAAGCTCCAAATGATCTGGTTCTTGTTTAACTTTCCAGCCTCACCTCATGTCTTCTTTCCCTCTTAATTTCTATGCTCTAGCCACAATAAATACCTTTCCCAAAATGACATTGTTTATTTGTGGCATCACAGGATTTTTTTAAATCAATATTTGACAATATTCATCAATATTTGAAATATTTAAATTTCAGGTATGTTTGGCCAGCGGCCTCATCTGTCCCTGCTATTTGGTCTAGGATCAGGAGCAAAATGACAGTAAGAGAAAAATGATGTTTAAATCTAGCATATCAAGACCAATTTGTTAAAAGATACACCAGATGCGAATATAAAATAGAGAACATATATTGAGTGAGGGTAGCAAGCACTATACATGTTACATTACTTAATCCTCACAGCAACCCTGTAAATTTGGTATTAAAGCTATTTTGCAGAAAACAGAAGATAAACTTTTCTTAGGTCACATAGCTAGTAGTTGGATCCAATTCTCAGAAGCAATGACTGTAATGGGTATGGGAACTCAGTCACGGGAAGCTCAGGAAACTCAGATATTGGAAAACTACTGTTCAAAAGCAGAGATTAGTTATCAAAATCATAGGTGCAATCTTTGGGATCTCAGAGGGCAAGCTAGAATCACAAGGGGAAGTAGCTGAGAAAGGAATCTGTTCAGGCACTATAAATTTGAACAAATTAAATCATAGTTGACATTTCTAATAGAATTATAGTATCTGCAGGAGTCCTTTTGAACAGCATCTAGAGATAGCATTTGCATTTCATATGTTTGTAATAATTAGCCATTTTGAAAGGTAGCTTTGGTGGAGATATTTACAGAACTGCATGCATATTTATAGTTACCTATACAATCATAAGTGAGAACACTTCACTGTTCAATTAATGGGTATTTAAATAATAGCCTGAATCACTGGATCAACAACTCTTGTTGAGATAATATAGCTTCGCAAAATATCAGCAGGAGCACAGAGAAATGCTCTTGGAAACCATGCTAGAATGTATAATAGTGGGAAATTTGGTCCACAATAATGTGACCTGAGGGTAATACACAAAGCACAGGAGGTCTTCTCTTTTATTGCAGTAGAGGACTTAGTAATCAAACAAGTATTTGTTGAGAATTATTATGTATCAGTTACCATGGGGGATACAAAGATGAAAAGAAATACTATTTGTCGTCCAAGAGCTTACAACTACAAAACATAACTGGCAGTCCCAGGTAACAAACTCACATGTAAAAGAAGTGTAAAGCACATGGTAATTATCTTAACCCTACCTCCCATAAAAGAAAGAAATCACTGAGTTGGAGGTAGTTTGGGAATGAGTCCCACAGACTGTGAAGACACAAATGAGCAAAATTCCAGAGGAGAAAAGAGGCATCATGGGCTCAGGGTGAAGTAGGTGGCCAAGTCTAGCTCAAAGGGAGGATTCAAACTGTATATCAAAAGAATTTGAGACTTGAGTGGAAAATTTGGCCTAGCTTTAGAGTCTAAACTCAATCTACTGAAGAAATTTATACAGTGATATGACATAGTAAAACATCTTAGGAAGTGTTTTTTGGTAAAATATGCAAAATGATTTGGTCCTTCTAGTATTTTCTTTCCTCCCTCACCATATAGAAAAATAATGTAACTTCAGTATATGTTCCAATGAAATGATCTATTGTCATTTTCTGTAGAAGATTCTTTCCTTCAGTAATTCTTCAAGATCCATATTCAATTCTAATTTATATCAAACTCATTTGTGTATAATCAAACTGGTCCATCCACTGGTCTTATATTTTATCATCTGAAAAATGATATCAATCCCTTGGAAAAATGTATGTTACTCAAAACAAAGTCATTTGACAACTTCAGGAACTAGGTTCAGTCATCCATCTATCCTGGGTGAGAAGCCACGAATACTAAATTTCTTCTACAGCAGATACGTGTTGAACCTGGATCTAAGAGAAGGGAATGGAGATCAAGTAATAAAAGACTAACAAAAGATGTATATAAAATACAGAGCCAATTTGTAGATAATAGCAAAGATTACTGATGCCACCATGAGCACAAAACTCAGGATCAACTAGCCAAATGATTACAACATTTCTTTTTTATTTTTAATTTGTTTATGTCTTTATTATTTTATTTTGAGAGACAGAGACAGAGAGTGAGCAGGGGAGGGGCAGTGAGAGAGGGAGAAACAGAATCTGAAGCAGGCTCCAGGCTCTGAGCTGTCAGCACAGAGCCTGTCGCGGGGCTCAAACCCACGGACTGTGAGATCATGACCTGAGCCTAAGTCAGACACTTAACCGACTGAGCCACCCAGGTGCCCCTCATTCAAACATTTATTTCCTATACTGGGAGAGCCTAGGATGGTCTTAGATCATCTCATTCAAGAAAACCCAAGAAGTCCCAAGAAATAGCCAGAAGTACAGGAAATTGGAATTGGTACAAAAAAAGGGAGTAGAAATAGCTGGGGCACTTTTCTAACAATTTGGTCAATGACATATAATTCCAGGTTTCAAAAATCTTGTCAAGTATGTGGGTCTGAGTCTGAGAAGAAAGTGGAATAACCAAAAGGACCACAAAGTGAAGGTCAAAGCAGAATACAGTAAACATCAATGTCTTTGGACACAGGGGATACTGAGACGTAAAGGCTATTTAGATGTCATGCTATGAATGATTTTCTTTGTATTTCTAATATCAGAAATTAAAAAAAAATAGCTTTAGGCATCTGAAGGAAATAAAGTCAAGAGTTACCCAGAAAACACAAGACTTTTAAGCGGTAGGCAATTTGATTTTATGGTCCTAAACCATAATGATTTGTTTAAATTCTTTCTGAGGAAAAGAGAGCAATATCCAAAAATCAGTAATCATTAGTTGCTACCTCAGAATTGTTTTAGGCCTCAGATTAATAATTCTATCTGCCTTTACCAGGACCCTTTTGCCTCAATTTTTTTATAATCACAACCACCAGCACACATCTTCCATATGGAAGACGTAGTGCAAAGCACTTTACATTAGATTGTTTAATATTTATAATATTCCTAATAAACTATTGGAGCTTTGTCAAGATAAAAGCTTCTGCATAGTGAAGGAAACAATCAACGCAACTAAAAGGCAGACTATGGAATGGGCGAAGATATTTACAAAAGACATACCTGATGATAAATGGCTAGGGTCCAAATTCTATAAAGAATTTATCAAACTCAATACCCCAAAAGCAAATAATCCAGTTAAGAAATAGGCAGAAGAGAAATATGGCAGAGTAGTATAGGGACCATGAGTTTGTTTCATCCCTGAAGTGCAGCTAAAGCAGCATCAAATAATTTTGAACACCAAAGAAATCCATTTTAGGATTAATGCAACAATCTGCATAATTTAAGCCAGAGAATTTAGAAGTGTTGAGGAGAGCTGAATTCAGGGAAGGAAAAGCCACAGAGCCACAGAGAGTAGGGAGCCATTTTCACAGGGAGGATAGAGAGAAAAAGAGAAAGGGGAGAGTGCAGCCCCTCGGGATCACACAAGAAAAGCACTGCCTCTGATAGTAGCTATAGACAGAGAAAGATTGAAAACACTCAGAGATGACTGGACAAGAAATATGTTATTCAAAACCATAGACAGGGAGAAAGGAGAGGGTTTCAATACCACCTGGATTCTATGAACAGTAGAGCACAAAGTCCAAAGTTTCAGAGCTCAGTGCCTGGTGGTGCTCTGGTGAGAAAGCAGGGCAAGTCCCCAGGAACAGGAAGCATGGTCTGATGGGTCCATGTGCCACATGGTGAGAAGAACCAGGGAACTTTCTGATTGGAGTGTATTTGGTAGAAGCCATCATATGGCCTCCCCATGGGCAAAAGTCCTGGTGGACCCCAGAGAGCTGCCACGTTTACTGATATTGAAAAAGATGCCAGAGTACAGCAAAACCTTGTGCTGGCTGCATGTTGTGATTTACCAAAAACTCTGAGCCTCTGCCACTGTATGATGATGCCAATGTTTTTGGGACAAGCTGACACATGGTCATTACTCAGTGAGAACCTCCCCCCCCAGAGAACCATCATGGATTCAAGCTGCAGGGACCCTTTAGAGAGTGGGGTTTTGAAACACAGCCAGATCTGAGATAATACCAGAGAGAAGTGCCACCTAGTAGACAGACAGCTTAGACACAGGGTAAAGGCGGGGAGCATTCCAAAGCCTTAAACAAAGGAGGAGTGCTTGATTGCTTATCTGTGAGGGCACGAAATTCCCATGCCAGAGACAAGAGAGCTAGGTGAATCCATTTTCACCTGTAGTGCACAGGCACGAACAGAGAATGACCCCAGTGAGCTAAGCAGTGCCACCTAGTAGAAAACAGAGCCTTACACCAATCCCCACCCACCTGCACCCTCCAGGCACATCCTCCAGAAAACCAGCACAAATCCCTTCCACCTGCTTAGTCTACAGACTCTAGTCTGCTTCAAAGTTTCAGTTCTAGAGGAAACTGGATGTAATTTAATTTGGGTTTCATTCTGTTTGCTTTTCATTTGTTCATTCTCTTTCCTTTTATTTTTGCTTACATTGTTTTCTTGGTCCTTTCTTTCCTTTTCCTTGGATGCAGAAAGAGCAAATTTTTTATTATTTTTTATTCTATTTTATTTTCTTTATTATTTAAAAATTTTTTTAAGTTTTAAATTTTGTTAACTTTTGCTTTATCTTTTTTCTTTTTATCAAGCTTCTCTCAAAGCATATTGAAACATACCTAGGATCTAACTGCCTTTGTTTGATTTGTCTGTTTTTAATTTTTTAATTTTTATTTTTTATTACTTTTTTCTTCCTCCAACATGACAAGATGGAGGAATTCACCCCAAAATAAAGAACAGGAAGAAATGACTGCCAGAGATTTAATCAACACAGATATAAGTGAGATGTCTCACATAGAATTTAAAACCACAATTATAAGAACACTAGTTTGGGATGAAAAAAATCATAGAAGACACCAGAGACTCCCTTTCTGCAGGTATCTTTTAAAAAATGGATGTCGTAATGGCAAGGATGGATGAAGCAGAGTAGTATATCAGTGACATAGAAGATAAAATTATGGAAAATAATGATGCAGAGAAAAAGAGGAAAACAAAGGCAAAAGATCACGATACAAGAACTGGAGAATTCAACAAGTTATTAAAGAGAAATAACATTCATTTCAGAGGAGTTCCAGAAGACGAAGAGAAATAAAAAGGGGCAGAAGCTTTATATCAGCAAATTATAGCTGAAAACTTTCCTAATCTGGGAAAGGTCAAAATCCAAGAAATACACATAACTTCCATTAGATTCAACAAAAAGTGACCATCACCAAGGCATATCACAGTCAAATTCACAAAATACACAGACAAGGAAAGTATCATGAAAGCAGCAGTGGAAAAAAGTCCTTAACCTATAAGGGAAGATCTATCAGGTTTACAGATCTGTCCACATAAACTTGGCAGGCCAGAAAAGAGTGGCAGTATAGATTCAGCATGCTGAATTAGAAAAATACACAGCCAAAATTCTTTTTCCAGGAGTGCTGTCATTCAGAATAGAAAGAGAGATAAAGAGTTACCCTGACAAATAAAAACTAAAGGAGTTCGTGTCCAGTAAACTAGTCCAGCAAAAAACTTTAAGGGGGACTCTTTAAAATTTTTTTTAATGTTTTTTTATTTATTTTTGAGAGACAGAGAGAGACAGCATGAGCAGGGGAGGGTCAGAGAGAGAGGGACACAGAATCCGAAGCAGGCTCCAGGCTCTGAGCTAGCTATCAGCACAGAGCCCAATGTGGGGCTCAAACCCACGAACTGTGAGATCATGACCTGAGCCGAAGCCGGACGCTTAACCGACTGAGCCACCCAGGCACCCCTAAGGGGGACTCTTTAAGTGGAGAAAAACAAAACAAAACAAAATAAAACAAAAAAAGACCAAAACCAACAAAAACTACCAAGGACCAGAGAACCTCACGAGAAACACCAACTCTCAAGGCAACACAATGGGACTAAATTCATATCTTGCAACAATCACTCTAAATGCAAATGGACTAAAAGATCCAATAAAAAGATATAAGATATCAGAATGAACAACAATAAACAAACAAGCAAAAAATAATAAGTCCCATTTATATTCTGCCTACTAGGTCTTTTAGACCTAAAGACATCTGCAGACTGAAGGTAACAGGATGGAGGGGCGCCTGGGTGACTCAGTCAGTTAAGCATCCCACTTCAGCTCAGGTCATGATCTCATGGTTAATGGGTTCGAGCCCTGCATCAGACTCTGTGCTGACAGCTCAGAGCCTGGAGCCTGCTTCAGATTCTGTGTCACCCTATCACTCTCTGCCCCTCCCCCACTCACGCTCTGTGTCTCTGAAAATAAACAAAAAAAATTTTTTAAAGAAAGTAACAGGATGGAGAGCCATCTATCATGCTAATGGATGTCAAAAGAAAGCTGGAGTAGCCAGAATTATATCAGACAAACTAGATTTTAAAACAAAGACTGTAACAAGAGATGAAGGAGGGCATTATGTCCAAATTAAGGGGTCTATCTACCAGATCAAATAATTATAAATATTTATGCCCCCAATTTATAAAACCCCAAATATAAATCACAAACTCCTGGATAATAATGCAAAAGTAAGGGACTTTAAAACCCCACTTACAGCAATGGACAGATCATTTCAGCAGAAAATCTACAAGGAAAAAAATGGCTTTGAATGACAACACTGGACCAGATGGACTTAACAGATATATTCAGAACATTTCATCCTAAAGCAGAATACATATTCTTCTTGAGTGCACATAGAACATTCTCCAGAATAGATCATATACTGTGTTACAAATCAGCCCTCAACAAGTACAAAAAGATCAAATATACTGTGCATATTTTCAGACTACAATGCTTTGAAACTTGAAATCAAGCACAAGAAAAAATTTGAAAAGACCACAAATATTTGGAGATTAAAGAACATACTACTAAAGAATGAATGAATGGGTTAAGCAAGAAATTAAAAAGGAGATTAAAAATTACATGAAAGCCAGTGAAACTGAAAACAGTCCAAAACCTTTAGGATGCAGCAAAGGCAGTCTTAAGAGGGAAGTATATAACAATCCACACCTTCCTAAAGAAGGAAGAGGGGGTTCAAATACACAACCTAAACATACATCTAAAGGAGCTGAAAAAGAAATAGAAAATTTGAAAAGACCCATAACCAGTAAAGAAATTGAATCATTAATCAAAAATCACCTAATAAACAAGAGTCCAGGGCCAGATGGCTTCCCAGGGGAATTATACAAAATGTTTACTTAAACAAATTTTTTGAGTTTATTTATTTTGAGAGATATAGAACACAAGCAAGGGAGGGGCATAGAGAAGAGACAGAATCCCAAGCAGGCTCTGTACCATCAGTGTGAAGTCTGATATGGGGCTCAAACTCATGAACTCTGAGATCACGACCTGAGCCAAAATCAAGAGTCATACACTTAACTGACTGCACCACCCAGGCACCAATTCTACCAAATATTTAAATAAGAGTTAATACCTATTCTTTTGAAGCCATTATAAGAAATAGAAATGGAAGGAAAGCTTCCAAACTCATACTATGAGGCCACCATTACCTTGATTCTGAAACCAGACAAAGACCCCACTAAAAAGGAGAATTACAGATGAATTACCCTGAATAACATGGATTCAAAAATTCTCAACAAGAGGAGGGCCTGGGTGGCTCAGTGGGTTAAGCGTCTGACTTTGGCTCTGGTCATGATCTCATAGTCCAGGAGATCGAGCCCCACATTGGGATCTGTGCTGAAAGCTCAGAGCCTGGAGCCTCCTTCAGGTTCTTGTCTCCCTCTCTTCCTACCCCTTTCCCGCTCACGCTGTCTCTCAAAATAAGTAAACATTTAAAAATATTCTCAACAAATATGAACAAATTGAACCCAACAATACATTGAAAGACCTATTCAACACAATCAAGTGGGATTTATTCCTGGGATGCATGGATGGTTCAATAACTGCAAATCTATCAACATGATACATCACATTAAAAAAAGAAAGGACATGAAGCACATGATCCTCTTAATAGATGCATAAAAAGAATCTGACAATATACAAAAGACCTCAATGTCATCTTCAGTTAATAACATCCACAATGGGGGAAAACTGAGAGCTTCCCCCTAAGGTCAGGAACATTACCAAGATGTCCACTCTTACCACTCTTATTCAACACAGTACAGGAAGTCCTAGCCTCAGCAATCAGACAACAGAAAGAAATAAACTTCATCTAAATCCAGAAGGAAGAAGTCAAACTTTCACTCTTTGCAGATGACATGATAATCTATGTGGAAAATTCCAAAGACTCCACCAAAAATCTGCTAGAACTGATACATGAATTCAGCAAAACTGCAGAATATACCATAAATATACAGAAATCAGTTGCATTTCTATGCACCAATAATGAAGCAGCATAATGAGAAATCAAGGAATCAATCCCATTTACAATTGCACCAAAATCCATAAAATACCTAGGACTAAACCTAACCAAAGACATAAAAGATCTGTATGCTGAAAACTATAGAAAGCTTATGAAAGAGACTGAATAAGACACAAAGAAGTGGAAAAACCGTCCACCCTCATGGATTGGAAGAACAAATATTGTTAAAATGACCATACTGCACAAAGCAATTCTACACATTCAATGCAATTCTTATCATAATAACACCAGAATTCTTTAGAGAGCTAGAACAAACAAGTCAAAAATTTGTATGGAGCCAGAAAATACCCTAAATAGCCAAAGTAATGTTGAAAAAGAAAACCAAAACTAGAGGCATCAATTCTGGACTTCAAGCTGTATTCCAAAGTTGTAATCATCAAGACAGTATGGTACTGACACAAAAACAAAGATCAATGGAACAGAATAGAGAACCCAGAAATGGACCCACAAATGTATGGCCAACTAATTTTTGACAAAGCAGGAAAGAGTATCCAATGGAAAAAAAGACAGTCTCTTCAACAAATGGTGCTGGGAAAACTGGACTGTGACATGTGTAAGAATGAACCTGGACCACTTTTTTTATACCACACACAAAAATAAACTCAAAATGGAGGAAAGACCTAAATGTAACACATGAAACCATCAAAATCCTAGAGAAGAAAACAGGCAATAACCTCTGTGATCTCGGCCACAGCAACTTCTTATGAGACATACCTCCAGAGGCAAGGGAAACAAAAGTAAAAATGAACTATAGGGACTTCATCAAGATAAAAACCTTCTCCACAGCAAAGGAAACAATCAGCAGAACTAAAAGGCACCTGAAAGAATAAGAGAAGATATTTGCAAATGACATATCAAATAAAGGGTTAATATCCAAAATCTATAAAGAACTTACCAAACTCAACATAACCCCCCCCACAAAAAAACAAATAATCCAGTGAAGGAATAGGCAAAAGACATGAATAGACACTTTCCCAAAAAAAGACATCCAGATGGCTGATAGACATGAGATGCTCAACATTGTTCATCATCAGGGAAATACAAATCCAAACCACAATAAGTTACTACCTCACATCTGTCAGAATGGCTAAAGTTAACAACTCAAGAAATAACAGATGTTGGTAAGGTTATGGAGAAAAGAGAACCCTCTTGCACTGTTGGTGCGAAAGCAAACTGGTACAGCCACTCTGGAATACAGTGTGGAGTTTCCTCAAAAAATTAAAAATGGAATTACCCTACAACCTAGCAATAGCACTACTAGGAATTTATCCAAAGGATAAAGGTGTGCTGACTCGTAGGGACATATGTACTCCAATGTTTATAGCAGCACTATCAATAACAGCCAAATTATAGAAAGAGCCCAAATGTCCATTAACTGATGAATGGATAAAGAAGATGTGTTTTATTTACATAGACACACACACACACACACACACAATGGAATACTGTTGGCGATGAAAAAGAATGAAATCAACTAGAATTTAAGTAAAAATTTGAAAAGAAAAAAATTTATCATATTTCCATAGTATCACAATTACTGTTATGTTCATTATATAGATGAGGCTTAGAGAGGTAAAGTTAGCAATTCCTAAAGGCATATGTGGGGACATCACAAGTACATATTTCAAAAGTAAACCCAAGGAGTTGGTTAAACTGAAGATTCTATGGCTTTACATAGACTCTATATGTTAGAGATTATCAACTTTGGCTCAAAAAATCTCCTTGTTTAAAAAAAAAATGTTTTCCTGGGGCACCTGGGTGGCTTAGTCAGTTAAGTGTCCGACTTCGGCTCAGGTCATGATCTCAGTTCATGAGATCGAGCCCCACGCCAGGCTCTGTGCTGACAGTTTGGAGCCTGGAGACTGTTTCAGATCCTGTGTCTGCCTCTCCTCTGCTCACACTCTGTCTCACTCTGTCTCACTCTCAAAAATAAAGATTAAAAAAATTTTTTAATGTTTTCCAGAAAATTAAGATGGAAAGGATTCAGAGACTAGGTTACTTGCAGTTAGTAAGTCACAAAGTTAGAGTTGAATGCAAGTCTCCCATCCTTGATAGTCCATATTCTTACATAGTTCCGTTTTTCCTGCTCTATCTGGTACATTCTTCAGCCACTCCCATGGACCACTTGGACTTTAGATGTATTACCTTAGCTCTACTTTGGGCCTCTTCACTTTTATAATCTGACCTCAGGAGAGCTATGTTGTGAGTATTCACTGAAGGCATACTTGAAGTCTACTAATCTAGAGGCCCCAATCTCCAAGTGACTGTGTGACTCCATGCAGATGATCATAGGTTATGTAAAACTAAGATGTCTCAATGTACTCCTTTAAATAACCACCAATGAAACCACAAGAGAAGAAGGATTTCCATTATTAAAACATGTTTCTACGAATAAAGAAAACATCTGAAATGGATATAAGCTTGGAGATCATGATGCTTTTGTTTCTGCTAACATTTTGGAGAAGAATGTACTGATAACCAGGGAGAAGCAGGAACCAGGACAAGAGACTTAAAGACACAGGGCAGTCTAGCTACATTGTGTATGTGAATATTCTACACTGGAAAGCCTCTTAAAGATGGTGCCATGAAGCTCTATTAACTCGAAGGGCATGATCTTATTCCTTCATCAGAATATATTGCCTGGCCTGTAGCCCTTAAGGAGAGAAAACCTATCTGTAACCAAAACTATCCACAGACTACCAGAGAAGTCAATCAAATATCAGGTATAATCTTTGAGGAATACTATTCTTCCAGGGAATCACAGTCTTTATTCTGTATTTTAGAGATTAAGAAAACAGATTATCTGGGTATCTGTTTTTCTTCACTGGGAAACAGAAGAAGCAGCCTTTTATTTGTACATTGTTCATCAAATAACTGGGCAAGACATGTTTTCCAAATTTTGCCACTGGCAATGACATGAACTTTGAGCGAGACTTCACAAAGAATATCAACAAAGGAGGACACAGTGAAGCCCAAAGGAGAACAGAGGAGAGATGGTGTTAAAAAGTAGTTTGGTTAGAAAGATGGATTTGGAAACCAGAGGACTGAAGAGAGAAGATGGTATCAGCAGGTCTAGGACAACAGGCAGATGGAGTTGAATTGTGCAAAGGACAAGAAGGCTTGAAAGAGCTGTGATTCTCTGAAAGCACTGTTATCTTTCTCATCCAACAACCTCAAATCCTTCATCTTTCATTTTCTCTCTCATTCACATGTCTTTTGGCATCCCTTCTTCTATTTCCAAAGAATACTGGATGGCATGTTCTATTGTGAGTTTTCATAAATAGATTGTAATGTGAAGTTTTAAAATTGTATAGTGGTTAAGAAAAAAAAAAACCTTGTTAAAAGGACTTTCTTTTCCTTAATCTTCTGCAGTCAATTGCGAGTAGAAATAAATTGTCTATGTAGCAAGCCTATTTCTCCAAATGCTGTATGAAATTACACCACTAAAAATATATCTCATCTTTTTTAAGCATGTCAAGTAGTTACAATATGTCAGGTTGTTACTTTGAAAATGATTGTGATATCAAAAATGAAAGATGACGGTTTCAGGTAGGAAAGAGGCAGTGATAGCCAAGGGAGATTTTATCTATAAAAGAGATTATCTCCATGTTAATAGCCTCCAGAGAGAAAAGGAAGGGAGCCCATGGGCAAAAAAATTCACTTGATATGGAAAAGATTCTGATCTGAACTCAAAGGCTTAACAGCATTTTAGATGTCAAATCAACATCTCTTTAACCCTGTGAAGGTAAAGTAGGAGTGTAATTGGTTAATTCAACCACTTCAAAGGGGCAGACACCCCTGGAAGAGCCTTTCTAATAGGCAAAGAGAAAAGAGAGCCAACATAAATGGGAAAAACATAATGGTATATTTTTAAAAGAACATAGTGAAGAGAAATGAAAATTAAGGTGCTGAACATGCCAACAGTTCAAACTACAAATTCTGTCAGCTTCTTTCCTCCCAAAGGGGAAAAAATAATAAAGGGATCATGGTAAACAGAAAGTAGAAATGCTTATAAATCAGAATATACTATCTTTCGAGATTTAAAAGATATATTCTCCTTGGGAGAAGAGAATTGTTCCTCTTAAGGCGAACTAAAGATTTTCAAGGGAAATAATCCACTTAGGGTATTCTTTTCTTTCCCTAACTCTGGCTTCTTTTGAGGCAAAGTATTTTAGCTGTTGTTGTTGGGATTTTTTCATTCTGAGAAACAAAGAAATAAACAGAGGTAAAAACTCTAAATGAGGCATTTTAGATTCAAACACATCAGCCAATAGCTTACACAGGAGTCAAGATGGACTACAAAGAGGAAATTTATTAGTTCAAGAATGGACAGCTCTGAAATCTACTGTAATTTGTTGTTAATTTCTGTTGCAGGGTGGCCTGAAACAATTCACACAACAATCTACCCTTATCTCCCAGACTGCAAAGGAGGAATAATTTTCTCAACCCCAACCTTATAACCATATAATAAGACTTAATAAGATAATGGTTCTTAAGGGATTTCAATAACCTGAAAGAGAGAAGCAATAAAACATATCTTATTATCATCAACATATGCATTTTAGAATAATTATTTTAATGGCTCAATTTTCTCTCATAACAACGAGGACTACAATCTTGGCTAATTTAACTGAGAAGTGTCTTTCATGCTTGAGTTACTATACATGAGAATCAAATAAAAGGCTTCCTTCCTTCCCTCCTTTTTCCCTTCCCTCCTTCCATTGTTGCTGCTGCTTTTGTTGTTAAGTATTTCCTTCATGGGGAAAGGGCATTTTTGTCTCTTTTAACTCTCTACTTGCTGAAATAACTTTGTACTAAACTTTCCTGTGTCTCAAGGTCTCAGGTTTCAGTCCTACTTCCACTGATGAGTAGTACTCCAAAAGACTGATATGATGGTGCCTCTTTTCTCATCTTGCTTCCATATACTATCTATGCTGATGAACACATATTCAGAAAAGCATCTGTGTAGTATATTTTTATTTGGCTTGGCTTTGAAGCAAGGAAAGAACACAGTGGTCTAAGCCAGAGGGACTAGCTGTGCCAGTGAAAGAACCAGCACTCTGAAGGACTGAAAATGATAATGATTTTTAGAAAAGGGTGAAAAACTCTCCCAAATATTTTGTAATATTCAGGAGATAAATGATTACCAACACGAAAAAAGAAGTCAATACAAACTTTCAGCATCTATTTACTTCCTTGCAATAATGTAGATAAAACTGACATTACAGAAACAACTAGACCTAGAAGAAATGGGACAATCAGAGTCAAGGTGTTCTGTGGTTGGAAACCTTTGCCCGGGGCTTGAAGAAACTAAAGGATTAGCAGACATTTGGGTATTCTTGGACTTTAGTTCAACAAACATTTATTGAACTTCTCTTATGTGCTAGACAATATGCAAAGTGCTGGGACTCTTCAGAACAGTAGAACACCTTCCTTTCCTGTGCCAGTCACTGGCTGTGACTCTGTGTGGAATCCTTTTTAAAGATGGCATGGGTATTAATTGAACAAATGATCACTGGATGCTTTTACAGATCAAGGAACTATGTTAAACAGTTTCAGGGTATAAAGAAATATGTGTTGCAGACTATGAGTCTGAGTTCTCTCTTGTCCAGCAAGAGAGTGGATGCAGAATTGAATACAAGAGAGGCTAATGTCCAGGAAGAGACAAGAGCCCCAAACAGGGATTTCAGCTCTGTATTTACTGAGCTCACAACATATTACCCACGTGGTGAACATGAAGAAAGCAAGATCTTACACATGGAAATTGTAAGTACTCATGATCCCATTACAAGATCTCACTGGCTCCTATTACAATATCTTAGGCATTTTTCACCCCATGATGGTGGCTTTCTTCCCTAAAAAAGCCCTAAGCTTTTTTCTAACCTAGTTATGTAAGTAGAACCTATTTCCCCACAAATATGAACCTTTTTGTTTGAATACAAAGCATGCTCTCAAATAGTTACTGTATGTTAGAGTAGAAGGTAAGTGCTAGGTGGCAGATTAATAATAATATAGCAATAATAACTATTCAAGAATAGTCCAGAAAAAAAATAAATGGTTTCCAGCTAGGTAGATCCATGAAGGCCTTATGAAGAGATAATAGGTTGTTGGCTCTCCATTTAAAGACAGACACGATCACAGATGCATAGATTACAAAGAGAAATGCTTGGAAAAGATATATATGGGAATATATGCAGAATTCAATAATAGCATAATGGCATATGGGCTATTTGGATTAGCATATGGGGTTTATAAAGAGCATTGGAAAATTTTGAAAAATTATGACTTTATTTTAGACATGAAATTTCAACTCAACTTAATAGAGAGAAATGAAACCCAATCATAAGTGGGTTATTTCTCAACTCTTGGGTCTCTTCTTAGATGGCACGACCTTTGGTACTAATTATTCTTTATTATTCTACTCTGCTTTGCCTTTCATAGCCCCTACTAAATTAAAATTATTAATAACTTTTTTGTACTTTTCATTGCCTGCCTCTTTTTACACTAAAAAGACACTTAATAAATATTCACTGAATATCTACTGAAGAAAAAAAATCCCTGAATGAAATCTTGCCATTTGAAATAACATGAATGGGCCTAGAGTGTCTTATGCTAAGTGAACTACTGTATGATCTCACATATTTGGAATCTAAAAAACAAATGAACAAATGAAAAACATAAACAGACTCATTAATACAGAGAACAGGTGATTGCCAGAGGGTAACTAAGTCGAGGGATGAGTGAAATAAGTGAAGGATGTTGAGAGTCATTTACAGTTATAAAATAAGTCATGGGGTTGTAAAGTACAGCAGAGGGAATGTAGTCCATAATATTATAATAACTTTGTATGGTGACAGTACACTTTGTGAGCACTGCACTGGGAGCATTGCATCATGTATAGAATTGTCAAATCACTATGTTGCACACCTAAATTAATACAACATGGAATGTCAACTATAATTCAGTTACAAAGAATTCCTCCAAAGTGGCATTTTAGGAACTTCTTCGTGGCTATGGTGAGGAAAGAGCCTGAGGCCAGTCAGGCATACAGTTGATACACAAAGTATCAAGTGATGAGAGCCATAATCAGGAAATGAAGTGGGAAAGAATCAGCCTAATAGATTTGAGAAGGAAAGGGTCAATTAAACTATATTTGGGCAGCCAAGCACATGAGAGAATACAAGATACCTCAAGCTTCAGACTGAAGGAGTTAGAAAGACAGAGGCCTCACTTGGGGGAAATGAGAAAAGCCAGAAAGGGGAATGATGTGGAGGGTAAACCAGTGAGTGTGGCTTAAAATAGAGTTTAAGATGCTAAGAGAACATACAAGTGGACATTCAAGCAGCTGTGAACTCCAGGCTGGGGCTGTGTAATGAGGAAGACTAGGGGTATAGATTTGTGGTCACCTGACCAGTGAGATTTTGTAACCTAATAAATGACCCCTCCAAGGGTGACATATAGTAAATGGAACAGAGGGCAATAGACAGAATCATGAGGAACATCCAAGTTGAGAGACTGGAAGAAAGAAAAAACAAAAGCCAACAAAAGAGATAGAGATCTAATGCTCAATGACTTAGAATACATAAGGCCCTGGGTCAATCATGTAGAGTTTATAACAACCTATAATGAGGAATGCTTCCAATATCCCACCCCTGGCCTGGGGCTTCCTCTTTGTTCCCAGTCACATTTTAGCAGTTCTCAATTGCAAGTTCAAACATGTATACCAAAGTAGTTGACCCAAAAGGCAATGCATGGTCCTTAGCCCCTCCATAATCTTCAGTAGCCTCCCCAAGCCATTCCCTGACAAGCATACAATCTAAATAGAGCCTCATATTTGTTATGCAAATACAACTTCCAAAAAGAAGAAGAATCCCCTGGGTGCCAACCTTCCCACCCAATTGCAGTTCCTGGCCTACTAAATGAAAAACATGCAGCTGCCAATGGAGCACACGGAGGCGCAACCTTATCTAAGCAGGCCCAAGGGACTATATGAAGAAGGAACAATCTCTCTCCGGTAATGATCTGTGCATTTTACAGTTGACAGAGGTAAAATGGCCTTATTGACCATTTTCCCTCAGAGACTCCTAGGATCAACTTGCCTCAGTATGTACATGTCGTTCAATTTAACCCCTATTAGTTATTTATAGTCTCTCTTGGACCACGGGTTATGAGACAGGT
This sequence comes from Cryptoprocta ferox, assembly GCA_028646485.1. Lineage (NCBI taxonomy): Eukaryota > Metazoa > Chordata > Mammalia > Carnivora > Eupleridae > Cryptoprocta > Cryptoprocta ferox. Next base: position 65,663,735 of record CM053566.1, on the reverse strand, counting down.
CATTTGTGGTCCATTCTTACTAAATTCCAAGATGAGTTCATTCTCTTTACTCCTAACTTCCTCTATTTAGAGAGAATAATGAGCTCTTATGATGGAGGCTTAGAAAGTGGCTTAAATTGGAAGATGGGAGAATTTTCACAGGGGAGTGATGATAGTGGTAGACGGAATTCATCAGGTTGTCATCCTCCCTGAAGGCAAGCAAAGACACTGTCAAGACTCCTACAGGTTCCTTCTTGTGTGAGGGCTCCTCATGAAGGATGATAAATCCTTATAAAGCCCTCTTAGTGATTAGTAAGTTAATAAATCAAATTGAGTATTAATCAATACATAAAGCCATAGCATTGACCTCATATCTGAAACAAGGAGAGCTTAAGCAGCAAATCTTTTACAGTATTCTAAAGCTCCGTTCCAAACTACAATAGTTCACAGTCTTGTCAGGCTACAATCAATTAGTTCATAGATTTAAATGGTGTGATTCCCAGGATAACACAATGTCAGTCTATAATCAGGGAGTTTCAATAGCTAATCATAGGTTATAATTTAAGAAAATCAAGGTAAGGCCTGCTTTTGACAAGGAATGATATTTTGCTTTTAAATTTTATAGAGGTGATAAAAATAATTTAGAGAACTTTTAAGCATTCTTTCAAAAGGAGCTCAAAGCACTTAAGCAAAATCAACGCATTATTCCTAAGAATCCTTACAGAGGAAGTAGAGAAGAAAGCAATTATTAGGTTGTATACTTTATAGATTCAAATGAGGAAATATTATATGCAGAGTTCCTTTTTAACCAAAAAAATAGCACATTTTATTCAAGTTCGTGCAAGCACTCTGGAAATAATCATTAAACTAAAAAGCCCACACTAGGAATACAACCATCAAGTTAAGGGTCAATATATTCAGCTGAGACCTAACTGGCAACGGTGCCATGAATAAGTCATCTTATCTTTCTGTACAATAAGGGGATTGTTCTGGAAGGAGTTTCTCAGCCTTGTCATTATTCATATTTTGAGCTGGGTAGTTCTCTGTAGAGGGGTGCTTCCCAGTCCATTAGAGGATGTTCATTAGCATCACTGGCTTCCATCCACCAGATGCTATTAACAACCTTGCATCCAGTTATAACAACCAAAACTATCTCCAGGTTTCCAAATGTCCCATGGGGGCAGGAGGGTAAGAAATGTCCCTGGTTTAAAAAAAAAAAAAAAAAAAAAGGCACACACACACAAAACCACAAAAAAAAAAAAAAAAACCCACTCTTTTAAAAAACCTCAAATTCCCACCTGTTCTACCATCTTATCTTTTTTCTCAGATGGTCAGATTACACAATGGGAGAATGTGATCCCAGGAGCAATCAGATGACCTTCAGTGGAACTCACTAGACCACCACAAGGCTGTGCTTGGCCAGAGCCAACACATAGCTACATGGCGCCTTTCACTGCAATTGATTTAGATCCTTGTTGTTACAAATATCTGGCTCTCTCTTTTCTTGGCTTTATTGGTATGGCCTACTGGGACCCAACAACTGATTTGGCTTCCAAAAGTTTGGATCTCTGGTTGGAATGCAGCTTCCATTCATTCTCTGACTCCTCATTTGGAGTCCCTCTGAGCAACTATCTTCCAGAGAGCTTCTGGTCCAAGGAATCTTCTGTCTCATCCCAACAGAAATTTACAATTTCTGGAAAATTTTAGGTCATGAAAATATCTGTATTAAAAAATCAAAGCAAGTTTTCAATACTTTGTTTCCTTGTTGGTGGTGGTTTCCTCAAGAAAAGGAAAGAGGAAATGTGAAGAGCAATGGGAATTTGGAAAAAATAGAAACATAGGACTTTAAAAGGTATTATTACTTATTCAATAAGTTATTAAACTATTGTACTAGGCAATAGTTTAATAACAAAATGCTACCCAAATGAACTAAAATCAGCAACTTGAAAAATATTTGTACATAAATGTTTACAGAAGCATTATTCACAATAGCCAAAAGGTGGAAATAACCCAAATGTCCATTGACCAAAGAATCAATGAACAACATGCCACGTACCCATACAACAGATTATTCGGCCTTAAAAAAAAATAATGAAATGTTGATGCATGCTACAACTTGGATAAAGCTTAAGGACATTAAGATAAATGAAATAAAGCCAGGCACAGAAAAATAAATACTGTATGATTCCGTAGAAGACTCTAAAATAGTCAAATCAGAGAGACAGAAGTAGAACAGAAGTTACCAGGAGTTGGGGGAAAGGTAAGAATGAGAAATCGTTTTCCAATGGGTTTAGAATTTCAGTTTGGGATGATCATGGTGGTGATAGCTGCATAATACTGCAAATATATTTAATGCCACAGAATTTTATGCTTAAAAATGATTAAAATGATTTTTATATTCTGCGTTTTTTACATTAAAAAAAGACAAAATTTGAAAAAGGTACATAAGACAGTTTTTACCCCAAAAGTATGCATTAACAGAGATTGTCATATATACAACTATACAAGGCTGGGAGAAGTAGGATAAACTGTTTTAGATTCAACAAAGAAGAGAGAGAATCTTTTTCATAATAATTTAGGGCTGAGAAGAGGTAAAACTCAGGAGACTAAATAGCTTCTACCCAGCAAAGGAAACCATAATCAAAAGGCAACCTACTAAATGGAAGAAAATATCTGCAAATCACATATCTGACAAGGAGTTAATATCCAAAATTTACAAAGAACACATATAACGCAACAGCAACAAAAAAAAAAAAAAAAAAAGGCAAAGACATTTTTTTCCAAAGATAACATATAGATGGCTAACAGGTACATGACAAGATGGTCAACATCACTGATCATAAAGAAATGCAAATTAACACCACACAGAGACATTATCTCATACCTGTTAGAATGGCTATTATCAAAAAAGACAAGAAATAACAAGTATGGGTGAGGATGTGGAGAAAAGGGAATCCTGTGCACTGACTGTGGGAATGTGCACTGGTGCAGACACTGTGGAAAACAATATGAAGTTTCCTCAAAAAATTCAAAATACAACATATGATCCAGCAATTCTACTTCTGGGTATTTATCTGCAGAAAATAAAAACCACTCACTGGAAAAGATATAGGCAGCCCCACATTCATTGTGGCATTTTTTACAATAGCCAAGATATGGAAACAACCTAAATTTCCATTGATGGATGAATGGATAAAGATGTGGTGTATATACACACTGGAATACTATTCAGCAGTTAAAAATGAGATTTTTGCCACTTACGAGAACACAAATGGACCCTGCCTGCATTATACTAACTGAAATAAGTCAGACAGAGGGGACAAATGCCTTATGATCTCACTGATCTGTGGAATTTAAAAAGAGCAACAAAAACCAAACTCAGAGATACTGGTGGTTGCCAGAGGTAGGAAGCAAGGGGTGGAGAAATGAGTGAAGAGAGTCAAAAGATATAAACTACCAGTTATAAAATAATTAAGTCATGGGATGTATGGTGACTATAGTTAATAATAGTGTTGTACGCTTGAAAGTTGCTAAACGATGTTAAAAGTCTTTATCACAAGAAACAAACATGCAACTATGTATGGTGACGGATGTTAACTAGAGTCGTTGTGATCACTCACAACATACACAAAATGTTTCAGATTTTAGACAGCTCATGCTGCACATTATATAATATCTCCAGAAGGAGGGCTTAGGGTAGCATATCATAATCAAACAGAACATGAAGATATATGCAAAATAAGAACTACAGATAAATTAAGACAAGTCAGTTCAGTTAAATATGTGTATCTGTATCTACCTCTATTTTTATGTTGGGTACAATCATTTCATTTCCTAATTGGCACGCTGATGCATGTGTGACCAAGGTGGAACTTTGGAAGTCAAACAGAGAACCTGAGAGTCCAAAAAGACAGTAGCTGTACTGAAGCCCTGAACTATGTATGAAAAACTCAGGCAGTGCTGACAAGGTTGCAGAAAAGTGGCACATGGGAACAAATGAACCTAAGTCCCATCCAGGCAAGGCAAGGCCACATGGTCATGGTTGGTCCACCACAGGCACACAAGAACGGGCTCAATGAACTCCTTCTGCCAATTTCAGCCTTCTCACCTAGCGCTTCTATTAACCAGTTGTCTAGATACACAGTCACCAAAGACAAAGTGATTCATTTGGCTAAGTGTTCCTAGAAGAGGAACCACTTAAAGACAAACTGAAGTTTACTAAGTGATGAAGGGCAGTGAGAACGGCATGAATGTCAGGATGATGTGAAAGTCAGAACACAAGATCAAGACATCTACTGTGCCTGGGTTTCCGTGTATGTGGGTGTGTGTGCAAGTGCACTGGGGTGGAGGTCAGGAGGAAACTTGGAAGATTGGTTAGGGCCACATTACGAGGAATTATTACCTTTGCCTTTCACCTCTTGTGATACTTTAGTTGTTGTGTTCTTAACTATGTATTGACTATAAGTAAATGTACTTCCATATCAAGTGATAATTTTGCAACTGTTATTCAATGCAATTTCAGTGTTTCTAACTTTTGTATTAAGCAAATTTACTGGACTATAAGGAATCTCCTATTTTTTAGTCTGGGCTGGATGTTGTATCAGCAGAATGTGAGAACGGGAGAAACCAAACTGCATTTCTCAGCTCGAAAATGAAACTATTGATGCTATTCCCTGGGACTCTAGTGAGGACTGCTAAAATAAATGCTAAATGCCTTTCATAGTGCCTGGTATGCACGTAATGTGCCATAGAAGGTAGTTATTAGTAATGCTCTTATAAAACAAAATTATAGTAAGCCTCTTCACCTGCCACAATCAAAACTAGTAGTCAAAGTCCATTAAAGTAGGAAATCATTAAAATGATACACACAGATATCTAATATTTTAACTAAAACAGGTAGATGTTTATTTATCTGGAAAACTTTTGATACCTTTTGCATGTTCATCCTCTCATTAAAATTTTATATCACCTGTATTGCATAAGACATACCCTCAGTATTTCTAGTTCTGTTTTTGTAAAATGAGCAAGAATTTAAAATCACTGACAAGGGGTACCCGGCTGGCTCAATTACTGGAGTGTGCAACTCTTGATGTTGGGGGTTGTGAGTTCGAGTCCCATATTGGGGGAAGAGATTGCTTTAAAATAAAATCTTTAAAATCACTGACAATACATTCTGAGTGCAGAATCTATATAGATTTTAAAGACACAGAGTGATTTGCCCACACTTAACTGAACCCACTTTTCCCGTAGAATAATTTATGTTTGCGATTTTTCAAAGTTCTCAAGGTATTTTTCAGAGTAACATAAGGGGAAAAGAAAACACCTTTCTTTTCACCATGATATTTTATTGGTTTTCAAAATATTTAATGAAATTGTACTAAGTTGCACCTGTTGTAAACAGGTTGGCCTGTGTTGGAACTAACACAGCTGACTCTCAATTAGTAAAAGCAGCCAGAAGTGGGCCTCACTTCAAGCATCCATGGTGGAGTAGCCAATGGACAGTGTGCCTTTGGACCTGGGATGTACACGGACTGGTTCTCTCTCCCAAGAATGACCTCACTGGAGAGCTCTTTAGAAGTGCAGGATCTGGGGCCCCATCAAATACTAGCCTGCCAAATACTACCTACATTTTAACCAAATCCCCAGGTAAGTTTCATGCATATTACAGTTTGAGAAACTCCTCAAACTTTTACCAGCATGATTTTCCACTGGTCTCAACCCTGAATGCACTTTCAAATCCCTTAGGGAGCTCTTAAAATCCCTAGAGGCTGGGCGCCAGACCAATTATTTCAAAATCTCTGGGGAGTGGAAACCACATACTTAAAACAAAAAAAACACCTTACCAGGTGACTTCAATGTGCAGCTGAATTTCTTAAATCTGAGGTGCCTCAGAATCACCTGGAGAACTTTAGCTAAACGCAGATGCCTAAGCCCCATCCTCAGAGTTTCCGAGTCTGGTCTAAGGTAGAACCCAACTGATGCTCCTACCATTGATCCTGAGAACTCCCTTTGGGAACAACTTTCTGGAAGGGCAAAAATTCACTTGAATCTGATGAGTTTGGCTTAACCTCAGTGACTTGATTTGGTGAGGGTAATTGAAGACACCTTCAGCTGTTACATGCTTTTGAAATTAGGGACCACTCTAGTCAGACATATTTATTTTTTTAAAAACGATGCAGTGGAAGAGAAAAGGAAATCAACATGCCAACACAAACAAATTGAAGTTACTGTGTGCATGAGACATAGCCATCCAACCCATCTCTTTTTCTGACCTGACACCACTAACATCTTTCTCTTTTGAAGCTTAATTGTTATCACAAATTTCTAAAACAGGTAAGCTCTGTCCAATGTAAGAAAAGCCCGCTACATTTGTATATTATTTGCTTAATTCTGGACGCAGAACTATTTCCCCATACTGGAGACAGTGCAGAACTCTGAAGGAGGCAAGAAGTGGCTAGAAGGCTCAGTCGCACTGTTCAGAGGACCTGCAACAAATTGCCTGAGCAATGGGCTAGGTCTCAGGCTGCATTTTCGCATCAACTAAAGAAGCGATTTTTCAAGCACACTTTTTTTTTTTTTAATTCTACCAAACTTAGCCTATGACATGTCTTGTGAACATTTCTCTGGATCTCGATTCTCAGATTTAAAGTAGCATGAATTTCTGGGAAATAAATGTTCTCTCATTTTCAGAATTTCAAAGAAATGTAGCCCAGTTTAACAACAATTTAATGTATAACGGATTCCTGCTTAGCATGAACAAATCCAACTTTACATATAAAAAACTAAGGCACCGCAAGGATTTAATACTCTATTTCACATATACAGGTAACAGAATCATTCAGAAACTTTGCTTCCCAGGTGAATATGTTTGGAAGTGAAATAGGCTCAACTACATTTCCTACACAGCAAAAAGATACAACCCAACAAAAAGAATAGTCAGGCCAGAGAGGAGTGTCTTCTGGACTGATGGATAGAGAGTAGACTGTTGGTAGCTATCTGTCTTACACTTGAATCCACACTGTGGTTCTAGCCTTGACTCATGTACTGTGTATCAATGCCACGTAGCATGACGAAAGGAATCCAGAAGAAAGAAATGCTTGCCCATTGATAGCAGCTCCTGTGGGCTGACAAGGCAATGAGTGAGAGATGCTGATAACATCAAGAAGAACAGGCTCTCTTTGCAACCATTTCTACACCTCACTGCTCTGGGCAAAGCAAGTGAGGAGCTGGGAAGTCAGGATGGAAGTAAAAATATGCTCGGTCAGACACACAAAAATTCCCAGGAGCTTACAGGCTTGGCAGAACCAGAATCTGAAAGTCTGAAAGTCCTTGTAGGGCATAGGAATACAGGTGGGGCAGGAATCCCTAAGGGACTGTCTGCCACACTGTCATGCTTCTTTAGAGCAGTCAAGGATAGAAGCCCTTGACGTGTGCAACAGACTCTGCTCTGGAAGATGAGAGGCAATCCTGGGACTCAGAGCATTGTAATTTCAGAGGCCTTGTATACTGGAAAAAGGTCTCCACAAATCCATTTTCTATGGAGATTTTCCTAAACTGTGTGAGTGAGAGAGAGAGAGAGAGAGAGAGAGAGAGTGAGCGAGCAAGGATGCACAAGCACACACATGAGAGCAAAGTAGATTTGAAATATCCATTGTGAACTTCACAGCGAAGTAACAATTATGTCATTATCCTGTGTCTAAATTAATTGTCAGGACCTTGCAATCTCCTCCTCCGTCCAGTCAAGGACCCAATCATCTCCTCTGCTCTCTGAAACCTGAGTCGTTTTGTCCTGTGATTCCATTCCATGTCAGCAAGACACAGCAAGAAGCTTTATTGGCAATGAGGATATCTGTTCTTAGCATAAAAATATCCCTGCAGTAGGTGTGCTCAAGCCTGCCTTCCAGACTCCCAGCAAACCCCAGCCTGTCCGTCTTGAGAGTGCCTGCATCTGTGCTTCTAAGATGGCTGCCAGTTACTCAGTTCACTGCCTTCCTGTCTCCTGACATTGCAGCTCCCTCTGTGCCTGTCCCCTCCCTCCCCTTTTGACTGGCCAGTATGTCACCAAGTATTCTTTCTTTCAACCTGACTCCTAGCTTTATAATGTGGCTCTCTGAGAGCAGGGGAACCGCCCTCAATATTGCCTGTGCTCCATAGCCTATGTGTCTGTGGTAAAACCCAGTTCTGCCACTTCCCTGTCAGCTAACCTGTCTCAATTTCTTCACCTGTAAAATGGGGCTAATGTCACAACTCACCATACAGTGTTCTGATCAAGGTAAGATGGTTAGTGCCTGTAAAGGGTTTATAGTGGCCAAACATAGGAAGCGCTATGAAAATCATAAATCCATGTGAGCCCTTCTTGATTTTGATCTCCAACCCCACTGCTCTAGACTGAATATCTGTGCTCCTCCCCACCCAATTCATAGATTTAAACCTATTCCCCACTGTGATGCCATATGGAGGTTAAGGCCTTTAAAAGGTGATTAGGTCTGATCAGAGAGCCCTAAGGAATGTGATTAGTACCTTTATAAATGAGACCTGACAGAACTCTCTGGCCCCTTCTGCCATGGTGGGGGTGGGGGGAGGTCACAGAGAAAAGATGACTAAAACCCAGACAGCGGGCCCTGACCAGACACCAAAACTGCTGGTACCTTGGATCTTCAACTTCCCAGTCTCCAGAAGGATGAGAAATACATTTCTGTTCTTTGTATGTCACCCAGTCTATGGTATCTTTGTTATAGCAGGCCAGAACAAACTGAGATACTGGCCTCTTATCCTAGACTTTCATTCTCATTTTTTCTTCTCACTTCACAATTACCTACTGCACATGGAAATTTAACTCAAGCCCTTTTTCTAAAGTTTTCATTTCAGGGAATTCTTCAATACACTTAGTCAAGCACTTTTCCCCTGGAATTCTAAGACCTTGTTACGAGAACGTTCATTCGTAGCACTCTAAGAATAATGTACAAAGCTCTTCAAAATACTTCTCTAGGAAAGTTGTTCAGAGACAAGACCAGAGATTAAGCCATTCAAGTCAGCCACTGAGGACACCAGAAGACTGCATTTGTCCTCCGGTAGCTGAAGTCACTTCCAATCCCAAAACTGCAGGCTCCAAACTTTTTTTTAACCAGTGCCATCTACCATTTGAAAAGCTTGACCTGATTAGAAATTCTCAAAGAAGCAGCAAACTCTAACTCATTCAGGAGATGAAGCCAGGTCAGTTGAGTGACCCTTCCATATCCCATAAATAATGTAATTTGTACCTATTAAAAAGAACCAGGTATTGGATGGCTCAGTGGGTTTGAGTTACAGAGACCTTCATCTCAAGGTCATTAGTCTGAAGTCAGCCCACTTGAAGGGCAAGCCTGTAAATCCAGGTTTTCTTGTGAGCCAAAAATGTATTTTTGGTAATTAGTACTTATGTGAGTCTAAAGGATAATGAAAATATATCTGTTCAATTTACTCACTGAATACGAAGCTAATACAAATGTTCCCAAGTGCCCATGTTAGTCTATGCCATAAGCAGAGCTTCTGTGAAAAGGATGAAAAAAAGAAAACAAAGGGAAAGGCAAAACTAGAGAGACAATAATTTTTAAAAAGGCCAGGGTTTGGGAGGGAGGGATAAATAGCCAGAGCACATAGGATTTTTAGGGCAGTAAAAATACTTTGTATGGGATCATGAAGGTGGATACATCCCATTATACACTTGTCTGAACACAGAGAATGCACAGTGCCAAGGGTAAACTCTAGTGTAAACTACGAATTTTGGGTGACAATGACATGTCAACATAGGTTCATCAATTGTAACAAATGCACCACTCTGGTGAGGGTTGTTGATAATGGGGAAGACTGTGCATGTATGGGGATAGGAATGTATGGGAAATTTCTGTACCTTCCCCTCAATTTTGCTGAGAATCTAATAAAATAGCTCTAAAAAATAAAGTCTATTAGTAAAATAATAAATTTAAAAAGAACAAAAATAAAAGGCATGGTCTAAAAAGGGAAAGGAGTGTGCTTTTGTCTTGTTCTGCTCCACCCACAACACGTACAGACGCCTCTCTTCCATAAAGCTGAGTGGCACAATGGAGATGGAGATATGTGAAGGAGACCCCAGGAGTCAGGACTGCAGGAAGCCAAGGGACCTGATGTGGTAGGCCACGCCATTGGCTCTGGGACACAGGCCAACATCTGTACCAAACAGGCCAACATCTCCACATCTGTACAAATAGTACTGCACCACAAAATCCCTCCCAGGTTTGAAAGACTATGAGGCTCTGCAGTAACTTAAATGAAAAATGGGAGAGATGTTACTAGCGTTACAAGCAGATACCTATCAATAAGTAAAATAGAAAGCCGCCAAGAGTTAAATCAACCTTGCCATATTATGAGAGCTTATCAGTATGCAGAAAGCATGTATTTGGACCCATTACATGTGAAGCACTTTTAACATTTGAGCTTTTGGTTCAATCACGTGAGGTATGTCCTCAATGTGACCAGGATCCCTTCCCTAAATTCTGACACGCATTAGCTCTATCAAAACTTGATACTTATGGTATATTGCTCTGGGTCTATTTATGTGTTGTTACCTTTTATGTGAAGTTATCTTGTCTTCCTCACTAAACTGCAGGGTGTTGATAGATTTAGCTAAGCAGAATAAGCAAACCTTAAATTCTGCCAATGAGCTGTCACTTCTCCTTGCCTAGCAAAATCATCAAAGTAAAGTTTTCAAATTCAGGATGCCTCATGAATAGATCCTAATGGGTTTTTTGTTTCGTCTACTTAGAGAACATCGCAAGTAACCTTGATTTGTATGTTATGAATATCACCTTTCAAAAATGATTCACAATAGTCCCAAAGAACTTTCCACCTTGGTCAGAGACTTATTATTCCTTCAGTCTTTCAAATGAATAGAATTCTACAGTATTTATCATGCAAATAGAGAGATAAGCCATGCAATTAAACATGCAGATGACTTAAGGTGCAGCGGTAGACAATCAGATGGTCTCTTCCTCTGGTTGCTTGGAAGGCACCCGTCAATTCTCTCTGCTCCCAGAGAAGAATTAAGTCAGAGAGCACCATGGATAGTGGCAGTCAGTAAAAATAAGAATTAAATCAAATAGAACCTGAAAGATGGACACTTGGGTTGGCTGGTGAAAATCCAGTCAAATTGCTAGATATGTCTGTCTAGCTGCAAAGGTTAATAGTTGAATACATTTGTTATATTACCACAAGAAATCACGCCTTGACAGTAAAACCTCAAAGGGCCAACACTGAAAAATTCAAATAGCAGCTGCGATTGCCTAAATGACTAAATGCCCTTAATAAAAATATCAGATAATCCAAACCCAATTAATTCAGAGCTCATTTTTCTGGTCCCTTGCATTTCAAATTAACAAAGTTTTTACTCTACCTGACTGGTAAATGTTTCCTATCACATTCTATTTGCATCTAATTATTTCTCAAGGCACCAGATTTAAGTGGTCTGTAGAGCATGGGTTATTACACACTTTCTCTACAGGTGAAGAGATCAACACTGTCAGACCTCACCTGCATTTGAGGTCCATAGAATCAGTGTCACATGGTTATCACATTTCACTACAGAAGACAGACAATTGCCTTATAATAAGAGATAATAAGCTTCTGCTATGTGGATATACCACTATATGTGTGTGGAACACCAACTAATCCCATTTGCACTGGGTATTTGCAAGGCTCTGCAGGCTAAGTTATGTGGTATAAGAAGATCACGATTATCCCTACCCTCGAGATCTCAGGACACATGTATGGGCATACACAAGTCAAGAAAAACACTACCACATTCATGTACTACTAGAAACTGCATAGGGAAGATTCTATTGCACAGTTATTGAAGGCAGAGGTTTGCTTATTCTTCATTATCTTCCCTGATATCTATAGCAATTCCCTAAACACAATAGCAAAACAAACATTTGTTAAGGAAATAAAATCATGAATGAAATTTTAAAATGCTAATTAAAGGATAAACATTAAAAAGTCTGTAAGGATTTACAAAACAGATATACTGCTGCAGGTGGGAATATTCATGAAAGGCTCTATGAAGGAGACAAAACTTGAACTGTTCTTGAGGCATAAACAGATTCTGAGGAATTCAGCCATAATTCACATAATTCAGCATTAGGTTTCCACTACCTATTAGACACTGTGTTAAACACTTCTGAAAATGAAAATATGAATTATGCTAGGCTCCTATCCCCTTGACCTTGTAATGTAGTAAAGGACATATAACATAAATAATAAAACACGTGAGAAAGTGCTGTAATATAGATAACATACAATGTAATGCGAAGTTAGAAGACAGCTTCTTAAAAGTTGTTACAGAAAGTCATTCAGTTGAATTTTAGTGGATTAACAGTAATCAAAACTTAAATGGAAAGGAAGATGGGAAGAAAACATCATTCTAGTGGAAAAGAGAAGAATTGCTTCTCAAAGTGAGAAATTTCAAATTTTAAAGCATTGAGTAATAGGTCTACTTGGTGGAATTTTAAATGTGCTTAGCAGTGTAATCTTATTATTCACTTATTTATCCAATATATATTTACTGAACACTTATTCTATGCCAGGTCCTGTTGTAGGACTCAAGTATGTAGCAATCAGGGAGACCATACCCAGCTCCTGAGGAAAGACAGATAATAAGGAAGGCAAATTCATATAGTCAGAAGTCCTGAAAGAAGATAAAATAAGGTGAATCATCCTCCACTTCCATCCCTGTACCTTGCCCCTGAAGCCAATGGAAAACTCCTGGACTAGAGTCTCAAGTTTGGAAAAAGGGGTCTTAAGACATAAGGTTTGAACAGATGTGTCCTGAACGCCCCTAAAGTTCCCAAATGCCACATGACGGGTTTTGCTTGGCTCACGGAGACTCACGGGAAAGATGATGAAAATAAAGCTGTACTTTACTATAGCGCTATTCAATCCCTGTGGTTGAGGGATTTGTTCTGGGCATGAACTGTGTTATGGACCCACCATGTGACAATGTCCTGACAACCAGCCATCCAAGCAATGGATTCATCTCATTGGCCAGGTTACAAACCAGTTTGCATATTGTTAAACTCAGGTGTTGAGTTGCATGTTGTGCGAGCTTCAAATAAGCTATACCCGATAGGGCCACAGATAGGCTCATGACTTATTTGAAATTAAATAAACAACAATAAAACTGGTCTATCACCACAGAAAGTTTGGGCATTGCTTTCTAATAATGACTACTATTAGTGTTTATTATTTGTCAAGAATTACTGTCAGTATTTACATGGATTATCTCATTCCATACTCACCGCAAACTTATTAAGTAGATACTTTTATTATCCCCATTGTTGCAGGCATGGAACACTTAGATTACCCAGCCATGTGCTTGGAAGGTCAGAGGCAGAACTGGAATCTAGTCCCTCTGACTATACTCTTTACCATTATCCCGAATTGGCCCTGTGTCTCTGTCTCATTCAAGCCTGAGTCCCATGAAGTGAAGATCCATGAGTTTTTCATCTTTGTTCATCTAATACATAATAAAGGTTTAATGAGTGTGGGCTGAATGAATCAGAAAGCCTAATGGGTAGGAAACATGTAGGATGGAATGGAAGGGAAATGCTAGAGGAGAAGAAAATATGTTTTAAAATCAGTAGTGCTGTCCAGAAACTGGGAATAAATACCAAATGGTGATGATGGACATGGGGAGGAAAAAGACTTATGAAAAATTGTCCCAACAAAGAATCCACAGGACTTGTTGACAAGTTGGATATGAAAATCAAGGAGAAAGGAATCAATGATAATACCAGTTAGGCACTGGGCAGTTAACTAGGAAGAGTGAACTAGAAGGAGAGTAGCTGTTAAGAGAGGTCTGTGAGACATGTAGGAAAAGGTGTCCAGATAGCAGATATCCAGCTAGAAGTATTAAAATGCGCAAAGAATAGTGCTTTATTTTATATGCACAGTTTCAAGCGTGTAAAGACCTTGTGTAATGATTCCATACTTTCCTCAGAGGCTTGGCAATACGGAATGAAGGGGAGGACTAGGGAAATAGTCCTGAAGCTATGCTTCACAAAATTGAGAAAACGTCCATCAATCAGCCATATCACAGAATGGGCATGGTGGAAGAGATGGCTATTTTAAGGGTGGACTGAGCATTCTCGATTCATTGCCTGATTCCACTACCAATGTACTTAAGGGTGGGTTACTTTGTAATCCTGATACTCTCCAGCATCCAGGAGCTTTTGTTTTTAAATGGAAAAAGCTCTTTCCTTTTCAAGGCCCATGGTTTCTCCTGAGTTAGTGCTGGCCTGAATATTCTTGGCTCTTTTTAGGTAAGAACGAGTCTGTGTCAGGTTAAGAATGGATGATTTCCCAGTACACAGTGTCTATGTCAAAGACATATTCTTATCTATAAAATGAACAGTCATTTAATTATGTCACGACTTATAAAAGAACTATATGGGATTTATCCAGCCTTCTACTGTTGTACCTGTAATTAAGATGACTTCTGTATTTTCTAAAATTAATCTATTCCCCCACTTCATAGTATTTAACCTGCTGATCTTTTTATTCATTTAAAGTGTCCTTAAATTTAGCAGAATCTCATTTTCTTTCACAGGACAGTTGACGTGGCTCTTTTTCTCTTTACTGTATCATAAATCTTGGCAAGGACGCTCAATGAAAAGGAACAGTCTATGGAAGGAACCCTGGCTCAGAGACCCTAGGGAAGGTGAAACAAGCTGATAGAAGCCTGGCCTGTGTCTCCAGGGAAATTTAATGTTAACCCTCCAAGGCTTAAGGAGGTTAAGAAAAATACTGCCTGAGCTAATAGAACTCTTAATTCATAGGGAGAATTTTCTCTGTGAGGATAAGAAAAATTCTGAAAGCTGGAAGGGTCAGAGTAAGAAAAACTAAAGTGGCCACCATATATACAGACTAGCACAGAGATTCTTCATATCCTATGAGCTGGTGTGCACACTGGAGAGGCAATTCCTGCAGGTCACATCCTGCCAGGGACAATATTAAATTGCCACCAATGCTTGCTATTCCACTGAGAATCAAGGAACCCCAATTCTGTTTATTTTATTTTTGAGAGACAGAGCATGAGTGGGGGAGAGGCAGAGAGAGAAGGAGACACAGAATCTGAAGCAGGCTCCAGGTTCTGAGCTGCCAGCACAGAGCGGGGCGCAAACTCATGAACTGTGAGATCATGATCTGAGCTGAAGTCTGACACTTAACTGATGGAGCCACCTGGACGCCCCAGGACCCCTTTCATTTGTAATCTTCCTTAATCACCCTCAGCTCCTTCCACCTAGATCCCAACTGCCAGGTAGCTTGGGGTGGGGGTGCTGGGAAGAGTGATGGGGAGGTGGATGGAGACAATGAGCTACAGGAGGAATAGAGAAGAAAGTTGGTGGGAAGCATGAAGAAAAAGAAAAGGAACAGTCTTCATTCCATGACACCAGTGTCTACTGTTACCTTCTTTTTTTACTACTAACATCTGAGAGCTAATCCAAACCATATCCTGTTTTGAAGATGGTTTTCAGAGGCCAAACAATGGATAACATATTGGGGAAAATACAAGAGACAGCCTGATGGTGAGTTCCCTTTAAAATTAAACATAAAATAATAAATGAGAAAAAAAGAAAAATGCATTTGAAACTCATGAGAGAATGGTTTCTAGAGGGTACCTAAAAACATGTCATTTTCTTTAAAACCTTACCCAAACATTCAAGCATTCAGCATGTTTTATTGAGCACCTATAATGCAACAGGCACAATTCTAGACCTTAGATATACTGTTTCATGTATATGTTCATGGATCCAACATAATACAATCAAACATATGATGGGATGCCTGGGTGGCTCCATCAGTTAAGCACCTGACTCTTGATTTCTGCTCAGGTCATAATCTCATGGTTCATGAGAACGAGCACCACATCAGGCTCAGCACTGACAGTGTGAAGCCTGCTTGGGAATCTCTCTCACTCGCTCTCTCGCTCTCTCTGCCCCTCCTCTGCTTGCTCTCTCAAAAATATATAAACTTAAAAAAATCTTATTTTCTGTTATCCATTTACAGAAACATTTTCTTACATTCCATGCACTTTGATATGAATGTCCTTCATATAGGACACCTACTGAATTTAGGATAGTCGCCATATCTGATGGGTTTCCAATATAAAAAGTCCAAGAAAGTATGGGACACTTTCACTCTTCAAAAAGCTTTTATTATTACAAATTTGATCAAGAATGCATCCAACTTAGAGAATCAGTCCAAGAGTATGCCACAGCCTCCTCGGACTGCAAGCATCAAGTTGCAAAGAAAAGTTTCATGAAAGGTACTTCAATTCAGTTCAGCAAATACTTTTAACCACGTTTTTTGTTTTAGGGGTTTGGGAGAGATTCAAAGATGCAAGAGACAGCAAGAAATTTACAGATTAGTAGGAGAAGGCAAATTCATGAATAACCAACAGCTTGGCAAAATATCCTAAATTTTGTTAACAATATATACATAAAGTGCTATGAGAGAAAAATCTTATTTGATCAGGGATGAGCAAAACATCATGAAGTAGTGTATGTACTGATTTTTGAAGGACATTTAGAATTTCAAGGGGAAAAAATAGTGATGCTAAGAAGCAAAAGAAGAGGTGATAATAAGTAAGACATATATTGAATTCTTACTCTAATAACAAACTTGTACAAGATTTTCTTTAAATCTTAGAACATCCTCATAAAAGAAAGATATCAATGTTATTCCAATCAGGATCTAGCCATGAAAACAAACTGCTTTCAGTATTTGTAACCAAGGCCCTGTAAAGCAGGAAACTGAGGCAGAACAAATATTGACTAAAGTAAGAAGGCAATGAGGGACAAAGAGGGAAGAGAAGATGACAGAAGCTTGGGGCCAAGGTCACTCAGAATCCCAAAGGAGACCCAGCCACTATAGAGACAGCACCTGGGAGAGGCAGAGTAGCCTTGCTCTTTCTCCCCTCCACTCTAACTCGTGCTAGTGCCTCCTAGAGCCAAACCCAGTCAGAAGCCAGCTGAGAGGACCTCCTGGGACTCTGCCACCTATGAAGTGAACCCTTCCAATATACAGCAGAGCAGACATACATCTATGGACAAGGACACAATCCAGGGATGACACAGACTCACTTTGCTGATGATAAATTCACATGCAGATAGATGGAGGTGACCTGACCCATGTCGCTCAGGATATGGTGGAGCTGATATTTGGACCCAGACCACAGGTCTAATCTTTTCTGAATGTCACAGTTGCCACTTTCACAAATGCCCAGAGTACTCATCTGTGGCAGAGAAACAGCTGCTTTTGTAGAGGGATCAAAGCCCAATCCAAGGAATCAGAGTTCACATGCATTGCTCGAAAACTTCACGGAGGAATGGAAGGTAAGACTTGATGGAGAAGAAAATACTTAGCCTTGAAACCTACTAGTATATGTTAGGGAAGAAGAAAGGAAACTCTTTCCTCTCCTTTGTTCCCTCCATCTTTCCATATACTGATCTTTTACTCACTGACAAGAAAATGGGGAATCTAGGCTAAAAGGTTCAAAAAGAGGCAGTCAAGGCCCCTGGCAGGGGTCAGTGGGAAAGGTCAACGGGACAAACGTAGCATCCATCATGTCTACATCCAAATACCATTACGACTAGGCTACCTGATGCTGTTGCACAGGTTGGCTCAATCTCCAAAGCCTGGGCAAATGACAAGAGCAGTACTTAATACTCTCACAATAATTTGCTTCCTAACACCTATAAACAACCTGAACTTGGTGTGTAGATCCTCCAGATATCATTCACACAGGGGCAGGAGGAAGAGAAAGAGAGTCTAATTTGCATGAAGACCACCAGGCACTGAGAGGTTAAATGACTTGCCCTAGAATCCCACAGAGGCACAGCGAGGAGGAGAGGTGAAGGGAAGGCTCCCAGTTTCCCCAGCTCAGGGCTCTATTCTGCCACTTCAGACAATCACATAGCAGGGAAAACAGCACTCCCATGGAGAAGCTGGACGCTGGCGGCCCCTCAGAACAGCCTGGAGATCAATGCTTATTAGCACTTCTCTTCAAGCACCTGCCCAACATGAAGCCGGCAAGCTGGAGATATGCCCGGTTCCTTATTAACTCTTCCATCGCTGGGTTTCATTCCACTTCCCCCCCAAATAATAGTTCTCAGAGTAAGAAAAACACCTTAAGTATTGAACTTCCTACAAAGGTGATAAAACCACAGACCAGCAAGGTAATTGTGGGAAATCACAGGACTAATTAGTGGATTACTGTTTATGTTCCATGCCAGCAAAAATTTCACAAATAGCTCTGGGTGGGATGGGAACAGAGATCCTGAATTGTAGTGTTTGCTGATTTCCATGACAGATTCCCACAATGAGGATTTCAACTAAGTATTGTTCAACCTGCTTGCAAAATTCCTGAACATCTAACAATTGCCTCTCATGAGCCAGTAAAAGCTAGCTCCAGCACACCATGAACTACTCCCCCCCAAAACCCCAAATCCCATTTGCTGTATGTCAAAACTCAGTTTCTCTCCCAGTCTAAACATCAAACACAGTGCCTGCATAGGGTTGCTACCCACCAAGTATCTTTTCAGGAAATCAAATGCATAGAATGCCAGCTGTATAAAGGAGCCCTTCCCAATCTGATGTTCTCCCTGACAGCTGAAATTAAGTTTTGCCTCTTATGACCTTAAGTAGCATTCCTTTTTATGTCTCTTTTATGGAATTTTTGGGTTTTTTTTTCCTTTTTCAATCCACACTATTAAACATTTATTCAACACTTACATACCTGGTACATATTTCATCTCCTGAGCTAGATACTGAACTCCTTGAGGGTAGGAATAATGTCTTGTTCATCTTTGTATTCCTGAAGAATCCTTGCCTGGGCCTTGCACAAAATCATCACTCAACAAAAATTGAATGAGTGAATTCTGATGAATCAAGATTTGCCCCAGGCTGCTTATGGATTGAAAGTAACTCAATGCTGCTCTGTGTAAAACAGGAAACTTTGAAATGTTAATGACTTAAGCGATGGTGTGCCTACAGTAAAAATGAACACAAGTTGCCTGTCTTGATGAAATTGTACTCCTTACCAGAGCAAGGTAGCAGAAAAAGCTTTTCTTTAATCAGGACAAAGCAGCCCAGGAGGTTTCTGTATGATGAGAAGGAACCACGTGTCTGCCCCCTCCCTGCTATGTCATCTCTTATCAATGTTTCTATCTTTATCTTCTATGAGTGCCCCTCCCTTGGCTACTCCCCAGTTTTGAGTCTGCTAAGAGAGCTTGATAGCAAATTGGGCAGGGGTTTAGAGCAGGCGTTGGCCACAACACTGATTCCAATCCTTCTGGCTGGGAAAATATAGACTAGGGTTCTAGTTAAACAGACTGTTGAACATTCAGTCTTCTAAACCAATAGTAATACAAGAATGCTTTTGTGCTAACATTTTCAGAATTACTGTGTTCAACGTTAAGTATTTTCATTAGTATTTTGGACACTATTCCTTAGAAAGAGGTAAAGAAATGTTGTTAATGGTTTGTTACAAAAAAGGTTTGAAATACTCCGTGGTTAAAAGTCAAATGTTTGTAGATATGCAAACAAATACAGTATAATTTGACATCAAACGAGGTCTTCTGGTATAGTTGATGATATTCAAGTAACTTATTTTAATGTTTACAGTAGAACTTATTGGTTAATAATATATTCTTATTTTAATTTAAACTAGAAACAATATTTTTTCTTCAACAAATGTTTTCTTTGGAAATGATAGCATACTGTACTTCGTTTTTGCTTATTTTTAACATTATCTGTCTTCATATCATAAAATACAATATAAGTCTCCATTTAATCTACAGTCAGTCTTATTTCAAATTCTATGGAAGAAGTACTTCATGGTTGTATAAATATTCTGCCACAGAATTCCTTCCATCTACATACTTTCTCAATTAAGAATATGATATCAAACTGTACTTGCTGTGTCTTTAACAGCAGGTGTCCCATTTTTATCTACCACTCTATCTCCTGGAGATCTATCAACCCTGAACGCAAGTCTGATATGGAACCAGAAGGTGTTTGCACTTTTGAAACCTTTGGTAGGATTGATGGTAGCGCTGGCACGAAAGACTGAACAAGCAAAACAAAGCAGAGAACCCATGTAAGAGCTCTGGTGCACAAAACCTTTTCTTTTTAACTTGTCCAGATGTAGCTCTCAAACCCACAGCTTTGGTGGGAGAGCTTGGGAAGAGCAACGATAGCAAAAATATGTGGATGTTCCCTGCATTCAGGGGCATCCACACTTGTGAAAAGACTGAGTTTTATTTCTGTGTAGCTAAATTGGTTAAATGTGTGAAATGAAATAACGCTATGTTACCCTATTTTCAATGCCGTGAATGTTGTATAGTAGATTGTTGTCTTATTTTTGGTACATAAATGAAATTTATGAATTGATGCTGATGGAGGATTATGATTGAAAATACTGAGTTAATCCTGGCTTTGAAGCAGAGTTCACCAGTGAGCTTAACATGGGTCTCAAAGGAAGGAAGGAGTTCTAATGACTGCAACACCCACAAGAATGATGTTTGTGGCAGTTCGGAGTTTCGGAATTAGATTCTTTCTATAGGGTTGTTAATGTTGAAAATTCTTAAACAAAACTTTTTTTTTTTTTTAAAGAAAGAAACCAACTAGTCTCACTTTCATTTTAGATTAGCAGCTGAGATTCAGAGAGATTAGGTAATTTGTTCAAAGCCCAACAACTGGTAGGTAACAGAGAAAGGACTCAATCACCTTGTTCAGTGACTTCTATATTAACAATCCCTGAAACACTTTCCTCCCCGTAACATCTGTTAATGTGTTATGCTTTTCTTCTCCATTTGTAGTCCCCAATTTTTCTTCAGCTACCCCTTTGTGGATCCTACTGTTGGGTCTATCGGGTAAGTAGTCTTCTTTGAAAGGCCCCAGCTGAGGTTCAGAAACAGGCACACCTACTACCTTGGACAGAGCGACTGTACCTCAAATTAGAATATGACCCAGACCAATCAGTTCTTTTTAAGAGATGGATATTAATGATGGAAGAGAGAAAGGAACATTTTCTTCAGAGTATGACCTGTAAATTCACCATCACCTGAATCTTCTAGATGCCATTTTTCAACTCTAGAGATCTTGCTGAGAATGAAGCCAATACAAAGACAAGCAAAACAGAGAAGATTCAAGAAGCTGATGATATCAAAAGAGCCTCTGGATCCAACTCCACCTGAAGTTAAGTCAAGTCCTAAACTCTTGGATTATTAAAGCTAAAAGTGTTCCTGTACTGCTCAAGCCAATTTTCCATTTCCTACCACGTTGTGATTTTTACTTCACCTCTGCATTGGTACTTCTTGTACTCCACCTCACATCATCTGTGCTAAGTCTTCCATGTTGCTGTGGTCTCAGGTGCATGCAGGTAAAAATTCAAAGCATCTAAAAAGCACTGCCTCCCCTACATCATGAATCTCTCACTTTCTGCTCCAGGTTCCTCTCACTCCCTGAGAGGGAGCTTCTGGGAACCACTATGTACAAACTTGAAAATACAAAGAACTTCCCATCCTTTGGGGGCGAACCCTGCATATTGGAGGGCTGGAGCTGGTGGGTTATCGCTTCCCCTTTCTATCCCTCGGGTTGTCCATTCAGAGGCCTGTTCTTCACAACTCCTAAGGTCCAGCCTCATTTGTCCAGTTGGGGTGAGCTAGACAGTTCACCTGGTACTGGCTTCCCTCCTTCCTTGGCATTCCCAAAGTAAACTACCTGAGTGGCTAGTTTAGGTTTCAGAATCTGCTTTCTAAAAGAAGCCCAAGCCAATACAACAACTTATTGGTGGCATCTAATAGACCCCATTAATCCTTTCTTGGAACTCTTGCCTCCCTTTACTTCTGAGATACTGTGTTTTTTTCTGGTTTTGCTTTTTCTCTTCTAACCCCTCCATTAGTATATCCTTTATAAGCTTCTCTTCCTCCATTTGCCCATTAAATGCCACTGTTGTCCAGGCAACTGTGCTCAATCATCTCTCGGCAGCCCTGAGCTCTGCCACACCAATAGCTTTACCAACTACTTACAGCCACTTGCTAATCTCAAACCCAGACCCACATGATAAGCAAATTCTCAGAGCAAAAAGATCAGACCATGCCCTGTTTGTGTTATGTTTTGCTTTTTGCACCAATTTAATGCCTAGCACTGAGCTAGTAATAGCAAAATGATGGCCAGTTAGATGAATGCCTTTCACTCCTTGTTTGCTTGACTCATATACCTTAAGGGGACCTCATACTTCATAACTGCACACATTTCCCAAGAGATGTTAGAGTCCATTTTCTTCTCATCTATAAACATAATTTTAAATTATTTTTTAGAAAGTTGGGAATTAAGTTTTATACTGCCCTTTAGGAACTGTAAAAAGGCAGAACTTTCTTTAATCATTCTTAGTGTTGTGCATATTTTCTTGATGAGGGAAGCTGGGAGTTTGGGGGAGGGAGGGAACATGTGTTGAGTTTGTGCCACTGTACCTCTTGGCCCCAGTCACTTCCACTAACCACTGCTGACTCTGAGTCACAGGGACAGGTATAGCTTTTGATTATAAGAGAACTGGAGGCCAACTAAGCAGCCAGCCACTCAGACACTGGGAAGCTGTGTATTGATGCATTTTGCCAATGAGTCTTTTTTTTTCCTGCTCCCAAGGTGCTAGTTCCTGAACTCGATCACATTATAACCAATTGCTGTCTGCATAATGTAAATTCAAACCATGTTCTCTAATTAATCTATTGTGTTCCATCCAATTTGCATTAGAAGTTGTAGGAGCAATGCCTGTAATTGCATTTTTCCATGGCTAAGCTTATTAGAGACCTGTGCTATGAGTGAGGAGATGCTGTGACACACTTGTAGTGCGGCAACCTTGTCCTTGGGACAGCCTCTCCTCTGGCTGCTCAGAGGTTAATGGATCCTGAGTCTTAAGTTTAAACTCTCTCTGCCAAATGTGTGTCTTCTCAGTTCTAAGCAAGTAGATGCAGAGCAGAAGCAATTTGAGAGGAGCTAATTATACCAGGAGGCTCCAACTTCCCCTCCTAAGACTCAGGGTTGGAATGTGAAGAGAGAATTTGACTCAAAGTCCTTTCCCATGGACAGCAGGATGACAGTGTGTGTGTGTGTGTGTGTGTGTGTGTGTGTGTGTGTGTGTGTGTGTGTGTTGCAGCTACTCCCATGCTACTCCACACTCAGCCTCCACTTTTTCATCAAAATTGCTATTTAAGTGGACCTACCAGTAATGACTCTGGGACCTTGGCTCCAGGTAAGTGGATCTCAATACTTTGATTCTTTTGATTCACCTGTTTCACTAGATTTCAGGATGACAGTGTGCCCTGAGATCTCAGTTCTTTCTCCAAGGAGTTCAAGAAAAGTCACTGAATTTTCAGAATCTTCTGGGGGTTTTTCTTGCAAGAATGGGAATGACAAGTTCTAAGGTCTTAGCATGTCACCACTGAAAACAGAAGTCTTTATATACATTTTGATATTTTTTGTCATCTTCTATGTGAATATCTTAGCCTTGTTTGCCAAGTGAAACAAAGATCATGGTATTTGGCCTAATGTAAAGAACACCGTGCTGACATTATGCCAGTAGACCTATGCTCTAGACCTTTCCTGTGACAGTGCTTCTAAGTCTCCATTTTCTTTTCTTTTTTTTAATGTTTATTTATTTTTTAGAAAGAGAGAGAAAGAGCATGAGTTGGGGAGAGGCAGAGACAAGACACAGAATCCAAAGCAGGCTCCAGGCTCTGAGATGTCAGTACAGAGCCTGACACGGGGCTCAAATTCATGAACTGTGAGATCATGACCTAAGCTGAAGTCAGAAGCCCAACTGACTGAGCCACCCAGGTGCCCCTAGGTCTCTATTTTCAAAATGTGAATCATCACTGATGAAAATAGCTTTACAATACAGAAAATACCAAGTGTTTGGCCACTTGGGTT
This sequence comes from Cryptoprocta ferox, assembly GCA_028646485.1. Lineage (NCBI taxonomy): Eukaryota > Metazoa > Chordata > Mammalia > Carnivora > Eupleridae > Cryptoprocta > Cryptoprocta ferox. Next base: position 65,639,753 of record CM053566.1, on the reverse strand, counting down.
AGTCCAAACTTTCATCATATAGTGCTGGTAGGAGGTTAAATCAGATTTGCCACTTCTGATGGAGCTGTTAGGGAGCTTATTCTAAATGTGAAAACATGCGTAGACCCTATCACAATCCAGTGATTTTACTTGTAGGTATATAACCAGAAAAAAATGGGTAAAATATGTTCCTAGTAGCACTATTTGTTATAGCCATGAACTGGAAAGAACTCAAATGTCACTAGAATGGATAAATGAATTGTAGAATAAATATTGGATTATTATACAGCAATGAGAATTAAGGGAAAATCTCACAAACACAACACCGAAAGAATCCAAGCAAAAAAAAAAAAAAGGTACAAGCTATATAATTTCATTTAGTTGTAGTTTAAGAGCAGGCAAAAAAAGTAAGCTATGGTATTAGAGACCAGGAATGTGATTTCCTGTTAAGGGTATCAGTTATTAAATGGGCACAAAGGGACACATGATGCTGGCAATGACCTATTCCTTGAGCTGTTTACATGGAATATTCAGTATGTGAAGATCGAACAAGCCATAGACTTATGATCCGTGCATTTCTTACATGTGTAAGAAAAAAAAGTTCCCTACAAAGCTTATAGAAACATAGATAATGAAGTCTAGCAATCTTGTTTGGATCATGTTAGATTCTAGAGCAATGTATGTGAAAATGCTTTGAAAAATCCCAATGTAATAGTGAGGCACTGAAATATTACAATCATCCTCTCCACTGACACCATCTATTACATACTATTCATATGCAGTAAAACCCCAAGTACTTGCCACCTTTCTAAATCAGAGACAATTCTAGCCTATTTAAATTTATCTTAGAAGAAACGAGAAATCGGATCTCAGTTTGAACTTTCTCAGTACTCAGACTCCTGGATTTTCTTTTTACAGTAACATTTTATGGAAATGAAGGGTAATTTAAAGCCGATATAAAAAATGACCATCAGAATTACCAAGCACAAGTTTCCTCATTAGACAAGGCCTCACTGGATAAGAAATATAGTCCTTCTCTACTCTACAGGAAGAGTCATGCACATGTGGCTTATTGTCACTTGTGCCAGAGAGTATTTTTTTCTCCATTCTTCCTCTCTGGTTTACAATATGGAGGCTATTTGGACAACTCATAGAGTTCAAGTCAATCTTGACAAAACCTCTGATCCTTTGTGCAGAGTTTACTTGTATCGCTAACTTTTATGATCCATGTAACTGTCCTAAAAATGGTTCATTCTGCAGACAGAAACCCAAGCCCTTTAAAAGAAGGGAAAATGTATTAGATCAAAGCTATAAACAGCAAGAGGCACTTGGGATGGATTAGAAAATGAGCTAATGGGATGCGAAAGTAAATGATTTAGATGGTAATTTTTAACAGTAAGATAATATCTTAATGGCTGATGAAGGTCTTTTCTCCCACCATACATTGTAAGTGCCAAGAAAACAGGAACAAGACTGCATATGGATCATTGCATTCCTGGTAATTAAGCCCAGTACCTAGAAGGTTCTCAGATGACTGAATATGATAGCTGATGGAAAAGTGGACAGTTATTTGGTTAAAACTATCATGATGACAAGTAGTTAGGCCAAACATAGAGACAAATATCAGTAAGTAGAAATGGGGGATGGGGTGGTGAAAAGCCTGATAAAATGAGGATTTGAAACAACCCACAGAATGGGGGAAAATTGCAAATCATATATCTGACAGAGGATTTGATTCTAGAAAATCTAAATGATTACAACTCATTTATTTTAAAAAGTCAATTTATCTAATTTTCTAAATGAACATATTTGCATAGACATTTCTCCAAAAAAGATACACAAATGACTATTGTATAAAAACACCCAACATCATTAGCCATCAGAGAAATGCAAAGCAAAACAACGAGATCCACTTTATACTAACTAGAAAGGCTAGAGTCCAAGAGACAGATAATCACAAGTATTGGTGAGGATGTGAGGAAATTGAAACCCTCATACATTGGCGGGAGGAGGTAAAGTGATGTAGCTGCTTTGGAAAACAATCTGCCATTTCATTAAAAATTTCAAGAGACTCACCATAGGACCTAGTAATTCTACTCCTACATATATAACCAAAAGAAATGAAAACATAGGTCCTCACAAAAACTTGAGCAAAACATGTTCATAGTAGATTTATAATAGCCAAAAAGTAGGGAAAACTTCAGTGTCTGTCAACTAATGAATGAATAAAATGTAGTATATCCATATGATGGAATACATTTGGCAATTTTTTTTTAGAGAGAGCGTGAGGGGGAGCACAAGCAGGGGAGAGGCGCAGAGGGAGATAAAGAGAGAATCTGAAGCAAGCTCCACGCTGAGTGCAGAGCCCAACACAGGGACTGATCCCATGATCTGAGCCAAAACCAAGAGTTGGACACTTAAATGACTGAGCCACCCAAGCACCCCATATTTGGGAATTTTAATTTTTTAATGTTTATTTTATTTTTGAGAGAGAGAAAGTGAGTGAGTGGGGGAGGGTCAGAGAGAGAGGGAGACAGAGAATCCAAAGCAGGCTCTGATCGGTCAGCACAGAGCCCTTTGGAGGGCTTGAACCCACGAGCCGTGAGATCATGACCTGAGCTGAAGTTGGACGCTCAACCAACTGAGCCACCCAGGCGCCCCAGCACCCCATATTTGGCAATTTTAAAAAATACTGATCTGCACTACACTATGGATGAACCTTGAAAACATCATGCTAAATAAAAACAGAGAGACCCAAAGGGCCATCTATTGTATGGTATCATTTATATGAAATATCCAGAATAGGATAAAAAAAGAAAGACGATTAGTGGTTTCCTAGTGCTGGGAGTATAGTGCAAGTTGGTAACAGCTAACTAAGGGGTATAGGCTTACTTTGGGGGTGATGGAATGTTCTAAACTGTGGTGACAAATGAGTAATTCTATAAATATAGTAAAAGTCACTGAACTGTGCACTTTAAATGAGCCAGTTTCATGGCTTGTGAATTATTTCTCAATAAAGCTGTTCAAAATAAAAGTGTGATCATTGAGATAGGAGAATAGGCATTCCTGAGAATGACAATAGTAATAGAGAAAGGGTAGTTTAAAAAAAAAATCAACGAAGAAACTTCATGTATGTAATTAGCTATTTTGCGTACAGAGGACCTCAAGTTAATCCTTGATTCCAGGGTAAAACTAATTCCTCCTAAAATTGGGGGCTTATTTTTCCTGCATATATGCAACTATAAATCGAGAAGAAAATATGAATAAATCAGGACATGCAAAAGTAAATTATGATAAACCCCTTTAGTATAAATCCTAACTTAATCATGCAAAACCAGGACCTGTAAGTCAGAGAAATTAACTTCTCAGGAAAAAGCATCTCCTGGCTGGTCCATGGCAATCACATCATCTCTTTGCCAGAATGTATTTTCTTTCTCCAGGCAGGTCTCTCAAATAACCCTCAAATATTCCATTAAGGAGCATTTCCCTTTGTGCATTTCTTTGTAGTTCAGTCATTGTTGCTGATACAATACTAACAGACCTTTTCTTTAAGTCAGACTTCCACTTATTAAAGCATGAGACAAAGAACAACATGTCCACAAGTCTGACAATTTCTAGTCATTTTTTTTGCAGACGTGTCTGCCATTGTTAGTTTTCTTTCTTTCACAAATAAAATGTCTGCAGAGTTATAACAAAGCATAACATTTCCTGTCTCTTAGCTTGAGGGATATAAAACTCCTAGCATTTTCTAGACTACTTCAAAAGTTCATCTGATATTTAGTGAAAATTTAAAAAACTTTCCATAGAGATTTATGGAGCTTCTCTGCTTTTATAATAAAAACTCTGTTCTTACTATGAAGACTTATGAAACTTAGGGACAAAGGACCATAATATAGATCAACGTCCAGTAGGAGAGACTGTTTGGATCTCTCCTATTCTCAATTTGCTCTGCTCTTCTGAGAAGCTGGTATATAAACTCTCCTAAAGTCTCATGTATAGATATATGCAAATTCTATATGATAATGAGAATAAAGTTGGCAAATTGACTGCTGCTATGCTATTTACTGATACTGTTACATATGACCTGAAGGTTGGAAAGGATCTGAAACATTATATAGTCCAACTATACACTGATGACATTTGAATACCTTCCACCAAACTTCTACTCCAATTCCTCAAAGACACACAGTCAATTCCATTTCTCTAAAGCTCTCACTGACTTAAGTGCTTTATAATTAAAATTATTCTAGATCTCTTATCTTAGAGTTCTATATGAAAGCAGCCTATATATTATCTTACTTAATGTTACCTCATTGAATCCCCACAAAAGTATAATAAATTCGATACCATGATCTCTATTTAATACCAGTTGAAAGTGAGACTCAAGGAGCTTACTTATTCCAGACCCATGCTGCCAGGAAGTGGCTGAGCCAAAGGACCTCCAATTCTCTTTATTTCAAAGGCTTCTACTCGTCCAGGAATAATTCCCCATTCTTTCAAACATTCTGCACCCAAGGGTTTTAAAATTCTACTCAATGTACCCTAGTAGGTCCATTTCTCTGTTAATGTGTGACATTCAGAATTCAACACTCCTGGAGTGATCTTCTCAGGTCAGAGTAAAACAAAATCATCACCTCTCTCTCTTTCCACAATTATATCCATGAAACATCAACTGCACTTAGCGATTTTTAAAATATTTTTGAGAGAGAGAGAGAAAGAGAGAGAGAGGCAGACAGGCAGAGATAGAATCCGAAGTAGGCTCCAGCTGAGCTGTCAGCACAGAGCCTGATGTGGGATCGGAACCCAGGAACTGTGAGATCATGACCTGAGCCGAAATCAGATGCTTAACCGACTAAGCCACCCAGGTGCCCCGCACTTACTGATTTTTATCAGCGGTAGGAGTTTGGGTGGTTTTGTTGTTTTACCAGTAATATTTCAACAGATATTTTGGGAGTATTCAAAGTGCCTTTCGAAGAAGCTTACAACACTCACTTCCATTCCTTTTGTTTTGTTTATTTTTGGGAGCAAGCATGAGCATGGGAAAGGCCAAGAGAGAGGGAGTCAGAGGATCCGAAATAGGCTCCACGCTGACACCAGAGAGCCGAATGTGGGGCTTGAACTCACAAACTGTGAGATCATGACCTGAGCCGGAAAACCAATGCTTAACAACTGAGCCACTCAGGGGCCCCTATTTCCATTCCCTTGATTTGCCAATCAACCATGTAAGGCAGGTGGGGGCAGTTAGGAACTCTATTTTACAGCCAAGGGAACCACAGCTGAGGGACGCAGCCAGAGCCACACTGTGTGGCAGAAGTGGAAGTGTGCCTCGGCTCTATGCTGATCTCCTCACCCCAATCTCATGTTCCCTTCATCCCACAACACTGAGAATCAAAACTGGGTGCCCTACCCATTCAAGCCCTGCCTAATTTTCATATATACTATTCTAATTTCTTCTTCTCTGTAAGCAATTGTTTTTAAAAGTCAACTATACATCCTACGCTTCCCACTGTTTAACTTCACCTTTTTAGGTACAATATCAAGATGTGAGAAGCTGGCTGCTAAGACAACGCCCACCACACTCTTCATTCCTGGAAACAGCCTCCTCCTTTCTGAAACTTAGTTGCTTTGTGTTTTCCTTGTTCTAAGTTACTTTTTTAACTTATCCTGTTTTCTCTTGTTAAGATAAAAAGTGATGGTCTCTTTCTCCTCCAAATTTCCATTATTCTAACCTGGGTTAAAATTCTGCCCCACCATTCCTTCAGTGTATTCACTTTATTCAAAGTGAATAAACTCAAATACCTCAGTTTCTCCCTCCATACAATGGGGATGATAATACGTCATTTTTAATTTTTTTTTAACTTTTAAAAACACTTGAGAGAGAGGGAGAGAGACATCACGTGCACGCAAGCAGGGGAGAGGGGCAGAGAAGGAGAGGGAGAGAGAGAATCCCAAGCAGGCTCCACACGCAGCATGGAGTCCGATGCAGTGCTAGATCTCAAGACCACAAGATCACAACCTGAGCTGCTATCAAGAGGCAGACATTTAACCAACTGAACCATCCAGGTGTTCCTGTCTCATTTTTTAAATAAAAATGACCAAAAAAATACATGTGCAAGCATTTGGTGCCTGGTAATGGCAAGTTATCATTAATGAATAGATCAGGAATTGTACTAAACATTTTACTTTACAGGCTTCTTTAAAACACACACAAAGTCACAGAGATGTGTTACTGTCACCTTATGAGAAAACTGAACCTTAGTGAGGGAAGTACCTTGCTGCTACACATAGGTAGTAGATGACTTAATAGGGAATTGAACCCCGATTTTTCTTATTCCTATGCACTTCTTAGTACATCATCTGTCACCAATAAATGGGCCAACTAGGCCATCTAATACGTAAGTATCCAAAAGGCACAGCAGGGGCACCTGGGTGACTCAGTCAGTTAAGCATTCAACTTTGGCTCAGGTCATGATCTCACAGTTGGTGGGTTTGAGCCCCGCTCGGGCTCTGGGCTAACAGCTCAGAGCCTGGAGCCTGCTTTGGATTCTGTGTTTCCCTCTCTCTCTGCCCCTCCCCCACTCATGCTCTGTCTCTCTGTCCCAAAAATAAACATTAAAAAAAAAAAAAAACAAAAGGCAAGGCAAACAAAAATGTGAGCATTTTTTTGGTGTCAAAAGTTCAAGTTTGGTAGCATTCAGTCACAACTAAATCACAGCTTGATCTAAGAATGAACAGGGCAGTGGGAGATTTGATCAGAAGTAGTAAGATCACAGGTAAGATTTCCTACCCAACCTCTCCCCATGCCTTGTATACCGAAATCTCCTACTAAGATAGGAAGATCAGACAACTCGTTCTTTGGAGGAAATCACCTTTAAGCAGGAAACTTTAAGGACAAGACTGGTATTAATCACCTATTGCCACAATAAGGCTGCCTAACAAACCCAAAAACTCAGTACCTTTAAACAACAAGCATTTATTTTTATACTAATGGGTCTGCAGATTGGCCACAATGGCTCTGCTTCATCGTAGGTTTGGTCTGTAGGTCTCGTTCATAGGCTTGGATTGGAGAAGCAGCAGGTAGCTGAAGAATGTTTTTCTCATGGATGACGTCAAAAGCCAAGATGAGCAGAAACACGTAAAGTTTCTTAAACCTTTGGCTCAAAACTCTCAACGTTGCCTATATTCTGATGGCCAAATCAAGCCACATGGCCAAACCCAAATTCAGTGGGTTCAGTACAGACCTCCCACACAGGTCAGGTAAAAAAAAATAAATTTATATTTTTTAAGTTTATTTCAATTTCAGTATAGTTAGCATATAGTCTTATATTAGTTTCAGGTGTACAACATAGTGATTCAACAATTCCATTCATTACTCACTGCTCATCATGCTAAGTGTGCTCTTTAATCCCTATCACCTATCTCACCCATTTCCCGGTCCACCTCCTCTCTGGTAACCAGCAGGTCTCTTTAGTTAACTTTGTCTTTTTTTTCTTTGCTCCTTTGTTTTGTTTCTTAAATTCCACATATGAGTGAAATCATATGCTATTTGTCTTTCTCTGATGGGCTTATTTTATGTAGAATTATACTCGTCTAGTTCCACCCATACCCAACGACCAGTATTGGCTGTTAGAATCTTGCTTCAGCATATCAGGAATGGTACTATTTCTGTATCTGCCAATAATTAAAGGAAAAGAGCCTGGCTCATGAAAATGTGGCTAACTTGAGATAATAATCCACAATAGAAGAAAACTCCCTTGTAGCCTTTATAATCACCATTTAGTTCTTTTGACATTTTCAGAAGGTATATATTCCTATACATGTAGAATTTGTTTAGGAGATATTTGAGGAACAATGCCCTCCTGTGTGGTTTGATGACAGCCTATTTGGTATTTTTTCCCCTGAAACCTTACTTTAGAAAACATTTCTACATTTTTTATTTAAAGCTATAGATCATAAGAGCATATGCAAGGGATATTTAAAGTTATATATCATAGAAGTTCATTTCTCTAGAAAATTGCTATAAAGGTAGTTTAGCTCATTAGTGACTGCCAGATATCCCTTGGGCATTGTAGTTGAGCATTATACAAATGCTTCCCATAACCTGGAATGAATTATTTTGAATTTTTAAAAGCAATTCCTTACTGCAGATGCTTTATAGCATAATGAGACCTTAATTCTACCTGATTAAATGCACTGGTAAATCAACATTATTGAAAGTACTAGAGTGAAATGAATCATTTTCCAAATTGCCATAATGGTAAAAGTATCTATTTGGCTATAGATTAAAAAAAAAAAAGGCAAATAATAGGTCACCAAGATCTACCATGGGACAGTACATCCTTGGGGACTATTGACAAAGCCACAATGTAATAGATAAAATCCATGAAGATGGAATACCATCATGCATAAATGCAGAAAATGCAGAGTGTTTTCATTTATCTTTGACTTTTAGAGATGGAAAAAACAGTGCTAATAAGCACACAACACCAAAAAATAAAGACCCTGGAACATGGTTTATCCTATACTATCTTCTATTTTTTTCTTTAAATTTTTTTCATGTTTGTTTATTTATTTTGAGAGACAGAGCATGAGCGCAAAAGGGGCAGGAGCAAAGAAAGTGGGAGAGAGAATCCCAAGCAGGCTCCACACTGTCAGCACAGAGCCCAAGTGGGGCTTGATCTCATGAACTCTGAACTCATGACCTGAGCTGAAATGAAGAGTCAGACGTTTAACTGACTGAGCCACCCAGGCGCCCCTCTTCTATTTTTTTTTCTTAATTTCTCTGTATGTTTGTCCTGAGTTCATAACTAGATGTCAAGCACGTTAAGGGCCATGCCATTAGCATCATAACATTTACATTAGCACTATCTTCCACTGGGCAGCACCCCACATGCTTTATACATATCTTATCAGTGATTCATGATTTATAAGGAAGGTTTTCCTATTTTCCATTTTACTAGATGAGCAAACTGAGAAAGAAGAAGTAAAATTCAGCCAAGATCACACACAGCAAAGTAGCAGAGCTGGAATCTGGAATTAGACCTTCTGACTCCAGAGTCCATGATCCTGACCACTCTGTTAGGCAGTTTTCTGTTCACCTAGATCCCCTACAGTTGTCAGCTATATGCTGGTCCAAGAGGATCTCTTGAATATGTTCCTCTTGAACTAGATTCTTGCTAAATATTAATAAACACACCAAAATTCATGAATTGCCTACATGTCTACCTCCAAGTCTTCTATTGGACCCAGATACTCAAACCTCCCTCTACTCATCTTTGTCAGAAATGCCAATAAAGTTTCACATATTATGGCTGCAAAATTCTGTTCAAAGGGATTCTGTGGCTGCATTCTGGCTCAGAAAAAAAAATAGTGCTTTAATCAATTAGCAATACCTGCCAGAGTATAACAGTATATATACCAATGGTAAAATGCCGTCTGGCTCTCTTTCAGAATGTCCTGACTCCAAATGGAACCATTAGTAATCTTCCTCCTAATCCTAATGTTTGTACTTGCTCTATTTATAACATGCCACTGTAAGTACTACAGAAAATTGCCAGGCAGTTTAGAGGAATTAACACAGACTTTAGAATACCAGATGCAGAATTAAATTCTGTCTTTATGTGTATGTCCAATACACACACACATGCAGACACACACTATATATATATATATATATATATATATTTGCATGTTTGTGTGTGTATATATATTTATATAAATAAAATTTTTAAATAAAATTAAAAATGCAAGCACAGTTTGGTGATCTATAATAAATGGCTGTTACTTAATACCTTAATATGAATATTTCAATCATACTTAAGAACAAATCTCACTGCAGATAGGTCAAATATTTTTATTGTGTAGTTCTTCAGCAATTTTCTCACACCTCAGTCTATATAGATATATATTTATAAATTATATGCATTACAACTCCATCTTTTGTACCTTATAAACATGTACAAAATATAAACTATTTAAGAATAAAGATTTAAAGACGCTCTAATGTTGCCTTCCCATACCTTTGGATTATTGGAGACCACTATTCTACAGAATGGGGAGGAGAATGAGCACTTCTTATTATTACTTGGTTGGGAGTTTTAGGTACAGAATTCTTACAACCAACCTTTATGAAAGATATTACTAGATTATTGCCCTATTTTGCCACTTGTCATGTTGAGCACTGGGTGCTATATTAAGTTATGAATCACTAAATTCTACTCCTGAAAACAATATTACACTATATGTTAACTAACTAGAATTTAAATAAAAATTTAAAAAGTACCCTATTTTGTTATTGAATAAACACCAAAGAGTTAATAACTTCTAAGACTACAGATAGAAAGTGACAATTTGACTACAGTGCTATCTGAATCCCAAAATCTTGTCCTTAATTTTTTGAGGAACCTCCATACTGTTTTCCAGAGTTGCACCAGTTTGCATTCCTGCCACCCAGCAACCACACTACTAGGAATTTATTCAAAGGATACAGAAATGCTGATTCAAAGGCACACATGCACCCCAATGTTTACAACAGTGCTATCAATAGCCAAATTATAGAAAAAGCCCAAATTTCCATTGACTGATGAATGGATAAACGAGATGGGGTGTGTGTGTGTGTTGTATATATGTGTATATATATATATACACACAACATATATATACATACGACACATATATACAACACACATACAACACACATACATGTATATATGTATATATGTATGTGTGTGTGTGTATATATATATATAATGGAACACTATTTGGCAATGAAAAAGGATGAAATCTTGACATTGGCAACAATGTGGATGGAACTAGAGGGAACTATGCTAAGCGAAATAAGTTACTTAGAGAAAGACATAAGATTTCACTCAAATGTGGAATTTGAGAAACTCAATAGATGAACATGGGGGAGGGAGGAAAAATAAGATAAAAACAAAGGGAGGCAAACCATAAGAGACTCTTAAATACAGAGAACAAATCAAGGGTTGTGGGAGGGAGTGGGTAGGGGGGATGGGTTAAATAGGTGATGGACATTAAGGAGAACACTTTTTAGGATGGGAACTGGGTGTCACATGCAAGAAATGAATCACTATGCTCTACTCCCAAAACTCAGACTACACTGTATGTTACTTAACTTGAATTTAAATTTAAAAATTTCAAGAACAAATCTTGTACTTGTTTTGCAAGCAAAAATTGAAGCATCTCCTAGAGAGACCATGTCTGAAGGGAACATCAAAGGAATGATCTTGCAGAGAGGTCTGAGTACCCTAAAGCTCAGGCTGGGAATAACTGGGCAAGAGTGTGTTAATAAATATTTAACTACAGTCTCTCTAGGAGAAGTGAGAGGGACCCCTGATTTATAGCACTTGCCAGTTACTGAGGCATGCACAACAGGCCTCCATGAGCCTACAGGGGCTGGCCCCACTACCATCTGGGTGCAAGGATGAATAGGAACCAGATCTAAGGAAGGTGTTAAACTAATGAGACCATCTTGGCTTTGTTCACTTCCAAGGAACAAAGTTGTCAAACACTGGGCTTCTTCCCCTGTTGAGAATGGGGCACCAAATGCACAAGTTAGGAAGAGGAAAACAGGATGTCAGCCATTCCTTAACTATTTGAGATGAGCAAAGGCTGCTTCAATGTCCGTATTTCATAGCCTTAGAATATCACTGGGCTCACTGTGCATTACAGACTTGGTAATGTTGGTTCCTCCTTGCTGGTTATTCTACTTATTTGTTGAACATGGAAGATACGAAAAAGAGGGAGAAATTAATTCTCATCTTATGAATCACAATGTATTTTCAATACGATTGCTTCTATACAAAGAAATATATACAAGGTATTCATTCAGATATATCTTATTGGAATTACTCCATTTACCATAGCACAATACACTTAGAGCACCAACTTGTAAAAACTGAGGTGCCCAAGTAAACTCAATGTCTAGAAAATGTGGCTGATTACTTCCAGGAAAAGTTAGAAATGAGTTAAGGCAACTTTTTATTGTTGCATGATTCCTGTAGGCACTCTTAAATGTTCATTTAATGAATGAAACTGATGAGTGCTATGTTCCAGAACAATGCCCAATGAAGAGTATGAATATAGGACACAGGATTTATCTTCACAGAGACCATGGATCCAGAATCATTGTACCTGTTCCATACCTAAGCACAACTCCAGTCTCCTCCTACCAGTTCCAGACCCTTGGGAGACACAAACTGTGAGGAAGAAGTTTAAGAATTTCCTGAGCTTGCACCAATGACGAGGCTTAGGGAGAAAAGCCACCACAGGGCAAAAGTACCCCCAGCATAGAACAAAGCATAGAGTGAAAAGCCACTTCCACAGAATGGAAGTGTCCGAGAACAGGTAAACAGGGTGAAAGACTGCCACAGCAGGGTGAAATTGAAATTTCCTGGAGCTAATTAGCAAATAAACAAACAAATAAATAAATAAAAATTAAAAAGTGCCTTGCTGACCATGAGGTAGAATGCTCTGTCTTATCCCCTAGACTAATTAAGATAAACAGACACAGCACTTGGTGCCTGCCATAAACAGCCGTCTCTGCTCAGCGCCGGGATTTTGTTTTGTATTGACCCAAACCTGTAACACCACAAATCTTCAAAACCCCCTTTATCTCAAACACATGAGTGTTTTGTTTTATTGTCTCTTCCTGCATGTCCATCACATTTGTTCACCTTCTGATACTAATAAATATGGAGCAAGGACTCTTACTTGGGGCTCTTGTCCCTTCCCAAACATTAGCCTCTCTCATATTCAATTCTGCATCCGCTCTCTTGCTGGACAAGAGAGAACTCCAGACTCAAAGTCTGCAACAAAAAACAATGGGTTCCACATAAATGCAAAGAAAAAAACCTCTCCTGGTTTTCCAAAATCTTTTCCAAGAGACAAATGAAGCAGAAAATCACAGACTTCTATCTGGCACCTCTACATGACTGTTGATATCACACCGCCTTGCTCTTAATAATCCCTTACATTTGTAATAGGATTTGTGCTTTTCCAAGTGTTTTTGAAATACATCTGTAATACAGAATCTCAGTGTTGAAAGTTGTCTCAAGTCATCCCAGCTAAACACCTATCAAGCCTTGAGTCCCCTTGATATTACCTTGCATGTGTGACTCGCAACAACCCTGTAGGGTGGGAAGGACACATGCTCATGCCCCTATTTCACAGATGAAGAAAAAAAAAAAGATCTTATGGCAAGCCAGTGGCAGTGCCTGTGTGGGAAGTCAGGTCTCTGGAACTCTGAGGCAGTACTGATCCTTCTCTCAAATCTCAGATTTCCATAGAGATAGAAGAGACATTAACCTGGATTGTCTCTGAACTCATGAAAACATCCAGTGACCCTCAATCATCTGACAGTGGGGTGAGGAATCCTAACACAGTGCAAAGATATTCCTGCCCTTCCTACCCTTTGGTCTTATTCCCCTCCCCTCCCATCACATTCCAATGTCTGTGCAAAACAGGAGGCTTTGAGGGCTCATCAGTTGCCCTGAGCTTGAATTCCATCTCCTGACTTTGGGTAAGTTACTTTATCCCTGGTCAGCCCATTCTCTCATCTATGAAATGTGGTAATTCTTCACTGGTGATTGTGAGAACCAAGTGAGATGAGGAATTTAAGCACTTACATCGAGGCCTGGGACAGAGGAAGCACTCAACAAAATGCAAGCCACCTCCTCAGATTAATTTCCAGAGGGGTAGATTCACCATCTCAAGCCTCAGAGTCAGAGAAAGTTGTTACAGACCAGCGTGGGCAGAAAATCATGCAGCTTAATTTCCTTTCAAACGATTGGCAAATAAATGTTTTCCAACTCCATTATTAATATCATTATTGAAATAAAATGTGTTGCATTAATGAGTTCCATTGTACAAAGACAGAACTGCTGCCCTCAAGGCGGAAAAAGGAGAAGTCAACAACAGATGATAAAGAGGAACACTGGGATGATGTTTAGTAGCTTTTTCTCCCCTTTGCCAATAAATAAAGGCTATTTTATGTTGTTCCTCAATTCTAATCTTATATTTCTTGCCATTCTCATTGAGTTCCCAGAGGGGAGCCATCCTATTGTTGACATTTAATAATGCCAAACAATAATCGAGGGCTCATTAGGCCAGAGGAGGCCGGAGAAGTGTTCAGTGTTGGTTGCTACTGGGTAGACTCCCATTTAAAAGAGGAGGTTCTATGCCATTTTTAAAGCTGTCATGAGAAAGAAAAGCCACAGCCAGTGCTCCAATTGTGAATAAAAAATGAAGACAGTGGTAATATTGCTTTGTGCATGGGCTAAGAGGGTTGAGGACAGGCAGAACTCAGAACGTAGCTTGATCTTGCAAGAAGAATAGGATTCACAGAAGCTCAGAGGAGTTCTTGATGCATTCTACATTGACACAGAGAAAGGAAAACGTACATCTCAGGGCAGAAATGGACTATACAAGTTACTCCTTGAGTTTCCTTTTTCCAGGTTAAAATATTTCTTTTGGTACATAGGACAAAGGTTGAAATAGGAGTTTTCCCATTTGCAGAGGTGAAAACATATTACCTATGGAAGTCCTTTGTCATCCTTCCATTCAAAGCTTTACCATGTGATACCCACCTGCCCTAATCTACACACTGCATCATTCTCCTCTGTATGACTCCTAGATCCAGAAGAACCCTCCTAGATCCAGAAGAACCCACTACCAGCACACAGCTATTATCCGCACATCCTGCCTCTCCAATGGTGCCAATTCACACTGAGCCCGTGGGGGAACTGGGAGCCTGTGTTGGTATTTAGAAAGGAGGGCTTCAGATAAACTGAATTTTTTGCTCAGAGTTAACAACTTGAACACCTGACGCTGAAATCTTTCATCTAATGACTGAGTCCACTCTTCTATCTGAATGGACAGGCTAGTGAAGGGAATTGAACCCTTACCTGGTCATCTGAGAAGCCACAGATCTTTAGGTTAAACATTTGAGTATCAAGTATCATCACCTCACACTGGATAGCTTGGGGAGCTGAGTCTGTGGCAAATCTCAAGAAATCAAGAGGAACTATTACTTCTCCTCTTCCCTTTTAAAAACTAAATTTATGATACCAATTTGTTTTCATGGGACATGTCCCTTTCCCTTGAAAGGCAGTAAAAGAAAAAACAGCTAATTACGATTTTTAGAAGCTGGAGCATGGTTAATCAAGGCTTTACTATATTCTACAAATCTCCTCAAAAGTCAAGACCTTAAATTTATTTTCTATGTATCTACCCTCAACATATGGTGTGCACAGTAGCTGGAAGAGATATTACTTATTATAGTAATACTTCATTTATCTGATATATAGGAGTTTTTTTTTCAGACAGGCAAAACACTGTTTTTCAAAATTATACTTTTTACTAAAATTATTTTAAATGCATCCCTTTATCCCCTGCCTTGCAAAACAAACTTCATTTACTGCTATAAAACAGTGATACCCTTAAGAGCCCTCTTGGCATGTAGGGTAAGCCAGTTTACCCTCAATGGCCATCTAAAATGTGTGAACGTATTACAAAACGAGAAAGAGATTCAAGGTTAAAAAGAGAGTAGTTCCAAAGAATCTGAAAAAAAATCATATACGAACATGACAATCATATATGCATTTAATATCTAACACATGTGAAAATGAACAAAGTGTTATCAGTGGCTGTAACAAAGGTATAAACAAGTACTGCTCCATGCTAACAAGGTTATACTATATACATGGACAGCACATATATATTTGTTCCATGAAGTTTCCTCTTAGAATTCCAGTCTGGTTTCTGACAGTATTCCAGAAACTTTATTTGTTCATCCATCCACCCACCCATCCATTCTAAGCTAACAGATTATTAGCTAAGCCTTTTCTATGTGCCAAGCTTTGTGCTAGGCACTGAAAGTTTGTGAAAATGGAAACACACACGTAGAAAGAGATCGTAATAGTTCAGGCTGCCAGATATAAATAAGTGAGGTGTTTCTAAAGCTGGTTCTCAACCTAATAGATTTTTGGTTGCTGAACCAGTGTTAGATTTCTAACTTTTTAGTTTTACTTGAGACTGATTCACTCTCCCAAACATATCCATTAACTAAAATTTTGAAATTTACCATGAGCTACAGCAAGCATTCAAAGGACACAGTATTAGCTGAAGGAAATGTAATAGCAGTGCTAGAGCTCACAGAAAAATATTCGGGGGCAGGTAGCAGTCACCAGAATTTTACGTTACATTCTTCGGGGGTTCAAACTGTCTTGTCAGACAACAAACATCAAAGTCTTAGAGACAGAGGTCAGGAAATGGAGTGTTTCAAGCCTCATTAAAGAGTGTAACAATTCTAGGAAGAGAGATGTGTACTCAGAATAGGCCAGGACACTTAGCCCCAGACACAAATGACTATGTAGTTATCTTAACCTGTTAAAAAATAATTACCATCCAGGGAAAAGACACTGCTATGGACAGACTAAGTGTACATAGTGAATGCAGCCAATTTTTGCAGAGAGGGCAGGATGAGGAAGGAAGCTTGAGAAGGGGTCTCAATTAAGCACCAGTATTCACTCTGCTAAGTGCTCCCTGCACAGACCTAGGGGCTGATTATCCTCTCTCCTGAGAAGGAATCTTGCCAGGCCCTCTCTCAGAAGCTCATCCCCTGCTATTCTGCCCCAGGCAGCTCTGAAACTCAACGACAGTCAGATGCCGCAAGAGCCACAGTATTAAGAGACAACCGAGGAGACCTCTGATGATACCATGGAGGTGATTGACCGTGGTCATTTTTAATTAATTCCTTGAAATTTGGGAGAGAAAAAGATGCTACATGGCTTACAATCCCTCTGGTTACAACCAAGGGAGTTCCTGTGCTTGCACATGCTAAGGAAATGGTGACAAGATGAGGAGTCTGGTGGCCACAACAGGTTCTTATTCTCACCCTTTGTGACTCCCTTCTCACCCCCAATTCTGGAGCCACTATGGATGCTTCTGCCAGCATTGCTCCTATCTCCAGTGCGTTTATGTTTCCCTTCATGTACACACGGACTACGGTAGGAAGAAATCTCCTTCCCCTTTGTTCAGTTTACATAGGTCTGGAGATTTGAAATCTTTTTTTGTGAAACGAGTAAAACAAACTTTATAAAAGAATAAAACACCCACAAAAGCAGAGAAATAAGTTCTATAGAGCACCAGTCCCAGTCAAACTTCCCATCAGAATAACCAGGAGAACATACCTATTACCTGGGAATACCTATTCCCAGACCCCATACCCAACCCAACCCATAAATTAAACTTTCAAGGATTAAGACCTATGAATTAGTAGTTTTATTAAAATACTCAGACGATGTTTATTCATCAGTCAGCACTATTTTTGGACCAAACTTGGGAACCACTGCTCTAATTTCCTGATCTTAGCCAACTTAATCTAGCCAAATCAACACTGATGCAATTTTGTTTTATGGCACCTGGCATCATCCATTCACCCTCATCCCAAAGAGATGCACAAAATTGTAAATAAGCCATTATAAGCAAATCCCCTTTCTGCATAAATAGTAAAACCTATCCTATTTCAAAATGCATGTACTGATATTATGACCATTACTGAGTAAAACAATCATAGAGTCTTAACACTGGGAGGATTTTATACAGTGAAGAAATTCATCATAGAGAATTTCTGATTCTTGGGCTTCTGGCCTTAGCATGACTACTTCAACTATTTGTAAGCTTGCCATATCTTTATCCATGTATGAATAGCTCAAACTGATAAAACAGTTTTTGTTATAGTGAGTTCATATATCTTTTTTATTTTTCAAATTGGCCTTGTTTCTGCCCTCTACCATAACCCATAACAAGTTGACCCCTCTATGATGACTTGTCAAATATTTGAAGAACCACAAGTATGCTGTAATTTATCTTCTTTAACATACCCCTCCCTCATAAACTTTTATATGAGCTACTCTCAAGCCATGTCTCACTCATCCTGAATTACTTTTGGCCTGAATACTGAACTTCATATGTGAGTTGACCTTTAGGGATCATCTGCAATATTAACTATTTTATTTATGTTTGTTAGTCAGAATAGCCTAGCCTACAGTATCTATGCAACCCTGAAATCTCAGTGACTTAATAATGTTTATATTTGCTCACATTTATCCAACATGGCTAGCAAGGGGCTCTGCTCAGTCACTCAGGGACTCTGGCTGGACCATGTAAAATCTCAACCCTCCACAATTGCTGTAGTAGTATAGAAGAGAACTAGCATTTCAAACCACCTCATAAATGTGTTGCTCACAGTCCACTGGCTGAAAATAGTTGCATGGCCAGTTAATAGCAAGTGATCTGAGTGGTGTGGAGTAAACATTTCATAGTAAGTGAATATATAGTGTTGCTGTGTTGCTAATCCTCTTTTTTTTTTTTTTCATTTAAAGTGTAATAGCCATATCTACTACATAGGTTGTAAGACACTGATAAGACTTTAGAGCAGGACAAATCATGGATAAAATTTGAGAGCACTACTCCAGAGGCTTCTCTAATTCAACTTAACATCTTTTAGCTGAAGATGTTCTATGTTGATAATATACAAAGCAATCAATGCCAGGCCCAGAGAAAATAATCCAGAATTTCCAGATTCCCCTTTCTTCACCTTATACTAATTCCAGAGTACATACAGATCATATTATAAAGAGAAGATCATACGGCCTCCAATAGGTAAGCAACCACACATGGACGCCAAAATCAACCAAAATAAATTTACTAGTCTGGTTGAGCAGAAAACACTGATAAGTATTTTTCAAATTGGAGGTATGATGGCCATCTAGCCTCCTATTACCCATGGACCACTGGGACTGCTCCTCTCCCCAGGCAGAATTATTAGCCATTAACCATTACATGAACCATTATCATGGTCACTATTGATTCTAAGAAATTCTCAACAGATCTTAATTTAATATTGTTCCTACAAGTGAGACCTGGAAGAAGTCCAAGAGATGGAATGGTTTAACTCCTAATTCCCAACCCTAAGGCATATACACATGCGTACAGTTCATCCATACATCAATGCCCAGGGAACAGAGATTACATAGTTAGTTAATGGCACAACAGAGCAAACATCCAAGTCTCTTCATCTTTGTCTCTACCTTCCTTGCTTTTCCCAGGTAATAATGGTGGTGATCACACTAAGTAACTGTAGGTCAGAGTAATGTCATACTCCGACTTCAATCAGGCTGCTTCTGTTGTCTAGCAGCCAATATCATTTGTTCATTTTATTATCCCTATATCCTTCAGCACATAAGGACTTTAAACTGTACAAAATCAAAAGGAAAACATTCTACAAGAGTCTGGGTAGATATATTAGAGTTTTCAACCACAGCTCACAAGCTAATTCTTCAGGACTATTTTCACTCCCAATTTGATCGGCATTGTGAACCCTAGAGATATCCTGAGTATACCTAAAATCTAATTAATGCATCTCACTAAGGAAAGTTTTGCTCATTACAATGGCTTTTGGAGTGTTATTGCTAGAAAACATTCTAGGAAGTGGACTGTAAACACTCTAAATTATTTCTGATATTAAGCATTTGGAAGTAACATTTATACTTCCCCTACTCTCAACCAGAAATTCCTAGAGAGTGAGAATTTCTACAACTATCCTTTGGTCAGTTTTCACTTAAAGAACTCAACTATTAGTATCAATAAGGACTACCACTACTCTGTGTTCAACTATTAATTATGCTCATATTATATATTCTCTGAACCAAATCAGACATATTCTCTTATAAGATAAATTTAAAATCTCTTCATAGCACCCTAAGAGATACTCTTACAATTAGTAAGTTATGAATGATAGTTTTACCAAACTGGTCTTCCAACCATCTTATCACTTCCTAAATAAGAATATTCATACTTAATAAATCAGCTACCCAGCTATTCCTACCCTTATTTTTTAATGTTTATTTAGTTTTGAGAGACACATTGCAAGCAGGGGAGGGAAAGAGAGAGAGAGAGAGAGAGAGAGAGAGAGAGAGAGAGAGAGAGAGAGAGAGAGAGAATCTGAAGCAGGCTCCAACACACAGACAATAAGATCATGACCTGAGCCAAAGTGGGACATTTCACCAACTGAGCCACCCAGGCACCCTTCCTTATGTTACTTTTAATAGACAGAAATGCATACCTTCTTCCAAGTTAAACCTCTTATGACTATGTTAAGAGAAACAGTTTATGTGTGTCCAATCTTTTGTCACCCGAGTTTATAGAATTTATGGCATGTATAAATACTAATGGTTTTGTGTTTACCTATTTGTTTTCTATTGTACACCTTTATTTAAGGCACAACTGACAGGGTGCCTGGATGGCTTAGTCGGTGAAGTGTCCAACTTTGACTCAGGTCATGATCTCACAGTTTGAAAGTTCAAGCCCCACATTGGGCTCTGCACTGTCAGTACAGAGCCTTCTTGGGATTCTTTTCCCCCCTCCCTCTAAAAAATAAATTTTAAAAACAGACACAACAGAGATCAGGATTTCTAAACCTAGTAAAAACAGACACAACAGAGATCAAGGTTTCTAAACCTAAAAATCTATTTTATATCATAGAACTTTAAGGGATAAGTAAAGTAGAATATTCTAATTAGTTTTATTTATTTTCTGGTATTTAGGTTATAGAAAAGACCTGTGATGAGCTTTTTAAAACAGATTTAAAGCAGTGGAAACATTTAGAGAATGGGCCATCACATTCAGAGACCCATCTTTCCAAACAGGTTTTTTTCACCTTACTTCTAACAATTTCCAACTAAAAACTGAGAAATAAAGGAACTGTATGATGGTAATAAAAATTAAACTGGGGCACCTGGGTGGCTCAGGTCATGACCTCACAGTCTGTGGGTTCGGGCCCTGCACTGGGCTCTGTGCTGACAGCTCAGAGCCTGGAGCCTGCTTCAGATTCTGTGTCTCCCTCTCTCTCTGCCCACCCCCCACTCATGCTCTGTTTCTATGTCTCAATAATACATAAACATAAAAAAAATTAAACTGTTAGATAGTCTCTACATTTTCTGGAGGTTTCAGAAGCCAGGAATTGTTACTAGTCTCCATGCTCTTTTCTTGAGGGGCTTAAAATCTACTAAGCAAAGAAGCGTACATTCTCCAATTTGTGTAAATGGAGAAGTTCACAGAAAAGAGATGAGAGCATGTAACTCTCAGGTGTTTTAGGAGCAGTTAGCACTTCAATGTGTCTGGATCACAGGGTAAAAAGGAGAATACCAGAGGAGATGAAGATGGAGACTCTGACAAGCATTCATCATGGAAGGCCTTGGGCTACCTGCCATACAAAAGCATATGAACTTTATCATAAAAATAAGGGGGAGATGAGATAATATCATTGGTTTTAGTTTTTAAAAGATAACTCCTGTCTATGGTATTCTCAATTGCTGAACTTCATGTAAAGTATACTAATCTTATAACCAAACCTGTAAGTATATGTGGTTGATAGGCATAGGAAAAGAAACAGTCAAAATAAACTCAGTAGTTACCATCATGGAGTGGTTTTGAGGTGATGAGAGAAAACTTTATGAATATATTATTTGAATTTTCACAACAAGAACCTATTTACTTTTTAAATTAAAAAGAAAGCTCAATCTGGCAGCCGTGTTGATGTGCAAGACCAGAAATGAAGAAACCAATTAAGAAGCTGTTGCAATTTAATTGCCCAAATGATAGACAACGAGAGTCTAAACAGAATCAGTGGCGTCAGGTACAGGGAGGAGGAGGTGGATTTGAACTATATTAAGGATGTAGGCTAAGAATACGGTGACGATGGCTCTAGAATGAATGCGCAAGAGCAGTTTAAAAGAACTTCCAGGTTTCTAGCTAAAGTGACTCAGTCACCAGCATAGGAGATACAGACTGAAAAACAAAATTTATGGAAATATATACGTTCCAGTTTGGTAATGTTTGAGACAGCAATGGGGTATCTGGGCAGAACTGAGTTCATTATGGAATTAGGTTTATATATCTAGATCTACAAGAAAAAGTTAGGCTTGTTATTGGCAGAGAAGTATACAATCAAGTATGCTAATCCTTCGAGGTAACTTCCCAGCAGTAATCAGAATGAACCCCACATGGTTCATGCAGAAGGAATTAGTAACAGGGGTATGGGGAAAAGGAACAAACCTCCTGCTTCCATTTTCCTTGTTCCTATTGGCCAAACGCAATCAGAAGGAAGGCAGAGGTCAAGGGAGTTCTGGATAATGCAAGTTCACAGAAGCCAGCCTCCAGGGACACAGAGGTAAGCAAACAGAATAAATCTGTAAGTGAACAGTCACCATCACACTGATTCCTATTCAAGCTTCTCCTCTGGGGAGTCTACATTGACCTGAGGGAGGAAGAACAAAATGACACCTATGAAATAATTATAAAGAAGCTATCCTGGACTTGTAATCAGGGAAACTTGAGTTCCAATCCCTACTCTGCCACTTACTGGCTATGTGACTGGACAATTTATATTTCTCTAAGCCTTCATCTGTAAAATGAAGATAAAGATACTTAGGTTACAGATTTATCATAATTAGACATTTTATATAAATGTTTAGCCCAATGCTTGTTGTAAACTAAGAGCTTAGTGAATGATAAGAGGAAAGGGGGATGATGACAATGACTATGAATGGCAATTGCTGCTCATTCAGACCCTAAAAAGATTAGAATGAGTTAGAATAGACAGAGGTTTCCAAGGTACAGGCTGAATGGCAGGGAAGATTTAAGGAAGTACATGCATCCTTGATTGAGGACATGGGTTGAGAACAGCCTAGTTTGTTCTGTAAGAGGACCATAAGAGAGCTAATGGAGTTGGAAGCCATACTTACTCTCAAGCCATCTCTGAGAGCCAACAGCACAGGAAAGAGACAGGTCCTAAATTTATATCATCCTGAACACCTCCTGTCAGCTGACCATCAGCTCTTCTCTAAGAAATTATTTTTGAAGGTCTTTGTAGGCTATTTCCTTAGGGGGGGGTGGGCTGAATACAATTTTGCAAGTGGTAAAAAATGTTAAAAGAACAAGTCTCAGGAATACACATTCTCCTGAGTCAAGTCAGAGCAGAGAATGTAGCTCAAGAGGCTGAACGAAGACCTAATTTTCCCAAAGATTCCTTGACACAAAGTGGCTTCTGGTATTCTCCAAACACCTTTGATTTCCAATGGCAAAATTCTAATCTACTCCTTATATTCTCATGTCTCTTTCTCTCTACCTCATCTTGTGTCCTAGTTGTTGTAAGTATATAGATGTTAACACCCCTAACACAGTGTAAGGTCATTAAAAAAGATCTTATCTCTCTTACCTATTGTAGCTGTGGTTCCCAAGGACATACCTGTACCAGAATCACCTGGGATACTTGTTAAACCATAGATTCAAAGACAAAGTTCTTTAATTCTGCCAATCTAGGATGAGACCCAGAAGTCTAATTTTTTTTTAATGTTAGTTAACCTATAGTGCAATATTAGTTTCAGGAGTAGAATTTAGTGATTCATCACTTACAAAAAACACCCAGTGCTCATCATGACAAGACGTTCTCCTGAGTACCCATCACCCACCCCTCCCTCAATCAACCTACAGTTCGTCCTCTAACATCAAGAGTCTCTTTTGGCTTGTTCTTCTCTCTTCTCTCTCCCCCTTCTCATATTTTCACCTGTTTTGTTTCTTAAATTCCACATATAAGTGAAATCATATGGTATTTGTCTTTCTCTGACTTGTTTTGCTTAGCATACATTCTAGTTCCATCCACATCTTTGCAAATGTCAAGATTCCATTCTTTTTGATGGCTAATATTTCATTATATATGTATGTGCATATATACATCCACACACACATCTTTATCCATTCATCAGTCAATGGACATTTGGGCACTCTCTATGGTTGGCTACTGTTGATAATGCTACCATAAATATTGGGGTGCATGTACCCCTTTGAATCTGTTTGTATTCTTTACATAAATACCTAATAGTGCAATTGCTGGAACATAGGGTAGTTCTATTTTTCCTTTTTTTGAGGAACCTCCATACTGTTCTCCAGAGTGGCTGTACCAGTTTGCATCCCCACAAACTGTGTAAGAGAGTTCCCCTTTCTCCACATCCTGGCCAAGTACCTGTTGTTTCTTGTATTGTTAATTTTAGTCATTCTGAGTGGGATACTCAGCTACTAGGACATTATCTCCAACACCTACACCCAAAGTCTAATACAAAGAGGAGGAGAAAGCAGTGTACTAATTAGGAAAAAATTTTTTTTATCCCATGCTAAGACATTTTATTCTTAAGACCAAGAAATACAGAAAATATTTAGGAAGGAAAGGGACATAGTAAGGTAGATATTTTACACAAACCATTCTAACCACCATAGAAAGGTGCTGCTCTAAAACTAGAGAGAATATCTGAGGCTGAGCAGTAATTATGGCAAACTATGAATGTAAGGTGGGTTTGAATTGGAAGCAGTGGAAGTGGAAAGGGAAGAGATGTGAACATCTTTAGCAAGAAGAAACAGGAATTAATGATCAGGTAGATGTGGGAAGGAAAGGCAGACAGAAGTGACAAATAACCACTCTGTTCCTGACTTGAGTGTATGGGTGGAAAGAGATCTGAGGGAGATTACAGAAAGTGTAACAGATTTGGAGTTGGGAAAATTGTAGGAAGGATGTTATTAGCCAAATGATTGAGTTGACATTCATGATCATGGCCAGGTGATTCTATATCATTTGATATATTAATCTCAACAAGCCACCTGGGCCCCAGGTTTAAATGTGTGGGTTATTGGTATATAGGTGTTAGGATGAAGCCATGTATGTAGCACAATATTCCAGGGAGTGTGTGTTGGTTAAAAGAAGGTACACTGGGGCGCCTGGATGGCTCAGTCAGTTAAGCGTCCGGCTTCAGTTCATCATGATCTCACAGTTTGTGGGTTCGAGCCCCACATCGGGCTCTGTGCTGACAGCTCAGAGCCTGGAGCCTGCTTCGGATTCTGTGTCTCCCTCTCTCTCTGACCCTCCCTTGCTGCTCACGCTGTCTCTCTCTCTCTCAAAAATAAAACACTTAAAAAAATTTAAAAGAAGGTACACTAAGGAAGCAAAGCATCTGTGAAATACGTTAAAGACAAAGGGCCACCAAAGGAGACTGGAAAGAGTAATCAGATAAAAGAAAAAAACAATACAAAGAAAAAGCTATAAAATAATAAGTAATGAGCTCCCCATCATAGAAGTTATTCATGCAGAAGGCACATGTCATAATTGGATAGTTGTTGCATTAGGCATAGCGCTAAGTCCAGTGCAGGGGAATAAAATCAGTACAGAGATATCAAAGCACAAAAAAAGAAATGGATTTTTCACCACTTACTATTTAAGTGATCTTGGATGAATTAAATGATCTCTTGAAGCCTCCATTTTTTTAAATTTTATTCTATAAAGTATCCATTTTGCAGAACTGTTGTAAATAAGAAAACATCTTTAAATATCCATTTAAATATCCATTGCCTCTCCTACTTTTAATCCATATATACAAATTTCAAGAAAGAGTGACAAAATGTCTTCTTTCATCAGGTACATGTCCAAGTCTTCTCATTTGTGAGGCCCTCACATGACCACGCAACTTTAAATTCTGTTGTCATTTTGTTTTCTATGTGGATAAGGAGTATATTTTTTGGATGTTGTAGAAGAGATTACTGTGTTGGCAAAGTCTTGAACAATACTTCCAAATCTAAAGTTCTTATTACTGCATTCTAGAAAATAGGGGGGAACTGAAATTAAGCTTCTCCCCAGCAGTCTGTGAAAGCCACTCTTTCGATCCTCTTGAATTTTGGGACTGTTGCCCATCTTTCTCTGGCATCTATCCCACTCTCTTGATTTCTGAAACATTATAAGCACATTATATACAAACCATCATAATCTTTATAGCAGAAAATATCTTTTCCTCCTAGGTAAAACAACAACGTTTACTTTTCTTTTACCTAAATGCCAACAAAGGAAAGAAGCCATTTACTTATTTGTCTTTTAAAACATGTTTTTCATTGCATTTGCAAAGGTTTACAAGGAATACATCTAGTGCTTAATTGCTTGTAGCTAGGGAATACAATTATTCTTCTGGAGTCTACCAAATATTTATTATGATTGCCTCTGCCTAGGTTTCAGGCTCAAACCACAAAGACTGAAACTAATTGAGCCCAAACCCCAAAGCTATTAAGTGATGGCAGATTCATGTTGAAAAACAGGGGTAATGTCAAGCATTCGACATGGGAGGTTGGGGGCAGGAGGAATGGTGTTAATGTATTTTTCTGTGTAGCTAGAAAAAAAACTGATTGGCAGAATTCATTCTTTGCCACATAATTATGTAGTTCTTTGTTGACCCATCTGGTCCCCTTAACAGTGTGCTAATACCATCGTAAAACAATCAGATTAAATTGGTCTTCTGGTGATCAATGGCTAATATGGTTTCATACAAATTATTCTTAGACTGTGAAGCCTTTCCTATTAAAATTATAAACAGAGCACTACATATTGACAGGGCTTTTCCCAATATTTGAGTGTGTGGACTAGAAATCATAAAGTCTTTCAGCATCTTTTCGACAGCATTTTACAGAGTACTATTTGAACTCAAAGTCTCCTGAAAAACCTCTTGCTTATACCTAACATTTCTTATAGAATCACTACTGTCCATCCTTAGCTGTTTTTCACCCCTGCCTCATTTCTACTTGAAACCACATAGCAGCATATTATCAGAATAAAAATCTTACTGAAAGGAAATAAATTAAAAAATGCTAACAGAAGTCCATAACAATAGTAGTTAAAGAGAAAAAGAAAAGGTAGAACAAAACCCAGCCAATTCAGAGTTCCAGCACTCAAAAACAAAGGGGGGGGGGCCTGAGTGGCACAAGAGATAGCAGTTACTCATAGGAACTTCAGCTATTCTATCCCCTTGATAACTCTTGATTTCCACTGTCAATACCCTAACTCAGAATCTCACCTTTCCCCTTACCCTGCAACCAGTCCATACCGACTCCTCTTCTTAAAGCACAGAACTGATCGTGTCACTCCCGCTTTTCCCCTTACGACTTCCCATTACTTATAACAAAGTTCCTATTTTCAGGAAGGGTATTCAAGTTTTCCATATCCTTCTCCCTGCCTATTTGTGACTTATCTATTAGCGTGATTTATCATGCACTCAAAACTCTAGCCACCGTAAAACGTCCCCTGGTCCTGGAGCATGACAGGCTCTTTCACATCTCTGCTTCCTCACTATGAAATTTTTTTGTCTCTAATTAATTCTCTTCCACACAGTTTTGTTATTGTTGTTAAATCTATTCAATAACCACTCTGGAAAACAGTTTGAGATTACCAAGTAAAGTTAATCATATGCATACTCTATGGCCCAACCATTTCATTCTCAAATATATACAAGAAAAATGTATATACCTATGCATCAAGCAGCACGTAAAAGGGGCACCTGGGTGGCTCAGTGCGTTAAGTGTCTGACACTCGATTTCAGCTCAGGTCATGATCTAAAGATATGTAAGAAGGAGCCCTGAGTCAGGCTCTGCTCTGACAGCATGGAGCTGACTTGGGATTCTTTCTCTCTCTCTGCCCCTCTCCTGCTCACACTCCCTCTCTCAAAATAAATATTTTTTGAAAAAACACGTAGAAGAAATGTTCTTAGCATCATTATTTGTAAGAAACAAATCCTAGTGGAAATAAACTTACACCAATAGCCAGGTACATAAGTGTGGTATATACATCAAATGGAACACCGCAGTTCACTGGAACATGTTTAATGAAAAGCTACAACATGCAACAACACTTAGAAACAAAATGTTAAAACAAAACAACCCAGCATGAAAGAATACCTACTGTGTGGGTATACTCATATCAAGTTCAAGTATGGATGGAACTAGTCTGTGGTGTACATGTCAGGACAATGTTTACTTGTGGGAGGAGGAGGGGCAGTAACTGGCAGGAGGTTATGATGACTTCAGATGCTCAAAAGGGTTTACTTCTACTTCAAAATAATCCCTCTACCTATACACTTACGGTCTGTGCATGTTTCTGTATGTATGTTATACAGAGTGAAAGGTTTCTTTTTCCTAATTCCTATTTTTCAATGTCAGGATCAATTACTAGCTTTTCCCTAAAGTCTCAGTTGAGCTCTCTCATTCAGAATCAGTTTTTCTCTGAGTTCCCTATGGGTCCAATTTTTCTCTCTCATGGCATTTAATTCACATGCCTTGAATTTCAGGCATGATGATTACATAGGACATAGGTTAAGTAATTAAAAAAAACCTTTTTAACTAAAGTAAAGAAAGAGAAAACTGGGAAAAAAGATGCAATGACTAAATCTGGGTTTTGGTGGACTCTTCAACCTAACAATGGTAAACAATTATCCTGACCAGGTCCTTTGGCTTAAGTCATGTGGCCCTTATGCAGCTATGCAATGTTTTTTTGTGTTCTTGGTGAAATAGGATACATTATGTGTTATGTTTCCAAATATTGGAAAGCAATGAGCAAAGAAGCCACCTAACAAATGAAGCATGTCACACTGACCCAGTGTGGTGCTTCACAATATTTACAGGGACGTGGTTCCTGAAAACCAGTTAAGCCATCTCCCAGAGCTCAGCAGCGCTGTTCAGTCCTCAATTCGAGTTTCCCAGGGGCACGAAGTAAAGCTGTCCATTTCACCTACACTTACAAACCTAGACCTGCAGAAACTCTTTCTGTTGCTCACATCCTCACAGCCACAATTTTGCAGGAAAATCCATTTTACTGCTACTTGTAATCCCAGCTGGCCAAGGTATCAGCCTCCCAGGGGCATTTGTAAGTTGCCTTGAAGCCATTTAGCCCTGACCCTCTTTCTCAGAGAAAACAATCCTCCTGAGACTGAGTTTTTCATAAAGTTACAGAGCAGTCCTAGATGGCTGCATCACTGAACTCTATGCTCAGGCCTGCCTTGCCCTCTGCCTGTACGCCCCACCCAACACACACGTATGATGAGCTTACTAAGGACAAACTGTGTCATTCCCCATAGCACATTTGCCCATTGTAGATAGTTGTTTCTTGACCAATGGAATGAAATATGGAACAGTATGGAAATCATTCCCTTGGCTCAGTTTTTCAAAGTATATGGAATGGGCCATTATTCATCTGTGCCAGAAAGATGCTCTCAGCTTTTAAAATGCCCAACTGCAATTTTTTTTCTGTACTCAATTCCTGTTTTAAATATAGAAAAGAAGAAAGGTAGAAAAGAAGGTGAATTTTTTAATGTTGTTAATTTACTTTTGAGAGGGAGTATGTGTGAGTGTGGGAAGGACAGAGAGGGAGAGGGAGACACAGACTCCAAAGCAGGCTCAAGGCTCATGACCTGAGCTGCCGTTGGACGCCTAACTGACTGAGCCACCGAGGCACCAGGAAGGGGGATTTCAAAGTTGCACTTAGCTATGCTCCCCCAACCCTGGAAGCATGTGTTGAGCAATGGAAATACAACCTTCACAGTATTTAATCAGTACCTCAGAAATGCTCATTCAGGCTTCCAACAATTCTGTCTAGTCTGCCCTTGCTCCCTACACTTCTTTGCCACAAAGTCCTCACTGACAATTACTGCCTACTTCTTTAAATCAAACGTGAGGACTGCTTGGTGTTCCTTCTTTTGATTATTTTCCCTCAGGAACCCCATAGTTTGGATTCCCACTATTTAGACTCGACTCGTTTTTGTTGTATATGTTTTCTTTTTGTTTTGTTCATTTCAATCTACTCTTTTGATAGAGCCTCTTGGTTGAAATGTTTACATTTCTAAGCCACTAAATTTTATTCATTTATTCACTGGAGACTTGGCTATCCCAGTCCTTCTTTATTGTTTTTATTCTTGCTGCTGCTGAGGGAAGTGTGTATGTCTGGTTTCCACCCCCCACCCCACAAACAGACATGGATCTGATCTTCCCTTAGGCAATAAAAACACCGGGCTTTTGCACTTGGTTAGCTGCTCTAACCAACCAACCAAATCCCAATTTTCAAAGGCTCAGTGCTACAAATGTTTATCCTGGGAGAGCTCCCCATCCTGTCAATGGAAGGGGAAAGAGAACAGCAAAGGCAAAATGACTTCATTCAAAACAAAAGCAGGCCCAGAAATTATAGGCATCTTCCTTTCCCCGCCTCTTGGCAATGGACCTGAGAAATGTAGTCCCAGGAGGGGTAACTCCAAATTATGAGAGGATAAGCATGAAGTTTTGGTGAAGAGTTAGCCAATCCACCCTGAAGCCCACAAAGTTCTCCCCTGACTCCTTAAGGGATTCCTAATATCCTCCTCTCCCAACTTTATTGGTCGCTTAATGAAACACTTAATTGGTCATTTAATGCAAATTATTATATGTTAGGCACAGTACCAGGCCCTGGGAATATAAAGATGTGGTCCTTGCCCTCAAGATCTCAGGTTTGGTCCTAAATATAGAGATTGGATTGGTAAAACAGTATATCTAAACATCCTTGGAAGACAGATATTAAATAAATATATAAGTATAAGTGATTAAAAGGTACTTAAAAGGAGAAATACTGGGGGGTGTGGAAGAAGGATGTGTCTTAGTGTGGAGGGGAGATTGAGGAAGCAATTCTCCAAAGAAGGACCAATCCTTTATTTGACTGGTTTTCAACATTTTGTTCACTTTCCCTCAAATATAATTTTGAATTACTATGTACCCAGTCCCATTTTTTAAAGTTGACACCTGAAGTCTTTCATTGTAAGCTGGCATGAACAAGCCTTCATAGTCAGAAATACTTTTTTCTTTTTACTGCCACAAATTCACATTTATTCAACTTCTACCTTAGAATTTCAGGTATTTTATGCTTGAAAGCTTTTTAAATTTCTCATTCTATAATACATCTCTGCAAAAACATTTACCTAAAGTCAAATTCAATTTTTAAAGTATTTTCTTTAAATATAAGACTTTAGTTGTTAATGGTTGTTTTCTGGATGGTGATAATATCAGTATATAATTGAAAAGGTAGAGAACAGAGTAGTGTTTGCCAATGGTCTGACTGCGGGGAATGTTTTACTATGAAAGGGAAGAAAGGAGAGAATTTGGGGGGATGAGGAATGTTTGGGTATCTTGATTTGAGGGCATTTACACAACCCTTTATATTTATCAAAATTCATAAAACTTAGTAACAAAGTCAAATTTTAAAAAATAAGTATATGCAAATTTAAAAAGAGAAGTATCATGACTGACATTTTTTCTTTGCAGCTCTTCTTTTTCCTTCTGAAAGTCCAACACTTTCATTTTAGCCAAGTATATTTTTTCTCTTAAGACATCTGTCCTCAGTATTACCTGTATTTTTCTCAAATCACTGCAACCATCTTATTTAGATTTGGCACATTTTTGAGAAGAATTAGACTTTTGATGCTACCCAATTGAGAAGTTTACTTTTCCTATTTGATAGACTAGTATTTGAAAAGAGACTCAACAGTAGGAGTGGCAAAGCATCATGCCATAAAGAGGAAAGAAATCCAAGTATGCATAGACATTATTTTTACTGAGTATTTTTCAGCAAGTTACTCTTAAATCCTAAGCATTAGAGTTAAGACTCCAGATGTTTTTTCCCCAAGACATTGGTATAAGTCAGTTGACCTCAATTGTATAACTTCTCTTTCCTTTTTCTTTTTATACTTTAGTCCTTAGAAGTTTTGTAAACAAGTAAGGACTCTGACTTGCTGTGCAGAGGTGGAAATAAATACTGCAGTTACATAACCTAATATTGTATAACAGCCTGATGGGTCAACTGTTTCACAGCATAGAGCCAATGCCAGCATCCCCATCAGTCAGCTGTCACCCCATAACCAAAATACTATCCAGAAGATGGCAGCGTAGGAGTATCCTGAAATCATTTCCTCCCACAGACCCACCAAACCCATAGCTACATATGGATAATTCTCCTCTGAAAAACATCTGAAAACTAGATCAACTGCTCCTCCAAAACAAAAAGACCACATGGACACCAATAAGAGAGACAGAGAGGGTGTCACCAAAAATCCCACCCCTCAATGTGGCAGCACATAAGGCAAGAATCTCAACAGTTTGGTATTTCTCCTGGAAGAGCAAGGTATTGTTGCCCCATACCAAGCACCCCACCCCCTGGGATATGCACAAGAAAGAGGAGCCCCTAAAACATCTAGCTTAGAAAACTGACAGGACTGATGTCCAGAGGTCCCAAAGTGCTAAAGGAAATGGAGATTCCTCTTTGGAAGGGCTTGCATGCAGTCTCAAATGCCCTCGACCCCAGAGGAGGAAAACAGCAATTTGAAAAGTGGTAGGCTATATGTAAAAAATAAATAAAATGTATTAATCGAAAACCATCTACTGGAGGAATGGGGTACAGATGAAGTTATCCCCAGAGATGGAGGAACTGGCAGGTAGCAATGTTGTTACTAGCACAGAGCACAGGTGAGCCAGCTGGGACATGGCACTTCCCACCATGTTGCTAAGACAGGAGGGGGCAGACCTTCACAGAACTATTCTGTTGCCTCGCTGAAGCCAGAGAGCCTGTGTCGTTGTGGCACTCTGCTGTTTCCTGGCTGGGGCAGGCAAGCATGAGCCATCCTGGCATTTTCTTGCTCTCTGGGCTACGTCGACAAGCATGGGAAGTTGTGACATCCCCCGTTTCCTGGCTAGGGCTGGTGAGTGGAAGCAATCATGGAATTCTTCTACTGTCAGCCGAAAGCTAGTGCGTGCACACAGACAAGGCATCTGTTCACTGCATTCCTGAAGCCCACAGAAGCACACCATCAAGACATTTCCCCACTGCCTTTCTGAGGCCACTAAGTGGCCCCTGCCCCTCTACTTCTACCTAGCTAAAGCCACAAGTCATGCACAGTCCACACAAGGGATATTCTTGATTGCCTGGCCAAGGTGGTTGGCATTCCTGAGCCTCACAGGACAGTAACAATGGGAAAGACTGTTTTTGGCAGGCCACTATACTCAGGGCACTACACACACAGAGGACTGAAACGCAATGCCAGTCTTCCTGTGAAAGCTTTAGTTACTTAGCCTGGAACTTCAGCCTGAGGGACAGGCTTCAGGTTCCCCACACATCCAGACACTAAGGGAAGTGCTCCCAGGGAAGGTAATCAGGGAGACACAATTTTTGCACAAACCCTTTTGGCCTTGCTACCATTCAGTGAGAGGTGAGACCTTGTAGAAAAGAGTTTTTCTATAGTTGTCTGGAGCCCCAACTTTTACAACTGTTTTTACAACTTTTACAACTCCAGATCTCCTGATCTGGAAGCCAGTAGGTTTTAAATTGTGGCCCCATTGGATGGTATATGTTTGCATACTTTAAAAGCTGCTGCTTGAAGGTTTGGCTTCCAATCAGCCCGAAAGTAGTTGCTAAATAAGATTCTCTCCCCCTTGGAATGGTCATTTGGAACAGGTCTCCATACACCTTCAACAATGAGGATAGATCAAAAATAAATCAAGAAGTTTAGACAATCACATAGATCTGAGAGACGACCAAGAGCTAGGAAAGGGTGAATGAGAACTTTCATCATTTATACAAGGCTACTCCTCAAGACAGAGGTAGCTGCCTGATCTTACACATAGAAACAAACACCAAGAGTCAGGAAAAATGAGGAAAGGGAAATATATTCCAAATGAAAGAACAAAATAAAACCTCAAAAGGACCACAAAAATAATCTGCCTGATAAAGAATTTGAAGTAACAGTTATAAAGATGCTCACTGATCTTGGGAGAAGAATGGATAAACACACTGAGAACTGAACTTTAGCTAAGAGAAAATGCAAGAAAGTACCACAGAAACATGACAGAGCTGAAGAATACAATAACTGAACTGAAAATACACTAGAAGGGTTCAAAAGCAGAAAAATCAATCAGTGAACTGGAAGACAAAGCAATTGAACTCACCCAGACAGAGCAGAAGAAAGGAAAAAGAATGTTTAAAAAATGAAAAGGTCCTATAGGACAACATCAAGCAGAATAACAGTTGCATTATGAAATCCCCAGAAGGAGAAGAGAAAGA
Source organism: Cryptoprocta ferox (assembly GCA_028646485.1). Taxonomy (NCBI): domain Eukaryota; kingdom Metazoa; phylum Chordata; class Mammalia; order Carnivora; family Eupleridae; genus Cryptoprocta; species Cryptoprocta ferox. Next base: position 65,605,765 of record CM053566.1, on the reverse strand, counting down.
GACAGAAGATTTATTTAAAGAAATAGTCAATAAAAATTTCCCTAACCTAGGAAGGAAACAGACTTTGAGATTCAGGAAGTCCAGCGAGTTCCAAAATAGATGAACCCAGAGAAAACCACAACAAGACACATTATAATTAAAAAGTCCAAAGTTAAAGAGACAATTTTAAAAGCAAGAGAAAAACAAATTGTTATATACAAGGGAAACCTGTAAGACTATCAGACAATTTCTCAGCAGAAACTTTGTAGGCTAGAAGTGAGTGACAGGCCATATTCAAAATGTTGAAAGGAAAAAAAACTTCCAACCAAATATATTCTACCCAGCAAGTTTATCATTCAGAATTGAAGGAGAGGTAATGAGTCTTCCAAACAAACAAAATCTAAAGGAGTTTATCTCTACTAAACTGGTGTTACAACACATGTTATAGGTCATAAGCTGAATAAAAATGGAACTAATTATTAACAAGAAAACATACAAAAGTAAAAATCTCATTGGAAAAAGTAAACATGGTAAAGGCAGTGGATAATCTCTTATAAAGCTAGTTTTAAGATGAACTAAAACCACAATAATCATTTAAGGAATACATAAAATGAAAAGGTGTACAATGTGACATCAAAAACATAAAACATGGGAAAAGGGAATAAAAATTTAGTTTCAGAATATGTTCAAATTTAAATTGCTATCAACTTAAAATAGACAGTATACATAGAATGATATATAAACCTCACAGTAACCACACCAAGCAAAAAATTGAAGTAAATACACGCGTAAAAGTGAGTAAATTATATAACACTAAATAAAAGGTCATCAAACCACAAGGGAGGAGAAAAAGAAGGAACATAGAGGAGCCATAAAAGCATCCAGAAAACAACACAATGGGAATAAGTACATATCTGTTAATTATTACTTTAAATGTAAATAGATTATGTTCTCCAATCAAAACAATAGAGTGGCTGAATGGATAACAAGACACATTTATATAATACCTACAAGAGATTTGCTTTAGAAGGACATATGCAAACTAAAAGCAAAGGTATGGAAAAAGTTATTCCATGAAAATGGAAACAAAGAGAAATCTAGTGTGGCTACACACATATTGAACAAAATAGACTTTAAATCAAAGACTCAGAAAAAAAAAAAAGACAAAGAGGAGGACTACATAATGATAAAAGTTTCAATCTAGCAAGAAGCTATAATATTTATAAATATATATGCATCCCACATAGTAGCACCAAAATGTATAAAGCAAATATTAACAGACCTAAGGGAGAAATTGATAATACAATAATAGCAGGGGACTTTAATATCTTACTTGCATCAATGGGTAGATCATCTAGACAGAAAATAAATAAGGAAACATCTTAAAGAAACTAGAAAAAGATGAAGCCTAAAGAGTAATAAAGATCAGAGTGAAAATAGAGACTAAAAAGACAGTAGAGAAGACCAATGAAGAGCTGGTTCTTTGAATGAACAAAATTGGCAAACCATTAGCTAGACTTACCAAGGGAAAAAAGTCTCAAAGGAAAAATAAGAAATCAAAGAGAGTTCACAACTGATACAACAGAAATACAAAAAATCAGAAACTACTATGAACAATTATATGCCAACAAGATGAACAACTTAGAAGAAATGAATAAATTCCTGGAAACTTACAATGTTCTAAGACTGAATCATAAAGAAATAGAAAATCTGAATAGACCAATTATCATAAGGACATTGAATCAGTAATCAACAATCTCCAAACAAACAGAACTTTAGGACCAGAGCGCTTCACTGGTGAATTTTACCAAACATTTCTAGAAGATAATACTTATCCTTCTCAAACTTCTCCCCCCACCAAAAAAAAAAAAAAAAAAAAAAAAAAAAGTGAAGGGTAGGGAATGCTTCAAAATTCATTTTACAAGGCAAGCATTAACCTGACACCAAAGCCAGAAAACATGCCACAAGAATATTATAAGCCACTATTTCTGATAAACGCAGATGCAAAAGTCCTCAACAAAACATTAACAAACTGAATTCAGTAATAAATTAAAAGGAGTGTACCCCATGATCAAGTAGGATTTATTCCAGGGATACAAGGATGGTTCAATATCTGCATATCAATCAACATAACACACCACAGTAACAAAATGAAAGCTAAAATCAGATCATTTCAATAGATGCCAAAAAAGCACATTTGACAAAATCCAATATCCTTTTATGATAAAAAATCTCAAAAAAGGTATAGAGGGGATGTACCTCAACATGACAAAGGCAAAACATGACAAACCCACAGCTAATATCATACTCAGTGGTGAAAAACTGAAAGCCTTTCCTCTAAGATCAGGAAAAAGACAAGGACGCCCACTGTCACCACTTTTATCCAACATAATATTGGAGATCCTAGACAAAGCAATTAGACAAGAAACAGAAGGCATACAAATTGAAAGGAAGAGGTAAAACTGTCACTATTTGTAGATGACAGGACAGAATACATAAAATATCTAGACTCCACCAAAAAACTATTAGGACTAATAAATGAATTCAGTAAAGCTGTGGGATACAAAACTAATACACTGCAGGTAGGGAAGGATCACTAGTGAGATCCCCCGGTGAAGCTTGTACACCCACCCCCATCCTGGCCCCCAGCACCCACCCAGTCATCCCAGGTCAGCCAAAATCAAAGTGATGCTCATCTTCAACAGCCATGGGAAACTGCATCTATCCAAGTTCTATTAGCTCTATTTGTTATTGATACTAACAAAGGATCAGGGAGACATTCCATTTGGTATCTAATAGAGATGAAAATGTTTATAATTTCCTAGAAGGAGGAATGTTAATTGAGGAATCTGACAACAAACTTATTTTTAGACATTTTGTAACATTATATTTTGTCTTCTGGGTGGATTCTTCAGAAAGTGAACTTGGCATTTTAGATCTACTTCAATGATACATGGAAACATGAGACAAGGGTTTTGAATATGTCTGCAAATTGGATTTAATTTTCCATGTAGATGAGGTTTATTCTCGCAGAAATGGTGATGGGGGAATTGTACTGAACACCAATATGAATGAGACTATTACACCAAATGATGCACAAAATAAACTGGAGAAATGTTAAATTTCTAAGCCAGAAATGTAAACTGGCTTAGAGGGGACTCCAGCCCATGCTCTATCAACTGTAAAGAATATGAATCTTTCTGATATCCCAACATTAAAATTGGTGACATCAGTATAAACGTGCCAAATCTGCCCTCTTTAAATAAAAACTTAGAAAGGCCACTCCTAAGTAAAGTTGGGGAAAGTCATCTAAATTTACCATGCAGTTGTTTACCAAAAATAGAGGAAGAGCGTCTCAACTTTTGCTCTTGGATTTAAGTCAGAGTACTATATACAGATTGTATAATATCAGTATGCAAGTTAAGCATTGCTTTTCTTGCTCAGTGATTCTGAATGGTGTTGTTCCAATGTGATATTTCTCTTTCTTTTCTAAATTGCATTCCTATGCCCACCTAAGGCACACTTCTATGTATTGGCTACTACAATAGTTCATGAAGTGTTTGAGACATTCCTTTTAAGTATGTACAATCCAAAATGTTCGGATTTTGTATGGATCACAAGCACAGCATTCCATAATTCTTTCTGCTATTTGTCACAATTGTTACGTAAAGAACCAAGTATGTATTGCATGAAAATATTAGGAATTTTTCTCTTAAACTCCAAGGTATTTGGACTCCTTTTTTTTTTTTTTTTAAGTTTAGTTATTTTGAGAAAGAGAGAGACAGAATGTGAGCAAGGGAGGAGAAGAGAAAGGGAGACACAGAATACATAACAGATTCCACACCACCAGTGCACAGCCCGATATGGGGCTCAAACTCACAAAGCATGAGATCATGACCTGAGCCAAGATTAAGAGTTGATGCTTAAACAATTGAGCTACCCAGGTGCCCCGGTAACAGGACTTCTAAAGTACCTTTCTGTTGGCCTGATACCTAGACTTTAGCAATAATTTTTTTCATGACCATCTGACTCAGCAAATAAGGTATATTTTATCACTATTAAAAAAATATATACAGAAGTCTTTTGCATTTCTATATATAATAAACTATCTGGGAAACCAAGAAAATGATCCCACTTACAACTGCATCAAAAGAACAAAATGCCTAGGAATAAATTTAACTCAGAAGATGAAAGGTCTGTACATTGAAAACTTTAAGATACTGATAAAGGAGGGGTGCCTGGATGGCTCAGTTGGTTAAGTGTCCGACTTCAGCTCAAGTCATGATCTCACGGTTCATGGCTTCAAGCCCCGTTGGGCTCTGTGCTGACAGCTAGCTCAGAGCCTAGAGCTTGTCTTCAGATTCTGTGTCTCCCTCTCTCTCTGACCCTCCCCTGCTTATGCTGTTTCTCTCTCTCTCTCTCTCTCACTCTCAAAAACAAATAAAACATAAAAAATTTTAAAATAATAATAAAAAAGATACTGATAAAGGAAATTGAAGACACAAATAGATAACCCATCATGCTCAGGGATTAAAGCATATTGTTAAAATATCTATTCGAAGCAATCGAAAGATTCAATGCAATCTCTATAAAAATTCCAGTAGCATTTTTCAGAGAAATAATTCTAAAATTTATATAAAACCACAAAATATCCCCAATAGTCAATACAATCTAAGAGCAAAGCAAGAGGTATCATGCTCCTTGATTTCAAACTACACCATAAAACTATAGTAATTAAAACAGGTTGTATTGGCACAAAAGCAAACACATAGATTAGTGCAAAAGAATAGACAGCCCAGCAATAAATCCGTGCATAAATGGTCAATTAATTAATGACAAGGAAGCCAAGAATATGCAAGGGGGAAAGGACAAGATCTTCAATAAATGGTGTTGGGAAAATTGGACAGTTATGTGCACAAGAACGAAACTGGACCACTGTAATTCAAAATGGATTAAAGGCTTGAATGCATGACTTAAAAAAAAAAAAAAAAACAGTAAACTCCTGGAAGAAAACATAAGCTGTAAGCAAACTCTTAGTGATTTTCCTTAGATATATTTTTAAAAACTCATACAACCCAACAAAAGAAAAACGGATTTAAAAATGGATCTGATGCCTTTTAATTCCTTTTGTCGTCTGATTGCTGATGCTAGGACCTCCAGCACTATGTTAAACAACAGTGGTGAGAGTGGACAGCCCTGTCGTGCTCCTGTTCTCAGGGGGAAAGCTCTCAGTTTTTCTCCATTGAGGATGATATTAGCTGTGGGCTTTTCATAGATGGCTTTTATAAAGTTTAAGTAAGTTCCTTCAATCCCGACTTTCTCGAGGGTTTTTATTAAGAAAGGATGCTGTATTTTGTCAAATGCTTTTTCTGCATCTATCGACAGGATCATATGGTTTTTATCTTTTCTT
>CM053566.1:65550449-65599876 GCA_028646485.1 Cryptoprocta ferox | reverse complement strand
CAACCTATTTGAGAAAAACAAAACACTAACTTAAAAAAATACATGTACCCTCATGTTCACTGCAAAATTATTTACAGGAGCCAAGATATGGCAACAACCTAAATGTCCTTTGTTAGATGGATGGGTAAAGATGTGATGTATATACACATAATAGGATGCTACTCAGCCATTAAAAAAGAATGAAATTCTAACATTTGTGACAACATGGTTAGACCTTGAGGGTATCATGCTAAGTGGAACCAAATCATAAAAATACAAATACCACATAATTTCACATGTATGTGGAATCTCAAAAACAAACCAAGGAAAAACCCAGATGTATAAATACAGAGAATAAACTGATGTTTGCCAGAGGAGAAGGGAGAGGGGAGTTGGGGGGTGTAAAATGAATGAAAGGAATCAAGAAGTACAAACTTCCAGGAATAAAATAAGTCATGGAGATGTGACGTACAGGAGGAGGAATAAATACAGTCAATAATAATATATTAACTCTGGTGACAGATGGTAACTAGACTTATTGTGCATTTAACTAGAAACCCCCCCAAATCTTTTTTTATAGGTTTATGTGCTTTGCTGAATATAATACAAACCCAGCAGAAATATTAAATCATGCTGAGGTTAAATCTGGTGTCAGTGAAACTACTTTAGATCATTTTGCATCATATATAAATGTAAAATCACTACGATGTACACTTGAAGCTAATATTGTATATCAGGAATACCATACAATTATTTGTTTTATGTCAGTAATAAGACAGGCCCATCTTCAAGACCACGAAAAATTTATTTAATCAGATCATTCTGTAAAACAAACAAACAAAAAAACCCCTCCCACCTAATCAATTTGTAAACATTCACTGCCAAATTCTTTTAGTCTAACACTTTGGCTCACTGTATGATGACAATGTGGTAGCCTATGCTCAGGTCGAGTACACTCGACTGCAAGCCTATAACGGAAGAACAAGAGCTGATTAGCCAGGGTCCCATTTACTGGAGTCCCAGTTCTCAGCTCTGCTGATCTTCACAACAGGAGGAATTAACTACCAACTATATGATGTCATTTTATGGGGTCCATAGAGTTTCTTCTGACTACTAAAGAAGTCCAATTTATTATTTGATGTTTGCAAGTTAAACATTACAGCTTAATTCCTTCATCTTAATTTTAGCCCTCTCTTAAATTTGTGCCACTTGTTTGAGATTTAGGTAATTCTTTGCAGCAGGGTCCTAGCCAGGAAAGGCATTGCCCAGGAGGGTAAAGTGCCCAGTTCTCAGGTAGTATGGACATAATTCAAAACCTAAATAGAAAGAAGGGGACTTGGAAGTAAACTTGACATATTCTATGGTTTATTGTTGACTCACCTTAAGGCACTGCCAAAACCTGATTAAGAAGAGATTAAATATTCTTTGAGCAGGTGCTGTGACTATCAGTCCACTCTAACAGACTGCTTTACAATAACCTTCAAGGAATTCTTTCTCTGATCAACAATAAGCTCACAATAGCCAATGATTTCCTCTCTTCTCCCGCTACTCTTCTCAGCAAGTTTCTATGTACCACTAGTTTCTACAAAAATGACTCTATGAGAAAAGGTCCCTGCGATTTTTTTCTCCTTAGAAATTTGAAAAGCCAAAACAGTGATCATCTTTTTTTTCTGCTTTCTTCTTCTCATACCAAGAGCTTCTATGTATCCTTTCCTTCAACTTACCCTTCAATGTTTCATCAATCTTGACTGCATTTTTAATGTGAACTTTAAAAGAGTGCAGTATAATATTGGGTTGTCAACTGCTGCCTTCCAGATGTAGTGCACTGAACTAGGAACTCCCCCCCCCCAACTTTTTTCTATAGGTTTATATGCTTTGCTGAACATAATATAAACCCAGAAGAAATATTAAATCATGCTGAGGTTAAATCTGGTGTCAGTGAAACCACTTTAGACAAACATGATTTTTAACATATTAGTATCACATGGTGGGTGGTAGGGCATGCTAAGCCTTGATACACATAGGACAAGGGTGGGAGCAAGGATCTGGAAATAGAACCAGGGGTAGGGATGAGCAATGGCTGGGTTTAGACTTGCCTTCCCCCCAGAAATAGCAGATAATTTATATCATAGTCCAAAAGAGTGGTGTTACTTCCAAGCATCCCTAATGTTAATAAGGATCCCATCTGCTGGACACCAGGAGTCACCAGGCAAAGGCAATGCACCAAGTCAGGTGGGTGGCAGCCTCAGAGTTTGGGTGGTCCATTTAATTTGGAACAAGAACCCCTTTCAATGGCTGGAACTCAGGGAAACATCATCCAGCTGCCAAATTACAGGGAATGTCAAGTGCTAGGCCTGTTGACAAGATCCTAGTCAGTTGGGCTGGAGTTCAAGGCAAGCCTCCAAATCCAGCAGGGGAACTGAATTACTAAAGCAGAAATAAAGACACTGTCCCACACGGTTTCACGCAGCAGGCTAAGACTAGATGGACAGACAGCTGCTCACTGTAGGGGAGCCATGCTTACGAGCATAACACTAATTTCGGATTTAGGTGAAGTTCTTTCAGATATCATGTGACTTGATCAAGATTGACAAAGGAATCTGGTAGAATGGAGCCGAGGGGCTGAAGACATGGACCATGCAGATGAATGGGGATACAGAAAACAGAAGTAGACCCTTCATCAGTATGGGTTGGATTTTGTCTTAGCTGTAAAATTTAACTCTTGTTTTCCAACACAGTCACTTGGGATTCTGAATTAACAAGTCTTCTGGTCTATTCAATTAATCGTGAAATTGTCAGTTACACTTACTCCATCCCCGGTGGACTCCAACTAAATAAAAAGGCTAATACCCAGTTACTCAAATATTCTGTGTTTTCACAAGTGTGTAAAGAAAATGAGCAGCAAGACCTGGATCCAAAGCCCCTTTATAAGAGGTGAGAATGATGCCGTGGCAATATTTGACATTTGCTGTGGTAACATTTGTATTCCCAAGGACATCTTCTCAACTCAGCTGCCAGTATCTGCACTTCCACCAAGAGGAGTTAACTCCTTTGGAATTCTTTTCTTAGGATCTTATCCCAAAGGCAATAACTGAAATATGGATTGAATTGTATGTTTTTGAATGATCAGAGCTTCGCCTCCCAACATCAGGAACCTGGGCAGTAAGAGAGAACTAGGAATTTGGGTTTTTAAGAAAGCAGTGTTGAAAGAAAGCAAAAGATGTTGACCAGTAATGAGAAAGGTGCCAGAGTTTACCTGGAAAATGGAAACTGCCCCAGAAGTAATAATAAAGAAAAGAAGGGGTGGGGAGGACAAAGAGAGGTACAGAGCCTAAAAACCAACCTTGGCTGCCCCATAATGTTCCTAATGATTTTGAAAGCAGGCCTCATACCTGAGGGTCTGCAGGAAATTTTAAAGGATGTTTAAAAAGGCTGTGTTACACCTACATTTTACTTACTAATTTACTTCTAACTCTTCTCCTCTCGGCTTTAGAAAAATGATTTGCCCTGGGTTCAATTAGTAAATTTAAAGTATCTTTACTACTCAAAGAAACGCCCTCAAATTAAAATAACAAAGTGACGTTCCAGAAGGTGTAGTTTTTACTTGTTCCCCACTCCAAATATTTTTTTCAAAGCCATTTCTGCTTCTGCACTCTGGCCTAGGGCCAACCTTTCTCTTTCAGTGCCTTAACTGTAGCCACCACCTTCTGACTGGCCTCTCTTCTTCCCTCCAAATCTGCCTGACTGAGCTGAAAAATTCACATCTCATTTTATCATTCTTCTGACCCAAAGTCCTTCAATGGCTCTCAGTTGTATACAGAACAAATTTCTGAGTGTCTTAAACAGACTGCCTGAAGATTCTCTCCTCTGGTGCTTCTGACCCATCTGGCTTCTTCTGTCATTTGGAAACTCCTACTTTACCCTGTAACGCCAGCAAACTCTTTGTAGTTTCCTGTACGTGTCATGCCAAGTCTTGTACTCTTGAATCTACTGGAGCAACTCAACTTGTAGAAATTAAGTATCACAATATCCTGAAAATAGACCAAAGACATGAAGAACCAGGGGCCAGTCTCCAAGCTCAAGTTGCCATATTAATTTCCCTTTTGCCTAGAGAAGGTGTCACTGTACAGACTAAAAATTGCAGACACCGTAGACACCTTGGCATTATCCAGCATATATGGAGTATGCACAGAATACCAACTTAAACATGCAAGATGATCACATTCGTTTATGAATTATGTGAATTCAATTATGAATATATAATTGTATTCCACATTTGGCATCTTCGAGTATCTTTAAAGACTAAACAAAATGAAAAACTAAAAATTATTTCTGTATTAATAAGATTGAATCTTTGTCAATACTAAAAAAAAAGGCTCATTTAGTACAAGGAACTGCACGGAGTGGTCTCCAAAGAATAACCCAAAGTGGAGATATTAGAGTCCTTAGCCTGACCTTCATGTTTTCAGAGTGTTTTTTTCTTTTTTAAGTGACCAGCACGAACCTATCAGGTTTGGACTTATTTACCAAGCTCCTGAGACTGATCTATAAAATCAGAAGGATATTTTTTTCATGAATAAGAAATATAACTACAAAAGGAACTATCAATTTTAAATGCCACCCAATACATTCTTGCCCAGGATGCCAAGTATAATCAAGATGCCATTAATTTGTAATGAGAATCAAAACTGCTGAGACATCAAACAATCAAGCTCTCTGCCTAGTACGTATTCTCCCCATAGGCATATAGGAAAGTAAATGAAGGAGTTTCTTAGGGAGAATGAAATCAAATCCCCAATAGTGGCATGAATAGAATGTTTGATATCATCAATCTAAGATAATATGTTGATAGGACTAAGTCCATTCACAAGACCACAATGTTAACTGGTCTACCTAATATTTGACACTTGAATTCATATTTTTATTCATTTCTATATAAGTGTCATGGATTTTTTTAGATATGGTAATAAATTCAATCATCCAACTAACTGTTAACAGTCAGGTAGCCATTTTCTCTTAAAGCTAAGTTTTCATCTTTCTGCTCCATTCTATTATTTGTTAATTCCTAAACTGAATCCTCAGAATAATTTCATTTTTGATATTTCCAAATTCCTAAGAAATGAAGACAAAACTCAGTATTTTAAGAGCTCTTAAAAAACAAAAAAATAAGATATCAATAAAAAATGAGAAAATAAAAGCAATTTAAAGACAAAAGTATTGTGACAATGTATATAAATTATTCATTTTCTCTAGGACCAAAAGAAATGCCAATTTCAACTATGTCAAGATATCTTTAGAGTTATCAAGATGTCAACACACGGATACACAAACATATGTGTATTTTTTTCCAGGATTGGTAAAATAAGCTCCCCCTGGTAATTCTGAGCCCACTCATGTATGGACTACTGGTTCGGAAACCATTCCTTGTTCTACATTGTAAGTTTACCAATTTGTATCCTATTTATGGTTAACAGATTTTTAAAAATCCAGAGCTCTGATCAGGATAATGAAAGATTATATTAAAAATCATACTCCTATACCCTTTGAGTTGCACCAGGTGACAAGGCTGCAACAAACTGAACCAATGTCTTATTTCTTCCTCTTCTGTACTTTTGGATGCTTTGCCAACCGCATCAACACAGCCAGCCTCTGTAGGCAGGAATAAACCCGTTGTTACACGGACATCCTGAGTGATGCTAATCTGCACAGACTGTCTCAAGCCTTCTTAATTAACCTGCTTCAGTTCTTAGGAAGCATGTTTTATGAGAAAGAAATTGTAGGGAAATTGACTTCATTTCTTAATTCTATTTTGCATCACTGTTAAGTGATACATGTACATTCCCAAAAGATGTGAGGGCCAAAGTTCATGTATGGGGCCTTGTCTGCCCACTCCATAGCCCACCCTGATCTGGCCCTTCCTTTGTATCAAATATTCTTTTTACTTATCAACTTGGTCTCTAGAAGTTTCATTATTCATTCAACCTTGAGAGAAAGCAATTTTGCAATGATATCAAGAAATTGAAAATGATTTATATACTTGAGTAAGTAGCTTGATTTTTAAGTATTTATCATAAGGAGACAATCAGTATTTTTATGAGGGAAAGACAACTATTGCTACATTATTTATATAACCTCTGATTATGGAAAAAGGTATATAATGTTTATGTAAAAAATGGTATTTATTGCAACATTATAATACTCCTGAACTTGGAAATACCTTAAATATTCAACCACTCTTAGCACTTAAATAAAATCTCAACAGTTAGATGCTAGAAAATGAAGACATTAAAATATAGGTTTTTGATTTATAAGCTAGAAAATGGAAATGCTTACAATAAAATTTCAGGCATTAAAGTTCCAATGCAACACAATTTCAATTTTGTATATAAAAAAAGTTGTGTTTTATAAATGACTTGTGGGAATATTACCAAAAATGAACAGTCTAGGTGGTAGAAAGGGCAATTTTTATTTTATTATTTCTCTTTCTAAAGTTCCCTTAATCAGTTTGTAACTCTTCCACTTAAGTTGATTTTTATCTCAAAGTAGGAACTAAATAGTAATAAATGAAAAAAATAACTGTCCCTTGAATTAACCCACACTTACCCTAATCCTGCTGCCCAACTGCAACCACTATGCATTCTTTAGCTTTCTTCCTTCTCATGGTTACCTCCATATTGCTAAGCAACGCTCATATATTGTTAACATTCAATATTCCCTTTGCTGTACTGTCAGAGATGTCAATTTTGATATCTTATACAATATTTTCTTTTGCCCTCCATCCTCATAATACCTTGGACCATTTTCAGTTACTATCAAAGTGTTCGATGTTATAAGTAATTTTTATTTACTGAGAGTCAAATAATATATCGTAATATATTTCCTTTCTTATTTGTTTTCTTTTGGAACTAACTGCAAGTTCCTTGTTTTTTTACCCTCTTCTTCTTCCAACTTCTTCCATATAATAATGTCTTTAGTTCTCTGATTGATATTCTATCAAGTATTCTACTACTCCCCACTTTGTCTTAGAGATGTCTCTCCTAGAGCTGTCTGTCTCCAATCTGGTGGTTGATCTCAAGGTCTGTGCACCAGGGCCATCATTAGATGCTCCCCACCCCCCCGAATAATATGCTATTTTCTGGCTTGGATAACCTTCTAATTTTGTTTACTAACTCTTTCCCCCCAAAGTAAGATTTTATAAAAGATAAAGTTCCTAAATTCTTATGGTTTAAAGTGCTTTTATCATACCTTCACATTTGACAGTTGGTTTTGGTTTTGCGTTATTAGGTGGATAAAAATTTAGAGTTATGTTTTACTGTTGGATTAAGCATTGGATTATGAAACAAATTCTAGACATTTGGATGCATACAAAATAATTGTATACCCTAATAAAAATCCTATTTTAAGGCAAAAAAATAAAAAGGTCTTTTACTTTGTACTAATACAAACATAGTTATACTCTGCTTTCACTTCCTCCTCATTACTGCTTTTTTGGCTTTATTTCATGTTTGTCTTTTAAGTACCTTAGAGTTATTTTTGTTTTGTTTTTTTAAACCCAGCCTGATTATATTTTTCTCTTCTATGAAATAGTCTACTTACACTTAAACTCAAATATACCAGTAATTTCATTAACTACTACACTTCTATTTTTTAAATCTGTCTCCTCTGTTCTCTTTTCCTTGTTTTCTTTTACATTAACAAGTATTTTCATTATAATGTTCCTTCTGTTTTCTTCAACACATTTTTAGTAGTTACGCTAAAAATTACAACATACCTCCTTAACTTATTAGAGTCTAACTTACAGTGATTTCTAATAAAAACTTATAGTAATGGTACACTGGTCACATTTTCTGAGTTGTCATTAAACAATCCAAGACACTAAAACACTTTAACTCCATTTACCACATTCTAGGTTTGTGTTTTTGTTTTCTTATATTTTAATTCTATACTTAATTCAGAAGAATTGTTAGAATTTTATATATATAATTACCCTTACCCAGGGCTTTTCACTCTTATGTTACAAAGCTTCCATATGGAATCATTTTCTTTTTGATCTAAAGAACTTTTAGTATTTCTTTTAATAGGAGTCTGCTGGCCACAACTTCATTTTTGATAGCTGGAAAAATCTTTATTGTTTTTATTTTTAAAGGAGATTTTAAGTGGATATAGAATTCTATGGTCATTTTCCTTTACCTTAAAATCTACTTTAAATGTGTCATTATTTAGTCTATTGAGAATTTAGCTGTCCATTGTGTTACTGAAATTAACATTTTCCTCTATTTTAAGATTTTATATTTCACTTTGGTTATGAAAAATTAGATAACAACATGTCTATGGGTTTTTTTAATTTATCCTGTTTGGGGTTCATAGAAATTCTAAACTATGTGGCTATTTTTCTTTACTGTGATTTTCTCAAGTAGTCTTTCTCCAAACGTTAGTTTTTCCCATGATCTTTCTCTTTTCCTTTTCTGACCTACCTTCCTATTTACTAAACTCTTAACTGTGCCCAATCTGCTGTTAAACCAAACTGGAATCTTAATGTCAGTTATTATCATCTAGAATTTGTTTTATTTTTTATAATTTAAGTTGGGTAAAATCAAGATCTTTCCATCAATTTCATTAAATATATTATTTACAGTTTTTAATTTTTAATGTTTATTTTTGAGAAAGAGACCGCACAAGTGGGAGAGGGGCAGAGAGAGAGGGAGACACAGAATCTGAAGCAGGCTCCAGACTCTGAGCTGTCAGCACAAAGTCCGACATGGGGCTCAAACTGTGAGATCATGACCTGAGCAGAAGTCGGACACCTAACCAACTGTGCCACCCAGGTGCCCCTATTTACAGTTATTTTAAAGATTATGTCTGATGATTCTAATTGCTAGGTCAATTATAGGTCCATTTCTATTGTCTACATCTTCTCCTGTAGTTGTTTTTACTATGCCTGGTAATTATTGATTGAACCCTGTTTAGGCATAAACATTTATAGTCTCTAGATAAGTGACTCATTGAGCTAACTTGAAGACCATCTGTATATTCTAAGGTCAGCCTATGTCTAAATTGTCCTTACTCCAAATATATGTCCATTAATAATATGAACAGTTTCCTAGGGCTCCTCATTCATGATGGATTCTGAACTCCAATTTTTATTACCCTAGCACCATGAGAACAGTAAAAACTGCAACTATTTTTGGCCTTTTACTCCCTGGTATTCAGTCTCAGGCTCTGGTAAGACAAGTGATTTCCATCTCCCACAGAGCAATGGATATATACTTAAGTGGCATCTTAAAAGCTATAAGAAATTTATATTAACATAATTGGATTAGAGGGAGGTAGATATGCTAAATGGTGGGGAGCAATATGAGCTTAAAGATACAGAGACCAGAATGCAAATGGAGGATTCTGGGGGTGGTAATTAAGCAGTGTAATTAGAATGAAGTATGTGTCCTGAGGAAAACTGGCAACAAAATTTTAGGAAGATGAATTGGCACCAGTCTATACAAGGTTTTGGAATACAGAGTAGCACATTTGGATTCTATCTGGGAAGTGGTGGGAAATCATTAGAATTTTTTAATAGGTAGAAGAGATTATGGAAGTAGTATTTTGGAAAGATTATTTCAATAAACCTGAAAAAGATGAGCAGATGATTTTTTTAAGGAAGGGAGAAAAATTATATTTTGGATAGGCAAATAAAAGCCAAATGGATAGTTTGGGAAATGTTACATCAACCAGACCTATATAACATTTGGACGGAATAAGGAAGTCACAGAATGCAAACAAAAACAATTTATGCCTTAAATTGAGGATAGCAATTATTTCTTAGGGCTTCCCTAGAACAATATCTATCACAAAGTCTTAGGTTAATGTCAGGATCTTCAAAAGTCTAGCTGTGCTTCCTTCATACTCTCTGGTATTATACACAGAAAGTAGGTGCTATTGTTGATCATTACATATCCCCCATGTTAGGGAAAAAATAGCCAATTGTTAACAAGTCAGGTATTTCATATGAATAAATCCATAGTAAAATGTTACACAATCATTTGAAAATTTTATTTTCTAAGTTTACAAAATCTAGGGTGCTCAGAGTTATATATTCTAACACTAGCACCTACAAGTGTCTGTCCAGAATGGGGATGGATGCTAACCACATTTATTAATAGTTCCGTGTTTATGTGCTATCAGCAGGATGAAAGCAGGCATGATAGAGAGCATGCTACAGAATATGAGGACTGAAAAACTATTCCAATCACAGCATGGCACTGCTGACAATCATATGGTGACTTGCAATCATAAGGTCTGATTAGAAATCCTTTGGAGGAGAGAGATGTTTTGATGCCAAAATGGCAGCCAACCCTCTTCCCAACCCTCACTCTTCTCTGCTTGCTATCAAGCCCCTCAAATCCATGAATATTCACTTTTAAAACTAATAGGCACAAGAATTGACTCTAGTATTTAGCTTCGGTTCTATTATTTTGCTATATTTCAAGTTCTATTGAGTCTAGCTAGTGATGTCAACCTCCTTCTGTGAATAACAAATGGAATGTGTAGTTTACACTCTTAGTAATCCAAAGGCCACATATAGGGTCTGCTGTGTCTTTCAGCTCACTTCTAATAAATTCTTCCCTTTCAGCCAGTTATGCCATTTTCCTTCTACTGCCTGGAATAGTGAAGAGGGTTGCTCCATCTCTCACTATTGGAGCATCAGTGCTCATATTTTGTCAGTAGAGTACCTTGGGATGCACAATGCCTTGTTATGCACATCCAAGCTATTACTACTAATTGTTCAATTAATTTGCTATTGTATATGGATAAAAATAATGGGTTTGCCTTCTTTGTCGAAATGCCCCCTTAAGCACAATTACGTTGCAATATCTGTGCACAGGCGGTCCACATGCATCCTCAGGTAATTGTCACTGGAGAAGGCTCCATATGCTAATGAATTCTCTTTATCACTGAGAGACAAACATCCCTGCAAGACTTCTCTAAGGCACATTTATATATCAAACTAACGATAGGCCCGGCCTCAATACAAGAAGAACTGGGAAACTGCAAGTGCTACATCATCATATTCAGCTCATTTGAGGCATTAGCATTTTGCCATTATCATTTATTTCCCTGTTCCACCTTCTCCAGGATAATAGATGTGCTGCACCCTCAGGGTGCCTCCCACCCACAGACTTCAGAGGATGCCTCCAACACTGAACCACGGACTACATGAATGAAGGTACAGATTACAGCTGTAACTTCATTAAAAAGATCTGGTGGTGTGGAAGCAATAAAGAGATGTGACCAGAAAGGAGAGCGTGGCTTCCCAATGAGGTGTTCTCGTCTGCTGGCCCTGGATCCACAGTAGCAGCTGAGGTGCTGGGAAGAGACACTTGATTCACTACGTTTTCTGTGGGGAACTACTCACTGCCTGGTCACACAGGATAGGGAATTTTATATTAAAACTGATAACAGTGTATTAGACTCTCTGTAGATCAGTTTAGAGCACAATAAAGCCAAGTGAGTGAGTCATTTGTAGTGGCCAAAGAGAACTAATTGACTAAAAATCAAATTAATATAAATGAGATCAGTGACAATACCTCCCATGTTTTGATAAAGCTTTCGAACTGTGCAAAGCACTTATAGGAGCTGATGTCATCTGGGTCCTCTGGCAATGTCTGATGGCTAACTAGGTTGCCTTCATTTAGTACTTCTTATGGTTGTATTAAGTTCCCACCCTGTGTTAGACACTCTCCTAGGCACTGTGATTATACAAGAATTCCTATCCAAAAGGCTCTAAGCCTAGTCACTCTCCTGCAATGCCATGCTAAAGAAAAGGTTAAAGATCACCAATCAACTACGTTTTGACTGTGATATCTAGGAAATGAATTGGTCACCCACTGCTCAAGAACCTGCCTCTGAGATCTTGTACCATTACCCACAACAGACCATCAGTAGTACCCACTATGTCACCAAGAATGCATTGTTTCAGAGTGCTGTTCTCTGCAGGTGTCTGACCCATATTCCTTTTATCACATTGTGACTGCTAGACAATGATGACTAGTCTACAAGTCTTTTCTACGCTTTTAATGCATAACAGTGTTGTGTGCACAGATTTTAATATTTATTTATTTAGAAAGAGAAAGCATGCATGAGCAGGGGAGGGGCAGAAGAAGAAGGAGAGAGAGAATCTTAAGCAGGCTCCATGTCCAGCGTGGAGTCTGATACAGGGCTCCAACTCATGGTCATGAGATCAGGACCAGAGCCAAAATCAAGACTCAGACTGTGTGCGTATATTTTGATTAGTGTTTTCCAAATATGGCTATAAAACCAAATAACAGGGTGAATTGGTCAAGAAGATTCAAATTTCCAGGACCCATTCCATATACTCTGAATCAGACCCTAGGGTTGAGAGCCTGGAAGATCTATCATTTTTAAATATCACAGGTGCTTGTGGAAGCACTGGGCTGTGGCTAGAAAACTATCACTATCTGGATAAACTTTTCCTATCACTTTCCATCATAAAATTCCTGACCTGTGTTCCATTTGCAGCTAATAATTAAAACTTTGATTATGTGAAAATGGGTAATTATATTCATCATAATCATAATTACAATCTTTTACATATGTGTACAGATTGACATGCATTGGGTTTGTCCTGTTCCCTAGGCCTGGGATCAGATGGCAAAGCCTTGGCAAACTGAAGAAATTAATGTCTTTTAGTCCTTTTGGACTCTGTCCCCTTTGTACAAACACAGTTTTGCAAGCAGGAACAAACACCATTTAGTTAAACAGAAATCTCGTATGGTGTTAGTCTGCTCAGAAACTGTGGCAACAGTTAGCATCTTAAGTACTCTGCTTCATTTCTCTGAATATTCCTCACAAGAAATGTGAATCAGCAGAAATTGCACAAACAAGGTCTCCTCAATTTGTGGTTTTACTTGGCATTACTAGTGAATGGTACTGAAATCCAACATCATTTCCTCCCTGAAGTCCAGCCACTGCTTCCCCATGTATTCTGCAAAATAGACTCTCAGAACCATGTGACATGGTCCCAATGATGCATTACCTTTTAGTGGATCTCTAAACCTACAGCAGCAGCTGGGAATTTGTCAGAAATACAAATTCTCTAGCCCTACCCAAACCTACAGAGTCAGACACTGAGAGTGGGCCCAACAATGTACTTCAACAAAGCCCTCCAGGTGAGTCTGATGCACTCAAAGTTTGAGAACCACTGCTCTAAATAATAACTATTATATCCTTTCCTATACCGGGCAGTATACTAAGCATTTTGAGGTCAATTCTACTTTTGTATTGTCTTATTAGTTGATGCCAAGTGATAATTTCTATTTGGCCTGATCCTTTACAGTCTAATCAATTTGGTCATCAGAATCCACAAAATTCAATTGATCATCTAATTCTTTTTCTGGTTTTTTTTGTCATTTTTTTAAAATATTTATTCATTTTTGAGAGAGAGATAGAATGCAAGTGGGTGAGGAGCAGAGAGAGAGAGAGACACAGAATCCAAAGTAGGCTCCAGGCTCTGAGCTGTCAGCACAGAGCGTGACGCGAGGCTTGAAACCATGAGCATGACCTGAGCCAAAGTCAGACACCCAACCAACTGAGCCAGCCAGGCGCCCCATGATCATCTAATTCTTGAGAATGGGTCAGACCACCAACCTGCCAAGAGCCAACATGACTGAACACAGAGACTTTATAAGTCATTTATACCATGAAACAGGAAACCAAACTGGAAGTAAAATTCTTCATTCTCAAATAATGCATAGGATGGATTTTAAAAGAGAATTCCAACTGGATAATGAACCCACTGGAAAAAAAAAAGGTTCAATTCTTCAACATTTACAAATACTCTCTCAAGACACCCAGAGTTTGAGCTCTGCATTGATTCACTCATTCACTCTAAATACATACCTTTTCATTTATTATTCCCCAGAGATGCAATGTAAGGTATAACAATGACAGGACTAACCTCTTAAACATTCTAGAAATCATACATCCAAATAAGTGTTCTCACCTTCACCATTTCCAACTGCTCTTTGTGAAGTGTGCACCCTCATTCCCAGTGTTTAAGTCCCATGTGTCTGAGATCTAGTTTAGAAGAGGTCTTTCACTGCCCAAAACACATTTATTTCAACAATGCCCCAGTAGACCAATCCATATATCTGATGGGCAAATTACTTTTATAAAAATGTCCATTTAATTAAAACAGTTCAAGTGTGGTAAATAAGGTTCAATATCAAAGCCAAGTGATCACACTTGGGCATTACACTTGATCTAAAGGACACTGGTCTGGTCTTATGATTTTAAATCTGAGGCTGAAAGTCATTTTGACAATAGTGGGGCCACATATAGCTTTTGTTAAAGGTGACTCGAGTTTCTAAGTTTTGGTACACTGGGAAAAATACACATGTATTCATTCTTTTAACAAAATTTTAATGAGCTTCTATACTAAACCGGATGCTGACCTGCACAGCAATCAAAAGAAACATAGTACCTCTCCTGATAAAGCTATTATTTTTAGTAACATGTTTATCATTCCAAGTTTCAGGTAGCCTGAGACTGCTGACATATTTTAGTGATTAAAGGTGAAAATACAGTTGTGCAATTGTAGTTGTCCCTCTTTAAATTAAAAGAAATCATTATACCTCAGTCCTGTGTAGCCAGTATTAACATTCAGGTAAATTTAAGCAAGTTGTCATTCTCAGAAGTCAAGGCAGTGAACAGTGATAGCAAGGTTCGTACATACTCAGGTATCATGCTAACCATACTATGCTAAGCTTATTAAATTGGAACATAATCAAAAGAGATTAATATAGATAATCCCAGTACTATCTAAATGCTTTAGCTATTTTCATTAAATATACTTATAACCCTAGGATCAGAATAGCACACATCTCCTATTTTACAGATGGGGAAACTGAAGCCAGAGAGATGGAGTAACTTGCCAAGGTCACATAACCAGATGGAGCAAAGCCAGGCTTTTAACCCAAGCAATCTGACTCTAGAGACAGTGCTCCTAACTGTTAAGCTACTATTTACTTAAAGAAATGGCAGTATGAACATAAAACATTCAGAGCTAAAAGTGGTTGTATTGCTGTATCTATAATTAAATGAACCAAGATCTCTCCTCATTCAGGGAACTGGCACAGTAACTGACAGTCCATGTGCCAAGGGAAGCAAAGACTGGTTTTGCCTTTGAGTTTATTGTCCCCATCCTGATCAGTTCTTTTCAACTGCATTAGCCTAGAACTCTCACAACCTTGAATCCTTGTTCTCCCAGCAAATTGGCTGTCATACCTTTGAGTCCATGGTCTGTGTTTCAATCTTTCTGTTTTCTGGTTTGGGGGCTTTAAAGCAAGTCTTCTGCTTACTTTACTTCTCACTATGACACTACCCACCTCATTCACTCTCTGGGTCTGTGCCCTTTTCTATTACTTTTCCATTTGAATTCAATGTGGCAAGAGTTAGCTTTTTACCTCTCAGTTCCATCCTTCTGAAAGAAGACACCTGCTTCACTGGGAGTTGTATTAATAAATCAGTAAGAAACAAATTCCCCATTGTCTATTGTCTCTGGTTTCTGAAACCAGGAAAAATGGGTTTTCTCACCACAAATTATCTCATATCTCTAATCATGAGTAAACAGAGATAGTGCAATAACCTCAACCTTTTCTAATCCATTAATATTCATTAATTCAAGACATTATTTTACCATATATTTTATGCACAATTGTACAATATTACCATGGGAGCTATCTTCCAGAGATCTTCATGGTTTGGTCCTTTATTTTCATCAGCTACCTGATCAAATGTAATTTATTCAGAGAAGATTTCCTTGTATAAAATAAGACACACCTCTCTCCAGTCACTGTCTAGACCTCTCACCCTGCTTTATTTTTTTTCATAGTAAATATATCATTTGAATGGTTTTATTATAGGTCTTGAGCTCCCTTGAGACATAGAACTAGCATATTTAATATAGTTTCCCAATGTCTAGAAAAAGACTAAGAATATAGTCATTGGTCAAGAGATATTTAAAAATGAAATTAAAATATTGTTTTTCAGGATGTTTTAAAAACTCAAAAGCTTTAAAATGTGTTACTGAGTGCTCCTTATGTTTCTAACATTCATTTTCTGTGGCTGTACAAAGGTAAAAGAAATATGAAAAATTTCTTATTACTTTCCACTAATTTATCAAATTACACCACATGGATAATATATAAATATTATAGGAGTTCAGAAATGGAACTAAAATTGATCAAGAAAGCTTTACTGAATTTTATCTTGAAGAATGGATGGATTTGGATACATTAGAGTTACATATACTCACACACATCTTTATGTAGCTAGTGAGACGATCTCTTACTCAGAGCCATTAGATAAAAGAACTATATTTTAAGGTCTATATTCTATGAAATATGATCCTAAACAAGTCAATTGGTTTTTGTGCTAGATTCCCACCCTACAATAAAGATGGCTTTAGATGGGCTCCTGGGTGGCTCAGTCAGTTAAGCACCCAACTCTTGATTTCGGTTCAGGTCATGACCTCGCAGTTCATGAGTTCGGGCTGAGCATTGGGCTCCACATGGTCAGTGGGATTCTCTGCCTTTCTCTCTCTCTCAAAAATAAAAAAACACTTTTTTAAAGATGACTTTAGAGAACATGTACTCTAACCTTTAAAAAATGCTTGAGCCAGAGGGGTAGGATTCATTTAAGACAACTTAATGGTGGGTATAGCAACTCTAACATAGGAATACAACCCAAAAAAGGACACTATTGTTAAAGTTCAGAGACTTCACCTTTTACTCCAACTCTTTAGAGGCCCAGATGTACCTAATTCACACTTTTTAATAGCTCTGTTATTCTATCCCTCTTTCCCTACCCCGGCCTCCATCAACGCACACATGCACAAAATGATTAATTTTAATTACACACTCAGTGGCATGTGACATATTTAAGAATGGTTGAATTGGGGCGCCTGGGTGGCTCAGTCGGTTAAGTGTCCGACTTCAGCTCAGGTCATGATCTCACGGTTCGTGGGTTTGAGCCCCACATCGGGCTCTGTGCTCATAGCTCAGAGCCTGGAGCCTGCTTCAGATTCTGTGCCTCCCTCTCTCTCTGCCTCTCCCCACTCATGCTCTGTATCTCTCTGTCTCAAAAATAAATAAAACATTAAAAAAAAAGAATTGTTGAATTAGGCCTTATCCAAGAGACTAAGACAATGAAACTTTGGATTATAATTCTATATGCTGAAAATATACCACCTGCTCCCTGTTTGGGTCTCAGTTCATTCTCTTTCAAGAACAAGTTCAAACTCTAACTCAGTAGTCTGCTTGTACTTAGAATTCATTACTGAAAAACCTATGTCCTTCTTGAATCGTTTGTTAAATGAGAATAATACCTGTACTACAATTGTGCAGATAACAGATTAATACTGCATCATTAATGTCACAATAGATTTAGACCAGAAAAATCACTAGTTCAGCAATACAAGAGAACTTGTATTGCAGGGCTAGTAGTTAGTAAACTCAGGTACTAGTCTGTGTCAGAGCATAAGAGGAAGAGGAAGCCAGCATGCAAGTGGATAGATACAAGGAATTTTGTTAATTTTTTAAGTGAATTGCTATAGGAATGTGGAGTAGAATAAAGGCATGGAAACCCTGGTTTGGGGTAGCTACAAACATGAAGTGGGTTGTCACTCATTCTCAGGCTTTTCTCCACAGACCTCTACTGGGGGCTCATAAAAAAAAAATTGGAGGTGGGGCGCCTGGGTGGCTCAGTCAGTTAAGTGTCCGACTTCGGCTCAGGTCATGATCTCACGGTTCGTGGGTTCAAGCCCCGCATTGGGCTCTGTGCTGACAGCTCAGAGCCTGGAGCCTGTCTTCAGATTCTGTGCCTCCCTCTCTCTCTGCCCCTCCCCTGATCACATTGTCTCTCTCTTTCAAAAATTAATAAAATGTTTTAAAAAAAAACTTTAAAAAAAAATGGAGGCAAGAGAGTCAATCAGAAAATCTTAGCAGTGTAATCCTCAGGGAGGAAACAAGCGTGGGTATGAGGAGGTCACAAAAGCCTTGCTTGCACTCTTTTCCCCTCAGAAACAAAAGCTTTAAGCTGCTAAAGTAAGGGTATCAAATACTGTGGCCTCAGGGCACAGTTTAAGGAGGTTTACAGCTGCAAGTAAAGAATAGAAGAAAGAATGGAAGACAGGTAATAAGCCATCCTGGGTTCAGACCATTGCTTTTCTACTTCTTGGGGAAAGACAGGATCATGAAAAAGGCCTACTCCTGAGACCCAGACACAGGGTATGATTGAGGCTAAAGGTGGATCTGGATAACGAAGAAGACCTCTGGCCCTAACCACCAGGCTAGCAAGTACAAAATACAGTCTACTGTCACAGGAAGATCAGGAGCATGCAGAAAAGACTCTATGAGGAAAGAGTACAGGGGAGGTCAAAATTGGACAGTCAATCAGAAACATTGAGGAAAAGCCTCAAGCAAACTAGACTTGATCCTAAATACAAAGGATTGAGAAATTTGAAGTCAATCATGCACTGAAGGTGAGCATATGAACAAGAAAATTCAAATCCAGCTCAACTACTGACTAAATTTAGTCAACATCCCACAATGGCAGCCTAGAAAAATAAGTGATTTACTCAGTAGAAAGCATACATATTCTTACCTCAGTCTCTACCATTATCCATAAAATATTTTGCATTCATTCAAAAATAACAAGACATATGAAAAAGAACTACAACCAGGCCATTATCTACAGAAAATTTTTTTCAAAATCAGAATCACAGGGGCACCTGGGTGGCTCAGTCAGTTAAGTGTCTGACTTCGGCTCAGGTCATGATCTCGCAGTTCATGGTTTCAAGCCCCGCACTGGGCTCTATGCTAACAGCTCAGAGCCTGGAGCCTGCTTCAGATTCTGTGTCTTCTTCTCTATTTGCCTCTCCCCTGCCCCCACTCATGCTCTCTTTCTCAAAAATAAACATTTAAAAAAATTCTTTTTAAGAATCAGAATCACATATGATCCATATGTTGTAACTACCAGACTTAAAATTTAAAAGAACAATTATTAAATATCACGAATATACTAGTGGAAACGGTAAATAACATGCATGAATAAATGGAAAATTTTTAACAGAAACTATAATAAAGAGTTAAACAAAAAATGGTAGGCATAATAAGCCATGGTAACAAATATTAAGAAGGCCTTCCACAGGCTCATCAGTGGACTCAAAACAGCCAAGAAAAGAATCAGTGAAACTTGAAAAAGGTCAATAGATATCACAAACTGAAATAGAAATAGAAAACACAACATAGTGGGGGTAAAATACAACATAGTGAGGGGCAATACCAGATGTGTGTGTCTGGAATTTCAAGAGATGTGGAATTCCTTAAAAACATTTTAAGAAAGCATAGCTAAACATTTTTTAGAATCACACAGAACCAAAATCCAGAATATAAAAGAAAACCTTAAAATGCTTCATACTCAAACTACTAAAAACCAAAAATAAAATACATTTTTAAAGGCAGTCAGAAGTGTTTGAAGCAGAAAAAGAAATATGGCAGATTTTTTGTCAAAATCTATGCAAGCTATAAGATAATAGTGCAACTTTTTCAGGGTGCTGAAGTAGTATCAAACTCAAGGAAAATATCTTCCAAATATGAATGAACTCTTTTTAGACAAACAAAATTTTAGGGAATTCAATACCAGGAGACCTATACTACAGAAATATGGATCTATTAAAAAATAATTATTGTAAGTATTTCAAAAGCAACTTAATATAAAAGACCCATTTTTCTTATTTTTAATCACTGTAAAAGATAATTAACTCTGGACAAAAAATAGTTGCATTGAACTTTGGGTACATAGAATATATAAAAATGATGTATATGACAGGAATAGCAAAAATTAAGTGGGTAATTAGAAGTACAATAATTTAAGGTTATTATACTACTTGTAAAGTGATGTAATATTTGAAGATAGGTTGTTATTAAAGCTATATGCTATCCACCTCAGGGAAACCACAATATTGAATATAAAAGAATTATTTTTAAAAATCTAAAAGCCTGCAGATAAAACAAAAATAACAAAAACAAAAAAAGAAAGCAGATGGAAAAAATAGAAACCAACTAGCAAGATGATCTATCGTCCATGTCAGTAAGTTTAAATGCTGAAACATAGTTAAGACGGATTTTTACAATGAATAAAAATGTAGCACCCAACCATATGCTAACTGCAAAAAAAAAAAAAAAAAAAAAAAAAAAACCTACTTAAGATTTAAACATATAATTTGTAAATAAAAACATGGGATTTAAATACATACATATTAGAGTTAGTACAGTGTGAATATCATACTAACTCTAACTGAAACACATATATCAAATAAATCCAAATGTTTATAAGAATTTCAAAGCAGATTTGGGAAACATATCTATGCTTGGAAGCCCTGAACAAATGTAACTTGTATAAATCCTTCCCTAAACTCATTAATTAGATTTTATGTCTTCCTCCTCTCATGACACCCAGTTTGAACCCTTATCACAGTGATGGCCTCTGTGGTAGGCTAAGGATCTAGAACTAATTCTAGCCCATAAACTGTGAGCTGAAATCATACGCCCCTCTGGCTCTGGGCACTTAATTGCTAAGCCCAATAAAAAGCCCTTTCCTTTCCTCTGGCACAACCATATTCAAGAGGATCACAGGTCCATCCACATGGGTTTCGGAAAAATATTTGAGGAAGAAACCATAGGGACTCAAAATGGGTGACATGAAAAAGAAGTGAAGCCTGTGACCCATGGGTCAAGTCAGTTGTCTGCTTCTGTAAATAAAATTGTATTGAACACAGCCAAGACTATTCACTTATATGTTGTCTATGGATGCTTTCGTGCTACATTGGCAGAGTTGAATAGTTGTGATGAGACTGTTTGGCTCACAAAACACGGACTATTTAGTAGCCAGTCTTTTAAGGCAGGGTGAGGGCAGGGGGTAAGGCAAATAAAGCACCCAGTATGCAAAATGTAAGGAGGCATTTACTCTCAGGGTCACACCAGTACTAACTCTGCTCTTGCACTTGGTAACTGGAATTGCCAATTTCAAAGCAATAGTTAGCTTCAGAAATGCTGAATCATACCTACCATGTTTAAATATTGTATGGTTCAGAGGGATAAAAACATGGCAAAAATATTAGATTTTTAAAACTCACTGTGGCTTGTCACAACTTTCACTATCGCTTAAAGCTGTATGTAAGCCCAGGAGGAATGTAAAGAATCAGTATCATGCTTCATGCACATCATATCTATGTCTACTTCAAAATAACTTCAAAATGTAAGTGGTCCGATACTGCAAAGTGTTCCTTTTTCATAGTAACTGCAAAGGATATTGTGTAATCCTTGAGTACTTCTAGATCTACAGATTAGAATATGAAGAGAAGAAAATGGACACGTGGCACTCCTGGGAAAGGATGGTTCATTATGCAAGATTTTATTGCATTTGGCCTGTCTGAGAGGAAAGATTTGACAAATTAACTTGTATTTCCTCTTACCTAAGCACCACTGTTCAAATCCTCCCTGCACGCCAAAACAGAATCTATGACACCGACCACATCACAACCAATAAGCCTTCAAATACTCCTTTCTAGTCACCTTGTTCTGAAGATATGATACAAGGAGGTGAAGAAACTTTCTCCCTGGGACCTGAATAGTGATCATTAAAGAATCGATGTTTAAAATTACAGGTCATGCAGGATCTTGAATGACAGAGGTAATAAAGTGTCTTTAAATTAAAAATATATATGTATTGTGGTTAGATGTGGAGCTCTCAAGTGCAGGGCCATGGGAGGGTGCCCCTTTTGCCTGGACTGCAAGAAGGGATGGGTGTGAAAAAGGAACAGTCCTTACCAACAGAAAGGACTAGGCATCTATTGAGTATCCAAAAAGAGCTGGACCCCTAGACAATGGCCCAAGGTCACATGAACTGCCTGCTTCACTATTCAATAGACCTTGTCCCAGAAGGCTCTAAAAATGGTAGTATGGCCAGACGGGCAGCACTAACTCACCACTCCAAAAATACATCTTTCCCCTGGGCTCATTACCTTTCAAGCTTAGGTGCCTTGATGTCCTTCAAGACTCCACAATGAAAAGCCTCCCTTTATCTCTGCCTTCTGCCCATCTTCCTAAATCCTAAATCACTGCCCCTTTTGCCCTGCCTCTGAAAAAGGGTGATAGACTCTCATTCATTTATTCGATTTACTCATTTGTTTTCATCAACAAGAACTTTTTTACTCTGCACCTTTCATGTATAAGGCTCACGCAGAGGCACTGAAAGGCAAACAAAATGGACAAAATGTCACCCCTTTCTCTAGGAGGACAGAGAGGAAATAATAGGGAACAGGCATCTCCTGAGCACTGGTCTTGCTGCTGCCTTGTGCTATTTTAGTTTAATCCTCAGACCAGCCCTATCATTTTATACTTGAGGGAAATGAGGATAAAAGATGGCAAGGTCGCAGAGCTAGCATACCTAACCTATAACCTGACATGAAATTTCTGACTCCAAAACTTGATTTTCTTACATATTTACAGTTTCATAAAGATATGCATATACAAATACTATAATAAAAATCTACAGAGTTTGGGTAGTTGGAGGCTGGTTACTGGAAGCAACATTTCCTGATCTTCCAAATATCTGCCAATAGTGCCAGAAGAAAAGAGAAAGAAAGGCTGCTTCATGCCAAATAATGTGAACAATGTGAGACCAGGCATTGTGTCTTAGTTCACCTTCCAATGTGCTGAGCAAATAAGAGATATTCACCATGTGCTATAGAAATGAATTAAATGCCAAGAGAGCTAAAGACAAAGTAAATGGGCAGGAAGAAATGTTGGAGACAGGCAGAGCTCTGGAGTTTAAACTCTTGGGGCTCAGCAAGCAGCGAATGGACAATTGGACCAAAGAAAACACCCTGGATGGACCCCAGGGGACAAATTACACAGGTTAATAGTCTCTTCTCATTGCATTTTATGGTTTCAGTGATTAAAAATCTGCACAAGGCCCTTATCCGCACCCCCCCCCCCCACAGCCCGCTTTTAGATGGCAGAAATCTCCCTCAGGGGTAGATCAGCTTATAAACAGGACTTCCTGCACTGAAAGGGAGTGGAGCAGGGGATATCCTGTTGAGTTGCTGTTGATGAAGCCACTTGCTAGGAGGACAACCTAGGGAGCTGTCAGCAGGCTTAATTAAAGAATAGCCAACTGCAGGATTCCACCAATCACCTGGATAAGTTTGAAGAGCAGTTGCCTGGAGGTGCAGGCAAGCAAACCCACTGTCAACTGCACCACCGGGCCGGGAGAAAGGCAGGTTTTGATCTAGAATTATAGACAATAGAACCTTGGTTCCCTGCCCCATCCACACTTTAGGTCAATTGGCTAGGAAGGCATAATGCAATTGGGTTTCAAATTCAGCTTTGGAATCCTCTACTTGGTATGATCTCTGTCACTCTTTCCATTTTTTTCAGTTTTTCCCTTGTATTTTGTGTAGGTGTAAAGGGCTCATGAGCCCCCACAATCTATTAAATTCTGTGTAGAAGGAACAGCAGCTCTGTGTCTTCTCTATATTTGCCTGTTTGAAGCCTAGCACATTGCATGTGGCAGAGACTGAAGAAAAGATAATTCAATGAGTGCATTAATGAACTGCAATGGAGTGGTCCTATTTTTCATAAAACTCAGGGCCTATGGGGCTTTCAAGGGTTACATTTGGGGACTGTTGATCTCTCATTATTTCAACATGAAGGAGATAGTGACTAGAAACTCCCATTAATCAATACTGCGCTCAAATGTCTCCAAAACTCAATGGCTTCCTTTTCCTCTTTTCCTTTAAGAACTGGTTCCTTTGTCTAGTGGGACCTATTTTGGTTTCCCACTAGTCTCCAATCCTTATCTAAGTCACTCTCCAGAGTTCAGAGATACCCAGGTAAAGACACAGCTCAAGTATGGTGCCCCCTGTAAGTGTGTTCAAGACTCTAGGTATGTACGGCTGGAACAGAATAGAAGGAGACAGAGCTCCAGTGAGGAAGGAAACAGTGAGGCTATTCCAAAGGTAACATGTAGTCATAGGAAGAAGAGGAGCAGGGTTGGCATCTGAGAGTGTCAAGTACAGACAGGCCCATAAGAACAAGTCAAATGGAACAATTCTGCAACTTTGTCATGGCCACCAAGGGTTAGCTAGACTAGACCCTAGTCAGAGCACAGCAGGCAGATCTGAGCATTCTGATTAGAAGTTTAGGTCCAGATGAACAGCATCTTTAAGTCCACCAGTGGTGGAGGCCCATCTGCACACTAACCAACTCTGCCCTTTCCTGCCCCAGGCTGTGCAAGAATCTCTGAATTGTCCTTTTCCCCTTATGTTTAAAACCTTCTAAAAAGTTGTTAAATTCTGATACTGTCTGGCACTAGGGACACAGCAATGACCATGGCAGACACAGTCCCTGCTCTCTCAGGTTACGTGGGATCCAGTGAATTATTTGTGCTTTTCTCCTATGCTTAAATTATTGACCTAGCACCATATTCCTCCATAAAAGCTGCCTGTATTCATCTTATTCCCACAGTTTCTGGTCCAATAACAGAGTAGGAATTGGACTTCCAATTCCTCCAACCATGAACTCAGGCTCTTCACTCTTTAAGGTTTTACTGCCACACAACCTATAACATGCTGCAGTTATTCTTGGCCTATTAGTTTCAAACATCCTTCTTTGGGTTATATTTGGTTGAGTTTTACCTTTATATAAGATCCTTATTGGGGCCTGCATCATTTGCCTTCCATTCCAATAGACAGCTGCTACCAATTTCTGCTTTAGGAGTTCAAGTTTAAAAGATCAAATTCTGTTCTTATTCAAGAAGGCCAAGTACAAACCCCAGCATCTTCATGTGGCAACCTGTCCTTTCCAACCCTCCCGATCTAGTCCTTCCTCACCTCTCCTCTGAGTGTACCAATTGGGCTCACTTAATCTCCTTTATTCCTGACTCCACCTAGCTTATGAGTAAATGAACAAAATCAAAGAAGGTGATCGCTCAATGATTTATAAGCCAAGTCATTGACAACTTCTGAAATGCTCAGTGGCTCTACTATCTTCTATTCCTTTGGTAAATATGTAAGGACCTCCATTTCTCAAAATGCATCTGGTGTTCCCTTTGCTGGGCTAGAAGGAGGTAACTACTCAATGAGAACTGTTCATAACACAGCAACCCTTTGCTCAGACCCTGGCCTCTGTCCAGAATCCCCTCTTTGCCATCCTTATGCTCTAACATACTGATTAAACTTTGCATTAATACTACTTATTATTATTTAAGTGCCTGTGTCTCACGTTCTACTAAGGACTGTGTTTCCCAATCTGTAGGAGATTGATTAGTGACCCCACACACACACCAATTCATATCCACCTGGAACCTCGAAAGGTGTTCTTATTCAGAAATAAAGTCTCTGCAGATATAATCAGTTAAAATGAGGCCATGCTGGATGATAGTGGACCTTAAATCTAATGACTGGTATTTCTTCACGAGGAAGGAGTGGGTAATTCAGACACAGAAACACAGAAGACACACCCACAGAGATAAACACCATGTGAAGACAGAGGCAGAGACTGGAGTGATGCAGCCACAAGCCAAGGAATGTCAAAGATTGCCAGCAACTATGAAAAGGTAGAATGAAGACGTGGAACAGATTCTCCCTCAGAACCTCTAGGCAGAATCAACTCTGCCAACACCTTAATTTCAGAATGCTAGCCTCCAAGAAATGTGAAAAAAGTTTATTTCTGTTGTTTTAAGCCACTACTTAATAGTACTTTGTTACAGTATCCCAAGAAGACTAAAACAGTATCTCACTCTCAATGTCTAACGATGGGATCCACCATTTATGAGAAGTTTGGCTTGGGGCAGATCACATTACCTCCAATATTAAAATGGGGACAGTAATGATAGCTTTCCCTAGAACTTATGTGAGAGCAAATGTAGTAAAGTTATAAAAGAAGAAACATTTTAAAATGGACACCATAAATATTAGCTGTTGGAATTTCACTTCTATTATGATTTCAGTTATATCATGAAGAAAAAGGGGGAGGAAGGAGTAAGGGCAATGAAAGAAGGAAGAAAGCAAACTAGTTCATTAGTTCTAAGACAAAATGGTTTCTGTTAATCCCTCAAATTTTCTATTATTTTAGAAATGTAGTATTTTATTAATCCCAGTTAATTTTAAAGACACTTAGAAAGGGAGCCAAGATGTTTGACTCTCTAGTGTCAAGGAGTTAAAAATTAAAAGCCACTGTCTGCTGAAAATTTTCTAGCTGCCATAATCCTAAGCCTTCGGTCTGAATCATCTTAATTTGCCCAGCTCTGGAGTCTGTACTATATACCCACTACACACAAGCAAACAAAGCCTCCAAGAGGCCTCACCGCCTGTCCAAAGTCATATGGTCAACCCAATTCTGACGTTCAAACCTGTGTACTGAAAGTCAGTCACTACTGACTACCACTTTGTTCTCACAACCAAAGAAGCTGGAAAACAAACCTACCCCCTGCCAGGGTCACCCCCAGCCGTGGCACTTCCACACCCCATCCCTTGGCCTCCCCATGAAGATTCACGCCTTTCTCCAAACCCTCAAGTTCAGTGGCAGGTGCATCACTGTCCCCTCACTAATGTATACTTCAAGGCTGTTATTAACCTGCTGGAATCTGAGTTGCTGCCTCCTACTTGGGCAATTTTCCAACCATTTAGTGGCATAATCATCAGAAATAAGGATGTAAACATTTTCTCCCTGCAGCCTGGGAAGAGGGCCAGAGGACTCAACCTTGGTGAATTCCCTGTGGGAAGCTGCTCTTTGGGCAACTCTGTAGAATCAGGCTCATCAGAGGACAAATGTAGAGAGACTGAAACCATTCCTTGTCCCCCTCTCACTTCCCTGTTACATAAATAGAATCTATACTGAAAGTAAACATAGATTCAGCAATAAAAAGAAATCACAGTGCATGCTACACCATGGAGGACTTCGAGAACTTCATACTAAATCAAAGCAGCCAGACACAGAAGGCCACATATTATATAAATTCATTTGTACGAAATGCCCAGAAAGGCAAAACTATTGAGACAGAAACTGGATTAATGGTTTGCCAGGGCTCAGGGAGAGAAGTGTAAACTGTAAACAGGTACAAAGGATGTGCATGAGTTAATCAAAATGTTCTAAAACTAGATTGTGGTGATAGTAGCACAACTTAATATATTTACGAAATATCATTGAATTTTACATTTAAAAGACCCAAGTTTTGTGGAATGTAACTCATACCTCAATAAATGTACTTTTTTGTTCTTAAGCCAGCTCTGGCTTTCTAAAATTTCTAGGTTGGTTACTAACTGGAAATTCAAGAAATAGCTCAGATACCAAGCAGTAAATATGTACTCCAAAATTCAAAAGAGGAGGTCTGATTTGGGAAGCTTTGCTAATACTGTAGAATTTTCTTTCAACTTTGGAAATATAAAGGGAAATATCTTCCATTTTGCACTATTGCAGGATTCACCTTCTCTGTAACAATATGACATTGGATTTATTTCCTTGATATATCATGGGAATATAGTTATTTAGAGGCCAGTCCCACTCTGTCACTCATTTGGTAAAAACTCTGGGTAAATTATCTCATCCCTCTGGGCCTCAGACTTAATCTGCAGAATGAGAAGGTGGATCTACATGATCAACTCCTAAGATTCCTTCCAGTTCAGAAATTTTATAATATTTATTATATGCCATATGCCAGATATACTATGCTAGGCAATATCTACACTCATTTAGTCTTCTCAACAACCTTAAGTAGGATGAATCATTAACCCCATCTTACTGGTGAAGAGGCTGGCCAAGGTGTTGCATTTTGTAATCAAGGTTACACAACTAGTAAATGGTAGACCTGTGATTTAAGCCAGGATCTTTCAACTATAAACGATAATGCACCCTAAATTCCCTTCCAATCTCAAAACAATGGCACTGTATTGTTAGATTTCCAGAATAGGGGGAAACTAGAAGCTGGTTCTCTTTAGAATTTCATAGGTCTGTCATTTAAGCACAAAACACCAATAATGCCTTCTGGAAGATACATACATTGTAGTAAATACTATGCAATGGTTTGAAGGCAAGCTAGAATGCAAATTCAATAGCACCCAAGACCAAAGATTCAGAATCTAAGTCTTATATAGAGATATATAGACATGCACATATAAATACATATACATGATATATGTGTATAGCTAACATTAGGAAATACAATGCAATGAAGAGTTTTAGAGTCTCCTATAAGGTACAAAATTTGCAAGATACAGATTGGCTGACAAAAATGCAAGAGTTTCTCAAGCTGTTGATTTATTATGGACAGCAGCATTTTTTTTTCCCCACTCATAAGTGTCCTGGAAAGAAGTGTGGCCTCCTAACTGTAGCTCTAAACTTCATGGAGAAGAGATATTTCTACCTAGGAAATGCTGAACCACTCTCATACTATTTTTAAGTAAAATTTTTTAGAGATTTTATTGGAGCTAAGTTATTCTGCTGGGTAAGACCTCTCACACATACTTTCTAGTACTTTCCAGATGCTACTATTGCCCTTGTCATGACCACCAACATAACTGTGACTATTACCACCATCATCACAACCACCACACAATACTTAGCCCACAAATTACTCTAATCCATCTAGTACAACTGTCTACCTTTCACCAGAACACCTGTGTTTCTTTAATGAGAAATGATGGTTGCTGACCTCTGCCAGTTCCTGGCTTTTTTTTAGGTCAAATCCCAATGGATTACTGGGTTGTCAGTCATGTGCAGGCTCAACTCCTGAGGGAATCAACATAAGCCAAACCAACCAACCAACCAACCCAGGAATAAGTTAGACCTAGATAGTCAATGGGATGGTTAATTATTATGAGCTGTTGTGTGTTGGGAAGGTCCATGTACTGGTAAAGACATCATTCTGTATCCAACTTATTTATTTTTATTTTTTAAGTTTATATATTTATTTTGAAAGAGGCAGAGCACACAAGTGGGGAAGGGGCAGAGAGAGAGAGGGAGAATCCTTTTTTTTTTTTTTTTAACTTTATAGTTTATTGTCAAGTTGGTTTCCATATAACACCCAGTGCTCTTCCCCACAAATGTCCTCCACCATGACCATCACCCTCCTTCCCCTTTCCCCCTTCCCCTTCCACCCTCAGTTTGTTTTCAGTATTCAAGAGTCTCTCGTGCTTTGTCTCCCTCCCTCTCCCTACCTCTTTTCTGTCCAGACTGCTTATCTGACCTTTATTACTGAGCCATGATAAGAGTTATCTTAATCTTATAGGAAGTTCAGTGGTAAGAGAGACACAGTGTTCTCAGCATGGAATCATTCTAGACTTGGCAATTTTTTTAGTTCTACTCCGTTTTTTGCCAATATCCTCAATATTCTGCCAATGTTCCACAACATTGCTAAAGTTGGAATCTTTTGATATGGGGCCAAATTCTCATCCCATAGTAGTTCCTTTGCCCTATTCTTGCTCTTGATATCAGTCTCTTTCTCAAATCATGACTTAGGCCTGGAATGAACTGGACTTTTCCTTCTCCTACTTGCATGACCTTGGGCAAGTTAATTAAACGCTCTGAGACTACATTTACTGTAAAAAAAAAAAAAAGATAACAGCTCTCTAATAGAGCTATGAAAAGAAGGAAATATGTCTAACTCCTCAAAAGTACATAATGCATACTTAATAAAGGTTGCTTAGAAGTCTGCTTTTAAGATTATATGCAGTCTGAAAGCAAGCGGTATTTTCCTAGGTCTTTCTCCCACAATTACTCATGATACTCTAAAGGAGAAATATATAGAAAATAGTTAACACATATTTGTTAAATGAATAAATGCATGGTGCCATGAAACACAGCAAACTTAGCCACAGCAAAGGTGACAATCTTAAGCTCCCAAAACACAAGGCAGCCATGTTGAAAGCCTTTCAATAAGCATTCTTGTCTGTTACACCTTGTTTTCACAGTAAAACTGTCACTCACAGTATTATACATTTTACAGTTTAAGGAGTTTTTTTT
The DNA here is from genome assembly GCA_028646485.1 of Cryptoprocta ferox. Taxonomy (NCBI): domain Eukaryota; kingdom Metazoa; phylum Chordata; class Mammalia; order Carnivora; family Eupleridae; genus Cryptoprocta; species Cryptoprocta ferox. The sequence goes on along the minus strand of CM053566.1, from coordinate 65,569,802 downwards.
TTTTTTTTAGTACATTCAGGCACTGCATAAATGCTTTATCAAACATTACCTTATACAATATTTCTGAACAAACCTTTGAAACCACTTCCCACTTTGAAAGATGGAAGTGCTAAAAGCTCATTTTCTCTGTTCCCGCAGTTAGAATATAGGCAGGTAAACCAGGCTTTATAAATCCTATGTACCCACAAATTGTGACAGGAAACAAGTTGTCAAAGCAAAAGATTTGCTTGCCATACTGCTTGCAAGTGTATGGTGACGGCAAGAACCATTTTCCAAAAACTACAGTGATAGTGGCTCTAGCAACACTGTTCTATAACAGTGAGTCAAGTGGTATATCAAGAGCAATAGAATTTTTACATCATACCTAACTGTGGCAGTTGAGCCTGATACCCTGAACCTTCTAGAGATTCTCTGGTTTGCCCAGTGTATTTTACTTAATTCCTTTTGGACTGAAGTTAGCTTATATTGATTTATGGTGCTTACATTTAAAAAAAAAAAAACAACCTTATTTAAGCAAGCACTATGGCCTCAGAGAAAAGGGAAAATAGTGCCTTAGGGAAATAATGATTCATAAGTTTGGTGGTCTATCACATACAGTGTAAAAATATAAATTATTTCCTACGGTACTTGGAGTGATATGCCCATTGAAGGCAAGGCTTAAGAGAACTATATGGTTTCTAATGTTTTTAATTAAGAGCTTGAAAAACTTCAAGCACTATAGAATGGGGGAAAGAGAGGAAGGTTCAAACAGTATAGGACAACCCGAAGAAATAGCATGACAAGTTCAAAATACAAAGCTCTTGGCTCAAGGAACAGGCAATAAAAAAAATCAGGAACTCTCTGTGGTTTTAATAAAATAATCTCTTACTTCTTACAGCTACAGGATTAAGACAGTTGAAAATCAAATTGTTTGATCCTGTAGGTTGCTGAAATATGCTGGTTGATCTTGTCAGGTCTTTTTAGGGAAGTTAAAATATTAATAGGCAAAACTGGAATCTTTGGAATTGTAACGGAGGAATATGAGAGGAGGCAGAGGATCCACACAATACCCTAACACCCCACATCTACCAAGACTCCCTTAGCAGGAGACTTTTTCCCTTGCTATTTCAGTGATTTCTTCCTTGCATGAAGACCCTATAATGACCCAGGATATGACATCAATCTTAAAAAGGAATGTGGTTTTCACCATGCTCTACCCAAATGTCCCATAATAGCTCTAAACACTAAATTAAGATGACACAAGTATGGGGCAAAAATCAGACGCTGGAGCAAAGGTTTAGTCACAGAAAGAAAATTAGAGAACATGTAGGAGAATGGTTTCTGAGAATACTAGACAAAGGAATAGAAAGCTGATCTGAAATTGGAGTGAATGCATCAACACCAGTGCAATTATCAGATGCTGGATTCAATGTGTTGGCATAAGCAACTGGGAGCAGTTCAAAATATTTTCTCAGTTATTTGACCAAAACCTGGCTTCAAAAGTGATCTAGAGTAAATGAAGTTGAGATGCCATAAACCCCTTAATATACAATATACAAAAAAAATACACAACTCAGAGACAGGAAGATTAGAGTGATTTTATTATGGTCCCTAAGAAAACTGGACAACAGAGGTGCCTGGGTAGCTCAGTCCATTGTGTCCAACTTCAGCTCAGGTCATGACCTCGCAGTTCGTGGGTTCAAGCCCTGCATCAGACTCTGTGCAGACAGGTCAGAACCTGGAGCCTACTTCAGATTCTGTGTCTCCCTCTCTCTCTATGCCCCTCCCTGACTCACACTCTGTCTCTATCAAAAATAAATAATTAAAAAAAAGAAAACTGAACATATTTTCCAACAACATACTGAAAAACACTTTATTTTTAAGGCCACCAGGATCCTGAAAATTACATGAAATTATAATTTCCTATATGCTAGATATGCCGAGAGGTCATTACTGTTGGCTTATTTCAGAAGAAATACTAAGCTCTCTATGACCAAGGCCAAGTGCTATCACTTACCTTCCAGAGGCAAGATAGGCTGGATAATGTGACAGGTGACAGGACCTGAGAAGTAACCATAGATTATTTCCCATGCAAAAGACAGAAGGTGTACCTCCATCCCCATCTTGCAGGGTTAGGTCTCCTGTCTGGTTCTGGGCCATAGTTTAGTTTGCAGGGTCCTGATCTTACTGTTCCCATAGGACATCATGGTTGGCCAATAAGGTGCCAAGTTCATGCTGGGAGATGCTAAATAAACTGGAACAGTCCCCTCAGTGCTTTAATGCCAGCAGGCAGGAAATATTGCCATGAAAACATAGGGGTCTTACATTTCAGCAGAGTCTCTGGGGGAATAATCTAGGCAACCTCAAGAGATACACTCTGAAGAGAAGGACAAGTAGCTCTTCCTACAAGCTACAATTTTAATACACCTTTTTAGATGACTGCATTAAAATACCACACCTGAACATGTTTCACTGGCCTGTTTATCAGAATACATAAAACTGACAACTTCAGTGTACTCTAGCCCCTATCATAATCACTTGGAAAGTTTGTTTATACAGATTTCTGGTTTAAACGTTTTGATGCTCCCTGCTCTAGAATCCCCAGTTCAGTAGCTCTGGAGAGTAGCTTAATAACTTGTATTTCTAATTAGTTTTCACATGATGTTGATGCCGCTGGTCCTAGAACCACTGTTTGGGAACCCCTTCCTATAAGCAGAGAAAGTTCTTCAGGTTGTTCAGATTCTAACCTAAAAATCTTTGCTACTTATTTTTTTAATATTTATTTTTGAGAGAGAAAGAGAGCATTAGAAGGGGAGGGGCAGAGAGAGGGAGACAGAGAATCTGAAGCAGGCTCCAGGCTCTGAGCTGTCAGCACAGAGCCCCATGTGGGACTTGAACCCACGAACTGCAAGGTCATGACCTGAGCCAAAGTTGGACACTTAATGGACTGAGCCACCCAGGTGTCCCGAATCTTTGCTGCTTATGATCTAACAGATCAGTAATGTGTAAAAAAATATTTATGGCAAGTTAAAATGCTGTATAGAACCTATGGCAAGCCAGGATTATAGAATCAAAAAGATGGTTCCAAGAGCTTGGAGATAAAACCATGCCCTCTTGAGCATTTAATAATTCTACCATTGCAAGGAAGCTCTGGGGTGCTGGTAATAACTGTGCATTTGGACCAAAGTCAGACAAGTAATTTTATTTAAGTTAATAAGGAACAGAGCACCGGGAGTTGATCCCAAACCAATGCCCTGAGTCAGTACCGTCTTCTTCCTCCCTAGGATTTTTCATGCTGGGCTTTGCTCAGGTTTGTAATAAGAGAACCGGTTTATATAGATATACTTGGCCCTGAAATCTTTTAGATTTTGAATAATCACAAAAGGTTTACATCCTTGAGGCCAGATAAAAGCTTTAGTGCTGGTTCATTTTGGGGTTCACTTTCCATACCTGTAAAACCACATTACATCTAGTAATTGCACCTTTGTCCTAGTCTACATTTTTATGAGTCTACTTCTTCAACATTCATATACCGTACATCCCCCAACAAAAATTCTTAGATTACCCATCAATATCTGCAATGCTTCTAAATGTTATGAAAGCACTTTATGTTTAATTCTTGCTGTGCCATAGTCAATAATAGTGACAAACTATAAAATGAAAAAAAAGAGCTATTTTTCCTGTAGGTTTCAATTGCATTAATTACCTTTCTCTAAAAGCTCCAGTGAGTTTTTCTATATTTGAATTTAAGATAATTTATACTTTTTCTTTTCCCACAGACTTCATATTTTAGAGCACTAAATCCATTACATTCTCTAGACTGCCACAAAAAACCTTCCCCACAAATGAGCTAAACAATGCAACAATGACACGCTTTATTCTGTGGGCTGTAAATAGTTGCTAAGTATTAACAAGAGCCTCAGATGTCTCGACTCAATAAAACTCAAGATAAATTCAGATGGTGACATTTTCCTCTGTAATTCTTTTATTTCTGTACCCATTTAAGTGATTTCCAGAGCATGTTAAATGTCATCTAAGTTACCTAAAGCTTGAGAAACTATTTTGAAGGGATTTTTTTAATGCAATTATACCTCTATTTGACAACACCATCTGCTGCCAGCATTTCACTTCATCAGCTTCCGGTTCAGTTAACTCCTTCATCACTGCAATTATGTGAATGCTGACAGCTCTTTTTAACATGGGCCAATGGGATTACCAAGTAGTATGGACATATATACACTTAGGAATCAAAATTATCATGGAGCTTTATTACACCAACTAATATTTGTTTCTAATACCTGAAGGTAATAATTTAGTAAATCCATTATCTATTAATTATGGCATGATTTTACTTCTGCAGTTTCCTGGGTTGATATGTTGGTTTAAGAAAGCCTAAAATGAAATACTATTACTTTTTGCAATATAACTACACTAACAAAAGTTTCTCTCACTTGACTCTGCAATATCGAGAAGTAAAGCAAAATACCATGCCATCACCCTCACGATGAAAACACTAAGTTCTCAATTCACAAAGGAGAGACAATACCCAAGTCCTGTTTTCCCCTAAAGCATCTTTTCAGACCAAGAGATTCTGAACCTTCACACAATCATAAGGGAGGATGCCTGGGCTTAAAAATCAAAGTGTTAAATATCACATATCTATGATTGGAAGGTATTGCCCTGAAGTAGCCCTAGTAAGGTCACATCCCTTAAGTACAAATAATGGAAAACCATTATTTCTCATAGACAGTTTCAGGAATCAAGATTACCTTGTACAGAGAGTTTGAGACTATACACTGAGAGAGGAGTGTTTAGCCATGACTTTAGCCATGACTTGGTAGCAGGCTTAATTCCAGAAGAAATTAACTTATATGCTTGAGAAAACTGTAGGTAGGAACATGGCTTTACCAGGGGAGTTTAAGATGCTCTAAGGTGGGTATCAGATACCAGGCCACCTTTGGCTGGTGGTGTATGACCAAGGACTGCCTTGGTACAAACGGACAAAGCTTACATCACTGAGAACCCCTCTCTCATTTAAACAAAATAACTATGACAAGAATATCTGAAGAGATGGTATGACTCAGAGAAATAGCTTAATTATTCATAATTTAAAAAGTATGCTATAGGGCTCTCAAATTATGGAGAAATAGACAACAACAAGGACCCTGTGGTATTGAAAAAAATTCATCACAAACAGGTGTCTTCCAGGTAAGAAATACCCAGGTCTCAAAAAAAAAAAAAAAAAAAAAAAAAAAAACTTAAGCTAACTGAATTCTCACCTATGTTTTTTGTTTTGTTTTGTTTTGACCGTCTTCCTGCTTTGCTTCAACATGACCAAATCTCTAGCCTGTACCGTCTGAGGCAATGGAGATCATGGCCATCTAATTCTCTCTTGGCCAAAACATCTCTAAAAGTATAACTCCCTAAGATGTGACATCCAGGTAGGGTTAGCCACTCTATTGTAATCACTGGAAATCTTATACAACACCATTAAGTGAACAAGAGCCTTGGCACCAGTGAGCCCTGAATTTAAATGCAAGCCACAACACATGATTGCCTATGTGACCTTAATTTTTTGAGCCTATTTTATCAAATATATAATATTCAACAAGGGCACACAATCTATAAGCCTTGATCAGATTTTGGTTTTTAAAGAAGTCTATTACACATTATTTAAGCAAGACAATTGGGGAAGTCTGAATATGGACTGGAGATTAGAGGATGTTGAGATATTGTTAATTTTCTTAAGATGTGATAATAGTAATATAGTTAGTTGGAGTAATGTTTCTATTTTTAGGACATGTATCATGTACACTTAGGGATAAGTATCATAAGGTCTGCAATATATTTTTAAATGGTTCAGCAAAAGGGTAAAAGGTAGGTAAGTGGAGAAGAGAGGGAAATGGGTGAAAGAGGAGAGAATGATAAAATAGTAACTGCTGATGTTAACAACTCTTGAAGCTATTCTAGTGGGGTACATAAGGTAACAATTATGAAAAACTGGACTGATCCTTCCCAAGAAGGATCATGACTTCAAAATTTTGTTCAATCCCATTTAGGCTAGGAAGCTACCACCCACATCTTGCACAGTGCACACTATTGATATTGTACTTCAAAATGTGTATCCTCAAGAAATGTATGCATTCACTGCTAAGATTCAAAACCAGGGATGTTCAGATTTAATATGCAAAAATGTTAAATACAGACTAAAATCACCAATTTCTCTTCATAGAGATCTAAATACATTTGTTAAAATAGTATAGCACTCTATCCTTTCTATCAACTTCTGGATATTCAGTCTATTCAACAGCCTAATATCCAACTTATTTTTTTAATTATTTTAAAAATAGTGATCACTTACATAGATTTCTTGAAAATGTATAATCTGCTTCAGAACAGAAAGGCAACTTAGGGGAAGACTGAAGCTTGCATACATTAGTCCCTTTAAATAAACCACAATGTATTCAACTTCAATAATACAATATAGGTAATTCATGAATGATGCATTCTTTGACCTTTTAGACTACTACATAACTGTGTATCAACAAGGCATTTTAATGTATCCTGATACCCTGAACAAAATATTGCTCATGCTCACTTGGTATTGGCCTGCCCCCCAAGAATGCTGACTGTATGCCAAGCTTAAGAAGTGTATATTAGATTTAACCAAGATAGAATATTGGGACACTTCATCTTCCTTCAGGGTGTCTAGACGCTTTCACAAAATGTCAACACCATCTTGAGTTGACATCCTTCTATTTCCCTATGGGGATATTCAATCCTTCCTAAAATTTTCGGGGCATAGCTACTGCTTTATTGTGGATTTTTACAACTTAATCACAACTGTAAGTAACTTATATATGCAAGCTCAAGCACATCATTGATCCGAAGAATATAGCACAGTCTTCATTAACAGCCAATCTATGACTGCCTCATTTTTAGTTTTCCTATATATACAGTTATACTTCCCCATTTTTATTTGTACTCCATCATTTATACTTTTATAAAGTTGTGGTAGTCATGTCACTCAAGTAAGGCAAAAAATCTTACCCATCATGGTCCAGTGGTATTCAGGTAAACTAGCACCAAACCAAAACATATTTATATTTGCAGTATTTGTCAATTTCTGTGGCGTGCATACTTCGCATTTAAAGACATCAACAGTCTAACCACCCGATCACAGAAATGCCTTTCCTAACCTGAAACAAGACAGCTCCAGTACCCAGTGGCCTTGACTCTACTATGCATATGAATTTATCAGTGCAAAAAGCAAACCATAGAATTTAAAAACTATTGTTCTTAAATATCAAAACCATATTTTAAATATTTCTACAACACCTGGGAAGACTCAAGCACCTCAATTCATACTCATTCAATCATTTATTCATTCTTTTACACAACAAGTATTTAATGAGTCTTTGCATCCCAGTATTATTAGCATTGGTAACCAATACAAAATCCCTGTGAATCATGGGAAAATCTGTCCTATATATACAAGATGTTTCTTCTTTCCTGTCAAGTTCCATATATGAAAGTAAAATATTTAAGTAGCCTCAACTTCAGTTTTGCCTTATGTAAAATAAAATATATTGGGACATGTCACAGAAGGATAAAATGGAACAGAATTGTATATATTTTCATGATATGGCCACAATATACCTCATGCAATATGCTCATCTACGATGTGATCTTTCCACTCAAGATCACATCATCAATATGTAAGGTCTTTGACCACCTCCTTTTGATTCTAGCAGAATTGTGATCTTCTTGGGCCAATACAATATGGTGTAAATGACACTGTACAGTAGCCTCTAACTGGGTTTTTATTACTTCACTTTTCCTCACATTCATCATCATAGCTGTCTGAACATATAGAAGACTTAATGGTTATATTGATACATGGCCAAAAGATATAGAAATCTTTTCTACAAGACTTCAAATGAATACCTATTAATTACTGAAATGATTCCACTTTTAAGGGACTGTTTGACACCTGACCCTAAAAGATTATGGAACAGTTTCAAAGTGCTAGTCCTTTGAGGTCTAGAGCTTCATGGGACAAGATGGTACATGCCACTTAGTTCACCACTATGACCATAGGGTTTAGCATTATGTATGGAAGTTAGTAGGCACTTGGAAAATATTTGGTGAACAAAAGAATAAATACATCCACCCAAGAAGCAGATTCCAGTAGAACAGACCTATACTGCTCAAGATAGGAATAATGCTTTGTTTCACTGTATCTCACTCCCTGAGAGCTCTCCTTGGTGCTGAAGGCTACACTTTGCCTGCAGTGCTGACACAATTATCTTACCAGTACATGGAAAATATGCCCCCCCCCACCCCCGCCGAGTCCTCATGAGTGGAAATGTGGTGTTTTTATTCCAAGGAGGTTTTTACACTGTTGTAATAAACCAACCTAATGTAACTGTACACATGTGAGGGAGATTGAACAATGTGACTTTTTTTCCCCCTCATTCTGAGAAAAAGAGAGGTAGCAAGCTGGGTGAATGCAGTATATAGTCAAGCACAAAAGATCAATGGCAAGAAAACCGAATTTTTCACTTCTAGTGTATACATAACTGACCAGAAAAGTGTTGTGTGTGTCTAAATTTGAATTTTGTAGTTACCTTTTCTTTCTTTGGGGAAAGTTATATACTCAGGGCCTTGAGTGACAGGCAACTAGCATTAAGGTATTTCTCTTATGTTCTTTGGTAGTATTTCTTTAGTTGTAAAAGGAGAAAAATCTTTGACCCCTCAACTAAAGAGTCAGGACTTTAGCCAACTCAAATTCTCTACCTGAGATAAAGCAAGTTCCTACTGTTGTTGATTAATACAAAGACATTCACACAAACAAAATGGACAATGTCATATAATTTATAGGGACGTGATTTTTTTTTTCTATTTAAACCAGTTAAAGTACCTTAAGCTACAATCCCATGCATGGATTTACACTTCCATCCCAAGCTCATGACTCCATCACCTTTACCACAAGTCTTCCAAAATCTCAAATCAAGTGCTCACCTTTGTCATATTATGAAAATATAGACTTTTAAGGCATTCAGTCAAGATTGTATAGAAAATCAGAAACACTAGTAGAGAAGGAGAACAAACACCAAAGGAAAAAAATAAAACACAGACTCTGTATCAGACAATGGAATTAAGGACACCAAGAGTAGTAAAAACATCCATTTAATGAATACACATTACATATCAGGAACCTTGCCTTTTCTCACATTATCTCATTTATCCCCACACCAAATATGTCAAATAGTCTCATAACTATCTTCAAAGAAAATGAGGCACAGAGAGATTAAATGATGTGTCCTTTTATCATATATCTAATGAAAAGGGGGCTAAGTTTCAGAACCAGGCAATCTGATTCTAAATTCTATGTGCTTCATCAGCCTAGCCATAAAGAAGCAACACAGAATTCAAATATTCAATATAGATAACAGTTTTGTACTGCATTTCCTTCTCTGATCCACCCAAGCAGTATTTAATTCCAAGATTAATGGGTTTACTGTTTTATGCATGTGTTTTATTTTTCTCTATAAAGATTAATTGGTTTGAAAACAGATCCAGGACTGCTCTGTACCCATACTAGTATCTAGAATCATATATGGTCCTTGATGAGTGCTTAATAAGTATTCAGTTAAATTTTTAACCAGCTTTGAGTTTAAATATTTTTTTCCATTCCAATTTTTAGGACTAGGACTCACTCAGAATTTTAAATTCCACAATTCAGATCAGGAAAAAAGCTGAGAGAATAGCTAGTTATTGAAAGAAGACATGACTTGTTCAAGGTCACACAGCCAGTCAGTGGCAAAGCTAGGAAAAAAATCAATGGGGGGATCCAACCACTTAGACAGGAGGTGAACAATTTCTCCTCCTGCAGATAAGGGAAGGAGAGTTGGGAGAGCATCAGAATGAAGAAGAAAATAAGTGGTTACAATTGGGAGCACTTGAGGAGAGACAAAATGGGGACCTGGAGGAAATGTTTGATAGCTGGCATGTCCCTGTCATGGAAGCAGTAAAGTAGCACAAGAAAATGACAAGCTAATGGGAGCCCTGGTGGGAAGCAGCTGGCACATGTTTTTCCTAAACTGTAGCTTAAATTATCATTGCCATTCCTGTCAGAATGGTCTGGTATATTCAGACAACAGCAGTCACCAGATTTCTAGTGTCCTGGGTGGAAGAAGAGGTAGGTCCTAAGCAAAGCTGAACCAATAAAGACAGCTGAGAGAGAAATCTTGGAGGGTCAGAATAGAAGATTTCAACATAGATTCCAGAGACGGGGGCGGGGGGGAACCACTGTATGGATATCACAGGAAAGCAGATATCAGCTTATCCCAGATAAGAATGTTCTAGCAACTAAAATATTCATCACCAGAAGGGATTGCTTTCCCTAAATGTCAGGAATATACTTAAATTTAAATATCAAGTAAGTTCTTATACTGTATTACTACTTTTAAATTGTTTTCAAATCCACAGATTCTAATACTTTAAATTAGCTCATACTATAAAGTGTATTCCAAAGTTGTCCAGAGGAATGCCACCAACTCTTGAATTTAAGGCCAAGTTCTAATCGTGACTTACCTTAGACCAAAGACTAAAGGTAATAACACATCCCACATTTGGCTATAGCACTTGATAGTTGATATAGCACTTCACTTTTAAGATCTCATGTGACCCCCCCCCCTACCCCCGGAACCCTAAGGAAAGCAAGGCAGAGGTATGACATTTCCTATTAGATACAAGAAAATGGGGGGTCATTCAGTTAGATAATGAGTTATGGAGTTCTCATTACAGAATGGGCACTTTCCTAAGCACTGGGAACACAGAAGTGGAAAAACAGTTCTAGACTAAACAATCCTCATGAAGTTTATATTCTTACAGAGAGAGACAGGCCATGAACAAAATAAATACATATTGCGTCTTCAGGGGATAAATGTCATAGATAACAATGATTCCAGGCAATGGAAATGAGTAGTAACAGTATGAGGGGCACGATTTTGTAAAGGGTGGTGAAGGAAAATCTGAGACCTTTAGGAAATGACAGAGCAAAACTTGAGGCTACCCGCCCCCTGCCAAAAAAAAAAAAAAAAAAAAAAAAGGATTGTAGGTAAGAGAAATGGGAAATTGGGAAACACAAAGGCTCCAAGATGAGGACATTTTTGGCACTGTCAAAGAATGGGAAGAAAATCAGTGTGGCTGGACTGAACTAGGAGGAGAAAAGTAGGAGAGTAGATCAGAGTGTGTAAGGCATTGCAAACCATGTAACAGACCTTTGCTTTGGGTGAGGTGAGAAGCCACTGAAGACTCTGAGCATAAAAACCAATGACTTAACAGTTTAAAGAGGTCACTCAAAATGCTATATAGAGACCAGAGGATGAACAAAAATATAAAAGTGCAAACAACTAGGAGGAATCTGCAAAATGCGTGCAAAAAAAAATGAGGTTTTGGAACAGGCCAGTAATAGTGGAGACGATGGGAAGGGATTGGGCTTGGGATTTATTCTGAAGGTAAAACACTAGAGTGAATGCTGGATGAATGAACATAATACCAGTCTTTCCATCCTGATATAACTTGCATAAAGCAACCACTGACCTTGGGCATGTCATTTAACTATGTATCATCTTCATCAATTTTAAGTGGAGACACTGGTAACACTAGCAAAATAAGTGCAGTACTTTTTCAGTTTAACACTTAAAAGAAGAGCATCCAGAGCTAGCACTTAAGTTTTTTAATGTTTATTTGTTTTTGAGAGACAGAGACAGAGCATGAGCAGGGGAGGGGCAGAGAGAGAGGGCGACACAATCTGAAGCAGGCTCCAGGCTCTGAGCTGTCAGCACAGAGCCTGACATGGGACTCGAACCCACAAACCACAAGATCGTGACCTGAGCCACCCAGGAGCCCCTGGAGGCTCTTCTTACAGACTATGGGAATAAGAGCATTGGAATTATATTGGTACACCATGCCTGCTTCTTAAAGATTTACAGATCTCTGCCTATTTAGAAAGATAACCCCTCCCATGACTACACACATATGCACTTAGAGGCACACCATTACACACAGAGTTCTCTACACACTCTTGGCATTGAAGTTGCTTGCTTTTGTCTAAATGTGTGTCTGTAATACTCAGAGTATCCCTAGGAGGTAAATTGGCTCCTGGAGAGACTGAGGCAATGAGACATGAAAGACTGGCCTATAGTCACTGAGATCTCGGTAGGAAATAGTTATAGTCTCATGTTCAGTATTATCCTCTCTTAGTCATTCAGCAGTGCTTTTCCTAAAATGCTCCAAAATATATTCATGAGGAGGGCCAGATGGATTCTACAAAATTGACATTTTTGGGTTTCAAAGTAACTGAGAGACAATTTACACATTCCATAAAATGAGGGGGCGTTGGACTTGACGACTGTGAAATGCTTTGCTGGTGGCAGTTTGCTTTCTATGCAATTAGAAATTGTTTTTATTGTTGCAAGTGAGATTTACAATCTGTACTTCTGAATACTGTTTCAAAAAATTATGCAGGCCCCAGTGCAATTTAGAGCTCATGTTAGCAAACTGGTAGGTGGAGATCTTCGCTGGGTGGTTAACTGCCTCTTCTATCCCCTTCTGTGAAAGCTTCTCAAGAGACTATACTCTCAGCAAAACCTTTATGCAAACTACAAATTAATTAAAATTTGTATCCAATTTGTTCCCTTCCATCTGGCTTTCCCTGTCTCATCTTTACTTCCTGCCTTCTTCCAGGACTTCTGGGTTCCACTGTCCAGAACAAACAACCCCCAAACATACCCACAAGTCTTTCCTAGGAGACTCTGACTGTTCAAAGAGGAGTCTGGACTGAGCATTTCTAAATCTGAAGGAATAGATCTTCAGTGTAGTGTCCCCTAGCCTTATTTGGAAATAGGGTTTTTGGAGATGTAATTAGTTAAGGATCAAGAGACAAAATCATCGTAGATTTAGGGTGGGACTTAAATCCAATAACTAGTGTCCTTTGAAGAAGAGGGGAGGGCACAGAGAAGGTCATGTGAAGATGGAGGCAGAGATTGAGTTATGCGGCTAAAAGTCAAAGAACACCGGGGACCGTGAAAAGGTAGAAGAGGCAAAGAAGTCTCTACAGCCTTCAGAGAAAGGATGGCCTTGTTAACATTTTGACTTCAGACCTCTATTATCCAGAACTACAAGAGAATAAACGTTGTGTTGTTTTAAGCCACCAAATTCGTGGTTTTTCATTATGGGAACTCTAGGAAACCAATACAGTGGTATTTGAGCCATCATGACACTTGCAAAAAAGGAGAATATCATGGGCAGGTGACCTTCGATGAGCCCATCAAATCACACCATTGTGTAGAGACCTACCTATATGCCTACATTCAAGGACTCACAGAAATATCTCTACTTAATAGTGTAACTTCTGTTGTCAGACTACCTGGAAGGAATCCCCCACTCCCTAAGTATGGGGCTTTGGGCAAATAACATCTATACTCTCTCGCTTCTCCATTTATATGATGAGGTTAATACTTTATGGTTCTCAAAAAGACACTGTGTAGATTAAATGAAAGGCTGCATATTAAACTCTTACAACAGTGACTATCACATAGTAAATACTCAATAAATAGATAATTTTTACTAAAAGAGGCTAGAAACTGACCTTTCAACTACTACTCAGCCTTGAGAAGTCACCTTATTGGAAGTGAAACATTATTAAAAAATGAATTCTTTTTTTCTTAAAGAAGTGGAATCCTTCTCTTTGTTCTTCTCAAACAATGGCCACCAAAGGACAACAAACAAAGGAGATATTCCCTAAGAACACAATCAAGAATCTGCAGATTAACAAAATAAAAAATAAATAAATAAAAGCTTCTTGCCTTCCAGCCAGGAGGCAAAGGGCCCCTCTGCTATCCCCTATAAATTACAGGTCAGTTTTCAAGGCAAGCTGCAATTCAAAGTTTAGGTACATAGACTGTATAATCTCTTTTTTAAAAATAACTGAAGTATGGGAAGCAATATTTGATAGCACATATGTCTATTCTGTGTTCCTGTCAGGAATATTTTTACCTTTATTATTTGAAATAACAATCTAAGCAAAAATTTAGGAAAGGTAATGAAGTCAAGAGAGTCAACATGTATCAGGTTATAAATACTAAGAGTTGAGGCAAACTTTGTGGTCAAAGTTTCAGTTGGGCAGAAACAAACACAGAAACTAGTAAGGAAAAACAAAGGAAGACAGAGCCTATGTCAATGCCCAGACTACTTTAGGTTGTCCAGTGAGAAAATGTTCTCGAAATACAGCCTTTTGAAAGTTGAAGCAGGGAAACCACTTCAACTTCAACTCCTGTTTTCAGAGAATATGCCCTATACATCATATCAGTACAGTGCTTAGGACATAGCTGGTCCTAAGGAAATGTTTCCCAAATTGAAATGAGTTCCTATGAGAGTAGACATCAAAGTCAGACACAGAATATAACACCTAAATATGGTGACTCTAAGTCAGACACAGAATATAACACCTAAATATGGTGACTCTAACCAATGCCTTTGCTGCTTCACTCAAAAAGAACACCTCATTCCCCCTTGCTCTGGAGCGAGGCTAGGCTGGCTGCTATTGGAGTTCTGTAGTAGGATAGTCACACTGCTCACTCACTGGTCTTTAAAACGATCTTCTGCTTCTAGTCCCACAGAACTAGATGGATCACACTGTGCAGCTGTCTGGGTTCCCGCAGTAACTTCTCAGAGCATGAGCTCTGCAGACATGTGTGTAGTCAGAGGCATGGCCTTAGGGTATGGTGCCTGACTCCAACTGGGGCTCTGACTGGCAGAAACCCTTTCTTGCCATATCCTATTAAGCATAACCTGTAAGTGATGCTGTTGTAACTGCTTCAGAGGCCAGATGGGATGTCTGTAGCTGGCACAAACCTCTATCCCCAGGACTCCGCTAACTCGGAGACTGCTCTGGGCCTGGCAACATGGGCAGTTCTTTATTCAGTGAGCTCAACCGTGTGAAGCCAATGCTTATGCAGATAATCAGCATCTCTCTACTTTCCAAAGCGGCAAGGGAACAGTCTCTCCTCACCTGCCTATCCTGTGATGTTTATCATATGTAGAACTTCCCCTGATCATCCCTGAGTCTAATTTCACTGCATAAAGTGACAGGCTAAGAAATGCATGGGAAGAAGCCTCTTGCCTTATCCAACATAATGCCATCCAAGACAGGTGGAGGCGTCCCCACTTGAGAATCTATAAGAAGTCAGCCATCATCAGGGCCTCACAGACCTGTAGTGTGGTATGGAACAGGGCCTGGGAAGTGGCTCATGCTCAAAGATCCCCCAGTGGGCCATGCAGGGCACAGGCATGCTGCTCCCAGAGCTAGAATGTGAAGAAGTAGTAGTTTCCCTCACTCGGCAGAAAGTAACTGATGACCACTGGCACAAAGGCTTCAGTGACTTATCTTAGCTTGCCTGTTTCTGTTCAAAATCTTATTACAGCTTGATTTGTCTCCAGACTTTTGATGCATTTAGAATTCAGGGAAAGGTAGGTGACTAGACCTACCCATGAGTCAGATGACTTGAGCAAACTTTCCCTGAGTGATAGATGATTCACTGGCACTTTTGCCCAGACCACGACTGAGGCTGGGGACCTGTAGCCATCCTTGTAAGCAGACTGGTTTCATTCTTTGTAATCAGACTTGTAACCAACCAGCTCAGGGCATCATTGGACAGGACTCCTCAGAGCCATCTGCTTTCTGCTTGATGTGCAAACCCAGTTATACACATTTGCCTACTGCTTTGCTGTACCTGGGGCCAACTACCATACTTCTCTCCCTCTTGAGCTGCTCTTCCACTGAGAACAGCCTCCAGCCACCCAAATCCTACCCCTTCAGTTAAAAGGCACTAAATCTGGGATGCCTGGATGGCTCGGTCAGTTAAGTGTCAGACCCTTGATTTCAGCTCAGGTCATGCTCTCACAGTTTGAGTTCAAGTCCTGCATCGGGATATGCACTGACAGTGTGGAGCCAGCTTGAGATTCTCTCTCTCCCCTTTCTCTCTGCCCTTCCCCTGCTCACTTTCTCAAAAGTAAACATTTTTTTAAGTACTAAACCCATACTTAGCAGAGTGAGGGTGGCTTGTCAAGACCCCAGGATTTACACTCTTGTAATGAACACTAAGCCTAGATAAACTAGTTATAAGCTATTTATCTATTAGTGTGGATTCAGAGAGCCTCCTTCCAGGTGCCAGAGCTTTCAGCAATAAAACTTGAATGTGACGCACAATATTTCAAATGTGCTTCCTACTCTAGGTGGAATATAAAGTTAGATTTTGGCTTTTTTTTGTGGGGGGGTCTTATTTTGTTTTTAGATTTCTTTTGGTTTGACTAGGTGATCCCCGGGCAAAACTGTATTGTAATGGAAGTTCAAGTTTGAGAGGAAAGAAGGTTGCAGAATGGAGACCCACTTGCCTACAGCCAGAAAACCATGCTTCCCTCTGCCCAAGAATCCACCTAAAAATAGTTATTCCACAAAGGTCCTACGGAGTTCCAGGTGCCCTTGCTTGGATATTCTTCATCCAAACACCATGAGTAGCTGTGATTCTTTTACCTCTGGATAGCTTCCCTTCTTCAAATGCTGGTGGGGGGGGGGGTATTCGCTAACTTAAACTTCAATTCTCCAACAATAGTTATGTGGCCTAAGGCCAAAGGTAAATGGCACTGTCTCCAAAATAGCCTTTTTAGACTCTGGCACTTTTTGATCTCTTTGGTCTGAAGATGCTCTGATAACAGAAACCACGCATGGGTCAAGCTTGGTAAAGGGAGATTCACTCACATGGTCACAGTTTCAGCATCCAGGCAAATGCAGGCTTGAGCCAAATGCACAGCTAGCTCGTGGCCCCAGTTCATCTGCTGGGATGAGAGGAGGGCAGTGGACATGAGCACAGAGGAGACACGACTCCTGAGCACGGGGTACCACGTTAACCACATTTTGCCCCCTCCCCGGTGGTGCACAGCTTTGTCCCAGCACATGTGCGGGGAGACAGGTGTACACTCATCTGAGGTTTGCTTACAAGACCCTCTGGGCAACTTGAACTGGAAATGATCGATGGAGAGGGAACATGAGACAGAGGTCAGAACAAACGGGAAGAAAAGGGGGAGATAAGAAGATGAGGAAAGAAGAATAAAAGGATTTCAATGCTGACCAATCTTCTTGTCTAGCTCCTCCCCAACCCACCCTTTAGACTCTAGAGGCATGCCCTATCTAAAAACTGACCTGGGGAAAGCTACCACCATGTCACAACAAGGCTTGCTCTGTTAACTCTCCCACTCAGCATCTGCAGGTCAACCCAATATGTTATTCTTTACACTTAGTGCTTCCACACATTATTTTATAACACCCTGTTAACAACCTTGCAGGTCACACGGGAGGAAAAACGATCTCTTTTAAAGAGGAGGAAACCAAGTCAGAGATAGAAGTTCTTGCCAACACCACACAGTTGTAGCAGAACAAGGAATAAAACCCAGGTTTCCTGGCTCCAGCCTTCATGTTCTTCATAGAGAGCCAGAATCTATGCAGGAGTCCTCAGGATGCAGTCCTCAGTCACTGCCATTTGTCTCAAGTTCTGGCTTAGACCACAAAGGTAGCTGCTATGTTGCCTGTCACCGTGAAAAGGGGTAGACAAGGCAGAGCAGCCACGTCTTCTCTAGCCCTCATCTTTAACTGGTTATTAGAATGGTTATACTATCACTGGTTCAAAGAGAAATACACTTCTTTATGAAGGTCTTGGATAAAGGCAGTACAGAGGTATATGTGAAGGGAACACGTTGGGACTACAGCTAAAAGATCCCAAAGATGGGCAGTCAGGGAAGGACCCTGTTTTGAGGAAGGGAAAGAATATAAATGCCCAAGAAGGACCTCAGTGTTCTGCCTCTGATTTTGGAAAAGGACCAGAGCACATCCAAGTCCTTCCCCCCTCCCCTGTCTCCAGGACCATGAGCATGAGTTCTCTATGTACTAAGTTTTTACACTTAATTCAGCATATTCAGTATTGCAGTTATATTTAAACATAAAAGTCCTTACTACATTTTTTATATTAGCATACTATGTAGTGTATTATTATACTACAAGGATACCACAGGGTGTTTATGCCAAGGTCTCCATGTGGCCTTGGGAGTTAGACAAAGATGAGCTCTCAGTGGAGGTGGAATTACTGGACTCCAATTAGCTGTGTATCCATGGGCCATGCACGTCTGCCTGTGGACATCAGCCTCATCATCTCTAAAATAATTAGACTCAGTTTACAGGACCTCCTGCAGTCTAAGATTCAATGATTCCATTATACCTTGCCCCTCCACTCCAACAGGTGTGCATAGCACAACAAGAAATAAGCCCCCTTGCTACGGACAACCCCACCCATAGTGCCTCAGTAGACTAGAAGTTTGACTCTGGGA
The DNA here is from genome assembly GCA_028646485.1 of Cryptoprocta ferox. NCBI lineage: Eukaryota > Metazoa > Chordata > Mammalia > Carnivora > Eupleridae > Cryptoprocta > Cryptoprocta ferox. Next base: position 65,551,376 of record CM053566.1, on the reverse strand, counting down.
AAGGTAACCCCTGCCTCCCCATCCTGCTCCCTCTCCCCCTCTACTTTTCCCATCCACCCCTGTCTCCAGGCCTCAGCTTCCTGGTCACAGTGGGGAAACTCCCACCTACCAGCTGGGATGGTTTTATTTTTGAGAAAAGAGAACAGCTGGGTGATTTTAAAGATGGAACTTAAGACCCACTTAACTAGCCAACTCCAGTTGTCAGGCCCCGAAGCTGCATTTAAGGACAGGAGTTGTGGATGTGACATGAAAGCAAAGAGGCCCAGATGCTTTGTTTCCCCCCAGCAGGAGAGACTGCATACTTTATGAGATTTTTCCAAAGAGCTTCTGTTGGATTGCTTTGGTCTTATTCTTCTCTTTATAAAAGGTATTCACTACTGTCTGGTCTTTTGAGCATTTTGGCTTTAGGAAAAAAAGAGGGTCAGCAAGTTAACAAATTAGTCATGTTCCACCTGGCCAACCGATCAAAAGCTAATTTTACTCAGTCTCAGCCTAACCCATCTCTACATCCTGATATGTATCTAAATGATGGAAAGCTCTGTTCAAATTCATAAAATATTTTACAGAGGAGTAAAACAGATCTTATAGACCCATTTCTCATTAAAAAGGTCAATGCGGGGAACATCTGATGCTATATAACTGTCTGATTCAATTTAGCAGGTCAAGCCTGACTAATCCTATCTTCTGATTGGGGTGAATTCATTTCCCCTGAAAATAATTTTCCCACAAGCTGCCCGATTATGTACTCTAAACCTATATTTTTACAAGACATTACTAGAATGTTGATCAAACCTAACTCATCCATTAAACAAAATGGAGGTAAAAAAAAATCAACAAATGAACACTCAGAAGCCATAAGCAATGAATTCTAAACCCCATTAGAAATTGGAGAGTGTCCTCATCCAAAGAGCACAATCTGAAAGAACA
>CM053566.1:65514866-65550349 GCA_028646485.1 Cryptoprocta ferox | reverse complement strand
GAAAACCTTTCCTATTTGAGCCCTAATTAAGATTTCAGAGTTTTATATTTTGTTACATCCAATAGTATGATTCTTTGATTCTAAATTTAAACATTAATTATGTAGACAAACTTCTAATGCTCTCAGTATTTAGGTCTCTATCCCCAAGGTCACATGCATACTCCCCTAGTTAACCCTAAAGTCATCTTTGAGGATGCATCATAATCCCTCATTTTAAACTGCTGCTTTCAGAAATGTGTATCTTTCTCCTTTTAACTATTATTCATCCATAACTCAGTGTTCTGAGTGAAATGATATAATACCCAAAATAGGATATCTAGCATACTCCCCAAATATCCCAATTTCTCTTTCTGGGCAGAGAGAGGATCACATGTCTCTGCCCTCTTGAATTAGACATGATCTTACAGTATGCTTTAGCCAATGAAATGTGAAAAGTGACAATAGAACTGGCTCAAAATTTTCTGCATTATTTCCCGCTCTGCCATGGCTATCAGCAATATGGTAGCCAGTGGCTGATCCATCACCCTGGGTCCAGGAGCAGACAAAGCAGAGCCCCAACCCAACAATCAACATGGACCATGAGCATGTAGTGAACATTTGTTTGGTTAAGCCATTAAGATTTAACAGATAAAACTCCACTACAAAAAGACCATCACTTGGGTAGGCTGTTAGAGGTGGTAGAGTAGGCATCAAGCAAGAAGTGCATATTCTAGTTATTTGAACCAGAAATACTATGTTAAGGACTTGAGTAAATGCTTGCAAAGCAATAACATAAGAGCAACAAGGAAGTAGTCTTTGGATGTTGCAAAATCAAGTACCTGAGACAGATCAGGATGGAGTCCAGAGAAAGGCCAACAATTAGGGAGAGACTAAATAGTAAAACCATAGCAGCTGAGTCACAAGAGTAGGTTTAGGTACAAAAAGAACAGATTCTAAGATGTTCAAGAGGCAAATTACAAAAGGAAGCCCAGACTGAATGCAGAGAACAAAGCAATCCCACCCTGGGTGTGTTTCACCATCACATTCTGCCTGTTTTGCAGCTTTACCAGGCCTCACTAAAGCAGTCATAATTTTTGGTTCCTTTCTGTCAGCTGTAACCCAGTGAGCAGTTTTGGGAAGCAGCCAGGCATAAAACTAGCTAAAAGGAGGCAAATCAAACTCATCAGAAGATACTTTCTTGATTACTAGCCTAAATATTTCTTATCCTTACTTTGTGTTTTATAACAATACAACAGCATTAATTCCCACCACCAATGTCAACACCATTAATTGCTGTAAGTTAGGCAAAGAAACACCATTAATTCCTAAAGTCAAAACAGAGGAGCAACAAGATGTAAAGGCACTACTTTTCTTACCAAAGTCATCACCAAGGACAAGACAATGAAGGGGGCGTAAGCTGCCTCTGTCAGCAACTTCCTAGTTGCCATCCTGTAGCATCTGTGGCCCACTTCATATTTTCCAACCTATGGATCTGTGAGAACTATAATCAGGGTTATGATACAGTTTGTGAAAGGAAAAGTCTTGGGGCAGATGTATAACTGATATTTTTGCATCAGACAAATGTAATTAGTACTAAGTTCCAAGGCCTACAAAATGAGGTCATATTATCCTGAATTGCAGATTCTCCCACCTGCTTCCCATGCAGCCTTGAAGGTGTAACTTTCCATTACTGCCATGGATTCTCAGTTCCTAAAGAATAGTTCTGTGAACCAGAAAATAAGGCCACTGCTAGGGCTGCCTATTGGAATCACATGGGGGAACTTCTGAACCCCTTGCCACCCAGTCACACCCCACGCAAATTGTTTTAGCATCAATGGGAGTGTGACCCAGGCATCAGTATTGTTTATATTGTGTTTATAAGCTTCCCCCTACCAGGTGATTTTTTTTTTTTTTTTACAACCAATTTGGGGTACTTCCCCCCTCCAAATAATAATAAATCTGATCTAACTGGTGTAGGGAGCAGACTAAGTATCAGGATTTTCTAAAAGGTCCCACAGGTGATTCTAGTGTGTTACCACACCTGAGGAACATTCCTACAGAGAACATATATAGCAGTTGGAAATGTTACCTCTATAAACCTTGCTTCTGAAGAGGAGGGATAAAGGCCCTTAAGATGGTCATAAAAACAAAATGTTTGGATTTATTCATTCCAAACATTTACCAGCATATAAGCATTGGTCAAACACTAGTCCTAAAGGATGCAAAACACTAAAAACCAAAATCCTGGAGCTCAGAATCCAGCTAAAGTACTATAAGTGATATAAAAGGAGTAAACAGTAAGTATTGCAATAAAATACTTCCTCTTTCTGAGAGAGGAGTCAGGATAAGTTTAACCCAAATAGAAGATGCCTCGGTGTCTAGAAGAATCAGTACTAGTAAACCTGTTAAAGTATGGCATTCCAAGCCATAGGAACAGGATGTACAAAAGCAATGCACCATATCTTGCCCAAGGCAGTTTTGATTCCAAGTACAAAAACTGACTCAGAACTATCTCAAGCAAGAAAGGAAATATACTGTGTAAAAGAAAAGTAGGAATAAGTCAGGAATCCCAAAGTAAGTAACCATTAACTTTAATAGTCTCCTCTCTTCTATCTGAACCAGAGTATTTTTTCTAGTTCTTACAATGGTTGAAGACTGTCCCAAAATGGTAGTCTGCTCCCAAGTAGTCATATCCTCACTTCTAGCTCTCAGTAAAAAGTAACTGATGTCTTTGAATCTTGAGTCTGAATTCCAGGGAAAGAGAATACTATTTGTCCAGCTTAGGTCAGGTGTCTACTCTTGATCCAATAAGTTACAGCCTGGGTCATAATACAAACATGGCTATCAGGGCTTTACTCCTCTTGAGAGAGAGGAGGATAGTACTCAGTTCCTTATTGAGAGTTATAAGTAAATACCCCAAAAGCTGTTTCACGCATATGTGAAACAATAAGCCCAAGTTAGAGTCCTAAAAGATGGGAAAAACGCTTGAGCATAGACTGCACAGTGAAAATGAAATTGAAGAAAAATTGACCTCAATGAAATATTACTAAATCAAATCCAGGAATATATAAAAAAATAATATATCATGACCAAGAGGGGTTCAATCTAAGAATGGAAGACTGGATTTAATTTTTTAATCAATATATATAATTTTTCATATCAGACTGAAGAAAATCACGTGATCATTTTAGTAGATGGAGAAATATTTTGAAAAAATTCAATATCTGTTCATGTTTTTAAAAATTTCAGCAATTTAGGGATTAAAAGGAATTTAATCAACCTTATAAAAGTAATCTACAAAAAATCTACAGCTAAAATAATTAGTTATGAAAGCCTGAATGTTCTTTCCCTCAAATGGGAAAAAAGACAATGGTTTCTGCCTTACCACTCCTATTCAAGTTCATACTGGAGGTTCTAAACAGTCCAGTAAAAGAAAAAGAAAGGCATACAGAATAGAAAAGATGAAATAAAGCTATCTCTTAATACACGACTATTATCTATACAGAAAATCACAAGGAATCTCCAAAATAGAATCTCCAAAATAAACTACTAGAATTAAAAGCAAATTAAGCAATGCGGCAGGAGATCAATACATAAAGTTCAATTGTATTTCTACTGGAAATAATTAGAAACTGAAGTTTTAAAAAACAATACCATTTACAAAATTAAACAACATGAAATAGCTTAAGGATAAATCTAACAAAATATTTTCAAGGTTTGCATTCTGAAGACTCCAAAACATTGATGAGGGGAAAAGAAGAGTTAAATAAATGTATGGACTATGTTCATGGATCAGAAGGCATAGTATCATTAATGTTAATTATTCCCAAATTTATCTATAACCTCAAAGCAATCCCAATCAAAATTCTAGCAGACATTGTTGTAGAAAGTAACAAAGTAATTCTGAAATATGTAGAGAAAAGCAAAGGAACTAGAATAGTCAAAATTATTTTGAAGAAGTCGAAGAACATTCATTTGTATTATTTATATTTACCATAATCAAAATAGTGTGGTATTGATAAAAGTATTTAGACCAATAGAACAGGAGAGTCTACAAACAGAAGTGTGTGTGTGTGTGTGTGTGTGTGTGTGTGTGTGTGTGTGTGAGAGAGAGAGAGAGAGAGAGAGAGAGAGAGAGAGAGAGAGAGAGAAAGAGAGAGAGAGACCGATCAAAGGTCCAAGACAATTCAATGGAAATGAGTAGCCTCTGCAATAAATGTTGCTGGAATAATTGAAGTTTATATACAAAAAATAAAACTCAATACATGCATTGAACTTTGTACAAATGTACAAATGTTAACTCAAAATGGATCATTGAACTGAAAGTAAAACTTTCAAACTATAAAATTTCTAGAAGAAAACAAAAAATATTTGTGTCCTTGAATCAGCCAAAGAATTCATAGATATGATACCAAAAGCATGATCCATAAAAGGATATTATTGGCTCAATTTCAAAACTAAAACTTTGTCATTTGAAAAGCACGGTTAAGAAAATGAAATCAACCTACAAACTGAAAGACAATATTTGTAAAACACATCTGCTAAAAAATTATATCCATTATAAAGAATTGTCACAACTCAATAATGTCAAAACAGTTTTTTAAATGGGTGAACAATTTAAATAGGTGAAAAACCACAGTGAGATAGGATTACACATCTATATTCAAATGGCCAAAAGCTTACATATGAAATAATTCTAACTGCTGATGTGAATGTGGAGCAACTGGCATTTTCATACACTGCTGGGGAGGGGGGGCGGTGTAAAATGGTACAGCCACGTCAGAAAAGTTGACCTTATCAACAGTTTACATACCATGGCAAACAGCTAAACGTACCTTAAGACTCAGGAATGCCACTCTTGTTTACCCACAGGATATACAAATATAGGTCAATCCCCACACTAGAATGTGAATGTTTATATCAGCTTTATTTGCACTAGAAATAACAAGCATATATTGGTTTCTGTTGCTGTCCACACATAAAACAAGACAATGCAAACTGAGTGGCTTTAGTTTAAAATGCACGTATTATCTCCTGACTTCTGTGGATCCAGAGTGTATCCTGGGTTAGCTGCGTAGGTTCTCACAAGGCCATACTCAAGGTATTGGCTGGACTGCAATCTCACTTGAAGGGCTGACTGACTGGGGAAGAATTCACTTTCCAACTCACTTTGATGGTTGGCAAAATTCATCTCCTTGCTTCAGTAGGACTGAAAGCCCCAGCTTTTTGCTGCCTGTTAGTGAAAGGCAGGCGTTAACTCCTAGAGGCCACCCTCAGCTCTTCTTCCTTTGGACTTTCTCAGTAGGACTGCTTATTTTCCCAAGCCAGCAAAGTCGGTCTCAAAAAGGATTTTTCTATTAAGACAGTCTTATAGAAGATAACAGTCAAGAGAGTGACACTGCATTACCTTTATATTTTATTGGTTAGAAACAACTCACAGAGGGGAGGTGAATCAAAGGCAAACACAAAAGGCAGGGATGAGAGGAGCCACCTTGGAGTCTGGCCACCATACCCTATGTCCATCAAGTAGAAAATGCGTAAGCACACTGTGGTATATGCACATATATACTAATGGAGTGTGAAGTGTATGTAATAGTACTCAGCAATAAAAAAGAATGAACTAACATCTGCAAAGCACGGGCAGTTCTCAAATGCATCAAGCTAAATGAAGACAGCCAAAGTCAGAAGGTTACATGCTGAATTATCCCATTTATATTATTGTAAAGAAAGGGCATTATACAAGGACAAATAGAGCAGGGGTTGTCATGGGCTCATGGTGTTGGGAGGGGATTGACTGCAAAGAGGCATGAAGGAACTTTTCTGAGTAATGGAAATGTTCATCTTGATTATAGTAGGTAGTTACACAAATGGACACAGCCTTCAAAACTCATGAGGTTGTGGGCCTAAAGGGTAAATTTTACTACATATAAATTATACCTCAATAAACCCGACTTTAAAAAATAGTTACAAACAGAGAGGGAGGGAGGCAAACCACAAGATACTCTTAAATACAGATAACAAACTAAGGGTGGATGGGGGAGTGGGGGAAAGGGAAAATGGGTGATGCGCATTGAGGAGGGCACTTATTGGGATGAGCACTGGGTGTGGTATGTAAGCCAATTTGGCAATAAATTATATTCATAAAAAAATTAGTAGCAGAAGCTGGAAGCAAATAGGAAATCTCCTTTAGACCTGGCCCCTGGGACATGCCCTAGTGGGAAGCCCAGGAGAAATTTAGTAGGGCCAATGATATAAGCTATATGTACTATTCTAATATTTACTCATAGGAAAATTGCTTATTTTAGGTGACTTTTGAACGTTGGAAGTTTTTCTTCTTGATTTATTTTATTGCTTCAAGGAAAACACAGAAGCACTAAGGAAAAATGGAGACCATAAGAAAATGTTGCCCATATCCAAGTAAAGATGGAAAGAACACCAAGTGGGAAAAGGTAGAAGAACACTCCAATAAGAAAAAACAAAAGGTCTTCAAAGGAGAGCCACAACATAGGTTGGGGGGTGACAATAGTGCTAAAGAGGTAGTCATGTCCTTGCCTGATGGCTGAGGTCACACTCCAGTTCCTAAACCTGGAAGTAATCTAAATCTCTTGATGTTGATTCAAGTTCACTATTGGTTGTTTCTCTTTCTCTTGTAAGATGGTGGTGAGTGCTTACAGGTAGGGACACTGCCCATGTACTGTTAAAGAAAAGGACAGGCTGCTCCAATTTTCCAGCTGGTCTTAGCACACTGTACTGAAAAGGGGCTTTGTCAACCATCTAGTTCATCCCCTTTGTCTCCTAGAAAAGACAACATTGGTACAAAGGCACATGCAACACACTCAGGTAGTCTGAAGAACCAGTTGCCAAGTGTTGCCTGGTGGGTAAAGCACGGATCCAGTGACCCTGAGGAGTCCTCGGTGGTCATAAGAAAGCTTCCACCAGCTGGGTGAGCTTGAACAAGCCACTGGCCTCTGGCCTCAAACTCCACATGCATAAAAAAGAAGCTTGGCTCCTTTTGAAAATTACGAGGGTTCCTTCTGGATCTAAAATGTAATCACTTGAATTATTTCTTTTTTTTTTAATGTCTTTATTTTACTTTTTGAGGTGGGGGAGGGGCAGAGAGAGAGAGGGAGACCCAGAATCTGAAGCAAGCTCCAGGTTCTGAGCTGTCAGCACAGAGCCCGACACAGGGCTTGAACCCACGGACTGTGAGATCATGACCTGAGCCAAAGTCGGATGCTTAACCGACTGAGCCACCCAGGCTCACCCTTGAATTGTTTCTTAGTGGTCTACCTATTCTTTGGCCTTTAAGATCTCCATCCTTAAGACAACTGAAACAGAAAAATCTAAGTTCCCATTCAATATTATATATTCTACCAAAAAGCTTAGGGGTATGGGTGGGGAAAATTTCATGATATCTAAGCAAATAAACCAGGGTGGAATTAAGAAGTAGGAAGTAGTGATCCATACACATTTTATAATTAGAACAGCCAGTAAAATGTTACGTTATTAGTGATTCATCAAGGAAAACGGTTGGCAGCTAGACCAATTTGGAGTACTCTTATTAATTATGCATATTATATCCACTAACCATACTGCTGCAGGTACAGGGCACTCTATTAATCCAATAACCATACACATTAACTGTTCTCTATGAATCAGAATAAAAGTAACACCAGACTAAACAAAGATACCATGAGAATTCAGAAGTAGATTAGGATTCTGATTCACCATTTTTCTTCCACTTGAAACGTTTTCATCTATATTTGAGTGGTCATTACACACCTGTCTTTATGGTAGGTATATTACAGGATTTCAATTTTCTAGTTTCTTTGGACTTGCAAACACCTTTAAATATATTTTTACTTTTTAATTGGGACCATTCATGTGTCTACTATGGAAGTGAGATTTTGCTCTATTTTCCGGAAGTGCCATGAGAAGCAAGCAAGCATTCCCTTATGTTCTGGTTACTCTTTGATAATGTATTAAACATTTTTATCCAAAATACCTAAGTTCCTACTTCAAAAGAAGCCTTCATGGGAGAAGGCACCTGGGCGGCTCAATCAGTTAAGTGTCTGACTCAGGTCATGATCTCCTGTTTCATGGTTCTTGAGATCAAGCCCTGTAACTGCTGCCTACTTGGTACCTCTTCCCCCTACTTGCACGCACATGCGTGCTCTCTCAAATAAACATTGAAAAAAAAAAAAAGAAGCTTCATTTTAAAAATATTTTCTTTCTAAATAAGACAAAAACTGTCACTTCAGATTTCCCCTTGGATACCTCCTCAAGCTAACAGTTTGTACTTGTGCTTCCTTTCGGGTTGGCTTCATTCCTCCGGGCTGTGCTGACATTTGCTTTTCATGCAGTGGAAAGTCTCACTCACTCAGTCTGGTTTCGTTGCCTCCCACACCAAAGCCCTGCAGGCTGATGCCCATGAAAGTTACAACTGCTGTTAAGTAACTAGACAGATGCCACTTCCCAGGCTCCTGCTACCACCCCAGGGACAGGCTACTTAGCAGCTGCCTGCACTTCCTGAAATGTCTGAATGTTGCTCCTTTGCCTGGCCTTGCTGGTGACTTCCTGGGTAAAAGCACTGTCAGTGTCGTGGAGACACTGATCCCTGGGAGGCTCCACTTCACCCCTGCCCTCACTAAGGCTATGGAAGCTTTCAGCAGCCTCTTCCATACACAGGCTGCCCCTCCTCCCACCAGAAGGCCACTTAGTGTTTGGAGAAGTATCTGGGGGAGTGAGGGATGGAAGTGTCCCTAAAACGCTATACAAAATTCTAAACTGTTCCTTTCAATGTTTGAAGCCTTAGTACATCCCTGAACACACACCAGCATGGCTACTTAAAAAAAATAAAACTAGGGGTGCCTGGGCTGCTCAGTCGGTTAGGAGTCCGACTTCGGCTCAGGGCATGATCTCATAGTTCATGGGTTTGAGACCCGTGTCGGGCTCTGTGCTGACACCTCAGAGCCTGGAGCTTGTTTCGGATTCTGTGTCTCCCTCTCTCTCTCTCTGCCCCTCCCCCACTCATGCTCTGTCTCTGTCTCAAAAATAAACTGTTAAAAAAAGTTAAAATAAAAAGCCTTCCCTTCAAAGGAGCACTGCTCTTTCCCTAGTGCAACTCCTTGGAACTCTCAAAATCTTGTGGTCTTTGAACCTGTTTCTTGGCATTTAAATGATTACAGGTCTACTTTGGGGGAAAGTATAAATAAGACCAAGCCTCTTCTAGAATTAGTTCTAATAAATGATGTCCTAGAAGGAACATAAGGCTTGAGCTAAAAAGACCCATGTTTGATTCCCATCTGTACTTGTAGCCAAGTGTACATATTGGGGAAGCTCATTTCATCTCTCTGGAACTTGGTAAAATGTGGAACAGGACTGCTGTGAAAATTACCATAATGCCAGAAACACAGTAACACCTGATAGATAGGCCAGGTCTGAAAGCACATGTCCTGACCAGCCTGGTTGCAAAGGGACCTGTCTAGCCCGGGTCCCATGCCATTCTTTGCCCCTCCCTCTCATGTGCAAAATTCATGGATGGCCTTATAGGACAAGATATTGCTTTATGTGTATATGTTTCTCTTCCTTCACTGCACTGTGATCAGTTTGATCTGTTGTTGGTGTTGTTGTTCTTTTTGTTTATTCCCCATTGCACCAAGTGCGATCCTGGCACCCAGCAGGCATTCAATAACACTAATTGGTTCATTGATTAAACTTGAATTTTAACACCATCTCGGCACCTTCCTGAATCAGAGAAACCCTTATGCAAACACTAAAGTCATTTACCAGCAAACATAAGTTTTTAGGGGATCTTTGCTTCTGCACCAAGAGCACTGACCCTGGAATGAGAACATGTGGATTCATACTGTGGCTTTGTCTCTTACTGAGTGACCCCTTGCACAAGCTCCTCAAATTGAGCTTCAGTTTCCTCATCTTAAATGGAGGCAGTACACACCACCTATCTCACACCTCATCTTAAATGGAGGCAGTACACACCACCTATCTCACAAAACTGTTGTGAGGATTAAATAGAGGGGCTTATTAAGTTAAGATCCTACAAAAAATAACATGTACTAAAATGAAAACATGCAAAAAAAAAAAAAAAAAGGACAATTTCAATTACCTCACACATTCACGTTTCCCCCCATTTAAACAAGGTTTTGCTAGATAGTTTGGCCAGCAGCTTTATAAAGGAAGCCTAGAGTTATGAGATACCCTGAGCCTGCTGATACCTATAAGCAAGTCATCAAGAGTATCCAGAGCTGTCAATACATACTGAAGGCAAGTAGTCTAGTTTCATGGATATGGACAAACTCATGAACTGGCAAGAATACTAATCAGCTGTCAACAACAAATGCTTCCTTCTAGAAATAGCCTTAGGAACATGCATAACAACATAGGAAGCAAGACTCAATGTCAACAAAGCCATCTAACACTGGAGAATCCAAACAGTATTTGAGTTGAAAAAGAAAGAAAATGGAGCATTTACTACTCCCTGCTGATCTTTGTACTCAAAACATAAAACTCTAAGTCCTTAGTTGCTATCTTCTATCACAGACAGAAGATCTAGAGAGTTATTAGCAACCACAACAGTAGGGGTTAATATCAGGGCTAGAATTAGAACCTGAAGACTAGTGGAGCACCTGGGTGGCTCATTAGGTTAAGTGTCCGACTTCGACTCAGGTCATGATCTCGCAGTTCGTGGGCTCGAGTCCTGAGTCAGGCTCTGTGCTGACAGCTCAGAGCCTAGAGCATGCTTCAGATTCTGTGTCCCCCTCTCTCTCTCTCTGCTCCTTCCCCACTCATGCTTTGTCTCTCTCTCAAAAATAAACATTAAAAAAATAAATAAAAATAACCTGAAGGCTAGTAATGAAGCCTTGAGCCCTCACCCTTTCCACAGCAATCTCCTACCTATCAGGCTGGAGAAGCCTTGCTGTACCCCTGTGGAAAGATGGCTCCTTCCTTCCTCAATATCATTAAAGGATCCCAGAAACATGGCAACTCCCACTCATATCACCACCTCCATAGCTCTGTAAATGATACTACACAGTACCTGACACAATTTAAAGACACAGAAGCCAACGGGGAAAAAAGTCCTAAGGAAAACCCTTGCCTTGATTTAATACTGAAAGACACTGAGGCCCAGTAAAGCTAAGGAATTTTCCCAAAGTCACACAAAAAGAGAAATATGACCCTTATTGTAGGGCCCATATTGCAATCTTTTGGCCAAGAGACCAAAATCTCTACTGTTTTCTATTATCTTTCGTGTTCTGACAACTCTAAGATCAGTGGTTCTCAAATCTAAGCAAGTATCAGAATCATCTGGAAGGCTTCTTACAGGATAGAAATCAGGCTCTGCACTGACAGTGTGGAACCTGCTTGGGATTCCCTCCCCCTCTCTCTCTGCCCCTCCCCTCCCACTTGCTCTCTCTTTCAAAATAAACAAACATTAACAAAATCTTTTTTTTAATGCCGCACCTGGGTGACTCAGTCGACCAAGTGTCTGACTCTTGATATCAGCTCAGGTCATGATCTCACAAGTTTATGGGTTTGAGCCCTGCATCAGGCTCTGCATTGACAGCAAGGATACTGCTTGGGATTCTCCCTCCCTCTCTCTGCCCCTCCCCCCACTTGTGCATGCACATGTGCCTATGCTCTCTCTTTCACAATAAACATTTTTTTAAAAATCTTTTAAGGATAGAAGAATGATTCTAAAATCTGGACTGGGGCCCAAGATTTTGCCCAGCTAACAACTTTCCAGTGAAGCTGAGTCTGCTGGTCCAGGGACATTTTGAGGGCCTCCTTTGTAGAACTGATACTGGTTTCACTGCTTTAACTCCTTACTTGAGCACCAAAGCTCCCCTCTCCAGTCTGTTGTAAAGAGGCGTGTAAACTCTCATCAGAAGAGGCAACTTTTGACATAACCTGTACAAGTATGGCAGGGCCTTGGAGACAATGGGGCCCTTAATTTTGTCTATTCCGTATTCCTTCAGAGCCTCCACCGGCAACCTGTTAGAATAGGACTTCTTAACCCTTTCCAGGCCAGGTCATACCTGGAAAAGAATAATGTTTGCACAACACTATGGGGGAAATACAGGTTCAACATGGCCAAAAGTAATCTGCAAAGGTGTTCTGGCCACCCCACACTCTCTGGGCCTGGTCACCCACATGGCTAAAGGGATGAATACTTTCTTCTTACCTGAACTGATTCATGTCACAAGGTTGGTCAACTATTATAGAATCACAGCAAACAGGGCAGTTGAAGCTTCAATACTAAGATTACCTTAGACAAAAAAGGCCCACCAATATTACTGGTTCCTTTATTAACGAGAGCAAAGGATTCCCAACTATCAAAAGTAATTAAAATACAAAAACATTAAGGGAAAAAAAGGTCATTCAAAGGGTGAACATCTTTGCTAAATAGTAATTAAGACACTGGAACTTGGTATAACTTCTCAGTTCTTAAATTCTATATCTAATCTTAGGGCATGGTCTTTTTTATTATTTGAGAATAATTTTATTTTATTCATTTTTTATGTCATCAAAACCCCTGTAATGTTGATTTCACCAAATCTAAGAAAACATTCCATGTTAGATGTGCCATCATAGTATATATCCCCAAGAAATAATTTGAACTGATATTTTATCTAAAAGCAGAATTTTAAGTTTATAAAAGGATGTCTTATAAACTAATTTAGACTTACCCAGTTTCCATATATCACTCGATGCATCCATCAAGAAGAAATACAGCTAATCCCTTAACCACTTCATATTCCGTATCTGACATTCATCAATCACTTCGTGACTACTGCGCAATACAGGTCCTTTTCCACTCCATGCCGTGCCTTAGTTCATCACTAATGATGCCACTTCTTTAAAAAATTGATAAACTATTATCCCTTCTAGAATTTTCTTCCATTCCCCTAATACTCATTCGCTCATACTCATGTAAGTTTTGATGTCCATGCTCCAAAATAACCACTATAAACCCAGTACACCACTGGCCTATTACGACTGCAAGATGTACCCTGATTTCATCAATGGAAAACCATTTCTTGAATATGTCTTAGAGTTGATGAAGTGTGGAGATTCCATTTAATACTGCTGAGAGCTCAGAGAAGCAATACCCCCAGGTTTCAGAACCACACTTTTATTTACGGAAGGGTGACCTTTCTCAGTGTAACCAAACCCCCTCAGGAGATTAAAAACCCTGGGTTTTCTGGTGAGGTTTTTTTTTTTTTTTTTTTTTGAATCTTTTGAAAGAAGCTTGCCTTTCGAGTTTCTGAATGGAAGCAAACCCCGTCTTGAAATCCTGAGCTGCTCTTATCACCTTCTGCCTCTGGGATAATCAGTGCCACAGAGGATTCTAACAAACTGCTTTGGAAGAACAGAGGACTCGGCAAACCTAACCTTTTAAAGGTAGCCGACTTGATTTTTAAAATGTCATGTAGTATTTGTGTGTCAAACTCTTTTTCCACAGTATAAAGTAAGCATGTCCCAGGCTGGCATAAAACCAGCATTCCAGCTTACTTCCAACAGGATCCCTGGCTGAGAGCCCGGCTGGGCCTCATCCGGCGAAGCAGACTTTCACAGGTAAAATGAAAATCCAGGCTGCTGCCCTGCTGAGACCTCCTTCTTCCACATAAGTTCAACAAGTAGCTTGCCTATGAATTCTGTTCCATATGCCCAGCACTTTTTAATAGAGCTTTATTGAAACCACAGCCCCATCCCTCAGTTTGCTGTCATCATCTAGGTCTTCTCTTTACATTACAACAGCAGAGCGGAATAGTAGCCAGAGACATTATGGCCCAGAAGCTAAAAGGTCTAGATCTGGCCTTTACAGAAAAAGTTTGCTTCAGAAAGACTGTAAGGCTTGTGGATTACCTAGGCATTTCGGTAAACTTTCTGTGAAATGTGAGGTTTGAACAAAGTGATTCCTCAGAGACCTTCTGACCTGGTGCTAAAAAGAGTTTTCAGAACTGTAAACTAGCTGATCTCTTCCCAATACTGACTAAATTCTGTCATCTCAGAACAGGTACTCATTTCTGTCATTTTTTTAAATAAAGTTTGTTAATTTTGAAAGAAAGAGAAGGAGCAGGGAGGGAGAGAGAGAGAACCCCAAGACAGCTCTGCTCTGTCAGCACAGAGCCCCACATGGGGCTCAAACTCACAAATCATGAGATCATGACCTAAACTGAAATCAAGAGTCAGTTGCTTAACCAATTGAACCACCCAGGTGCCCCTCCATCATTCTTTTTCATTCTTATCATAAATGAATATTTTGAAGATTTAACATCATTATCAAAATGAAGAGCTCTTAGCCTGGTAACTGCCATTCAGTCAGTGCTTAATAAAAATTGGGGGTACGGGGTGCCTGGGTGGCTCAGTCGGTTAAGCATTCAACTTCAGCTCATGATCTAGTGCTTCATGGGTTTGAGCCTGACATCAGGCTCTGTGCTGACAGCTCAGAGCCTGGAGCCTGCTTTGGATTCTGTGTCTCCCACTCTCTCTACCCCTTCCCTGCTCGCTTGCTCTTTCTCTCAAAAATAAACATTAAAAACTTTTTAATAAAAAATAACAGTTGGGGGTCGGTAGAGTTCCACAGTACTGCACTGGAAGGAATACCTTGTTTTCTATGCCTCTTTTTATAAAGAGATATGGAAAGAATAGTACCCTATCTTCTATATCTCTTTTGGGAAAGGTTACATGCTTTTTTAGCACTCTTGAGAGTGAGAGTTATAGATTCTTCCAAATAGGTAGTTCCCGCCTCAAGGAGAAGATGCTTTGGTTGAGGGAATAAAGCTTAAACAGGTAAAATAAGAAAAATACAAGCTACAGATCCATCTCAAATCTCCATCCAAATGTCAGTAAGTTGTACGAACGCCAAACAATAAACACCGTATTTCCTGGGAGGGGAGCAGCGACCAGAGTTCTCACGGGAAACCCTTGTGGCGAACACGGGCACAGCCAGCTCCTGAAGGGTGCGTGGAATTCAAGTACAGGCAGGACCTTTCAACGTAAACACGAACCAAATGCAGAGAGGAGGACACTGAACAGACACGTAGAGACGGAGTTTGGTGGATACACGTGGATGATCAGGCTCACACACGCTACCACGAGCAAAACCAGTACAGGGGCAGAAATGGGACATGGACATTACTCCACATCCATAAGAACCTTTGTCACCCTGGCTAGAGTGGCTGGCAAGGCTATGAAGCGAAGTCTACAAAACAAGCACATTATGAACACAATAGTCCTCGGATACTTTCTCTTCCCTCCAGGTATGGAGGACACAATGTAAACACAACCAACTAACGCATACCCAGGGGTGGCAGCGTGTGACATTCCTACTCCGGGCACATTCTCCACATAAACCAACTTTAGTCCCTCACCAGGGGTCCAAAAGATTAGAACTGTATTCCCCAGACAAAATACAATCCGAATGTTTTAAATAAAGTCAGGCATTGCTTATTATAAAATAAATACCTATTTCTGTTAAATATCCCCAATATTATAGCATTAGCCTGGTGGTTCTCAACTGGGAAGAATTTTGCCCCTCAGGGGACACTTGGGAGTATCTGGAGACATTATTGGGTAGGGTTGAGAGTAGCATCCAGTGGCTAGAGACCAGAAATTCTGTTAAATTTATCTTACAATGCACAGGACAGCTTCCCATGACAAAGAATTATCTGGCCCCAAATGTCAATAGCACTAAAATGGAGAAATCCTGCTTAATTAAGCCTGATCAGTTTATATGTACCACCAGGCTCAAAAATGCAATCCCCTCGGCTTGCCCTACCTTAGATATTTTAATAAGTCTCCAGAAAGATGTCTAATGTTTCTTATTCCAGCCAAATCTCTTTAAAAATCAAGATTCCTAATAAAATATAGCTTTAAAAATGTGAATAAGGTAGCTCCTATAGGAAGACACCTACAGAGGGCTTGAGCCAGCGCTTGACCCTGCCACATGGGTCTGGGTCCCCCGCTGCCCAATGCCATCACGGAGCACCCCACCAGTGGCCACTCACGCTGTGCCAGTCCCGCACAGCCCCCCAGCAATCGTGGACCTCAGGAAGACACAGGACACCATCGCCCTTCTCACGCTCACCTCGTCCCAGAGAAGCCTGGAGGCAGTCAAGCAGGCGAGGTGGAGTATCACCTCCCAGGGTCCCTGGGAGCCAAGGGCCAGGACAGAGCCCATGGAGGAGCAGATGGCAGCACTGCCCAGTTGCACAGGGCACCGCCAAACTGCGCATCTGGGCTCTAGCACGGACATCACCCGCAGGAGGCTCGGGAGGAGTGACTGCCGTCCAGCCCCCACACCTGCATGGGATTGCCAAGTGCAAGTCTGGCAGGGGGCTGACCACCGCCAGCCACTCAGTTCTATGCAGAGGTGACAGATGCCCAGGGTGTCAGCCCAGGTGAAGGGCCTCACAGAGGAGGGTGAATCACTAAGGTCACACATGTGCCCCTGGATGGTGCCCAGACTTTTGCAGAGGGCCCGTATGTCCCTAAGACCCTCAGTGTCATCTTTAGTATCTCATGGCTCCTCAGCCACGTGATCCTTGAAGTCTACAGTCAGATAAACCCAAGGTTGCTTAATTCAGAAGCTCAGTATCATGAGGCTTCCAGATAAGCTTCAGATGGGGGTGGGGCACTCCCCTTCGGTCAGGTGGAAAACTGAAAATGTCTCCCCCCAAATAATCACATCCTAATCCTTTGAACCTGTGAATATTACTTTATAAGGTAATAAAAGGTCTCTGTGGATAGGACTAAATTAAGTAGCTTGATATATGGAGAGTAACCTCCATCATCTGGAGCCCAAGGAGGGTCAGTGTTTCCTGAGTGCATCATTAACATGCTCAAAACAAAACTCTGTGGTCAAGGGAGAAGGCTCTACAGTTGTTATGTAGGCAACTAGCAGTGTCTGTCCCCTTGGTGCTCCTCACATGTCCCAGCATCTTCAGCCTGCCAGCTGGACTTGGCCATGTCAAGTGTGGCAATGCTGGGACCTTGACAGCCAATGGGAGGCCCATCATGTTTGCAGACGCTTCCTGCCACCACCACTGTGGGAGGGGCCACAAGATGTCAACGTTCTTCCCTCAGCTCCTCCATCCCAACCCCAGGAAAGACTCTCCCCCCACCGCCACCCCCGTTTTCACACAAGGGATGAGACCACAGTTAGACTTCATAGTCAAGAATTGAAGTCCCCCTCATCATGAGGAAGCTGGGATTTTAGAGGAGGATGATTGATCACCAGAAGAGAAGTGAGTGGGAAAGAAGATCAATACCTTATTTGGATTCACTTTTACTTACATCTGTTTTCTACAAATCTAGATTTTCACCAAAATTATTTTAGCAGCAGCAGCAGCCCAGTCTATAGCAAACTGATTTGGACGGTTTCCAAAGCTCCTCGCGTCCAGCCAGAGTTGAAGGTTGCCACTCTATCTCCTTCAAGCCTCTTCACCACCCTCCTTCACGTTCTTACTCTCAGCAATAGCACAGCATAAATAAAAGCTTAATATAGAGGGCTCTCACCCCTTGGCTTCTGTCTTGGAGGGTGATCAGATCTTTAGGCTAGAGGCCGTAACTCTGCTCTCCTCCACTGCCCCCACCCCCCAACCCCCATTGCACGAGGAGGGCATCTGGCGTGAAGGGTGCCGGGCAGAAGACAGTACCAAAGGTAAAGTGCCCATCAGATTGCAGAAGTGACCTGCCTTTCTAAGATTACTATGACTCGGCCATAACGAAGTAGTAAGAGGAAGAGACTTGTTTACAAAGTGATGGATTTGGGGCAATAGACTAAGACCTTGTCAACGTGCGTAGAGTACCCATTTATTAATGTCCATCATAATAGTATAGGACCTTGACATGTGTTAATAATGGTCTTGAAAACAGACCTTCTGTGCTTAGGAATTTCTTTCTAGCATCACTGTAATAATATCTCTTGACAGATTTGTCATTCTCTGAACATATTCTGAGCACCTCCTATGTTGACGGTGCTATGGGCAAGCACTGGGCTATGGATAGTCTTCAGGTAGGGCCTTTAGAATTCTCTAGGAGTTCAAATTCCAGTGCAGTACTTCCTTGATTTTTATCTTTAAATTCATGCATGCTCCGGTCATAGTTTGTTTGCGTATCCCCAAGTATATAATATCAAGGGATAATTTCAGTAATTTGTTTTAGAAAAACAACAGGGTTACAGGATAAAAAAAATGTTTTGCCAAGCTTCAACCTCCCCATCCTCCCAGTGATTTTGTTGCACACCCTCTGGGTAAACTGGGCACGCTTCCGGAGGATCTGTGGTCCAAAGGAGTACATTAAGCCTGTGGTACAAAGAAGTAATTTTCCCCAAGTTACCATGCTCAGTAGTCTCTGGAGCCTGAATCTAGCAGGGCACTCCCTCCGTGCAGTTATGAGGAACAATGTGCTTCTGGAGACCCACCGTTCTTATTGCTCAATAAGGCTAGGCTCACCAGGAAGTCCAAACCCAGCTACCCAAATGCACAGCAGCTCAGCAAAAACAGTTTTAAACAGACACCTTCAGTGAGTTCTCAGGAACTTTCCATTCCTCCCAAACTGGACAAGCATGTGCTGTAGCAGAAATAGCAATAAACTTGGAAAGAGGAGAATAGAATCACTCAGGGAGGGGTTGTGGAGGAGGAGGTAGGATACCAAAAGGAAGCATCCTTCTCTTTAATTCCAGTGACCCTCACGCTCCCACTTACAGGAGGAAGCTGCATGGTTCTGCTTCAGATCTGTTTAAGTACAAGTCAAAAGGGAAAGGAGGCCACAGGTCCAGGTGTGGTATATAGCCCCAGGTAACAGGAAGGAGTGGGGATCACTGTGGATAAGAGAACTCAATCACTCAATCATGTGGCTACCAGGGCTGCAAGAGAAAGAGGAGCCTGAAGCAAAACAATTAGCAGTATTCTGGTATCACTCCAGTCCAACATGGGCACTTACAAGCAAAGAACAGATAAGAAAATAAGCAGAACAAACACCTCTTTGAAATACTAAAGAGCCCTAAAGGATGTCTTACTTGGATAGATAAAGAAACAAACAAAAGAAAGCAATTATTTGAGAACAGAAAACTGCACAGAGAATCATCTCAGCCTTTTGTGGAGAAAGTATTCCAGCCCCAAAAATGGTATAGAGAAGCAGAGCCCACGGAGGAGCACGGAGGAGCACCACAAATAAGCATCCTGCCCTTGGCTTCTCCAACAGTAAAAGAAGTCTATCACCACCACCACCCCCCCACCAAGGAAACCCATGCTAGTCCACAGCCTGCTAGATTTAGACCTGGACTTCCAAATGTCTCCTCATAACCTCCACTTGGTTGAGGGTCCACAGTCCTGATGGATTCAGGTGAAAGATACCGGCTCACAAAGAATGTCTTGAAATAGGGCCATTCACCTCTGTCAATCCCAGGCCACGTTCTCACTCGAGTCTGTCCTGCCTCCAAAGCCTTCATCCCTTCCACCATCCCACATTGCCTAGGGTCTGAGGCACGCATTGTAATACTTAATACAATGTTTTAGCTGCATTTTAGATTTCCATTTTTTACTCAGTTAACTGACCTGAAGAGAATTATAATATTTGTAATATAATCTAAACTGTCATTTATTGAGTGTGCCACAGAGAGAATTTCAATTTTCTTTCAGATTAGTATTTGCCCACTGAATATTTAATGGAAAAGAGAAATTATTTTCTCCTCACTTGATTACAAAAAGTTCAAATGGTGCTGCGAGAAATTCAGAAAGGCATTTGTATTGTTAAAATGCCCTCTCCCTGCCAAAATACTTACATGGATATTAACCCGAAACCAAAAACAAATTCCTGACACCCTAATGTTTGTTTTCTTAGGATGGAAAAACACATTTCAGGTATATCACATTCTAAGTAGGGGTTTGGGAGTACATCCCTTAAGTAAGAAATTTAGAGAACTGAATGGCAAGTGTGAAGAGAAAACATTGGTCAAGCTTACTCAGATCTTAGATTTAGACTTCTCCAAAATGAGGGACCCTCTGTCTGCAACTTTCAGATGTTTTATTTGGAATTACCTAGTTTTAAGCATAGCTGAGGTTAACAATGACACCAATGACCTCTATTAAAGTTTAATTGACATAAATCCAATTTTTATGCATACACTCATACATTAGATTTATAAATAAAAAGCTAAAAAGAGATATGCATAAGCTACATGTTATATGTAAGCTACATATGTAACACTTAGTTTATATAAATACAAATAGCAGGACGTGGTGTAATCTCCAGATGTTTTATCCACCTAACTTAAAAATTCTTTTGAAACAAAATGTGTAACAAATTCTTATATTGATTGTATTCTCAGCTTTCCCTCCATTGTTTAACCACAAGTCATCTGCTGCCATTTGAAACAATATTCATGACAGTGTAATAGGTCAGCTAATGGAATGTAATAGGTTAACTTACTTATGGAATGTAATAGGTTAACTTATGGAATGCAATAAGTTAACTTATTTATGGAATGTAATAGATAACTTGTTGCAAAACACTCCCCCACCCCTTTTCTATGGTTGCTAAGATCTCGGCCAAGGCCAAGCCTACAAAAAATTGCTTAGTCACTGCCTAACTATGATTGGTCATTTTAAAAGAACAAAGAACTTTAAATTGATAGGTTCCCACCAAAACTAGCATCTATATATTACAATGTAATTGGCTATCATGGAATGCTGTGAATGTAATTGGTTAACTAAATAGTGACGTATTCTGTCCATATAATCTCACTGCCGCCTTGGTTCGGGGCCATTCTCTGCTCCTTAAGACCAGGAGACCAGGTTTGGCCCAGCTGTAAATAAAATCTTGCCTCGCTTCTCGCTTCTGTTCGGCGTTTGGTGGTCCTTTCGACAGCATCCTGTTTCAGACGGGACATTTGCACCCTGTACTGTATACCTAACTAGGTCCCTGAGACTTAGTGATGAGGAGGAAAATCGAAGTCTGTTTTAAGCTACCCCTAACATAATTTTAAAAATCCTGTGATGATCTGATGTAGGAAGAATGGGAACTGAAGGAAGAAGGCCTAACTCTTCCCCAGCTTGTTAGGATTCAAAAAGTTAGAAAGTTAAGCAAAAACAATTTTCATATTCCAGAAGATCAATTTATCTTTCTGAGAACAAAAATAATTCATTCTATTTCATAGATGAGGTGCCTACAGGTTGTATTGGACCTTAGCAGTCCCAAAGTCTGGGCCCTCTGGGTGCAGGTATGGATTTAAGCTCATCTGATGTATATGTTTTGCTAAGTGACAAGTACCCCCCTGTCCCACTTCTGATAGGCATGAGGAGAAAGACCTTTACTCAGCATAATTCAGCTGGTCTGAGGGGCTGCCTACCTATAAATGTACCTCTGAGCAAGCCAGCTCTCAGCCCTCAGAATTTTGGAGTTTTCCCAGCTTTACTGAAGTATAATTGACAAAGTTGTGTATCTTTAAGGTGTACACCATGAGGATTTGATATATATGTTGTAAAATGATTACCACAATCAAGTTAACAAATCCATCTCACAGTTACCTGTGTGTGTGTGTGTGTACATGCCAAAAGGTCAACTTTATAGAAGCCCTATATTACATGTTACCAAATTTTGAAATATTACATGGACTGACAGTTTGTGTTCAGGTCACAACAGGAAAAGTGTTGCTAGGGAAGGAATGCTCTATAGGACGCCATGCTGGCATGCGCGTGCACACACACACCGATTCTTTGATTTATGTGATTGCATGCAGGTTCAGGGAAACAAATATACAAGTTACATGGAGGATAAGTGGCTTGGCAGAAGTTCATAGGAAAAAAAATTTGTTTTTTGTTTACCATGGATTCTCTATGAGCCAAAGACAAATTTGACTTTTTTCCCTTAAAGCAAATACCATTTTTATAACGTCAGGAGAAGTATGTTCTCCAGTTTGAGGGAAGCAAGGACTATAATCTGTCTCTATTCCCTCCCTGCTCAAGTATACCATCCTTCAACATCCAGCTCATAGTTTTCTCCAGTAGTTGGACTGTAGATTATTTAGTTAAATGCTCATTTGAATAATTAAAGTAAGTCTAAAAGAATGGGGGGAGGCAGTCAAAACCTGGAAACCATGTCATAGAATGACTAAAGCTTTAGCAAAGCTCATCTTAGAAAACCCTTAGTGAGATGGGATGAATCCTTTCAATATCTGAGAGGCCACAATGCAGACAAAAAAGATTTGCTCCTCTATTAGAGAATAGAATTAGGGTCCATGTGGAGGGAATTTTGGTTTAAATCAGAATGACTAGAGTTATCTAGTCCTAAAATAAGACTATTTTATAATGTAGTGAGCATCATTTCACTAGAAATATTCCAAGACAGTTTGGATCACCATTAGTCATTTATGTTATAGGAAACATCAAAACATAGAACTCAGGACTCAAAGTTCACTGTAGTTCATCTTTACTCCTTATCCTTAAGTTTTCTCCATAAATCCCCTCTCAGGTGGTCACTCAGATGGTAAGCATACATGCCCACTGACAGTGCCATTCTTTGGGAGAAACATGGAGCCAGCATTTCTCATAATATTGTTTCAGGTCATCCTCTTCAGAGTGACTTCATTGTCAAAAAACCGGGGGGCGGGGAGTAAATGTGCCCCCCACACACGTTCCTTGCTGCCCTTCATCACCAACCACTTGCACCAGGATGTCTGGGATGGCCCAAGGGGTCTACCTCAATGAATTCCTCACATTATTCTGAGGCACACTAAAGTCCAAGAAACATTGAACCAGATGAACATGAAAGTCTTTCTGATGCCGAGAAGCTATGACAAAGGACAGTAGGATAGATTCCCAGTTTCCCCACAAGGATTAATTCAATTAATTAAAATGTCCAAAAGATATTTTAAGGGAATAGACACCTGCAAGCTTTATGGGCATGATAACATACTACTTAAAAGATTTGTTTCTTTACACAGAAGAGTCTACTTTTTACAACGTCCATTCCCTTGATATGATTTCCAAGGATCGTGATGAGCTAGGACACTCTCACCTCACATGAACACATTCCCAACCCCATTTCAAACAGAACACACCAAGTATCACCATTATTGGAAAATGCTGATTTGCTTTCTTGGACCTAGCAACAGCTTAAAAATGGAAAGTCTTGAGCACTACTTTATAGACCTTTGGAGAAATACCTGGTTAAATACAGAGAGGGGATCAGGCCCATCCTGACTGAATCAGGGGGTCTTTTCAGTCAGGATATTTAAGGTCCTCAAGAATCTGAGCCTGACATCCCCCTCATCCTCATCTCTCATTTCCTCAATCACAAATATTATACACAGAATGACTTAAAAGACATGAGAAGCCACAGTGTCCCAGTCTGAGCTGTTTTGTTTTGTTTTTGCTTTCTAACAAAAGGGTTATGCTAACCAGAAGAAAATATAAACATATCTAGTAACTCAAGTCTTCTTGGACACAGACCCTGATCCCCCAACCCCCAAGCATTTGGTTGTCCTTTCCTGAAGGTTGATGGAGAATCCTGTCAATATGTAGATCCATTCATAATGTAAGCTCAGAAACTAAGTCCTGTCACTAAGGGAATGTTCTTAGTGAAAATCATTAGCACTTGAAAAACGCTTTTTGTTTTTAAATGTAGGTCAGAATAAAGGATTTTTGGAAATAGTCTGAAAATAAGAAGGGGTTAAGAACTAATACTCCAGTCAATGTTTTCTGTTGTAACTCACAGATGTATATTCAAAGCCCTGTGATATAGCGAAATCTTATAAAATCCCAATTCTCTCTTAGTCTCTGTGCCCACGTTAAAATCCATATCCTATTAAGATGTTTTCCTCACTAGGGGAAGGATATCTTTAATCTTAACAAAAAACAATACCTAGGAAATTCACAACAGAAATGAAACATACCATCAGTATTTGTCCATAGACAAAATAGCAGTGTATTCATTTTTATGTGCGGGTGGGCACCGGGGGATGGCCAAGGGGAGGTAAAGACAACACAAGGCTAGGAAGGATAAGAAGGAGAGAGTAGAAGAAATTGGAAAACTTTCAGAATGCAAATTAATGGTTAGAAGATACTTTATAGCTACCTGATGTTTATTGACACCCTGGAGGCTTATTTAATGCAAGATCTTTCTGATCTGGATTTAAATAAGCACCAAACTAAATTAGCAGAAGAAAAACTATGGATGGCTTGAAGGCGTATAGCAATGGAATGGAATATAAACCTAAAACTAACATTAACCAAATAGATGAAGGGTGTTGGTCTCAAGAAAAAAATAAAAGTCAAATAGGAAGATTCAAGTTTCTTTCTTTTAGTCATCCATCCACCCATCCACCTTTCTGTCAGCATTGAACACCTATGTTTCAGACCCTGGGCTCACACAGAGAATACAGACACGGATCAGACAGCCCCTGACTATAACAAACCACCCCCTAGAAGGAAAAGGAAAATGTGAACAAAAATGACTCACTATCCAAAATCGTTTGAGTTTCATGAGTGACCTAAAGCATTCTCAGGATTCATAGCAAGGAGAAACCATTTCCTGCTAAGAACTTCATAGTGAAGGTAGCCTAGGAATGAGACCTTACATGATGAGCTCTCACTTTCAAAGCCACTCGTCCAAAATTAGGGGACTCCAGAGGATCAAACAAACGCCCTCTATATAGTCTCGATGGCTTCTAATACTCTCAAAATGCCATAATTAACTTGTTTCCCTTCAATTTCCAGCTCTGAAGTCAGAGGTTTCAAAGGATTTTTGCTTGACTTCTTTCCCAACCCCCTCTCTAGTTTCTTCAGAAAACGGATTACAAAATGTACTTTTAAAATTTGTTGATAGAGAAGAGGGATGGGTCACTTCTGCATTACATGGAGTCTCAGACACTGCATCCAGCATCCAAACTTCCTGAATAATTTTCCCCGGTGCCACATTTTCATGAAAACACGATCCAGATCGCATTCTGACCCAGAAGAGGCTCACGACCACAAGAGAGCACCT
Organism: Cryptoprocta ferox; assembly: GCA_028646485.1. Classification (NCBI taxonomy): domain Eukaryota; kingdom Metazoa; phylum Chordata; class Mammalia; order Carnivora; family Eupleridae; genus Cryptoprocta; species Cryptoprocta ferox. The sequence goes on along the minus strand of CM053566.1, from coordinate 65,525,359 downwards.
CATGTTCTTCCGAACAGTCAGAATGTGTTCAACAGGACGACACCCTTCCTGCCACACCCTACTCACGTCTGTTTCCTCTCAGAAGGGACTCTAGAGCAGCTGAAATGCAGAGTAGAAGCTGAGAAGCCCCCAAAAATGCCAGATAGATTTTTTTTAATGAATAAAAAGAGAATTCCTTAAACCCAGTTGAAAGTATTTCTTAAAAAAAATGCATACTTGCTCTTAGGCTGAAGAAGAGGCATTTCTTTCCATCCCTTGATACTCGATCTCTCCGCCACAAAATTAAATCCTTTGTAGGAGTAGTAAAGAGAGAACATAAAAATAGGTGGTTATTGTTTTTAAGAAATACAACAAGGACAAGAGAAAAATTGTAGGAACACAAAGTTGCAGTAATCAAAGTGCCATCAGTCTGGTCATATGCAACCCTAGAAGCATGAGGCCCATGGGAGGAAAGGACTCATGGGAGAAAGAAACAGGAACTTGAGATTTCTATACCTACCCAGGTTACTATTCACCTATCAGACTAATATGAATTTAAGGATAAGCAGAAACTCAGAAGTATTTTACCCAAGTATTCCTCATCAGGAAAGTACTCAGGGTGGGGAGAGATGGTTTAAACAACAAATGGTCCAGAAGATATTTCAAGGTTGAGAAAAGACTAACAGTAGAGAATACAAGGCAAAGAATAGTATAATAGATTGATAAGATTACATCTAAAGAGGTATAAGTAGTTCTTATAACTTAACTGTCTAGGAACATGTTAGTGTGCCTCTCAGGGAAAATGCTTTAGAAATTTTTAGTATAAATTCACAACCCTGAGTTCAGAATGTGCTTGTACCAACAGGCACTGATTGGGGAAACAGTGAAAAATGAGAACCGTGTTAGGGGCTGATTGGACATTACTATACTGTTCTCTTTGGTCGAGTCCATATTGTACAAAAATAAGGTTCAAGAGGTACATCCAAGGTGACCAATTCATCCTGATTTTCCCCAAGACTTTCCTGATTTTAGCACTGAGAATGTGAGAAACATTCCTGGATGGGCACATCCTTCATGTCTCAGGAATCCACTCAGTCCAGGAAGTTGGTCACCCTAAGTGCATAAACTCAGATGAAACTGTCCTCAACAAATACCCAGAACAACTAATATGCAGAATTACCGTGTCTGGACTAAGGCAACAGAAGTACTTAAAGGTCTAAAGCAGATCTCAACGGGGGCAGGTGGGGGCAGAGGAACTCCCACTGCCAAGGACATCTGTCAACATCGGGAAACCTATTTGTTGTCACAACCAGAGCATGAATGCCACTGGCATCTAGTAGCTAGAAGCCAGGTATTCTGCTGGACATCCTACAACGCACAGGACAGTCTTCACAACAAACAATTATCTGGACCGAAATACTGATAATGTCCAAGTTCAGAAACGTAGGTCTAAAAAACAGAAGCCAAGCATAAAAGTCAAATTTAAATGGAAATATATTTAATTATCTAACTAAGAAACTGTCAGATTGGATTAAAAGTAGATCCTAAGTATAGGCTTTTTGGAAGAAACATCCATAAAAATAAAGTGACAAAGAAGTTTGATATAAAGAAGTAGGCAAAGGGATATTAGTCTGGTGCAAAGAGTGTGATTGCAAAAAAAACAAAAACAAACCATGAAACAGCAACTTGGTTCCAATGATTAAAAACACTGAATAAGATAAAATGAATAGAAATAGTAATCTTAAAGCAAAATGGTCATAAATAAACTGTATAAAGTAATATTGGTTAAATACATAAGCAAAATAATTAGAAAATCATGAAAAATTTGATAAAGTGTGTCATTGTAGTGAGAAACAGAAGTAAAAATATAGAGAAATTAAATACAAGAGAAACTTAGATCTTTGAAAATTTTTAAGTTCTCATGAAGTTTATAAAAAGTAATAAAGTATTTGTCCACAAACATTAAAATTTATAGATCATTTTATGCCATATTCTCTGATCATAAGGCAATAAAAGTGAGGAAACGGGGGCACCTGGGTGACTCGGTTATGTGTCTGACTCTGGGTTTTGTCTCAGGTCAAGATCTCACAGTCATGGGATGAAGCATCTTGTCAGGCTCCATGCTGGGCATGAAGACTGCTTAAGATTCTCCCCTCCCAGTGCCCCTCCCTCCCACTCACTTCTTTTTGGAAAAAGAAAAAGTGAGGAAAACATTTTAAGTGACAAAAATATCTCAGCTGCTTCTTCTAGAAAAAAAATATTAGATACATATAAAGCTCTGGCTAAAATTAAAAGACCTCATACTCTTTCTATAAAGTAATTAATTCAAAAGAAAGTACAGGACACCAAACCTTATAGACTCAATGATAACTGTGTAGGAGAGAATGCATAATCTTGAAATTCTTCATAATTAAAGAAAAACAAAACTAAGAGCCTATCTTAAGAAATTTAGGGAGAGAGGGAATAGTGGACTCAAAAAGAAAAATGAAGGAAAAGCTGAAATTTATGAAGTATGAAACAAAATTAGAAAAATAGATCCAAACCTAGATTTCTAAAGACCTATTAAAAAGCCTTTTGTATTCCTGATCATGAAAAAAGGAGCAAAAATAAAGACATGTACACCCGACACTAAAGGTTTTAAGCAGAGATACAGAGGAGAGAAATTCTACTTGAAACCCTGGTGGTGGGTGTAAGTGATGAATCACTAAATTCTACACATGAAAATAATAGTGCAGTATATGTTAACTAGCTGAGATTTCAAAAAAAAACTTGGTTGGAAAACAAAACAAAACTCTGAGATAGCAAACTTGGGAGTCCTAGAGAAAGAGGATTATTTCTTGGTCAAATATAGACTACTAAAATTCAGTAAGAACACTGTGAGTTCTATCAGTAATCATAGAAAAGATTAGAAAATTAGGAATCTAACCTTTAGAAAATCAGGAACTGTTCTACACAGAAAAAAATGGAAGGCTATTTCAGTTTTGAAATCAGAAACACTTTATTATGAAAAGTCAAAAAGGAAACTATGCACCAGTCTTACGTATGAATATAATAAAAATTCTAAACACAACTTTATAAAAGTGTGACAATACATGAAACAGTACATTATGAAAAAGCTGAATTTATTCCAGGGATGCAATAGTAGTAGTTCAATATTAGGAAATGTATTAACATAACCCACATTAAAATAAAAGTGGAAAAATTAGTTGTATCTATGGATTCTAAAAAAACATTTTATGAAATTCAGGCATGCCTAATAAAAAATTAAGTAGAATGTGATTATAAATGACATAATTCTATAAAAACCAACCAAAAACACCACATGCAGCAAAAACAAGTTCTTTCGATTAAAAGTTAGTAACTAGAAAGAAATCCACAATCGCTATTAATACTTAAAATGTACTTGGCAGTTTCAGTAAATGTAGTAAGGGGAGAAAATTCAATTACATATGGACGTTGTAAGATAAAAGATAAAGTCCTAATGCTTTTATAGCTGGAAAACTTATGAGATGCCAGTGAAAAAAATTTAAACATCATCATACAAAAAACAAGTTTGGTAGGAAGGATGGATGTCAGACAAGTACAAAAAATCAGTAGCCTTATTCTAGGAATAAGTAACCACAAAAGTAAAAGTATTTAAAATAAAAACAAAGCCAATAAATATTTAGGAACAGATTTTAAAAGAAAGGCATAGAACCTGTAGGAGTAAAACCGAAGAGTATGAAAATAAGTAAAAGAATATTAACATAAATGAAACATGGCATAACATGTTTATATATGGAAGTTTCAATCTATTAAAAATGTAATTTCTCCCAAACTCAGTATGCAGTGAAATTCAATTCCAATCAGGAAAAAAATTAATATGGAAGGAGAAATATGTGCAAACAGACAAGGTACAAAAAATAAGTTTGAAGACTAACTTGCTTTTCCAGATTAAAAATTTAAACAATTAGATATTCAAACAGAACAGAGAAGCTTTCTTCATTCAGGAAAAAAAAAAAAATAGACCTCCATCTTAAATACAAAATTTTATGTGGATTGAAGGCTTAAGAACTACATAGCAAATATTGTGGAAGAAAAATAAAGAAGGCTATTTATTGTACAATGGAGGGTTGAGGGAGACTAAGACTGAAAACACAGAAACTGCTATTTTAAAATCCTGAAGAATTTTTGGAAAATTCAAAGATAAAGTATATGCATCAGGAAAGATATGAAAAACCAGTATCCTATATACGGGGGAAATGGAACACAGATGTCAAACAGAAGCATGGATCCCTTAACATACTAGAATTCTTACAAATTGCCAAGAAAATAGAGAATTCAAGAGGAAAAAGCTACAAGCAAAGGACATAAGTGGGTAATTTGTGGGGGGAAAAAAGGCCCACAAATACAACAAATAATGGGGACAAAAAATAGGATTATGCTTACAAACCTGTGCACTTGAAAATAACTAGATTGAAAACCAAATTTTGGTAACTATTTTTTAAGTCAACTCCTGGTACCTTTTCCCACTAAGCTAATAATCAAGAACTACAGAAGGACTCTACTCAACAAATGATGAGGAAGGTTACCCTAGATCAGACAAAAAATCCATTTTGTCATGATGAATCTTGATAGTGACAAAGTCTTTGGCTTTTCCAAATGTCAGTCTCAAGAACTGGATCTATCCCTCTTAACAGATAACCTAGTCCTGGACAATATATAATTCTGTTTTATTTGTCGGATGAGGAAATTAAGGTCCAAAGAGGTTTTAAGTACTTTTCCCTAGTCACATAACTCAACAGTGCAGAAATGGACCTAGAAGCTACTCCCTCCTCTGGTGTTTCCTCCAACACTCAGCCTTGTTCCCTGTTATTCTACAAGGTCCCTGCCATCCGGGATTTGGAAGAGTTCTTTCAGGACCACATCAGCATGGAGGGGAAAAAATGGAATCAAGAAAGTAGAAAGACCTTGCTTCCTAAATGGAGGTATTTTCTTGTTAAGAGAATTGTATCATCTTATTGAGAATTATTGTACAAGATACAATGGATCATAGGGTCAACCAGGGCTCCACTGATACATACAAGTCATGCCCCAGCCCAGTCTTTTACATATCCACCTGGTAGCCTAGCACATGAACTTTTGTTCAAATGCTCATGCCCCAATCCCAAAGCCAATTAATCCTCTAACTCAGAGTCAGTATGATACATACAATCCAGCAATTGTTTACTATTCATACACAAGTAAGGAAAAGCTTAAATCAAAATATTTAAAGTCACTCTCTCACACTTTGATAAAAAAAAAAAAAAAACAGATCCAGTTGACATGAGTTAACTAGTTTACCTAATGATTATTAATAAAGCCCTGTCACAAATCCAAGCCCTGGAAGTACGGGTCACAGTTTTGTTTTGGTTTCCCCTAAAAGACACTAAATTTCAACCTTGGTTATCTGGGTGCCTTCTTTACCAAAAATATTAGGCAGGAGACTAAGGATCTCTTGTTGCCAAGCCAATATCTCTCCTAGAGAAAACAAGTAGGTGGAAAGGGTAACTATTGCATGCCGAAGACATCATGTTTCTATTTTCAGATATGTAATAGACAAACATGGCTCATATCCATATCCCCAAAATCTAGCAGCTCCCTGTAATTCCATCAACAAGTATGGACCCTTATACCAAGTAGAGGTACTGGACAGGGAGGGTCCTTGTGAGTACTACAACTCTGCCCCTTGACAAAGTTATTTAACTTCCCTAGGGCTTTGTTTCCTTACCTACAAAATAGGTTGGTAGTAGTCTAACGAAACAAAGCTTGCAAAGTGGTTAGCCTAGTGCCTGGTGCTTGCAAGCACTTCAACTTCTAGCATTTATGGAAAGTCTTTATGTTGTTCAACCTTGTTGATAAGTATTGCAGAGCTCAAATAAAAATGAAACAAAAATCACGCATGAAAATGGACTTAATTGCTGCCCTTATGTGGTGCACATTCTGAGTTCTTTTGAACACTAGAAGGGAGGGAGATGAACTAGAGTGATCAGTTTCTTAGACCCTGTTAAGGAGAAGGTGGGTTATGATCATTTTTTGAAAAAAAATTTTAATATTTTTGAGACAGAGATAATAGAAGCAGGGGAGGGGCAGAGAGAGACAGAGACACAGAATCCAAAGCAGGCTCCAGGCCGGTGATGATCTTACTATTTTAAGTGGGGGTCAAATTTATGAACAAGAAGAATGGGAATTATTTTTCTCCAGAAGTGTCAAGAAAATAATCTTCACAGCTGAATTGTCCAGAGCAGTGGTCTTAAACTAAGTGAGAATCATGTCAGTAGCTTGTTAAAACACAGATGGCCCAGCCCCTCCCCCACTCTCAGACTCATGAGGTCTGGGATGGGGCCAAAGGACTTGAAGTTCTAACAAGTTCTCAGGTGCTACTGCTACTGGTCTCGATTACTTGCCTCCATTTCCCAATTTGCTTTCCCAATAAAGACCTGAGTTGGGGATAATTGATACTGAATAGAGAGAGTCCTAAGCACAGAGCATTTTCACAGGCCTCTTCCAACCTTGCCATCATCATTTACCGTATTCTGTGGCCTTCAAAGTTAAGTCAACAGGCAGCTTTTTAAGACAAAAACACTCCCTTGAAAAGGTAGTAAGGGAGACAAATGTGATTAATCTCCTTTTATTTGGGGCTTTGCAGAAAAATGACTCTGGTGCTTTGCTATAGATTTTGACATGTGGCCAGGGTTTGGCTCTGAAAGTACGAACGGCATCCCAGCTCCAGAAGACATCAGAGGCAGCAATTAACATTCAGACAGGCCCACTCCGACTCCACCAGTAGCCCGGATTCTTGTCCCCCCAGGAACATTGATCTGAACAATCAATTTTGCTTATAAATTAAAGGGGGTGAAAAGATCATTAAAGCATATGAGATTTGGTTTAAGTGCAGAACAATTATGCTATGTGAAGAGATTATGATAGTTTGAAGATCAATCATTTAGAAGTTTTTTATTTGGACTCAGGGAAACCTTAGTAACCAAGAGGTGACCGATCTTAAGAGATTATGCAAGCCCTTCCAAAAATGGGCTGCATGTTCAGGAAATATAATAAATGATATAATATGGATTCTTTGTAATACTTAGGAGACCAAATGTCCATTGGTTTAAGACCCAACACCCTGTTGAGAAAAGAGCACTCCAAGTAAAAGACCATCAAGTGCTTTAGGACTATGTACCCAGCCTCCTGCTTCATTCTTCTACTCCTTTTGGGGCACCCACTTGTCCACATTGACTGCTTCCTACAAACCTCCAGGAGATGAGTTGTCATCACTGACAATAACAAGAAGGCCAATGTCCAGATAGGTAATGTCTCTGGAAGCCTCCAAATTCCAGCGTTTAGGGCTTCAGGTGCTACAGGCATCGAGAGTTAGAGCTTTCGTCTCTACTCTACACCCCATTCATACCTCCTTTGCTGATCCAAGAGCATCATAACAACTCTCTTGAATAGCAAATTAGTTTTCTCAGGTTGCTATAACCAAATACCATGGACTGGGTCTTAATTTATTTTTCTCAGTTCTGGAGGCTAGGAGTCCAAGTTTACAGTATTAACAGGCTTGTTTTCTTCTTAAACTTCTATCCTTTGCTTGTAGATGGAATTCTCAACTTATTTATACATAGTCTTCTCTCTACTAGGTGTACCCCTACTGCCTCTTCCACTTCTTATAATACCAATAATAATGGCTTAGAACCTCACACTGATGACCTCATTTTAACTTAGTTATTCCTCTAAAGACTTAATATAGTTATATTCTGAGATACTGGCGGTTGGAACATCAGCATATGAACTGGGGAGGGCGGGGAGACACAATTCAGCCCATAACAAGTATCAATAGCTTTCTTCTTTAATGCTTTATTCCATGGGAGGCCAAAGCCTATCTGAGGGATCCAGTCCCTATTCCTTTATCCTCCTTTCCTTCTACCAAAACTCTTACCCTGTCACAAAAATGAAACTCCCATGAAAGAGAATGTAGAAAAGAAAGAGATGGTGGTATAGGCATGTGCATGGGAATAGGGACATTATCTGGATCAACCAAGAATGAACCGTTATGCTGACTTAAGTTAGACTTGGAAAAAAAGTCTCCCTATCAGGCCATCTAATCCAGACTTCTTTTTACAAAGAAAAAAAAAATGCCCATATTGATCAGGTGACTTTCTCAAGACCTTAGTGATAAGCAGTGATAACTCTGACTCTACCAAATTCCTAATACTTTTCTTCCCTACCACACACTGTTTGTTTCTAGAAGATTCCTGGAGTACTTGTTTATGGGAGAACCCCACCTTCTCCACTTGCAGTCATCACCACCATCACAGATAGAACTGAAAGTATGGGGTCTCTCAGGAGACCTCTCCTCAATAAACCTGCCATGTTCCTCCTACAAAATGCATCAGTGGGGCCAAGATTTCAGCAAAATGAAGAGAATCCCTATCATACTCCTATAGGTTCCAAGTACCTGGATGCTACAGACAAGAACTGTGGAGTGCCTTCTAAAAACAAGTAACAGTGGCTCAGAAGGTTTCTGGTTAGAACTCAGTTAATTCTTCATCATGTGGGCAACCTTGTCCATTAACTCACTTTATCCAATCGTGATAAAATATGTTGTTTTCATCTGAAAGGTCTAAAAATCTGAGGCAGAGAAATTATTTTTAGCCCAAAGACTCAGCTAATTGCCTCAATTGTCCAATTATGTCAATCTTTTTTTAAAAGACCTTAAAGTCTCAGACATCCCCAAATTGGCGCCCATTAGCAATGTCTGTGTCACACAGCCTTTCACGTCTGCAGCAATAGCCCCCACCCCCTACTCCTGTCAACCAACTGCCCTTTCCTTTCCTCAGACTGACACTGCATATACAATGATGAAATGGTTCAAGCTATTTGTTCAAGAATTGGAAGACTCAGAATAATAGTGAAATTGTTAATTTAACATTAGGCTGCTAACACCATATTCCTCAGATATAGAGCCTATCTAACACAAATTATGCACTTGTGATAGGCCATATAGCTATTGAGACAAGTTTTCTAAATTAATGGCATCAGGGAGGACAAGATTAGTCTTATACAGGCTTCTGTCCAGAAGCTATCAAAATGTCCTATCAACTAATCAAAACCATTTCAAAGATGCCTACTAGCACAGAGATATGTAAATTGAGTAACTCTGAAATCCTTCTGAATGATATTAGACACATGATTTGCCTTATAATTGCCCCTCTCTCTACCAATTAGCAATACCTTTTTCTCCTCCTCTCCTTTAACCAAGAGGGATTCTTCTTCTGTACTAGTTCATTTATTCATTCTCTATTTGAATATACACCGGGTACATTTCTAATCAGTTAGGACATGGCACCCTTCATTAGCTCAAAATAGCCACTTCTGACACCTCCTAGGGACCCTGCCATGCCTGCAGCCTCAAGCTGATGGAGACTTTCTGTATATGTGGTTGTGATTTATACCATAGAACCTCACCACCTTACTAGCGAATTAAACCAGAGGAATCTCTGCAGTTGTCTGATATGAAACCAGGATACTCAATATTTGACAGCCATATGCAAACCCAATAAAAGGGACTTTTAATGTAAGAGACATATGTATGCCATGAATGGAAGTAAAATTAGAGACCTATACCATGAAAAATGTGAATCAGAAGCCATGAGACATTGGAAACCACAACCTAATGGAAGCTTGGACTAAGCAGAAGCCATGATATAGAGTTGCCAGCAGAGTAAAGAAGAGGCAAGTAAGAAAGAAAAATGAAGATGGAGCTGTTGCTGAGTCACAAACCAAGCAGTCCAAAAAAATTCACAACAGCAGCTACCGAATATTCAGAGTTATTGTAACCTAAATGCTAAATGACATTCTAGTTCTCTAGCAGGACTATAGACACAATCACTTTTTGTCCTCCATTATTCCCTTGGTATTCTTGTAATCCTAAGGAAATCTGATTGTGCCTCTTATACCCTTTACTAGAAGGGGAAGGACCTGTCTGGTGATCAATGGGAGGAAGAGATGAACATACCAAAAATTCTAATACAGGACATAAGTGGGTGCTAAGAGCCTAGAGGAGAAACTTAAACCAGGAATTGATTATTTTTGGGCTAAGGTTTTTTTAATGTTTATTTTTGAGAGAGAGAGAGAGAGAGCGCGCGAGCGAGCAGGAGAGGGGCAGAGAGAGAGGGAGACACAGAATCCGAAGCAGGCTCCAGGCTCTGAGCTGTCACAGAGCCCGACGCGGGGCTCGAACTCACTGACTGCGAGATCATGACCTGAGCCGAAGTAGGACACCCAACTGACTGAGCCACCCAGGCGCCCCAAGTTTTTTTTTTTTTTTTTAAGTTTATTTTGAGAGAGACAATGAGCAGGTGAGGGGCGGGGAGGGAGAGAGACAAAGTGGGGAGAGGGAGAGAGAGACAAAGTGGGGAGAGGGAGAGAGAGACGAAGGGGGGAGAGGGAGAGAGAGCGAGAGACGAAGGGGGGAGAGGGAGAGAGAGCGAGAG
>CM053566.1:65481203-65514366 GCA_028646485.1 Cryptoprocta ferox | reverse complement strand
GAGAGAGAGAGAGAGAGATGAAGGGGGGAGAGGGAGGGAGAGAGAGAGAGAGAGATTGAGATTTCCAAGCAGGCTCTGCACTGCCAGCACAAAGCCAGATGCAGGGCATGAAGCCATGAACCACGAGATCATGACCTGAGCTGAAACCAAGAGTCAGACGCTTAACCAACTGAGCCACCCAGGCGCCCCTGGCTAAGTTTTGAAGTAGGAACTACAGTCATTTGAGGCAAAAATTATTGGGTGTGAAGGTGCTACAGCATGAAAGAGTCCAATCAGTTCAGGAAACCATAAGTGCTTTGATCTAGCTGGAGTCAATGCTGAACGTGTGGGTATGCCCAGAGATGAGGCTGGGGATAGTCAGGGGCTCATAAACAGTCAAATAATCAAGAGAAAGTGCTTATTGTTATCCAAAACCCTGTGGGGAGCTATTGAAGGACTTTAAATGAAGGTTTACATTTTGGAAAGTTCCTTCTGGCTGGATTCTGAGAATGAACTCAAGTATGGCCAGAATGGAAAGAGACCATCTAGTTAGAAGATAAATGCTGATCTGATGAGTTACTTCACCAAGTGCAGAAATAGGATAAATAATGGAGAAATACATTCAACAGGAAGTATAATTTGCAAAATTTGGTGACCTAGTGAATAGAAGTGGGGAAGAACCCAAATGTGACTTCTGTAGCTCCAGCTTTACCTCTGACAGGATGGTTGTACAAATCAGAGAGACTCATAGGAGAACAGAATGAATGCATGTAAATGAGGACGAGGAGCGGCTCAGGCCTGAAGACCGTAACTTCAATCTATCCATTGGACAATTAGGCAGAAATGTCAAATAGACCTACATGGGTCAGGAGCTCAGCAAAAAGATGTAGGCTTGTGGAATCATCATATAGAAAGTAATCAATGGTAGACATTTCAGTATAATGATTGGGAGAGTGGATAGGAGAGGAGAGGAGCCAACTATGGAGGATGGACCCCAGGATAACACCATGCTCTAGAGGACAAACAGCAGAACCTATGAAAGAGTAATGTGGGGCCAACCTGAACTCCCCTGCAATCCTTCATTATTCAAAACCACATAGACCCCCTTCTAAATTGCCATAGTAGTGACCTTCTTACCTTGTCTCATAAGATCAGTTGTGTATTATTCTCCCATTGTTTCATGTATGAAAATCTCAGGTCTGCCCTATGTAGATACTGTCTTGTGCTTCATTTAGATGGTCTTTTTACACATGGCACAGAAAGTGATAGTGAAGGAAAACCCTCTACCCAAAGCTTAGAACCCTGAATGTTCCTCCAATTCTGCCCGACGAGATATGCAACCTTGAGAAAAATGTCAAGGTCGGCTATCATTTAGTTGAACCTATTTTAGGAGTCAAGCATAAGGCAAAGCACTTTATGTACCTCTTAATATTTTTGACAGAGCTCTGGGTTAGGGCTAAGTCTCCCTGCTACAGCGATTATAGTAAAGTGAGGTCCAAAGAGGTTAAGTAATTTGCCACAAGTTAGCAATGGAAGACACTTTTAAACCAAAATTTGTTTTAAACCCAAGTTCTGCTCCTTCCGTTGTTTAGTATTTCTTTTTGGGCAGACCCCTGTACCTTCTCTACCCTTATTAGTATCCTCATCCATAAAATAGAGCTAAAAATGCCTACTTTATCTTTTTGAAGGGCTGTAAAAGCTGAACAGGCTATTTTATATGGGGATACATTGAAGATTACGAAGTGTTATAGCAGAGAACTGTGCACAAATAGCCCTTTGCTTCTCTCCATTCCCCCCCATTCAATTAGGTAGGAAAAAGTCATTGTAGAAAGTATGAGAAGTGACATGCATCACTTCTGAGCAGAGGCAGTAAAGATTTCATGTGATATTCTCAGTGTCTTACTCTGCTGCATGTGAGATACTGAGGAAGCTGCATGTTCAGAAAGTACAGATACAAGACGGCAGACACGCCATCAGCCTGGCTCCTCAGAGATCACGTGCGGAATTTTCTGCCATGTGAAAAGTGGTATCACTGTAGAAATAAACCTCTGTTGTGTTAAACAACAAAGATCTGGGAGTGATCTGTTATTGCAGCATCTACCTGGTTTATCTTGACTGACGTAAATGCCATAAAGTGATGGAAAATTGTTGGTACATGTCAACGTTCAGTATATGGGGAGTAAGATAAAGCACGGTTAATTAAAACTATGGGATGTGGAGCTAGCATACGTGGATTCAAATTCAAGTCCTGCCATTCATTAGCTTTATGACCTTGGCAAGTAATTTCAGGTCTTTGTGTCTCAGGTCCCTTATCAAATAGGGACAATAATATTACTCATAAGGGCTTGAGGGGAAATTTGTTAACACATGTATAGCATTTCAAACAAGGCATATGGAAACCCATGAAACTGTTAGCTGTTTTTAGTCCATACTGAATTGACCGCAATTCCAATTAAACTGCTTTTGGTTGACCTTCTAGGCTAAAGAGGTAATTCTCACATGGACGCTGTCCAATAAAACTCATGAAGGAACTCTTCCTATCTTTGTAGGGAAATGAAAGGCAATGAGCAATTCAGAGAGCAAAGAGAAAGTATTCTTCATTCTCTAGACAGCTGTTTTCGCCGCTCTCTTTTCTCAGCCTGGGAGTGTAGCAAATTAAAAAACCTTTTCTACACCAAAGGAAACACTGTAGATCTCTTGCTAATGGAAGCCCATGGCCCATTTTTGTACCGCCCACAAGCAAAAAAGTTTTAGTTCCTCAAGGGCTGTTACAACACAAAACACAACACCATGAAACCTAATTTTAATCCTATTTATCCTAAATAATTATCCTATAGCCCTTTATACAAAATTTGCTGATCCCACTGTATTGTAAAGACTCCAAACCTTACTTCCCAACTCATCCAGCCTAACAGAGCTGAGGGAGATCTCTGTTGGCAGGCACTCTATCACCTCTCCAGTTCAGAATCATCTTCTCTCCCCTTTATCTGCCATGCTGATGAAATCCACAAGCATGAAAGAGAAATCTTCCTAAAGGTCTGCCTAGGAGTAAAGCAGAAAAAAGAAGCAGTCTCATCTTTTTATAGGGAGAATAACAAGATGTTTACTGAACTTTATATACACGAGACTATCTTTTTCAGTACTAATTAGCGAATCCACCTCTTTCTTCCCATCTGTTTATAAAGTTGGGGTGCCCTGAAGGCAAGTACCCAAATTAGCAGACCCTGGCAATAGCCCTGCCTCCATTTTTCTGATTCTTTTCAATTTATTCTTTAAGCTGGGGCTTTAAACTACTGGAATTAGTGTCCTTTCTTTTCCCCAGGAATAGATTGTCAAAAGCAGTGGACAATGAACAGGGTTTCAATAACATCTGGTTCACAGTAAGGACAGAAAAGAGAACTAAGGTAAGATTCCCTTCCTCCCCTCACTGCCTGACATTTAAGTAAGAAACAATGAATGACAACCTTATTAAAAATAAATAGCGAGTTATCAAGATTTTTAACAAAGGCAATAATTAAGCCACATTGACCCTTGGGTTAAATTTTGCCTGACAGTTAAAGGCCATCTGGAAAGAGAGAGAAAAGCTAAATTATTAGCTACCTCAGTTGGAGTCACCCCACCACCATTTCTTTCTCACCAAGAAAATCTGTTTCCATAGCCCTGGACCTCATCCCATTCTCCCCTTATTTACACCCTTCCTTCTGCAAGAAATGGCTTGTTTCCTTCACTCTGCTGAACCCTTTCTTTCTTCACTGTTTTATGAATACTCAATTAAGACTTTCCAGCCTGGATCTGAATGATAGTTCCCGATTAAGTATCTGACTCTATGAGAGACACCATATCAGTTGTTACTGACACTGACCTAACTCTGGAAACCTTCCAATGACCCTCAGCAAACTATAAAAAATGAGACCTATTGAGCAATGTCTTAAAACTACCATTTCTGAGATTACATCACTTCTCAGATTCTTGGGGTGCCCTTACTTTGAATTGTCCTCTCTCCCAGACTATCGTTTCTTCTCATACACTTTGTTCAAGACTCAGCTTAAAATTCCCTTCCTCTGTGGAGACTCGCCTGACAACTTTAGAAGGAAAGCGCTCTTGTTCCTAGAAGCCCTGTAAGTCATACCAATTATAGTCTACAATATATCTTATACTGTCACCTTGTATTATTTGACTTTAACCATTTGCATTTTGTCTCTCAAATCAAAAAGAAACTCCAAGAGCTATGTTAGTCATCCATATTCCCTACAGCCATGTTGAGTGCCCCATACATAACAGGTGCTAAGGAAATGTTTGCAAACTTGACTGCTTAAAGAGAACACAAGCTAGCAAAGTTAGAGTGCATGAGGTAGAGTTCTTTTCACTGCATTAGCTGTGATTCTTCAAAGTCAGTGAATATTAAATCAGTTAAGTGTCCGACTTCGGCTCAGGTCATGATCTCACAGTTAATGGGTTCGAGCCCCGAATTGGGTTCTGTGCTAACCGCTCAGAGCCTGTAGCCTATTTCAGATTCTGTGTCTCCCCCTCTCTCTGCCCCTCCCTTGTTTGCACTCTGTCTCTCTCGGTCTCAAAAATAAACATTAAAAAATAAATAAAAAATAAAATCACTTGAGAAACTAAAAAAAAAATTCAGTTGAGAAGGTTGTACTCAATACCAGTTAACTCAAAACATCTGGGAATGGGAGCCAGACAGATGTATTCTTTAAAGATCTCAGGCAAGTGCCTGGGTGACTCAGTCAGTTAAGTGTCTGACTTTGGCTCAGGTCATGATCTCATGGTTTGTGGGTTTGAGCCCCACGTCAGGCTCTGTGCTGACCTCTTGCTCAGAGCCTAGAGCCTGCTTCAGATTCTGTGTCTTCTTCTCTCTCTGGCCCTCTCCGCTCATCCTGTATCTCACTCTCTCTCTCAAAAATAAATAAATGTAAAAAAAAATTTAAAGATCCCAGACAATTTTAATGTGCAGTGAAGAGAGGATTATGCTGAGTGAAGTAAGTCAGAGAAAGACCAGTACCATATGATTTCACTTGTATGTGGAATTTAAGAAACAAAATGAGAAAAAGGGGGGGGGAGTGGGAGAGGAAAACTAAGAAGCAGACTCTTAACTATAGAGAAGAAAGGATGGATATCAGAGGGGAGGGGCATCAGGGTAGGTGAAATAGGTGATCAGGATTAAGAAGTGCACTTATTGGGATGAACGCTGAGTGCTGAACAGAAGTCTGGAATCACTATTGTACACCTGAAACTAATACAACACTGTTGACTAACTGGAATTTAAATAAAATTTTAAGAAAGTAAACATCAGGGAGCAAGATGATTAACCTCAACAACCAAAGCTATGGAGCCCCAACCAAGTGGTAAACATTGCATTTGGTGGTTCATCTATGGTGGTAAAGCAGACGTGGCCTCCCACACCATGGAACACAGTCTGGGGAGTCTAATACACCTGCTGCCCTGTCTTTCACTAGCACTTCTTTAGTGTGTCAATGTCGTAATCGGCTATTTTAGGATGTGCATCATTTGCATTTACTGACAATTTTTAAATCAGTGTGATAATGTACTTTCCCCTTTTGTTATAAATGCTCTCAGGGCAAGCGTAGGCTCGGGCTTTCCTTGCAACATCCTCAAAGAACACAAACGGCATTATAACACACACAGTAAAAGATAATGAAGAAGAGGACAATAATGATTATGATTATGGTTGTGATGGTGGTAAAAGTGACAATTAAGAAATAAAAAGCCACTAAATAGAAAAAATTCTTTGAATTTTAGTGTCTAATTGGATCTGGGCAAAGGAGGGAAAGACCCAGCCAAAAGGTTGTGAATGCCTTTTGAATTCCCCATTGAAATAGATTCTGAGTTTGTATCAAACCTTGAATTAAAGCAATCAGTATAATTTTATAAGCCTTATTTACTGTCCTTAAGGGGAAATGAACTAGATGGATAAATGCTGAATTGGGGTGTTGAAATGTTTTTGCTTTACTGATGCTATGGTGCAAGCATATTAACTGGAAGTCTCCTCTGCAGTGAATCTATTGGAAAGTAAACCTAAATTCTATCAGCCCAAATTACCATATTTTTCTGATCTTCGGCCCTTACTTACCAGATTCTTTGATTAATTCACCCTCTTTCCGCTCATTTTTAAACTTCCGATTACTTTCTGCGACAATGTTCTTGAAGCCCATTTTAAACGCTCTTCGCTTCAGAAGGGAGGCTGCGAGAACCGGAGGAAGAATCTGGTGCCAGATCATTTTGCTAATGGAAGATAATTATTGTGATTATCTCATCCTTGCTTAAAAGCATTAATGGTAGCAAAGCAGCCTCTCTGACAGGGTGAAGTTTCAACCAAAATATGTTGACTCTCTGTGGAAAAACCTGTCATATTCCTCTGAGGAAAGACTCTAGCTAATTCCTAGGAGAAGACTATCTACAATCACAGAAAGAGGACTTGGCTGGATTATCATCATCTCTGGTTTCAAACTCTGGTCTGACTACCAGGATGCGATAAACTTCATCAAGTCTTGAAAGCTGCGTGGGTTCTAGTTTCCTCCCTCCAGGAGAAGGGACATGGAGAAGGGGGAAAAAATGGCATCATGGGCATTGTTGAAAAACACCTTTGATAACGGAGTAGTGATTATTCATAAAGTTATATATGATGAAATTTTTATAAATTCAGGGGATGATTATTATCCAGTGTCTTATTCTGGAGAAAATATTCCAGTCTCTGGTTCTCTAATCGGGATAAGTGGGTAAAAGTCAGCTCTGGTCTTTGACATGGGCAACCTTGAGTAGTTACTCAATTACTTCTAGCTGCTTCAGTGTCGTCATCTTTAAAGTGGGAAAACGTTGGATTTCTTTTTGTGAAGTTACCATAAGATCGATGGCAACATCTGACAAATACAACTGCCCATGCTTTCAAGAAATAAAAAGCCCCCCAAAACCAAAACCCAACAGAAAACCCAAAATGCAACAAAAACAAAGAACAACCTTATTGGTATTTACAGATGATTACTAATGCACAGGAGGAATTAAAATATTAATTCTAAAGACCATCATAATTATAAAACAGTGACCATTTTTTGATTAAAAGGTGATACAAGCCAGAAAAAAAAAAAAAAAACACACACACACACAAGAAGGTATGAATGAGTGGGACTAATTTCATCCAAAAATAAAAGCTTTTTAAAGAATTTAGGACTGACTCAAAGATAGGAACATAAAACATAGTTCCAGTATTAGGAGTTCAAAAAGCATCCATAATATGTAATATATAAAGAATTTATAATATCATAATGGCAATTTTTAAGTGTGTGAAAAAAGACTAAATGCATGATGTTACAACACTTATCTAGCTTTCAGTGGGAGTGGAAATCAGAAGAACTTCAGTTGGATTCAAACCTTACTCTATATAAAAAGACCTGAAAGTTATTTCAAATAAATCAGAGATGCAAACATAAAAAGTAACAAAAATATGAAATCTTGTTTGTAATTTTTTTATAGTTTTGGTCAAGGGAATACTTTTTTAAATCATTAAACACTTTTTATGACATCTGTTTAAAAGTATTTCAAAAATGCATGAAAGGTGTAACAAATCTGAAAACATTTCTAACACATGACAGCAAAGAGCCTAATGTTTCATGTAGGAAGAGCTTACATGAATCAGGAAAATAAAGATGAATAACTCAATAGAAACAAAACAGTATATAAGGAGGTATTTCAGAAAAATTCAATTGGCCAATATATCTAAAAAGGAATGTTCACTAAAAATTTTAAAGATTAAAATAAGATACATTTTCTACCTGTGTGGTTGATATAGATTTAAAGGTTTACTGACCACCAGTATTGACCGGATCGTGAGACAGAAGCCACAAAGGGAAATAGGATTGTCAAGAAAGATTTCCTGTGTCAGGGGAAATGTAATTAGTACAACCTTTTAGGAGAATGCTCTGGCCCCATTTATCAGCACTAACAATCTGTATATTCATCCAGCAATCCTAGCCATGAATGTTCACCCTACTGGGAAGCATATATAGGAAACTCTAAGTTAGCTCGTAGGAGTTGGTCTGGGGAAGGATATTAGTGGGGGCGATTTTACCTTGGAACTTATAATGCTCTGTATCATTTGACTATTGTTCTCATGTCCATTGTGTGCAAATGTAACTGTTTTACTTTAAAAAAAAATCATTAACAAAAGATGATAGCATCTGCTTTAAAGAGCTGTTATAAAGATTAGTGATAATATACGTAGTATACCCAGAACATCGCATAGCAAATAAATGTTCAAAAAGCAAAGGCTTTTCATTGGTATAGATTTTATGAAAAATGTTCTAGCTCTTTTCTGCCATTCTTCCTTACTAGCTTTCTTAGGTGATCTTTAAGCAAAGTTATTAGATGTCCTCATTTCCTTTCTCTAAACAATATGACCCCACCCAATCTGGGAAATGAACAGAATTGTGAAGGGGGAAAAGACCATAAACAAGGCAATAAATTTTAAAAAACAGAGTTATTAAATAGAGAGTACCAGTACTCAAAGAACCTCAGAATAATCTAGTTCAACTTTTTGTTCTATTAATAGACAAATAGAATGGTTTTAAAATAAAAACAATCCCCATGGAAAGGGAAGTTATTTGCTCAAGGATCTAGGTTGAACCTGGGTTCTACCTAGGTAGAACCAGAACATATACTGATTAAATGGTCTGTTACAGGTGGGGGCAGGGGGAGGAAGGGGGTGTGGTTAGAGTTTTGGAAAAGCTTCTCAAAAACAGAACTGATTATGGGGAGGCAGGGACAGAAGAAGTGTATAGCCTCTACACGTACTGTGCACAGGTTCTGATAAATGGTACTGGCCATGAGTGAGATCTGGGGAGCCCAAGTAAAGTGTCTATTGTGATGGGGAATGAATAACAATGGGGACTGATACTTGATAGGTTTGTCTCTGCTGCTTCTGCTTTTCTTTAGAATTCTCACAAGGGTAATGGGTACTGAAATAAGAATCCACAGTCCTAAGACCTAGCTCTTCCTCAACTCCCCATTCACTTTAGAGTCTCTAAGCCACTTAACCGGAAAAGCGCTGATCTTTCTACCTCAGTCCTGTCTTGAGGATCAAACAGTTTGCAAGTGCTTTCTGAAATCCAAGGATGATTCAAAGTTAAGACACTATCATTGGTCAACTTTCTTTTTCAGTTAAGATTTCCTAGTAAAGGCAACACTTATTTTAGTACAGAATGATACATCATAGATGTTTCCATAAAAAGTGGATATACAGAACACACAAAATCAAGTGAAGACTGTTTACCTACGGTGCTGGAGATAACACCCCAAAGGGGGCAGGCTAGGAAGTGAACTCAGTAAATGCTCTGACCTTGTAGATCAGGTCAGCTAGGTGACTTCCCAGGTTTGAACAGCCTACCGCTTTCAGCATCCCCCTGAGAAGGGTATGCAAAGATGATCTCCCCACGTACAAGATGGTCTCTCTCGATGTCCCCACATAGAGGCAAAAACTCTCTCACAATAGTCACCTTCATTAATCCGTGTTTGTACCCAAGCAAACAACCTAAATTCACTGGCCTAAAAATAACCAGCTCTAGCTTGGGTTTTTATTGGGTGTTTGCAGGATGCATTTATTTTGTGCTACAACATAGCTCATACTGGTGATAGGAAGCTACTGGTATGATCATACTAATTAGGAATGTTTCAGAAGTTGTTTAACTTCTTAAGATCTAAAGATATAAAAGTCTACTTCAGGCTTCAATGGCATAGAAAAGTTCAATTCTGACTTCTGGCAATTTGTAGACAATTGCTTTTGTGAAGTTCTTACATTTGTAGTTTTTTTAATTTCCTGAAAGTTTTAGGCTTTTAGTGTAATACTCCATGTTATGAAATTATGGTAGGCCTTATCTATTTTCATCTAATTTTGCTCAGTACTTTGTGAACTCTCTTTAAGTATGGAAACTCCATTTCCTCTACTCTGGAAAATTTTAATCTGAAAATTTTCTTTCAATTTTTCTCTTCTCTGAGTCCTAATAGTTAGAAGATCATTCAGATCTACCCTATACTATTCTCGCCCTTTTTGTCCTCCTTAAATACCTTTGTTCGTATCATTATTAATGTTGTTCTGCTTCATAAAGAGATATTCCACTTGATCCTACATTTCTATTTATCAATGCTGCTACAAGTTCAGTTTTTTCCCTTGGAAAGTAACTTTTTTATAGCATCTTGTCTGAAGAACATAGATGGCGTAACTCTGAAAATGCTCATACAATTTTGTTTTCCTGTGCTTGCTTAAGGCGTGTCCATCATCTGCCATGTGTAATGTTGGCTTTGCTAAAAACATGATTGATTACCCTTAGCTAGCCTTCATAGGAAAGGATGGGTCATTTCATAGTATTATATATTCATTTATTATTTTCTCTTGTAGGAGTCAAGGCCACAAGAAGACTATTTCAATTTCTGCCCGAAGGGGATCAGCCCAGCTGCAGTGAGAGGAGGGATTCAAGAATTTCAAGGTTTGTAACACTACCCTCTACATCATCTTCTATTCATCAATGTGCTTTCCCACCCTCAGAGGTGAGGTGGTCCCAGCAGACTCTCGGTGTCCACTCAGAGCAAACCTCTGCACTTTTACCTTAGGTTGAGGACAAAGTCCCAAAATGAGAAGGGTGATGGATGGGACTTGGGAATCTAAAGTTATCCTTCAGACTTTCAGCCCATCCTATTTTCAACCTTGCTTTCAGATACACCTGATGGCATCAACAGCTGTGTCTCTCTTAGGGGTCTACAGGAAAGACATGTCTTCTCAGCTTCTCTCACTACTGCTAACACTCCGTTAAGACCTTCTAAGTCATTTACCACATGTCCATATACCTTCTGCTTCTAATAGTTTGATGCTTTTGTCCTTTTTCTTGTTCTTCGTCCTTTAGGATTTCAATTGTTTTGTTTTTTTATCCTTTAGTTGTTTTAATAAGATTCTCAGAAGGTATAGAGCTAAATGCTTGTGCATGATCCATCATATTTAATCAGGAGCAGAGAAATCTTGAAGGCAGTAAAAGGGTGAGGAGAAGATTAAACCTCTAGGGAATCATGATCTCTAAACATCTTATGGAATTCTCATTAAGCATCACCTTCTTTTCATGATACCTCAACACATTGCACAGCTATCTATTTTGCCATACCCATGCAAAAATATTTTTAAAGCCAAACTCTAGGTTTAAAGCACCAGCACCCTGAAGGAGATCATAATCAAATAAAGGTCATAAATAATGCCTTGTTGAGTTTTCCAGATCCTCTGAGAGGAAGTTAAAGAAAACAGTGCCTCTTAGCTAATAAATATTTAAGGGTACTGTTAAAAATGACTAAGTTTAAAATGCCATAAGAAATTACATCCAGATATAAATTTCTCCCTAATGGCTGGACAGTGTGCTTTGAATGGTCTTCATTGGGTTTTAAATTAAGGGATGGCAGAAACCGTAGAAAGTACAGCTAGATCTTGAAAACTGGGTCTTTGATAATCTTCCCTTCTTACCTTTAACAGGCAGCATTGGAACTTCTCATTTTTGATGAAGAATTGAATTTTCTTCCCTATTCACACTGAGATTGAAATGTCAGAAGCATAAGGCTGTGCAGAAAGCCATTCTCATAGGAGAATGGCCAAATTTATGAGATACCCCTTCTGATATGGCATTCTCTGGATCCTATGGGACATTTCAATAAATTAAGTTAAAACCATTGACTTCAGGAAATGAAATTTAAGTAAACAACATTAAACAGCTTTGACAGACACAAGGGAATTATTAGTATTGTTGTTTCTCCCTAGCTTTTCCTTGTCAAAAGCTTGGCATGCACTTTCTACATTAGTAGGAGATGAGAAAACATGGTATATACAGAGATTCTGATCCTATTAAATTGCAAGGGTATTAGTCATTTTGCCAAGGATTCAGGCCCTAAATCCTGAGGCTGTCCAAAGACCTAAGCACAGCTCCTACCAATCGATGTCCACACACAATCTGTCTCTCAGCTCCCACACAACACATTAAAACATAAATGATGCCATCTCCTCAAGCATTGCATCCAGAACGCCAATAAATAACACCTGTCAATGAAAGTAGCTCTTAAAGGGCCATCACATTCTCTGGCTACCCATTATCAAGGCTGGAAGGAGTAGGGCCTTATCCAGTCAGGCTTCAGATCATTGCTCCACAAAGTATGCTTTGTGCTGTTGTTCTGTGATCCCTCAATATGCATGTCGGAGAGCTGCAAAGGAATCTGCTTTGAACGGTGATGCTAATTGTCCCGAAAGTAAAATATTTTTATTATGACAGCTAATTTGACGAACAGTAGAATATGTCCTAGAATAGACAGCTAGAAGTCATTAGAATATTTTTATCCTGTTTCTCCTTATGAAGGGAGTTCTAACAGGGAAAATTTTAGACTTCTCTAAAGTCATTATTCCTAAACATAAGAACTGCTTAACAAATGAGCTCAGAAATGGCTGTTGCTTGCTCATAGAGCTGTTCAATCCTCCCCACACACACCACCCAGTTTCTCACACACGTGTAACATTAGCAGCAACATTTATGAAACTCCAAATGCTTTTATCTCATTTTTAAACATTGTATAGAGCATTGAGACATTCAAAAATAGCTATAGTTACCATTCCTTCCCCCCCCGTTTTTTTTTTTTTTAGTGTTATTGAGGTATAGTTGACAATTCAAAGTTTTATTTAAGGTATAGGACTTGAAAATTTAGTGTATGTATACACTGTAAAATAATCACGACAATCATGTTAATTAATGATCCATCACCTCACATAGTCATCATTTTTGGGGTGGTAGGAGAACGCTTAAGATGGACACTCTTAGCAAATTTCAAATATGTAGTATGGTTAACTATATGCAGTGTTATACATTAGATCTCCAGAATGTACTCATTTTGTACAACTGAAACTTTGTACCCTTTAACCAACATCTTCCCATTTTCCCCTCTCTCTCCAGGTCCTCATGACCACCATTCTACTCTACTCACAGGAGTTTGGCTATTTTAAGTTCCATACACAAGCGAGATCATGAAGAATTTGTATTTCTACATATGGTGCTTTCCACTTAGAGTAAGGTCTTTTAGGTTCATCCATGCTGTTGAAGAGACAGGATTTTCTTAAGACTATATTTCATATGTGCATTCCCTATTATATATGATTGTATATATTGCTCATGTGTATGTATATACAGGTCTTTGGAAAGCCTCAGGATTGAGGGCCTGGATCTTTGGCAAAATGAACACTCACAGATGTAATAAATACAGACACCCTCTACAGATCTCATACACTCTATAGATCTATTCTATATCATATATAACATGCACACATTTTCTTTGTCCACCTGTCAATGGACACTTAAGGTTGTTTCAGATCTTAGCTCCTGTGAATAATGCTGTAATGAGCATGGGCATGCAGATGTCTCTTCAAGATCCTGTTTCATTTCCATCAGGTATAAACCCAGAAGTAGAAGTGGTGGATCATATAGGAATTCTACTTTAAATTGGAGGAATCTTCATACGGGTTTTTCATCACAGCTGTACCAATTTACATTCCCATCAACAGTACACAAAGGTTCCCTCTTCTCCACATCTTGCCAACATTTGTTATCTTTTGTCTTTCTGGTAATTGCCATTCCACCAGGTATAAAAGTTATCTCACTGTGGTTTTGATTTGCATTTCCCTGATGATTAGTGACGTTGAACACTTATAGTATACCTGTTAGCTATTTGCACGTCTTAACTTTTAAGAAATGTCTATCCAGGTCCTTTACCCAATTGCTGGTTGGGTTATTTGGTTTCTTACTATGGAGTTGTAGGAGTTTCTTCCCTATTGTGGATATTAACCCCTTATCAAATATGATTTGCAAATATTTCCTCCCATTCCATAGGTTGTCTTTCCACTCTATTGATGGTTTCCTTTACTGTACAGAAGCTTTTTAGTTTAATGCAATCTATTTTTGCTTTCATTGTCTGTGGTCTTGGTGTCCTATTCATACCACTGCCAAGAAAGTTACTCTTTCATTATCACTTCTCATCTAATATTTCTCTACATTCTCACTGCTTTTCTCAAATTTTTCCCCACTTTATTGCAGATCACGTGTTTACAAACAATATCATTAGTTTTAATGTAAGGTATTGGGGGGAAATGGGATGTTTGATTATTCCAAAAGGCAAGTACAAATACATGGAATAGCACCAAAGAATCACAATGAAAATCTAAATAATCATCATCTCTCGGGATTAACACAGATTTAAAAAAATGAATGACTCTCTTGAGACCAATGAAAATACAACATACTAAGACTTATGAGATGCAGCAAAAGCATTTCTAAGAGGAAGTTAGTGGTAATAAATGCTTACATTAAGAAACAGGAAACATCTCAAACAACCTAAGTTTACACCTCAAGAAACTAGGAAAATAACAAATTAAACCCAAAGTTACAAGGAAGAAAATAAAGATCAGAGTGGAAATAGGAACTAAAGAGACAATAAAAGATGAATAAAACCAAGAGCTGAGTTTTTAGAGAGAAACAAAATTAGCAAGCTTTAAGCTAGAGTCACCAAGAAAAAGAAAGCTCAAAATTAGAAATTAAAGTGGTGAGGTTATATATAACTGATACCACAGAAATACAAAGCATCATAAAAAACTACTTTGAACACCTATTCTTCCACAAGTTGGACAATCTAGAAAAAAGAAATGGCTGCATTCTTAGAAACATACAACTTACCAAAATGGAATCAAGAAGTAGAAAATTAGAATTGACAAATTTTTACTAAGGACATTGAATCAGTAATCCAAACATCCCAACAAAAGTCTAGAACCAGATGGCTTCCTTGGTAAATAGTACTAAACATTTAAATAATTAATATCCATTCTTCTCAAACTCTCTCTCCCTCCAAAAAAAGGATAGAGAAGGGGAGGAATACTCCCCAAACTCATTTTATGAGCCCAGCATTACCTTGATACCAGAGACCATAAAATTATAAGCCAATTTCCTTGCTAAATATGGAAGCAAAACTCCTGAACAAAATATTAGCAAGTGAATTCAACAACTCATTAAAACAATAATACACCATGATCAAGTTGATTTTATTCTAGAAATGCAAGGATGGTTCAATATCCACAAAAAGCAGTGTGATACATCACATTAACAGAATCAGGATAAAAATGATAGGATCCTCTCAATAGATGCAAAAAAAAAAAAAAAAGCATTTGACAAAATTCAGCATCCATTCATGATAAAAGCTCTCAAAGTGGGTATAGAAGAAACATACCTCAACATAATAAAGGCCATATAGGACAAGCCCATAGCTAACATACTCAATGGTGAAAACCCCAAAGCTTTTTCTGCAAAATCAGTAACAGAAACAAGGATGCCAACATTTAACCACTTTTACTCAACATGCTACTGGAAGGCTTAGCTGGAGCAAGTAGACAGGAAAAATAAAAGGAAGTAGTAAAATTTTCACTATTTGCAAATACTGTATACTAAGAACCAGAAGACCTTGATGAAATATAAATAATGGAAAGATTCTGCTCATTGATTCAGAGCATTGTTAAAATGTACATACTCCACAAAGAAGTCTACAGATCCAACGTAATCCCTATCAAAATTCTACGGACATTTTTCACAGAAATATTACTGTGGTAATCATTTCACAATATATAAGATCACTCTTGTATACCTACTACTAATACAGTGTTGTAGGTCAATTGTATCTCAATTTTAAAATCTAATGGCTGGGGGCGCCTGGGCGGCTCAGTTGGTTAAGCACCCAACTCTCAATTTCAGCTCAGGTCCTGATCTCCTGCTTCATGAGTTTGAGCCCTGAAGTTTGAGCCCTGAGCACAGACAGTGCTGAGCCTGCTTGGGATTCTCTCTCCCCCACCCCTCGCTCTCTGTCTCTCCTATGTGTGAGCTCTCCTCTCTCACTCTCAAAATAAACTTAAATTATTAAGATCTAGTGGCTGTATGAAAGAATCAAAAAGGAAATATTCTAATAGTTGGGTAGTTGCGTCTTAAAATTTATGTTTTACTTGATACTTTAGAGGAAGACATAGAATCAAGAAAACTGGTTGAGATAATGGACTCAGAGTTAAAAGCAACTTAGTCTATTCTGAGCTCCTCAACTTGAAAGGAAAGAGGATAAATCTCAGAAAGATTGGTCTGACTGAGGTATAGAATCCAGTGAATTTTTGATCTCCCAAAGTCCATCAATGATAGAAAAAGATAGAAACATATGGTCCTGGCCTCAGATTCCAATATAGATTTATGAGGCTATTTTCAAATTAATTATTTTCAACATAGATATAGGTCTATGGGGTGGAGAAAAAAATTCTTTAAATTCCTGTTCAATAATATCACCTAGAATGTTCTATGAAATCTCAATCTTCTAATCATGTTGAAAGATGAACAACCTTATTCTACTATATTTTAAATGATAGAAAGGTCAGTGTGGTAAATGTAATTCATTGTTTATCACAATTTCAAAGAAGTTAATTTTACCAACATATTTCAAGATGAAGAAATGTCAATCTCAGAAGTCAAAAGGTGGAGTCTTTCATAATCACTGAAAGGCCCACGGCCTCTGATGATATACTCTTCTCTTTAGTGACAATCTTGGTGCCCCAGGAGAGAGGAAAGTGGGGCAAATAAATAAAATCAGGCAGTTTGAGGCAAAGTATTCAGAGAATGCTTCTAAAAAGAGCTTAGTTACATGGCTTTGGAATTGTGCATTCTTCGAACCTGGATTCTCAAAGTGTGCTCTGCGGACCGGCAGCATCAGCATCTCCCAAGAGTTATTAGAAATGCAGACTCTCAGGACCATTGTGAAGACTTATTAAATCAGACTCTGCATTTAAGTAAGATCCACAGGGCATTCATATGCATGTTAAAAATTGAGAAGCACTGCTTTAGGAGAGCTATAGTCCAACAACTTCCTTTTCCAGAGGAGAGAGTAGGTTTGGAGAAGAGAACTCCTTGAAGAAGGACTCCATGGTAGGAGTCAAGATTAATCCCAGTCTAGTCTCTTCAGCCTACTATTCTTAAGTTCCTAGAACTGTTAGTACAAAGCAGAGAAATATACCAACATGACCAGCCCAGTGACTAGGAAATTAAGGGTAGAGTTAGTAAATAGAGATTTAATATGTCCTTTTTAGGAAATTCCTCTCTAAACTAGGCTTCAAGTAATTAAGTAATTGACAGGTCCATTGTTTCACTCACACATTCTTTTCAGAGCTATTTTTAGTGTCTACTTTTTACCAGGAATTTACCATTTAAAAGAAGATCTTCAAATATTGCTAAGAAGTACTGGTAAAAGTCTTGGTACTTTAGTGCTAAGCTTGAGTTTTTTAAAAACTGAATATATAATATCGAAGGACCTATAAGATATTTGCAAATGCCTTATTAAGTGTGATTGAAACAGAGAATCCAAAGCAACAGTTGTTTAAACAAGTAGAATTTTTTTTCTCCCACATAAATGTTGACAGTGTGGTGCTGAGCACTGGGGACAGGATTCTCTCTCATTGCCCCACCATACTTACCAACATGGTCTCCACATACACTAAGCCAAGAAGGAAGAAGTACAATGTCTTCTTTAAGGACTCTTCCCAGAAGTGTGCTTCTCTCTGCCATTTACTTTCACAGACCACAACTTAATTACATAGCTGCACCCAGCTCCCAAGGGAGCCTGGAAATCTAGGCTTTATTCCAAGTGGTCGTAAGCCCACTTTAACAAGCCACATGAGGTTTTTCCTTCTAATTAGAGAAGATCTATTATGTGATTAATGATGAGTGCTTGTTGAGACTGGGACTTCAGTATCTTCTTTTCCTTTTAATGGTTTGTCCAGCCTCTACACTAACAAGAAGACCTGAGAAGGAAATCCATAAAATTCTGCTGCTGTGACTTCTAGAGCTCACATTAATGCAGAATTAACCTCCAGAAATCTCTCCATGAGGTCTGACCCTCCTAGGACTCTTGTTTCTGAATTTCCATCCAGTGCTTCTAAATACACGTGTCCATACATTTGTATCTAAAATGGAATAAGGCAGACTGGCAATTCATTAAAACTTCCCAAGTGTTTAATACTTTACACAGTGATGGTCTCAGAACATGGCTTTTGACCTTGGAAATCTGGTTCTGGTCATAAAAGAAAAACCTCAGTTCCAGCTCTCTTGTCTTTATAGCACATGCAAGCAATCTGTTGATACACTGAAACTGAGCATTAATACCTTGGTTGGTTTCTCAGAAATCTTTTCTCTGAAGCCATCAGAGGGCCCCAGAGCTGCAAGTGCACTCAGAGGGCTGTGAAGGGGGAACACATTGGCTACAATGTTTATAGGTATTATTTGGCCTCCTCAACAAACTAGAGTATCTGGCATTTATCTGAAAGCGAATGGAAACTTCGTGAAACGGGCTTGAAAGTACTTTAAATCCTAGGTCAGCGTTCCTTTTCCATGCAACACTAACATATCTACACTGGGAGAAGACGAATAATACAGGCCAAGGATCCCTTCTGATGGGTGTACTATAGATTTCAGACCCCCCCCCCAAAAAAAAGGGTTTAATACTTTCCTTGAGGCAATAGATTTACTGCAACCTGTACCCAAAGTGAAAACCAAATGACCCTTTTTGATGTAGTTGTCCAGTATTCTCACATAGACCACGAGGAAACCACCCCTATGATTAGCACAGACCCTAATTTCTAATAAACAAATACTCCTGGATGGGGAGATGGGGAGAAGGCTTTAGGACCATCTAAACGCCTGACGATCTATGTGCACAGAGGAAAGCTGCAAGAAATGTACACAGCATCCTGACATTGTTTCACGTTACACTTGATTTAAAGTAGGGGAATCTGGAACCCTTCTGACCAGGCTTTGTCTTGGTGTCCTGCGGTTTACATCCGTTGCAGTTCAAATAATTGAAATAAAATCTGATCCAGAAAGGGAGGGGAGTCTCTATGAGGGGACTCCAGCCTAATTTTGGCAGATCTGAGAACTACTAAAATGTTTCGATCAAGGAATTGGCATGATCAAAACAATGCTTTATGAAGATTCATCTCTCCTAGGTAAGAAAAAGCCAGAAAATGTTAACATTCCTATTACAACCTAAGATTTTAAAAATATATCTGTGTGAGTAAGGCATCTTTCATGTGCAGTTCAGCCCAAATCCATTTAAAACACATCTTTCAAGCATTTATCAAGGTAATTTAAACCATCTGTCTCCTGGGTGGAATTTTTAGCTGTTGAATGACACTGGTCTTCCTAATGGATTCTGGAGTACACTTGAGTAGATAACTCTTTGAATCTACCTTTCTAGCTGCCTATTGGTGCCCTTGATATTTTCCCCTGGATCTGTAGAGAACTAACCTTATTATTTGTCATGAAGAACATCATCTCTCCCTCTTAATGTCTATTAATAGAACTATCCAATCAGCTCAGCGTGATCTTGGACTCGGCTTTCCCCTTTCTAGCTGCCTACATCCAACAAGTCCATCTTGCTTCCAAGAGGTCTCACACATTAATTCCTGCCTCTCTATTCACTGCTCTAATTTAGTCTTTGTTACTTGTCAAAAATTCTGCCACCTCTTTCTTCCTTTAACTAGCTGTGTTCATGTATAAATCTTCTGAGGGATAGCCTTGAAAATGTTCCTCTTCAAAACTCTTCACTGGTTCCAGGTTACTCACAAAGTCTCTAAGGTTAAGTGATTGCTAGATCTACACATCTGGATATGTATGTATTAGTAGTACATTATTTCATAAAAGTCAAGTGATAAAAGACAGACTACAGAAACAACCACCACCGCCCAGAGGGCTCCTAATGAAGTCAGGAAGAATGGCATGAACTCTTGCCAACCAGACTTCTAGTAGAAGCCCCCTCCCCTCAACAAACTGTTCAGAAAAAACCTGAAGCATGTCTATGAAACCTATTTTGAAAACCACTGGGTTTTTATATTCTAATATTTCCTGGTTTTCACATTTTAGGATTTTATTAATGCATATAATCTCTAACATGAGAATCCTCTTAATTACTAAATCTTCAAGACTCAAATGCAATGTCCCCACTGAACTTTCTGATGTGCTGTAATGGCACCTATTTTTCATTTAGCTCCCCAGACTAGCTAGAACTTATGGTGGTTTTCACCTTCTATCCTAGGACAAATTGAGAAGTTCCTTACACCCGAGGATTTGCTAATCTATCTGGTAGGGAAGAACTTTCAAATAAGTGATTTATTTAACTGAACTGGGCAGAGTGTAACCTTTGGGCATTTCCCAGAATGAATCCGAGATCAAGGAGGACCTGCCCTACTCCTCTACAATTTGGAAAATATTTTTAAAGATTTTTTAATGTGTATTTATTTTTGAGAGAGAGAGAGAGAGAGAGAGAAACAGAGAGACAGAGACAGAGGTAAGCAGGAGAGACACACAGAATCCAAAGTAGGCTCCAGGCTCTGAACTGTCAGCACAGAGTCCAACATGGGGCTCAAACTCATGAACTGTGAGATCATGACCTGAGCCAAAGTTGGACGTCCAACCAACTGAGCCACCCAGGTGCCCCGGAAAACATTTTAATTAAATGACTATGAGGGGACTCCAGCAGCAGCAAATAGGCTGCTAAATAAAGAGGAGACTTTGGCCAAAAACATAATGGTGCAAAGTTAGAGAGAGAATCCACAAAAACACCTTCGCTTCTGACACCAATACTAAGTTCAGAGGTCCCCCAAGACCACAATGGGATTCAGTAATATTCTGAAAGACTTAGAGCTCACTGAAAGCTTTTATACTTGCAGTTATGGTTTATGACAGTGTAGGGATATAGGTATCAGCCATAGGAAGAGACACATGGGGTAAAGTTCCAAGCATGAAAGCTGTAAGTTGTCACCTCCCAGTGGGGTCATGGATAGCACTACTTTTCCCAGCAATGATGGGAAATACACCTCCCAGTGACAGCATTCATGGAGTATTATCCATCAGGGAAGCTCACTGAGCCTTGGTATTCAGAGTTTTTATTGGGGCTATAGCATAGAGTCACAGCTGACTACTCAAGTGCCTGACCACAGTCTCTGGCCCCTCTGGGAATCAAGCTGATACTGCAGGATCCAAAGTCACCATGATAAGTCACATTGTTAGATTATCTAGTGTGACCTAAGGCCCTCATGCAAACAAAGATACTACAAGAGTTCAAAGATTATCTTCTAGAATCCAAAGGCAAGTGTCTAGGCAAGGTTAAATTCTTTACTACACAAAGGGCAATGGGATAACTGGAAAATACAAAGGAGGGAATTTTTCCACCCAGAAGCAACCTCTTTCACAACTCAGATTCAGCTGCTTAGAACGAAAGAGATGATGTGAGTGTGAGATCCTGGACTGCACCTATGGTTAGAAAAATATTTGTGTGAAATAGTACACCACCTCTCCCAAAAGTGCTCATCTAGTTCCTTCCTTTTAGTCAACCTGAAACATTCTTTCTGGATTTAGTCCCGAGAATGTTGGGATAACACAGGATTAAAGGAAAGTTGGAATGGCTGATTCTAACCCAAGTATGACACTCATGGAATACCACCTCCTTTTAAAGCCTGAGACCTACTGCCTTAGCAGAAGTTTCATAACCTAAGATCAAAATATTAGAGAAGATATTACAATGTTTTACAGAAACAAAATTTCCTCCCTAGGATATATTTCAAGGAGATCTCTCCTTCCCCTTTGACTACTGGCCATACTACTGGTTAGGGAAGTATAGATAGGGCACCTTTTTTTTTTTTTTTTTTTTTTTTTTTTTTTTTTTTTAGGAGGGCAAGTAGTAAGCCCTACTGGCAACATCTGCTCCCCCACCTCCCCCCGCCAAAAAAAAAAAAAAAAAAAAAATCACAGAGAACTCAGTCTCTATCTTTAAGAGACTCCTTTCCCAGCCCTAAGGGGGCAACCCTACCTTAGAGCTCCTGCCCTTCCTTAACAGAGTCTCTCCCAATGCTCAGGTACTTACTCCTCTTTGTCAACAGGCGTATAGCCCAAAAATTCTCTTAAGAATGATCCAGTTTCCCAGGGAAAACTGGGAATAATAATATTTGTTTTCAAACAATGAGAATAAATCATATTAAGTAATGAACATTTTATTAAAACATTAGGATCTTCAGAGAAAGAAATATCATAGGACTTCACTCATGAGGACTTCTAAGATATAGAACAGATGGACATAAGGGAAGAGAAGCAAAAATATAAAAACAGGGAGGGGGACAAAAACATAGGAGACTCAAATATGGAGAGCAAACAGGGTAACTGAAGGGATTGTGGGAGGGGGGATGGGCTAAATGCGTAAGGGGCATTAAGTAATCTACTCTTGAAATCATTGTTGCACTATATGCTAACTAACTTGGATGTAAATTTAAAAATTTGAATACTTTAAAGAAAAACAAAACATTAGGATATTTAATATAATTTATTGTCAAATTGGTTTCCATACAACACCCAGTGCTCATCCCAACAAGTGCCCTCCCTCAATGCCCATCACCCACTTTCCCCCTCCCCCACCATCCCTCAGTTTGTTCTCATTATTTGGAAGTCTTATGGTTTGCCTCCCTCCAACTTTTTTCTCCCTTCCCCTCCCCCATGGTCTTCTATTAAGTTTCTCAAGATCCACATATGAGTGGTTAAAATGAACAAATCAGGAGACTATAGATGCTGGCAAGGATGTGGAGAAATGGGCACCCTCTTACGCTGTTATTGGCAATGCAAACTGGTGCAGCCACACTAAAACATTAGGATTTTAAAAGCAAAACCACTGATTCTGGCTCAGTGATTTTAGGGTAATATCAGAGTGTAGTTTTTTGTTTTTTTTTTTAAGCCCTCCAAACCATCTGATTCAGTCTTCTAGCTTAGAAACCTTAATTCATACTAGTAAAACAACTTGTATACTAAAAACCAAGTCAGGGGTGCCTGAGAGGCTCAGTTAGTTAAGCATCCGACTTCAGCTTAGTCATCATCTCACAGTTCGTGGGTTCAAGCTCCTTGTCGGGCTCAGTGCTGACAACTCAGAGCCTGGATATAGTGTGCTTCAGATTCTGTGTCTCCCTCTGTGTCCCTCTCCCACTTGTGTTTTTTCCAAAATAAGCATTAAAAAAAAATAAACAGTTCAGGAGTAAGCTCTGCTAGGTGAGAACATTTCCTCAGTTCTACCTAGGCTACTTCATTTCAAATACTTGACTAAGATGTTCAAAGTTCTCTAAGAACAACAACTTCAACTATAACATTTCCTTGACTTTGCGCATATAAGTAGCCAGTCATCTAGACACCTTGGACTTGGGAAAGAACCACTGGTGTTAGAATATCTAAAGCTTAAAGCAAAAACAGGAGAGAGATTGACAAGACCATGTGATGGCCAGCATGCGGACCAACTCGGACTCTCCTATACCATCTGAGGCAGTAGATATTGTTGCAGCCACTTTGGAAAACTGGCAGGTTCTACTCAGCAACTTCTGCCTTCCCTATGAATCAGCATTTGCACTTCTAATATATATACAACAGGAATACAAATACATACACAGCAAAACACATGCACAAGGATGATCAAAACAGCATTTTTGATAGTCCCAAATTGGGGTCAGAATTGATAAATTGTGAGGTATTCATACAACAAGTTATGAGACATGGGTGAAGTGAGCAAAATACAGCTGCGTGTGACAACACAGATGAAGGTCATTGGGACTCAAAGAAACTAGACATCAGAATGAACTATAGAATTCAATTTGAACCAAGTTCAAAAGCAGGTAAGACTTACCTATGGTGGTAATATCAGAATAGTGGTGACTTTTGTTGCAGGGGGGAGGTTCCTGGGGTGATAATCCTGATTTCTTCATCCTTACTGTAGTTTCATGAGCAATTCACTTTGTCAAAGTTTATCACACTGCACAAGTATGCTTTGTACATTTTTCTTAAAAATTTTAAAAGTTTATTTTGAGAGCGCGCACAGGCAGAGAAAGAGGGAGAGAGAGAGACTCCCAAGCAGGCTATGAACCATTAGCGCAGAGCCCAATGCAGGGCTCGAACCCACACACTGTGAGATCATGACCTAAATTGAACTGAGATGCTTAACTGACAGAGCCACACAGGCACCTCAATTTTGTACATTCTTCTTGTTGTATTTTATATAGGTTTTTGTTCAGTGTGTCTTAAAAGGGAGATTGAGGACCACTAGCAAGAACTTCTGTGGCTATTTAATTGGGGTCAGTCAGGAGGGGCCGACAATACCTGGGACCTTGACAAAGTAGCCCATAGGCAGATGATGGTAGGGGGAACCCCAAAGAGGAATTTTCTAAGTTGCCATGACATTCTAAATCCTCAGCCTTCACCATTCATATGGAGGATACTTGACACCCCCCCATCCCCGCTCTAGGAAACCAATGAACCTCCTGACAGCAGCCCTGCTGAGCCCTCTGAACAGTCACAGCTCTTTGGAATGCCCCGTATGCTGCCCAGCCCTTAACCTGTCAGGAACCTGGGGATGCCAGCACAAAACCTGTCCTTCTCCTGTGTGCACTTTTAAAACTTCTTCTAGATAGAAAATGAGGGTTACGCCAGGACTTCCAGTCTTCTGAGTGGTGAGGTGAGGGTAAGAATTGGTTGTAAACAGAATAAAGGGTCCTTCTTGGTGGACGTAGGGACCCTCTGCTGCAATATCGGGACCTATTCTATAGGTTCTACAACAATGCACAAGTACCATTCAAGAGCGTCCCCAAATAAAGGTACCTTGGCCTTTGCTGGTACCTCCAGTGACAGGAGGCACTACCTCATGGGAAGAGTTTAAGTTATGCTCTGACAAGTGCCAATATGGATAGAATTACAGTAATATCTAGCACTAATATGGTGCTGCCCACATGCCAGGAAATGTTGAAAGAGAGGTGTCAAATGAAAGAGACAGAGAGAGAAAAGCTTATTTAATTCTCCTGACAAGTCCCATAGGATAGGTATTATCTTTCACATATGCAGAAACAGCAAAGAGATCTCCTACCTTGCAACAGAATCAATCAAAGAGAAATAAACCCTGGGGGGGCTCCAGATCCTGTATTTTTAACTACTGTATTAGACACTCTCCAAAAGGGAAGAGGAGCAGTATATAGGCTTTTCCCTCGCTCTCCGAAAGTTGAGTGTTTATAAGTTGAAATAGAGCCAAGTGCCAAAGTAATTACCCTCCCACAAAAACAAAACTCCTTTTCATATTTCTTTTGGCTAGTGAAAACAGGTCCTACTGCAGACCTTTTGTAGGCGTGAGGTGGCATAAAGCAAACTTTCAGACAGTGGGGGATACCTGTAGTTTTGCTTCCTCTCTCTTGTCACTTGCTTGTGCCCAGAAAGCCCACAGGGACGTGCCTCCGCTTACCCACTCACCACCACCCAAGCCCTCAAGTTTCTTCTGGGCTTAGTTAGGCTAAGGTCCTTGAAGCACAAGGGAGGCTCTCCGTCAGCACCATGCTCAGTCAGGGACCAAAAGAGCTTGTATCTCAAGCATTAGTACTTGTTACCAAGACACCTGACACAGAGACCTTTGTCTCAAGGAACACCCAAAGCTAGACATTGGCGCTTACCTCTATGGTGTACCTGTCAGCAGTGCCGTCTGTCCTCAACCAAAATTCTGCTATTGAAATCAAGGTACCCATAGACTTGTCCTTTAAGTTTCTCTATGACCACTGTTCCCAGCATGCTACAGTCCCAATCAAACATATTAATTTGAGCATCAAAATGAGCCTTCAGACCCAGTCGTTTTTCTCTCAGAAGCATCCTCCAAGACCCTTAAGTTTGTGACTCCAAATAAAAATGGCAAATAGGACACTTCCATAGCCCCTTTGCTCACCTGGCAGAATGTCCACATTCCAAATGCCAGGGGAACTGATAACAGGAAGGCTCCCATCTGCACCATCTAAACCCCTGACTGGTGCCCAACTTCAGATTTACCTGAGAAGCCACCATGGAGCCCAAGCTGCGATGTACTGTGCTGGGTAACGATTTGTGAGAGAAATCCTCAAAGGCAAAAACCACCCATATATATTAAATCAGTCCACAAGGATTTTCTCAGCCCTGTGGGAGGAATACTAGCAACACAAAACACACACACACACACACACACACACACACACACACACTCTACTCATGGGATAAAAATGGAGAACACACAATTTCACTAAATGACACACTGTAGGTTAGGACCTCATGGCCGAAATTACTTTGTAGGGAAATAATCCAGAAATGAGCTGGGGTGGATGACGACCACCCCCCAACCCTTAGAGGAACACTTCGGGCTTCTCAGTGACCTGTCATGCAGTCCCTAAGGGGACAGTTCTGCAGGAATGGCCCAACTCAGCAAAAGCCCCCATATCTTTTATTGAAATCTCCTTTACTTTGTGGACCTTGGTCTACACTGGCATGCAGGAAGCTTAGAATTAAAGGTTCAGCTGAGGGAAGCCAGGCCTAAAAGGTTTCAAGTCTTTCGGAGACTAGATATATAGGTTTCTTCCTGGGATACAGTATTAGTCAGCCCTCTGTCATCTGGCTGAGGCACATTCTCCTAAGAGATTTACCTGGATTAAAGATAAAATGTGGATCTCCTGACTCCTAGTGTTTTCTTAGTTGGTTCCCCACTCCAGTGGGGAAACCAGGATGGTTACTCGGAGAGCCCCCTCAAACCTCAGGGCCACTCCACTGGTGGAAAAGCCTCAAAGCTTCTCCAGTAGGTTTAGCAGCACTGGACCAGCAGTCCCTGAATCTCCTCCTGCTAATACTTCTCTATGTAGTTTTCACTGCAGATACTTTGCTTTATATTCTGCCACTTCCACTTGCCTCTGGTTCCACTCAAAGACCATAGGTCCTTCAACTAGTGATGCTCAACACTGGCTACCTCTTCAAGGCAGCCACTCCAAAGGAATCTCTGAAATGGCTTTTTACTTTGATTGGAAGAGGAAAATAAACACCAACAGATCATCTCAGCTCTATCTGGCACACCCATCAGGGAAGTATTCTAGTATTGTTTTAGTTTTCCAGATTCCCAAAGATATTTTTCTTCTGCTTTATATCACCCAAGCCCTCCTTTGATCAGGCAGCTTATATAGGAACAGCCAACAATACATCCTCTTCTCATCCCTCTATCGCCGAGGAAGCTGAGGAGGCATTAAAAATTCAACTGCCTCTTCTTAGTGAACAATTATCTCACTCATTGGCTTGATTCACTGATCTCTTAATGACAGCTTTCCTGCTGTTTCCTTTGAATGTTTAAAATATGAAACAACCCTGTCTTGTCAAGCTGAAAACTGTGGCTGAGTTTTTAGTAGCTGTTTCCAATAAATAATTTCAAGGGGTTTCAAATTATCCATCATCTGACAGCTCTAGGGAAAGATTTTTTCATCTCCTTTAGGCACAAAAAAGCCATTTCTAACCACTGCACTGTCCCACTGATTACCCTCAGATTTTCAAAATTGGTTCCATTCTTCTGAAAGAACCTCTCTCTCCATCAGTATGGACAGGTGCTTT
Source organism: Cryptoprocta ferox (assembly GCA_028646485.1). Classification (NCBI taxonomy): domain Eukaryota; kingdom Metazoa; phylum Chordata; class Mammalia; order Carnivora; family Eupleridae; genus Cryptoprocta; species Cryptoprocta ferox. The sequence goes on along the minus strand of CM053566.1, from coordinate 65,486,839 downwards.
GAAGGAACACATGCTCAGGAACGGTTGGGGGACAGTCCTTCCATGACCAGGATGAGTTAGTAAGTAGATTATAAAGACTGGGATGGGATATGGAACACACTGATGTAGTACTTTATGAAAAGATGCAGGGGTTAGGAAGAGAAAATCTAGAGTGGGGGTGGTGTGGGTACCTAAAGTAATTTCTGATGGCAGGAGGCAGAAGTAGCATCTTCACAAAAGGAAGAATCAAGTTGCTGAAACATTCTAATGGCGAGGGGGTAGTCACCATGGCTTTCTTCCTATCGTCCCTCAAAAGGATAGAAAGATCAACTCCTAGAGGGAAGTTAGGAAGGAATCAAGTCTCCAGTGCCTACATCGTTGGTGGAGAGAGGTGGAGAGAGCAGATAAACTCTGTAGTAAGGAAAATATTCTAAATAACCTTGAGAAAGGAGAGATTGACTAAAGCAGAGAACTTGTAAAACTAGAAAATATAGACTTTTGAGGGCTTCATGCCCAGAGGACCCTAGGTCGGATGCCAAAAGCTGAAAAGGGGTGGAGAAAGGTAGTTGAGGACAAACTCCAATCCTAACTAATCCAGAATCAGTTCTGACTCTTGCATAGGAATTATAAAATTTTTTTAAAAGTTTTATTATGAAGCTGAAAAATAAGAGCAAGTTTGAGTTAACTTTTGATTGTCCAAATTAGCAAGAAGAGCTACTAATAATGCCTCTGTGTACATTTCATTAAATCTTGTACTAGGTCTTGATATTTTTTTTTTAATATTGATGTACTTAAATAGAAGACATACTTTAAAATAAAGGAGAGTCATGCTATTAGACAAACCTATGAATTAAGCCCCTAAAAAATGTTTCCTGGACCCAAAGACCTCCCAGGCTAATTTCAAACAACCCATATTATCTACCCTAATGGATGAGGTAGTAAACTAAGGCGATTCTTTCCCTTTGCATACCATCACCACCAGTAAAAAAGAAAAAGAAAATAAAAGGGTCCCTTTTCCAATGCTCTTAATCTCATCATCTACCTAATTACATGAACCAGAGACCTAATGGTCATCAAAGCCTCATCTCCAAGTCACCATGTCTATTGATGTGAGTGACCATCTTACATAATTTGAGCCAGTCTACTTGTCTGGGGCAGCCATTGCCCCCCCCACCCCAATCCACATCATCGTCCAGGCAACTGGAGTAGCTTCTAAATGCTCTGCCCACATGCACACTGGCACTCCTTTGATTTGCTCTATGGACTGGAGCCAGAGTGACCTTTCAAAGTACAAATTTAATTGTACCCCCTAGACTGAGAATCCCTCTCCCCTTCATCATACAATCCCTTGAAGGGCCATGCTCCCTGTCACGGTTCTTTTATAGAAAACATACCAATCCTTTGGCCCTTCCAATGTTCTACATCTTGCCAACACTTACTCAACCTTCAGACATTGACCAAATCACACATTGTTTTTAAAATTGATCTCAGAGCCGGTGAAATTTTACATTTGTTTCTGGATTATTTGATTAATCGTGGTCTCTGGCCAGACTAACATGGTGCTTGACTTATACAAAGCATTAAAATATGTATTGACTGGATTCAGAAGTCGATAAAAAATTAAAAATAGTGTTGCAAAAAGAGATTCCTTAATAAAAATGGTCAAATACAGTTTTACAGAAACAGCCTTTTGAGTTGGGACTTGAAAGACAAAGAGTATTAAAAACAGAAATAATGAGTATTTGAGGCAAAAAGAATGACAATGCAGTGTATTTCAGGACTGTAAACCCTGCCACAGCAGGCACCTAGAGGGGGTGGAGTAACCAGAGATGCAGTACTGAATTAGGCTTGAACAAAGTGGTGAGAAGCAAGAAGAGGCACAGGGAAAACTGGACTTTAACCTGGGTGATGGAAACTTGCTGAGAGTTAACCACAGAGTGGAATGATCCAGAACAAAGTAGAAATATTAGAAGGAGTAGATCCTGTAGACAAAAGGCCCATTAGGTGGCTGATAAAGACTTACACTAATACAGTAAATAAAATAAATAAGATTTTAAAAAGGGTCTACTACTGTGAGGACATTTTAGAAACTCAATGGGTAACAGAGGGGCTCTCCAGGGGTTAAAAAAGAAAAACACAGAAATTATTTTTTAAGCAACTGGATAGATGGTGTGGTCACCAACCGAGGTAGAGACCTTAACAAAGTTTAGGCATGGCAGAGTTAGAGAACAAATCATCTGTGTACGTATCTGTCCACCATCCAACTACAGATAAGCAATAGGCCACTGGACACCAGCTATAGTGTGGTAATTCAACAATAAGCTTACAAAGATACCCTTACGGAGCGTGCTTGCCTTCTACTGAAGGTGGTCACTGTTTGGCAGAAACTGAGGGGACAGGGAGAACAGGACAAATAAAATAACTGAAAGTACCCACATCCCAGCTAAGCTGGTCAGTTCATGACAGGGCTCTACTTTTTCCAGCTTGCATACAATTTGGGGAACAAGTCTGCTCCTTCGGGTGCTATCATCGTGTAAAGAGAGTGCTAGTTCTCAGAGTCTAGTCCTTGCCCCAGTCCAAGTAGGTCTTTCTACCATTTAACAGGAAATTAACATTTCATGTTTTATGTTAGGTTTGGTAGCATAAAGATATTAAAGTTCCAGAGGTTAGTTCAAATTGTCCAAGGACATGAAGCCACTAAGAAATTGAATAAAGGTTGTGTTGCTTAAGTTTGCATGACGGTGTTCAATACACCCTGGATAACTTTCTTTACACAAAGGTCGTGGGGACCTTAAAGGGACAATTACCTAAGGATGATCTAAGCAGGGATGGAGAGATGGAATTCTGGCAGGTTCTCTGAAATATTTATAAGCTTTAAAGTGAATAGTTTTACTAACATGGATAAGTGGATGATGTCAATGTTTTTAAGTAGCTATTATCTGGGAGAATCTATGGAATTTAGTCACAGATTTTGAAAATTGAAAGCACCTTAAAGGTCATGTGATTTTACCTCCCACACCACATAGAAACCTTTTTGCAGCCATTGTCAGAAATTCAGAGCATACAGTTTCTCCAAAAACTCTGCAATCCCACTTACAGAGAACATCCTAGAAATCATCTAATCTAACCCCTTGACTGGAATTTAAGGCCCAAAGTATTCAAGTGACACATTCATTGCCACCTATGACTGGTATCTAGGGGCATCCCAGAAAGCAGACCATTTAGATTCAAACTATACTGCCTCAATTTAAGATCTTAAAAAGAAAAAAAAAAAAAAGATGATTTACAGATGACTATTATGCATTTTTCACAAGTGACTTAGAAAAGGCTATTGGGGCTAGAAGTTTGTAAGAGCAAGTATGCATTTCCAGTTGAAAATTGCACACCATCATGTTGGTAATCAGGTGTCCTGGTGCTAGGAAACATTCCTGGCTTTTGACTGATTCAGAGATACACAAATGATAAGAAAAGTCTAACAAAGCCTTGAGGGGATCAATAGCACTATTATAACTGTAGACAACACTGTTTGATAAGTTTCCTAGTTAGCCTGCATAGATGCCAGATAGGAAAAATTCCTATTTCATATTTAACAGTCTTTGGGGCAGGCCAGAACTAAATATTAGGAATAAAGTTAGTTGTATATGAACATGTCAGTTGTGAAGATAACGGTCCCTCTTTTCTTTTCCCCACGAGGAGGGTATTATTCTGTCCCTTCCTTAGTTTTAGAAGTTCAAATTGACAAATTTACTCTAATTTGTCCTTCATCCCAAATAAGTGAGAGCCTGAATTTTTAAATCAAGATTAGTGATCCATCTATAACTTAGCAGTCCAGAGTCAACAAGCCTCCTATAAAGCCTTTCGAAGTAGGCTACATTAGGAAGAAAAGAAAATGCAAACCGACATCCTGGATTTCAAATTATACCACCTACCTCTCTACCTGGGAGATTCACTGAAATTAGAGTTCTACATGTAAGTGGTCCTGTCTCTTTCCCACTATCACCTGCATTCAGCTAACATTCTTCCTAGCTCTGTCTAGACAGAAAGCTCTACTGCAGCTCTTAACCAGGACTTGTAATGTGTTCAGTTACTCAGTGCCAAGGGACATATCAGGTTTATAATTTATAATTTCCATCAAAATTTAGTGACTCCCTGTTGACCATATACAGGATAGAGTCCAAATTGCCTTGTGATAGGCTTAGGCTGGCATTCAAAATATCGCACAACCTGGCTTGAATTTCCCATTTCATGCTCTGCCCAGCCATTACACTTTCCAGGCCTCCACTCAATTGGCCTTAAATGGTCTTCCGAACCTCTACTATTCCACCTCCACATTTTTGCTAAGGCCATTTTTCCCCATCCTCAGATGCCTTTCTCATGTAGCCTAATTCTACCCCACACTCCATGATTCAATTTTAATTCTATTTCATTTGTTGAATGAATAATTGCTACTTTTATGCCAACTTCTCTAGTATGGGCTAGGTGTAACTAGGCATGATGCTTGAGCTCATATCCTAGCTGAGAGTGGGAAAGGAGAAAGAAGAAACAGGAAAACAAGTCAACATGCAAGAGCAATTTACAAAAATGGCTATGAAGGAAATTATCTAGGATAGAAAAGAATTTGATGGTAGTGGAGTGATTTCTCCTTATTATGATGGTCAGACCTCTCTCAAGAGTAGCCATTATGAGAGGTTCATATGAAAATATGAAAAAAGTGAACCAGATGTCCTGAGAGCATTCCAGGTTAGGATTCCAGGATCTGCAAAAGCCTTGGATGGTAAAGGGACTGGAACCAGAGAAGGACAGTGGCCAGAAGCAAGGTTAAAAGCCCTACACACTTGCTAGTTGGCACAAATCTGCCTTTTCTCTGAATGCTTTCCATCTAGAACCACCTATTACATTCATTGGCATAAAGGGTCTACCACCATCACTGGTTTCTCAACGTGTCTCCTTACACAGGCAGTTCCAGGAAAGCTAGTATCCCTGCCTCCTTGGTTCCCAGTACTCATCAGAAATAACAGCCTAGGACAGGTGCACAACAAATGATTGTCTAGTAAAATCCTGCACTTCCTTAAGGGCAGAACTTTCTATGGTCCATCGCTGCAGGATAGAGTTGGTAGATCTGAAAAGTTTTCTGATTGATTCTCCTTTTACGGTAGGAAAGTGGATTTGAAGTCACTCTAATCCTGATAGGAGGACTCTGCCTTTCAATTTTTTTAAGTTTATTTATTCTGAGAGCGAGCATGCTCTCAGAGGGGCAGAGAGAATCCCAAGGGAGCTCTGTGCTATCAGCAAGGAGCCGAACACAGGGCTTGATCTCATGAACCAGGAGATCATGACTGGAGCTCAAATCAAGAGTAGAACGCTTAACTGACTGAGCCACCCAGGTGCCCCATCTGCATTTTAAATCTTAATCCTTTCTGTGCTGCATCCCTCTGAGGTATAACCTGGCAACCACATCTCCATGGATTTCTCCCTGTTCTACTTTGCTGGCCTACCACCTGGACGTAAACCCATGTCAGTAAAAAATATTTAACAGTCCTAAATAATGTATACATACAGCTCTTTATTTAGAAGACATTCAAAAGTAAATTGAAATTACAATTTTTATAATATTATAAAGAGTTGAACCACCTTATTTTACAGAGAAAGCAGTGTGG
>CM053566.1:65451198-65481103 GCA_028646485.1 Cryptoprocta ferox | reverse complement strand
GTGCACTGACAGCAGAGAGCCTGGTGTGGGGTTCAGATTCGTGAATGGGGAGATCATGACTCAAGCCGAAATTGAATACTTAACCAACTCAGCCACCCAGGCACCCCTAAATTCAGTTTCTTTCAATACCTGCTTAAATTGCTCCATACCTAAAAATGATACGTCAAAATTACATAAATTTAGACAGAATAGATCATTGGCTTCACTTAGTAAATAATTCCCCCCTACTACCTACCAGCTATTTGGTTCATAGATTTTTATTTCTTCTGCCATCAATTAGTTTCTCCTAAAACCTGTTAAGTTTTACATTTTTCTGTATTTAGACAAATGTGTTCAGAACACTCCAACATTCAACTGGATTGTGGATTAGAAAATTGTTGCTATGTTTTATATGTATAATTAGGGCATCATTTATAGGGGAAATCATGTAATAAAAATGTTAAAACAGCCTTTTTAAAAAAGGCCTCATCCATGGATTGGTGTTAAGTTTTCTAGATTTTTTTTTTTTTTTTTTTTAGGTCAGGGGGAAATTTTATTTCTTATCTAAGAAAAATCACCTTACCTGACAGCTTCTAAATTTTTATCTGCTTCGTAGATAATTTAACACCAGAGAAACAGCCATTCATCAGATAGAGTTTTTAAGAATATGTATACATGCATAGTACTTATATGTGGGATAATCTAAGTACTTCACCATAAAATAACACATAAATCTCTGTGATACAAAAGATTTTCATGGTAATCACACATTTCATTATGTACAATTACATACCCAACTATATTTTAAAAGGACTTGGTATCTAAAACTATATTGATGAAATCTCCCAACCTATGCCCCTCAGGCTTCAACTTGTTTACTGAAATATTTTGCCTTTAAGTTGTGCAGTTAATACATTTCATGGGCAGAATCCTCTGTAAGCCTAACCTAGAACTTAAAATTCTGTTTTTATTCTGATCAAGGCAGCTGTTCTATCTGTGGTTATACTTGGTTTTCTGATAAAATACTGCTTAGTATTAAACATTCTTACGGTGGAGAATAGGTCTTCTCTAGTAGATCCTTCCTTTTTTGAGTCAGTTAGTCTTTCATGTATTTTTAATATTTAAACCTAACCTAGAAAACATCACAAACACTGAAACTGGCTTAAAATGTGTGTACTTTCCTTCAACTATTCAGCAAATGTCCCATACTCTATTTAAAATTTTCTCTCTTCAGCTCATCAGCAGTTGTTTTCTAATGTGTCATGTAAGTATTTGGTGATAAATGTGTTTGTGATTTTCTTTTTAGATTAGCCATGCTTGCCATACCAAGAAAAATGAGTATTTCCCCATTGGCATGTGGCTTTTTGTCTTTGTTACTCAGTAAATTGTCTCAGGAAGGGCTCCCTATGTGTACACTTCCATTTCATGAAATTTTATGAAATACCAGAATATAGAACTTTAAAGTTTGTCGAACAAAATTGTAAAAGTGGGTTTTCCTGGGTGTTTCTTAAATAACTTGTTAGCCTTTACAGCTTCATACGAGAATTAACCAACATCTCTTCTCTGGTCACTTCTACCATCTTCTTTTTTATGTTCCGCAGTTTCCTGTGATATGTATAGATTAGAATTAGGGCTTTCATTAATTCTGCATCATCACTGGCATTAATTCCTTAAGTCTTCATCTTTCACATTCTATTTTTGGAACTCTTATTAATAGATGTTGGACCTTCTTGTATTCATGTCTCTTTCACCTTATCTTCTCACCTACCTATGGGATAGAATATGTAAGTTCTTCATAGATCTTTCACTAATCCCATTCATCTGTACTTAAATTCAATGGATCTAAAAGCAGATGAAGTTTAATGATAATTTTTTTCATTTGGAAAATCTAATCAGGCTTTTTCAAATCTTGGTTTAAAGAAAACACTATAGTGTCTTGTCCTTTGTGTTTTTGACACCCTAGGTATTTTTTTTATTTTTAGTAACTGCAATAGAAAAATGGTCATAACTTTTTAATTCCAATATCATTAAAAGGATGCTCTATTAGTTTCAGATATACAATATAGTGATTCAATAATTCTATGTATTACCCAGTGATCATGGAGAGTATACTTTTAGTCTCCTTCACTTATTTTACTCATGCCCCCACCTTCCCTTTGATAACACTCTGTTCTTTAGGTAAAAGTTTTTTTTTCCTCTTTCTTCAATTGTTTCTTAAATTCCACATGAGTAAAATCTTATGGGATTTGTCTTTTCCTCACTTCTTTCACTTAGCATTGTACTTCTAGTTTCATCCATGTTGTGGGAAATGGCAAGATTTCATTTTCTATGGCTGAATAGTATTCCATTGTGGATATATACCACATTTTTATCACTTATCAGTGGACACTTGGTCTGCTTCCATAATTTAGCTATTGTAAATAAGGCTGCAATAAACATAGGGCTGCATATATTCTTTCAAATTCGTGTTTCTGTATTCTTTGGGTAAATACCCAGTGGTGAAATTACTAGATCCTAGGGCAGTTCTATTTTTAACTTTTTGAGGAAACTCCATACTCAAAAAGTTAAAAATAGAACTACCCTAGGGTCTAATAATTCCACTATTGGGTATTTACCCTGTTTTCCACAGAGGCTGCACCAGTTTGCATTCACACCAACAATGCAAGAAGATTCCTTTTTCTCCACATCCCGGCCAAAGTCTATGGTTTCCTGTGTTGTTGGTTTTAGCCATTCGGAGGGATGTGAGGTTACCTCACTGTAGTTTTGATATGCATTTCCCTAATGATAAATTACAGGGACTATATCAAAATAAAAATCTTCACAGTAATCCCTCAACGAAACTGAAAGAACCTACTGAATAGGCGAAGATATTTGCAAATGACAGATCCCAAAGGGTGATATCCAAAATATACAAAGAACTTCTACAGCTCAACACCAAAAAACACAAGTTAGCCAATTAAGAAATGGGCAGAAGACATGAACAGACATTTCTCCAAAGATGACACACAGATGGACAATAGACACCTGAGAAGAGGTCTAATGTTTTTAACAAGTTTAATGGTCTCTGATAACTATTAACTGAACTGTTTGTTGGGAGAGGGGGCAGGGCATAGCCACACTGGTTTGTTGCTTTTGCTGATTCTAGCTCATGAAGGGCTGGTTTCCTTATGTGGTTCATAATTCTAGATTATGGGATTATTCAGGGATGGTTTGTCTGTGGGAATATTATGAAGCCTACATAGAGGTTTCATCCTCCTAAGAGGTCTTATACTTTCCCTGCCAGATATTCAAGCAGCTTTCCAGCAAAGGACTTTTTAATGTTAATATCTTGGTTAATACATACATTTAGTGTCTCCTATAGGATACAGGATATATAAATCTGACCCTCAAGCTTGAAGGAAATCCAGAAACTATTCTCATAAAGACCCTGGAAAGATGGGCAAACTTACTTGACATCTCCCTTTGACAAAGAACTTTTGCTAGTCTGCTACCATTTCCTACTAAAAGCAACCAGCATTTCTTGGAGAAAGGGTTAATTCCAGGAATGGGACAATGGAGTTATAAGAGGAGCCTGCAACACTTAACCTATAATAAAGTAAGCGTTCAAAGAATAATGAGGGTAGATTAAAAAACACACTGTCAAGGGCTTCTCCAAGAATTCCTACTTATATACCAACGGCACAATGATAACTATAGTGGAGAAGCCAGACAGATATCATCTTAACATCACCAAAAATAGCACAAGCCAGCATGCAATGCCTCTGATCATGGTGCATGGAGACAGTCATCTTACCATTTCTGTGATATTCCTGCCCCAAAACGCATACCTGAAGCCAACCATGATGAAATCGACAAAGCCAAACAGAAGCATATTCTACAGGATAACTAGCATGTACTTAAAAAATACCAAAATAAAGCCCAGTAAGGCTAAAAACCTGTTTCAGATTAAAGGATATTAAAGAGACATGGGAACTAAATGTAATGCATGATCCTGGATTGAATCCTGGAACAGGGAACATGGGTTCTATCCATGTAATTTAAGAGAATTTCCTTCTTCCACAGTGCAGACTGACATACTTAGGGATACTGGAGCACAAGGCCTCCACCTTATTTTGCATAGTTTAGGAAAAAAAAAAAGATGCACACATATATACAATACATGGAATGAAAAAGCAAATTTACATTTCAAGAAAAGTAAATAATTGTTGAATCTGGGTAAAGGGTATACAAAAAATTCCTTGTGCTATTCATGAAACTTCTTTCAGTTTGAAATATCCAAATGAAGTTTACAAAATAAAAAACTGAATAAAGATCTCTTAATGTACTCAGTAGGTGTCAAATGCATTATATTTCTGTATACTAAAAGCAAACTAATGAATAAGGACATACTTCCAATCCTCAGGGCTCCTCCCTTATGCTCTTGTGACCACACTATCTGCCATATTACTGAATGAGAGCACCGGTTTCAACCTCTCTGCTAACATTCATGAAGCTTAATTTCTTCAGGTTCAAAAAAACTAAATGGAAATCTTAAGATTTTCTTCCTATAGCCCAACATGGTTATAAGTTCAATGCAAAAATCCACTCCGGATATCATGATTCTAAGATTATACCTTAATTACAGAGAACTCTTATGGCTTACTAAGTGTTGGGCCCTGTTCCAAGTGCTTTACATACAATTCCTTTAATAAAAATTCAATGAGGTAGGCAATGGTACTTCAATGGGAAAGCTGAGGCCAAGAGATTAAGTAGTTGACGGGCTGATGAACTAGTAAGTACTAGAAACAGAAGTTCAACTCAAGAAGCTCTGCTTTGGAGTTAATATTTTCAGCCACCATAACATCTTGTTCCTTCAAATATCCTATTCTGTACACCAGTGCAGGCACATGTGCCATTCATATTTAGATCATTAGCTCTTAGCACATGGTGTGACACAAAGAGCTCAACAAATACTCGCTGAGCTGAATGGACTACTACTCACTTACGCTCTACTATCTTACATGGCCATGGACAATAATGGTATTGGGGATACAACTGGGTCTCCGTTTTTTCGGAGAAGAATCCTGAACCAGATAAGTATGCCCAAGATGGTTTCTACAGAATCAACTTCTGTCATTCTGTAGGCTTCAGTTTTGACCTCTGCATCCATCTTTGATCCATGAATGCTAATGGCCTATAAACTATTGCTAGAAGATAGCTCCTTTTCCCCCAAATTTGCCCTCCAAACTATGGCTTTCAACCCATCAGCAAGCCCACTCAAATCAAACATTTGTAAAGTTGTTTTTACAACATTAAATATATATCTGTGTACAAAAGGGGTATTTCACATGGTTATGCTTACTTTTAACGTTTGAAAGTCCAGATTTGATTTCAGACAGATTTCATAGAACACTGCAGTAATTTCTCCCTAATACTAAGTATTTCAAACTCTGCCAGTTAAATATAGGTGGATACCTTTCTAGATAAGAATCTGCTTGTTATCCTTAATATTTAAATGTGCAAAGAAAATCTATTCTCTAACCACTAGATACTTAGGATAGTGATCATCAGTATGGATGAGAAAACCAGTGAATTTCCTCCTAAAATAAAATCTGTGATGTTTAGCACTTCAGTCCAGGGGTTGGGGTGGGGGGGAGGAAGCAAATGTGGAAATAAGAGACTTCATCCTTCTACAACTTCTAGGGTTTTTTCCCCCCTATTTTTATAGTATGTGCACATTTTTAAACTAGAAAATCTAAAACAAAAATTATTAAGAATCAAATTCAGTCAGGGAAATATAGTAATTCTTTTTATTTTAAAAGATTTTGCAGTTGCAGCACATTTTCTAAAGCCTATTGCCCCTGGAGATGCTGAAAATGAAACAAAGTAAGCAAATACTAGTCATCCTGTCCAAAGTGGAAGAGATAAGTCCTGCCCTGAGGAACCGTACAATTGAATACAAGCTGGAAATCTACTCATACATATGCATATCTTTCAAACGGGATTTGAGGTATGTGTTACTCCCAGAGAGATCTAGGGCCCAGAGAAGTGGAAAGACCATTCTGACTGGGGAGCGGAGGGGGCACACGGGGAGGAATATATACACAAAAAGGAATGTGATGTATAGACCTGTTTGGAGATGGAAAAAACATGGACTTTATGCTAAAGGTTGAAAGTTGAAGGAAATTTTATTGTAAGGCCTAGAAATCATCTGAAGGAAGCAGCAGGATTGAGAAGTTTGCAGAATGGCTCCACCAAGTTAATGATGGAGGGTATCCACCCAAGCTGTTCCAGGCAGTTCCAGGCAGGTCCCTTGCTAGCACAAAGAGTCAACAGTAGGTGCTGGTGACTTCCTAGAGTCTAGTCCAGGGGCAGGAAATACCATCCTAGAAGAATAGACACTCAAGGCAGGGATGTCTTTGCCAGGAAGATGGTATGATCCAGTTACTAAAGAACAAAAGAAAGTCAAGAGACTGTCACAAAGGATAGAGGCTGAAGTCCTGTTCCATGGAACTAGATGTCACAAATGCAACATGATGAGCAGGATGGCTGGGCCAGGCAAGTTACTGGCTCCTTCAACTTTAGCCACCTACAGACAGGACAGAGGGGACAGACTTACTGGGTTGAAGTGACCTCAGCTATGAGGGACTACAGTGCCAAAGAGCCCAACAAGTGAACTGAAAGCCAGGTCTGAAAGATACTGAGGGCCCAAACTACAAGGCAGTAGCACCCTTTTCTCCCACTTCCTTTTCCAGTTTGGAATTTTCTCCAGTTATAACCCTCATTAGTCAATGTTGAAATCTGTTTCACGTTCATCTTACCCAGCACATAAGCTTTGGGAGAGCAAGGCCAATGTCTATTGTGGCAACTGTTGAATCTCAAACATCAGTTGAATGAGTGAATGAATCTCCCCTAGGCTGGACACACAGTGCTCTCCCTTGCAGTAATAAGGAACATATCAAAGCTCCCTGGTTGAGACTAAATGGTTCAAAAAGAAGACCTTGCCTGCTGCTGGTTTTCTGAACAAATGCCTTATCTTTTTGCCTGGATCCCTGATCCTGCTACCTTAGTTACCTGTACTGATACCTGGCCTTTGAACCCCAGCAGACCATTCACAGCTTGTGTGAAGCTCCAACGGATTTCCCCAACCCTCCATTTGCCTTTGAAGTAGGCCTGCCAGACAGATGTGTGCCTGCTGATTCACTCTGATCCAGACATGCCCTCAATTTGTCCTTCCAAAGCAACTGTATCTCAGCCACTGGTTTGGGACTCTACCTCTGCTAGGTCTATCCAGTTCTTACCTCCCATTCTAGCCATCAGGACCTGAACATGGTAGTTTGGTAGTCAATAGTGATCAAAGCTGTCATTAAGAATTTCCTCACTATTGCTAAAATACTTTGTTCTAAGAACCAAAATAAAAAGCAAGCATCAGGACACCTAGAATATATAGCAATTGCACTGATAGTATATATGTGCATACATCCACATGGATATATATATATATATAAGCATAATATTAATCGAAAGCTTAAAATGTTAATTTTTCCAGTTTTATAGTTGTGTTGAGCCAAATGATTAATGTGATGTGGTCAAAAACTTAGCTATCATTCACAGTAATTTGAAGGTCAGAAATTCTATGCTGCCAGACTTTAAGGGAACTTTATGATTAAATCCTGGGGCTATTCATGGTAATAGAACTATACAATCCTTTGATACATGTTTACCCCTAGTGATGGGGATGCCTTGAGTAGTTTCATGGGGGACACATTCCATGTGCATGAGACCTTATCCAGTACCAGGGAAAATAGATCATAGGAGACAGCTCACAAGCATTATTTTCACAATGCTTTAGAGAAAGGTGGTGTTGGCAGAAAACAATCATTTAAGGTAGATCTACATAACGCATACATAAAACAGTTCAGTCAGTTTCATGCTCACCCCTGATCATTCTCAATCATCTTAAAGCAAAAGAAGCCCCTGAAACTGAGGTCACTCCAACATGGACGAGATTATATCGCTCATACTCCAACACATGAAAACAATGTTGCAGCTCTCATAAGATGATATAATCACAGATCAGAGTCCGTGTACTTGTTGTACAAATTGCCCTGCCATATACTTAAGGTGTCAGGAGGGTATACACATTCATTTGGTAAAGTCAAATTAAATCTGGCTCAACTCTCAGCCTGCCTGATATCATTAGGAGTCCCCACCATTACTAACCCATCCTCTAAAAGAGGTCTTCCAGCCTACAATTGCAGTGGTAGTTATTGTTGCTATAGCCCCATGATGCACCATTGACACCAGATTTTCCCATCTGTCCAGCACTGTTGTTCCATCTAAAGCAGAATCTCGCTTCCCCAGCTTGCTGCCAAAGTCACGGTTGTCCATTTGGAGCTGGGAAGCCTTGCAAATAACTTGACTTTCTCCACAGAGAGTCCTCTGCCCAGGTTCTTGAGACAGTAGTATTTAAGTATGGCTCTTCGACGTCCCCATGATGGTTGCCAGCCCCACCTCCAAGGTGTACCCTTCCAGGGGCTCAGGAGCCTGTCCTCTCATCCCCAGCCTACAATCGCATAGCCTTAAATACGTGGCAACAGCTGTTGTTCTGCCTGAAGCACATGGCCTCCATCCTCCCCACCCCAGACTGCCTAGTCTAATTGCACCAGAGAACTTTTCATGGGGGTGGGAGGGGAGGGCGCTCATGTAACTTGACCACTACACAGCTTTTAGCAAAATCTGGTCATATTCTCTTGCTTAAATCAGAATCACCTCTCCCTTCAGCTTTAATGCCACACTCCCCCAGGTTTTCCTTCTTTGTAGGCTACTCTTTCTCAGTCTCCATTGCCAAGCCTCTAAGAGTTAAGATTTTTTCACATAACACTTAGACGACATTGATCAACACTTGCTATAGAACATTCACTCTGCTTTGCAAAGATCACTTCATTGAGGTCTCAAATGTTTTTAGACTTCCCTATTTTGCAACCTTCTAGGTTATCTTGCTCAATCTCACAGCCATAAATACCATTAACTCAGACTCCAAATATAGGTGCCTAGTCCCAGTGTTTCTTTTGAATTCCATATTTGTTTACTTAACTCTCTAGTCAACATTACCACTTGCACATCTGATAGGAAACTCCAACTTGTGTCCATCATTAAAGTCTTCCCCTGCCCAGCTAGGCCACTCTCCACCACCACCAAGCCTGGAACAGGGCAAATAGCAAGTGCATACTAAGACACTCAGGCCAAAATTTTGCAGTCGTGTTTGATCCCTTCCTCTCTCTAAAACCTACAACTTGTTGTCCTAGCTTTTTGTTCTACCTGTGGTCAGAAGTGGACTCTGACCACTCCTCTTCACTGCTGCCATCCTAGTCTAAAACAATACCATCACTCATCTAGATAAATCAAAGAGCTTCCAGCAGAACTTTCTTCACTTGCTCTTACCTTGCCATTGTCGATTCCCACTCAGCAGCCAGAGAGGTCAAAAATCTTCCACCAGCTTCTTATCCTACATACAGCATATCCAAAGCCCATTCTGTAGCTTGAAGGCATGCAGTTATTTGACCTCCAGTGTCTCCCTGGCCTCATTCTTTACCTCTCTCTCCTGACTCCCTTTGACCACCCTACTTTTCCAAGCAGGGCTACCCATTCACGGTCTTCCCTATGCTTGTAATGTTCCTTTCTAAGACCTCCATGGGGTCCATTCCTTGATTTCATTCAGGCCTCTGCTCCATTATTACTTTTTCCAAGAGGTTCTTTGACATTTTCTAAGACAGCATCTCCCTTTACTCTCTTCTGCCTTCCTTCATACTACTTACTTTAGCCCTTCCCTATTACCTGGACTTTCCCTTCCTTATAATGCTTATCCTATGTGTATTATGATTCACACTGAGTGTCCCAGTGGATTAGAAGATAGTCTATCTTAGTCAGTTTTATCCTCCGTGCTTAAGGAAGAGCCTAGTACCCATGGTTTTTCACAGAGTTTTTGCCCCTCAATTTCTCCTTTTGGCTTAAGCCAGTTAGAGTTACTGCCACCAAAACACACACACACACAGATTCAACCTAAAAGAGAAATGTTTGTTATCTCTTACTTAACCAATGAATGGATAATCCTAACCCAGTTATAACTCCAGTAACACAGGGTTCATGTTGGTGAATATCTTCTAAACACTCTATTGAATTGGAAACAGATGCATAGAACAAAATTTCAAGTAATTTTGAAAGAGTAGAATAATAGAAGTAATTTTAAATTAGAACGCTCTCCCCAGGACCATGGTTGGTCGCTATTTCTCAACAGGAGATTCCAGCTTTTCTAACATCTCTACTTTAGTCTTTGTAACTACAAAGGGGACAGGGAGACAGAGGGTGTGGTTCACTGCCAGTTAAAATTGGCCATTTTATCACACTGCAATTCTCTAGGATACCAGATCATCAGAAAACTAGATTTATTCAATGCATATTTAATATCTTGGGATTTGATACTCAAGTCATCCCAGTTTAGCCAAGACTTACCTTGGTATAGCACTGAAAGTCCCAGATCTTGGGAAAGTTCCTGGTCAAACCAGGAGGGCTGGTAATCCTACAAAAGTTGCTGTTAGGATTTGGGCCTGAGCAACAGGGTAAATAGCTGTCATTTACCAAAATGACAGAAACAACGTGAGAAGGAATAGGCAGGGGATGGATTCCTTTTCAACATGCTTACTAGGTATCCAAATGTAGTTGGCTAAAGAAGCCCAAACTTGAAGGCCAAAGACAGAGTTATAAGTTTTGGACCCATCATCTTATTGGTAGCATTTTAGAGTGACAGAATTATAGGATTTCACCCAGGGAGTGAGCATGATAAAGTATCTACCAACATCTCTTCAGACTCTGGCTATAAGAGAAGCTCTCAGAAGTAGTTGCCTGATGACATTCATTGAACACCTGTATTGTGTCACACTAGGGATAGACTGAAATAGGTCCCAGGTGGTGGAAGAGGCCATTTTTTAAAATATGGTAACAAGACTTTTTCTTTTAAGTAATAGAATATCCAAAACCAGAATCCCCAATTCTTTTTCATCCAATCAGGTCACAGAATTTTCTAAACAAAATCAATTTCTGACTCAAAATGATCTCTGACTAGAAGATTCCAACACAACCTCTACCAATCTAAGGTATCAATAAAGACATTTAAAAAAAATTCACAACTTTGAAAAACAATACTGCCAGAAAACATAAAAACAGAATGTGAGAAGAACAGACACGAATTTTTAAGTAGACAGAAGTAGAGTGGGAAAAACGCACACAGTATACCTCAACTTCACTTTAGGAAAGAAGTAACTTATAAAAGACACCTCTTCCTTCTGTATAAAGATAGCAGAGTGAAACAGGCGTTTACTTCTATTCTGAATTCCTGCCAAAACTATAGGATGGATTTAGGTTTCAGACTTAAGAGCAAAAGGAAGAAAACAAAAGAGAGCCAACTCACTCACCAGACCTCAGCACGCCAGATCCCAAAGCAGTCGTAAAGGAGGCGCAGACATCACCCCATTTATACCTCTCACGTTGACACATGATTCCCCCTTAATTAAATATTGGTGGTACCTGGTGCCTCCAACGTGGAGGTGAAACTACAGGAGGAGCACTCGTTAAATTTGTTCGAAAAGCTGTTAGTGCCCCAATCCCACCCCTTTATCCATGCAGCTGGGTGCCTTTCTTCAGGCATGGCAGGAGGAAGATTTGTTCTCTAAAGATAGTAAAATAGGCATTGTTCAGAACAGGGAAAGTTCAGAACAGGGCACAATTAAGCGTAGGAATACTATTTTGAAAGCAAGTGAATTAGCCAAATATTTATATCCAGAATGCCAGGTCCTCTTCAAATGCATAGGTACCCTTGTCTAAATGTAAGAAAACTGTAAAACTCTTAGGTGGAAGCATAGGTATAAATCTTCACAACTTTGGATTAGATCATGATTTCTTAAATATAATACCAAATACACAAACAACCAAAGAAAAAATCAGACACATTGGACCTGAAAGTTTAAACATTTGGCTTCAAAAAATACTACCAAGAAAGTGAAAAGACAACCCACAGAGTGGGACAAGATATTGGCACATCATATATCTGATAAGGGTCTAGTATGAATACTATGTAAAGAACTATTGCAATTCAACAATAAAAAGACAACCCAATTTACATGGGCAAAGGATTTGAATAGGCATTTCTTCAAAGAAGATATATCAGTAGCCAATAACTACATGAAAACATGTTGAACACCATTAGTCATTAGGGAAATGTTAATTAAAATCACAATGAGATACTCACTAGGTTGGCTACAATTAAAAAAAAAAGACAAGAGTTGGTGAGAATGGGGAAAAATTGGGACCCTCAAATATTGCTCGTGGGAATGTAAAATGGTGCACCTGCTTTGGAAAACAGCTCGGCACTTATTCAAAATGTGAAGCATAAAGTTACCATGTGATCTAGCTATTCCAGTTCGAGGTGTATATAGCCCAGAGAAATGAACACCTACCTCCATACAAAAGCTTGTGCTCAAATGTTCATAGCAACATCATTTATAATAACAAAAAAAATGGAAGCCACCTAAAAGTCTATCAATTGATGAGTGCCTAAATAGAATGTGTATATCCATACAATGGAATGTTACTCAACTACGAAAAGAATAATGCCACACATGCTACAACATGAATGAACCTTGAGAACATTATTCTGAGTAAAAGAAGCCACAGAAGCTACCTATTACTGATTTCATTGATATGAAATGTCCAGCATAGGTGAATCAATAGAGACAGAAATTACATTTGTAGTTGTCAGGATCTGAGGGAAAGGGGGCATATGGTAGAACTCCAATGGGTATGGGTTTCTTTGGGAGATGACAAAAATATCCCGGAAGTTCATAGCCCTGCTGAATATACAACTTTGTAAAAATAACAATAACCACTGAATTATACACTTCGTAAAAATAACAATAACCACTGAATTATACATTTCATAGAGTGACCAATGTGAGTTATGTCTCAAAAAAGCTAATATTTTTTTAAAAGATAAAATTATAAAAGAATTTTGATCAAAAAATACCCCCAAACACTAATATATTTGGTGAGGGTAGATGAAGTACAATTGTGTTAAACTTCTTACAGATCAGCATTTTCCTTTTGATTTTTACATTGGGGAAATAAAAAGAACTTTTGTAAAAAAAATAATAATAATAATAAAGAAATAAGATAAAAGACCCCCCAAAAAAGGATAATGTAAAAAATATAAAAAACTTGTTCCAAAAGTAGAAAGTTAAATTTAAAAAGAGAGAGAGAAGGGTACCTCTTAATCTTCACCTATCTCACCCTTTCCCCCACTCCCTTCAGTTATAAAATAAGTGAGTTGCAGGGATGAAATGTAAGCATAGGAAATTATAATCAACAATATTGCAATAACTCTGTATGATGACAGATGGTAACCACGTTTACCATGGGGAGCATTCCGTAAGGTAGATTATTGTTGAATCACGATGTGATTCACACACCTGAAACTAATATACCAGCTAGTCTTCAATTAAAAAAATGAAGAGTAAAACAAATATATCAGTGATCCCAATATAGCCAAATTGGTTCAATTCCCCCACTAAAGGCAAATATTCTCAAATTGGGCCAAGCTAAAACTATATGTTGTTTATTATTACAGAAATCTAATATTCAAGTCAGAATGCAGTGAATCTCAGTGAAGAGCAGGGGATTTTAAAATCCATTTCATCTCTCCCCTTTGTGTCTTACTGAGAAATCTTCATTCCTAGAGTCATCGTAGCTTAACACTTTCTGTTCTTTATCTGTTGTTCATTCTAGACCTCCTGATGGGAAATTAATGTTCCTCATGGCACACACTATTGGCTGCTTAAAAAACAACCATTCCTTCTCCTCTCCTGATAACCCACCTCTGATTTTGTCAGGATACCAGCCAGCCCGGTGCTCAGGGGAGGCCAGGGAACTACCCCACCCCCACCCCAAGGACAAAAACTCTGATTATTCCAGTGACTGCTTTAGGAAAAAGAAATGTGACATAATTCTGGACAAAGACTTGAGTGGAAATCTGTTAGGGACTTCTGGGAAAGTTTTCCTTCATAAAAATAAGTTTCTGCCCCTTGAATAATATTATATACAATAGGAGGCACCTGGAGTTGCTAGAACATTCCTGCAAACACGGTAGGAGGAGGAGGAGGAAGAAGATTAGTTAGAGCAGGAAGATAAGGAAAATCTGGGTCCTTGATGATTCTGGGCCATAAACTTAACCCTTAGAAGAGCTATAGTTTGGGATTTAAAAGATAATATGTCTTTTTGTTATTATTCAATCACAGTTTTTAAAACCTTCCAGACAAAATCATCTTACCCACTCACTCTTTACTTGATATGTAAATACCCATAACTTAGGATAGGTTTATGTCTGGGTGGTGGATTTAGGGAGGATCCGCATGGAATTGAATTATTTGGGAGTTCAAAAAATGTTGAAATAATCTAATTAGTGGTGGTACAGAACATGGGCAATCAAAATAGGAAAGCAAACCCTCCAAAAGCAAACCTCAGAAGTCTCCTCCAGCTCTTTATTCATTAGTGACTTCAGTTGTTTATTGTGAATTTTAGGTATTTATGATCATGGGTTTGAACTTGGGGGTGGAGATTAGAAAGAGATTCAAAAATAAAGTGGAAATATTGAACAGGTGGATTCATCTGTAACACCTTGTAAAATTCTCTTTTTTTAACTAAGTCTTTGAAATTAAGTAGAGTCAGCCCCCATATTTTCTTAAAATATCTCGAAGCAAGTAAAATCCTCTGATATTATGTGACCAGACTGTTGTCTAATTTCCTTTTACATATTGAGACCCTCATGTATCATGAGTACAATGCAGTTGAATTATATGACAAGCAAAAGTTAACAAAAATAAATCCGGTCACATGGAAATAAAGACACACACACACACACACACACACTGCAAATGCATACTCCTAAATTACTTCTGGTTCAAAGAAAGAATCTAAGCTACAGTTGCAGGCTATTAGAAAGCCATGATAGGGGCACCGGTGTGTCTCAGTCAGTTAAGCAGGAGAGTTCAGCTTAGGTCATGACCTTGTGGTTCGTGGGGTCAGCCGCTGAGTCAGGCTCTCCACTGTCAGCGTAGAAGACACTTCAGATCCTCTGTCTCCCTCTCTCTCTGCCCTTACCCCCCCACTCCCACCCTCTCGTGTATGCACTAACTCTCTCTCAAAAATTAATAAACATTGAAAAAAAGAAAACAAAGAAAGCTGTGATACTGGGAATGCATCATACCAAAGCTTAAGTGATATGGCAAAAGCTACATTGAGCAATAGTCCACAGCCCAAATACTTTCAGTATTATTCTAAAAATAATAAAATCAAGGATAAAAACTAGAAAAATGACAATAAAATACATCTAAGAAAAATAGAAATGAAATTATTTTTAAAAATTAAAAGCAATAAAATATTAAATGAATGAATAGTATAGATTATTTTTAAAATTCCAAGATCTTGGTTCTTTAAAAATATGTAGTAAGGAAACTTCTGCTAGGCATTAACCAGAAAATAAGTGAAAGTATAAATACATAACATCAGAAATGATGCAAATTTTCTAGAAAAATATATGCAAACAAAATTTACTTAACAGGTAGAGAAATTGAGTCGAGCAAGGACTATAGAAGAAATAAATTGTTTCCAATGGATTGTTTCAATAAAGATTAGTCCCAACCGGTTGTTTTGGTAAGTTGGATCACATATTTAAGGATGAGCTGATTCACTTCAACTGAAATCCTTCTCAATTTATTTTGCAAACAAGGCATAACCTTTGCATAAAAATGTTAGAAAGCAAAGCAAAATTAAAACCACAAACTAATTTTTACCTAAACTCTAAAACTCAAGCCTTAATAGAAACCATTCTCTGAGTCCTGGGATTCAATAAGCCGTATTTTAACCATTAAATTAGCTACAGCTTAACAGGGATGGACACACGTCCAGCCCAGAACGCCTCCGACTCAACCCATTTCCACATTCTGAGAGCTGACACTTGCCACAAGCCACTTCCATTTACCAAGTGCAAGACTCATTTGATTGTGACTTCTTACTTCCTTGAGCAGAAAGGGAAATGACTGACTTATGTAATGGCCGAGTCCAGGGATGTGGCGGCTGCAGGAATGGCTGGATCTCAGCATGCAAGAAATAGCAACAAATTGGGTCACCGCATGAGGTTATTTAATGGGGGCACTGCAACGCATGTACTCAGCCCACAATCCCCCCTCAAAATCATGCCCTCTGGCATGAGCTGCATCCATTCAGAGAGAGAGAGGTGTCTTTTCCTTTGCACAAAGGTATTTGTTGGCTCACAAACCTGGGACTTCCCCAGGTGAAAATCTAAAACTGGCCCCTATACAGGGAAGGCAAGGATTAGGCCACAGCCAGAGACGGGAAACTGTCAGGTGGCAGTGTCAACAAACAAGGGAACTTACCAGTCTTGTCTCCAGGGCCCGCAAGACGAGAAGCTCTCCATTCCTGCCAGAATCCTAAAAAGTCTATGTAGAGGCCTTTACTGGGTTCAGTCAAATATACTGTTCAGTCGCTCTCAACAGAACATCGCGCTCTCAAGGCTGCGTCCTTGAAAACAGTTCCCACTGTGGAAACAGTGGGTGAAATTCACATTCCAAGGACGGGGGGGGGGGGGGGGGAGTGACCTCTAATTGCCCGGGTTGTGGGGGGCTTGGGTCAACAGGCGGTAATGTGCTTTCCATGACCTCCTCCAGCTGTTTATTTTCAAGCTTCACTTATCTAAAGGAGACACCTTTTTCCATGGGGCGCCTGGATGGCTCAGTGGGTTAAACGACCTGACTTTTAGCTCAGGTCATGATCTCAGAGTTCATCAGGCTCTGTGCTGACAGCTCGGAGCGGGGATCCTGCTTCGGATTCTGTGTCTCCCTCTCTCTGCCCCTCCCCCACTCATGCTCTGTCTCTCTTTCTCTCAAAAATAAGCATTAAAAAAATTTTATAAATAAAGGAGACACCTTTTTGTAACTACCAAAAATTCTCCATTTAGGCAGGATTTCCTCCATTTACTTTCAGGATTCAGTCTGCCTCTCTCCATCTCCTGTTTTGCTATGCTCTCTGATGGGTTGATGCACAGACAGGACATTCCTGTACTTACCAAGATGAAGCTGACAGCCCTAAGCTTGCTTTGTCTTGGTGCCTGAATCTAAAAAGGCCAATGTACTCTTTTCCAGATAATTCTATTTTTTAAATCCCTTGATACAGTCTCATTGGCTAAACCTGAGTCATGTTAATTGGTTAGCAACTCTTTTTTATTTTATTTTTTTTTAACACTTATTCATTTTTGACAGACAGAGAAAGACAGGTGTGAGCTGGGGAGGGACAGAGAGAGAGGGAGACACAGAATACGAAACAGGGTCCAGGCTCTGAGCTGTCAGCGCAGAGCCCAATGCGGGGCTCGAACTCACAGACCTTGAGATCATGACGAGCTGAAGTCAGACACTTAACCAACTGAGCCACCCAGGTGCCCCTAGCAACTCTTGAATCACATAGACTCAGAGCTGGAAAAAGGTGATGTTCTGTGAAAACATACAATACTATTACCAAGGATGAGGTTAGGGATAGTCAGCAAACAAATCTTACAGATACCATCCCCTTGATGTTATCAATCATCAAAACCATTATCTTCTTACTTGATATTTGCACGCCACTTTACTGACCAGGTTTTCTTCACAGCGTTAATGGGAAGATTAAACGAGCAAAGATTAAATGACCAAAACAGGGCTTTGTAACCGAGCTGTGAACAGATACAGAAGATTGTTGACACTTCAAACTGCATAGACACACATATTATCTTGATTCTTACCATTGCCAGGTGTAAAAAGATGCATTTTATCTGGGCAGTTTGGTTCGTTTAATATTTTTTCATATACAAAGATATAAGGCAGCCAGCTTTTCCTTCTAGATAATCAAAACTCTGCAGGGGCGCCTGGTGGCTCAGGTGGTTAAGTGTCCGACTTCAGCTCAAGTCATGAACTTGCGGTCCATGGGTTTGAGCTCCGTATCAGGCTTGTACTGACAGTTCAGAGCCTGGAGCCTGCTTCGGATTCTGTGTCTCCCTCTCCCTCTGCCCCTCCCCTGTGCATATGTGCTCTTACTCTCAAAAATAAAAATAAAAAAAAAATAAGAAAAATTCTGCCAAGAAAACTTCATTTATTGAGTTAAAATTTGTAGGGTTTTGTGTTTATCCTGCAAAACGTGTTTTTATATTTCAAACTGTTAAGTGAGGCTTCTTTCTGGGTGTGAAAATGTCCAGATCTGGGCTCAGTTTAGAGGACAAAGAGAGTGGTATGTACATAGAACAGTGTTATGGGAATTTCTCTATCTCTTCTGTCCCCAGTGAGTGCTGAGTCACTTGCAAATATCTATGTTTCTTTCGCTTTCTCAGTGAAATGGACAAAACTCTGCACCTGAGGTCTGCTGTAAAACCGAAATAAGCTAATAAATGATACATGTTCAAAGTTGCAAGAGTTGAAACATGAAGCAGGTCAAATTAAGTGTTTTTCTACAAATACATTAAAGGTACATCAGCAGGACAGAAGAAAGAGACTGAGCGGGCTCATTTTAGAAAGCAAGCAACCAAAGAAATATTTTTCTTAATGTTGTACATTTTAAGAAACTACATGATGTCCCAATGACTTTCCATCAAAGACTACTGCAGAATTGGCAAAATCTATGTGACATAAGTCAATTACAATTGATTCACTGGATCGGATTAACTGCCAAACTCAGCACATTCTAGGTGTCAAGCACTGGAGCCCTGCTGCAGAGTTTCACAGGGCTCCCAAACTGCAGAACCTACTCCTGCATCACCCACTCTCCCGCAGGTGGTGCGAACACCTTTCATTGTGTGTAGTGCCATCTTAAAGGCACTTTTCATAAACTTTGCACCATTTGATTCTCACAGCTGCCTGTAGGTAGAGTAACGGCACTTTAAATACAAGGAAAATGAGGCTCCGAGTGAATATTTTACCCTACATCATTCAACCTGTGTTTGAGCCAGAACTCAGATCCTCTGACTGTATTTCTCGTATCGTTTTAGCCCACAAAGGAGGTGCTTATTTGTTCCTTGGTTATAGCATTTGCCAGAACTGTCTTTTTTCAGCTACAATAAGGTATATATAATTGGCAAAATTATGAAAGACTATTATCGGTCGTTTTCTATTGATGTGGGAGAGACAGGTCTTCCTGAAAGCTAAGTCAAGTTATGTTCATCTTCAAGGTCCCTCCTCCGGCATTCATAACAGTGCCTGGGAAATTCCCAGCACTCTGTATGTGTTCATTATGTTAATGTTTTAAATGGTACACACAGCATTATATCATCCACAGCACCTTGTTAAGTTAGAGAGCAAGAACAGGTACCAGCACTGACCTCAACGTTTGTCAAACAGACTTTCTCAGAAATCTTGCAAGTTGATTTTCTGGGCAATAAGTTTCAAAGTTGTATTTCTCCCCTCTGCTCTTTCTCCTTCCTGCTCCATCCCTCAGCCCCATTCTTCTGGAGGTGTTTTTCCATTAACAGAAAAAACAGCCATGGAGCAGTCTACTTGTATTGAAGAAATGTCTCTGCTCTTAACATCTTGACTTTAGCACAGATTTTCTTTCTCAGAGCTGTCTTTTCCCGGTTTCTCTGGGCTATGTTTGCCTAATTTTGTATCCTAGTAATTGTCTCAGTAAAAGAACATCCCCTAGATCTGCAAATATATCACACTACATTTGCTTCTATTTATATAGGTCTTTTCCACATGAAGGGTGGAGGCATAGTTATTTATGTCTACATATATATGTGTATATATAATGTATTTTCTTTCACACAGATCTCCCTGGCTTTCCATCTCTTCAATGGAGCTTTAAAACCTCCAGGCAGATTATATCAATGCTTCATCAGACTTCCATTGTCCAGGCAACAGACAATACTCTGAATGGTTCCAAAAGTAAATCACTACCTGCTGATAGCCAGGGTAGATGTCACCTGCCAGATGTCTGGCTTTCATTGTTGCTAACTTGTTTAATTTCTGCACCCAGAAATGAAAGAGTTTTGATCCTTCAAAGCAGAATGTGTGCAGTACCAATTGATTCCAAATGGCCTCTTTTTAGATTGAATTTTTATTTTATTTGGTTGAACGATTCTCTTTCATTTAAACCTGTATTTATGTGGAAAACTCAAATAATGCATTCTGCTTTGCATTTCAAAAAAAGAATCTACGCGTTTATGAAATCGCTTTTGAGTTGCAATTACAGTTATTTGTCTCTGGGATACACAACATGTAATTGGGTCAACACTGTTAATGAGCGACTAGTGTTATTGTTAATAAGCGACTAGTGATAGTTTCAATGTTTCGTCCCCAGCAGGTGGTAAATACAATATGTTAAGATAGATAATTATGTTAATGTTTCAAATATCCACAGACCAAGCAAGTCATTAAAAACATAAAACTAAGGGACAAGGACACCACGTGGACTCTACATTTACCCAAAAGGCATTAGTGTCCATCACACAGAAATTTCATTACGTAGCTCCGTGTCCAGTTCCGTCCATCGAAAGGGCAAGAAAAGAAGGCTTGGTTCAACTGGTTTGGGACCCTGTCAACATGGACATTTAATGGACTTCAACACAGGGCTTGAGAGGCTTGACTCTGTAGGATAAACATCATTCAGGCAATCAACAAGAATTTTGCCATTCCACCTTGACAAAGTCATAGTGCAGAGAACTTAAAATAATGAATAGATAATAACAAACAGACAATTTTGATTCCTGTCTGCAAGAAGTATACAAAACCTTTGGAGAGGTGAGATGTATATTTGTGAAATAGTTGGCAAGACACAAGAACCAAATATGTGGTAGAGACCTTATGGAATGGGTAAAAAGAAAGTGTGGCAGGAGTAGTTGGGACCATTTTTAAGGAGAAGGATGTTTATGTCCGAGATGTTCTAGCCTGCAACTTTAGAATGCCTGACTTACAGTGGTTTAACGATGAAGACATTTAAATCTTTCACATAGAAAGTTGGAAGTTAGGAAATTCCAGTAGTGAAACAACAACTAAAAATTGTCATCAAAGACCCAAAAGGCTCTCCTTCCTCTTGTCCTTCTTCAAAACATCAGTAAAATATCATATATGGTGACCAGATGGCTGTTACAGCTCTAGACACCACATCCTCATCCACGGGCATCCCTGGGGGGGATGAGAGAAAGTGGGAAAAAGAAAAACTTACTCCAAGCTCTTCTTCAAAAGGAGAAAAACATGCCCACAAATCCAACAGATTTCCCCTCACATCCTATTGACAAGAACTGCTGCTATCCTCGGCCTTTAAACCATCCACTAGATAAGGGGAATAGACCTCATGATTGCCATGAAAGACTTAGCCTGGTCATGGGCTATTGAGCTGCACCAAGAAGACTCTGGGTCCATAGGCAACAGAACTATATCAAGCGGGTTTTTCACAATACCTTTTGGCTAGTGATACTTTTGGTCACTTAATGTTTGCTTTAGCTCTCAGGAGATCATTTTGAAACAGCTCAGAATATCAAGTGTTACATCCAAGACAAATTTACTTAGCTGGCTAGATTCCACCAGCGAATCATAGAACTTCGACCTTTCCAATATCATTGGCTCCATACCTAAATGTTCATAAGAACTACCAGGAGAGATTTCCAAAAACATCTATTACCAGAGCTTACACCAAGGCCTTCTGAAACAAGCTTCCAAAAGTTAGGGCCCATGAAAATTGCCCAGAATTCTGTTAGGGCCTTAAAGGTCAATAGATTACTGGTTGTAGCAGTCAGCTTTTGCTAGGCTATGCCACAGTAATACCCCCAAACTCTGAGCAGATTACAACTACAGGGTTACTTCTCACTCAGGTTGCATGTTAGTCATGGGTTGACCATAGGTCTCTGGCCTTGCTCTATGCATCTTCCCTATCCTGAGGATCAAGTTCAGTGTTTCTCAGCATTTTCTAATCTTTTTATGTATTATGTGTATATCTGAATATCTGTATATAAATGTATATGTGTGTGTGTGTCTGTATACTCTGTATAAAAAGAGTAAGCTTTTTTGTCCCCCAAGAACCCATTTTACCCTACTGACAGTGACTGACCTAAGCTGAAAAGATTACCACCACTCCTGTTGTCAGGGAAAGCATGGATGGGCAAACCGTGGGAAGGGCAAATCATAGAGGTTCTTTTGGACTTGGCTTATGTCATGTCTCTTCACATGCTACTGGCCAAATCAAGTCACAGGACCACCTTTGGTGGTAATAGGGTGACAAAGTATTCTCCTCCTTCTAGGAGGCAATGAATATTACATGATAAGTTATAGAGACAGAGAACAGAAAATAATTAGGAACAGTAATTTAATCTAGCACCCTGGGTCCTCAGTGGAGAGGCAGAAACAGAGTAGAAATTATTATTCCAATGTCTCTTATCATAACTATCATCTATCCATCTGTAAGTAAGATGCTACATATCACATTGCATCAAGAAACATATCATCAGGGCAGAACTAGGCAACTAACATGTTAAAATGGTTACAATTTTTAGTTTGGGGGAAATTTTTAAATTAAAAGTGTTAATATCAAGGACAAAAACTAGTAGCTATAGCTTGGACTTACATAACAGGTTCAAGAAAGAGTAGAATATTAGAACTGAAGAATACCATAAAATTTGAGGGAAAGTTATAGCATAAAAGGAGGTGCCATTTTATTTACTTGCAAATACTGTTATACACTAGCTGTGTCTAATCCCTAAATTCATGACCAAGAGGAGAGAGCATAGAATTATCAACATGGCACTTGACCTCTACTCAGTTTACATGAGGAAAATGGGCTTTTATTTTCAAAAAAGATATTTTCAAAGTCACGAAAATATTTCCATGTATCAATCATCTCTGACCCCTAAGACATCAGAAGAATGGCATAACGAATGTCTTCTCCCTTCATTATTTTGTTTTGTATTAATAAAACCATACAATGAAATGTGTAGAGTTTTTCGTTTGTTGACCTTGATTGATTGATCTTTTTTATAGCTTGCTTTCAATCATGGACTGCCTCAAACACTTTTGTCTACAAAAGACTTTTAAAAATAGATAATTATCCAGGTTTTTAAACCCTGACTTAGTCCTCCTAATGTATGGCATTTTGCAAAGCCACAGTGTCGCCTGTTAAACATTCAGTCTCTGAAAAGGAATCACCCAAACTCAAAAGCAAAATATAACAGAAGGACAAGTGAACAGGTCCTTCGCTAGTTCTAGAGCCATTATACTATTGTCATTTACAAGTGTTTCTTTCTCTTCAAATTTCAGACTCCCTCACTGAAGCACAAGGAGTGTATGTGAATCAGTTTCTTTGTGGACAATGTCTACATTGAACAAGAAATGCTTTTTTTAAATTTTTTTTAATATTTAATCATTTTCGAGAGACAGAGCATGAGTTGAGGAGGGGCAGAGAGAGAGAGAGAGACACAGAATCTGAGGCAGGTTCCAGGCTCTGAGCTGTCAGCACAGAGCCCGATGCCAGGCTCAAACTCAAAGACCACAAGATCATGACCTGAGCTGAAATTGGATGCTTACCTGACTGTGCCACTCAGGCGCCCCCAGAAATGCTTTTGTAGTTAAAATTAAAATTTTAACATTAGCACAAATGTTATCAAACATTTCCTAAAATGTATTGATAACTTAAGTCAACTGTTGCTTTCTCTGAGACATAGAACGTGGGGGTGGGAAGTATCTTGAGACATGAAAAATATTTACCAAACACCCATTCATTCCTGTAACCAGTAAGGAAATTTATTGATCATATTCTCTTTCTTTGAGATATATCTTGAATTTGGAGGATATCTTTCTATTCTCACTCCCATTACTCTATTCTTGGCCACCATCACCTGCCTAGAAAACAGAACACAAAAGCCTACCAGCAGTCTTCCATCTCCATTCTCCACTCACTCCACTACAGTCTCTACACAATAGCCAGAGTGATCTTCCAAACCTGTAAGTCTATTCATGTCACTGCTCCTCTGCCATCTCCCCAAAATAATTCCATAGGTTTCAGTAATCTCAGGCCAGAGGACAAGGTCATTAACATGATTCCCCAGACACGTGGTGATTTGTCTTCTGCTTACCTTCACAGTATCATCTTCCTATATTCAGATCCCAGAGCTCATGATATTGACTCATACTTCTGGGCCCTTAGTTGTCTATTCCCTTAAGTATTTCTCCCTTTCTCACCCCTTCTATCTGGCAAAACCATGTTCGTGTGTGGGGCACCTGGATAGCTCAGTCGGTTGAGTTTCAGACCCTTGAATTCAGCTTAGGTCATGATCTTGCAGTTCATGGGTTTGAGCCCCACAGCAGGGTCTGCACTGACAATGCAGAGCCTGCTTAGGATTCTCTCTCTCTCTCTCTCTCTCTCAATAAATAAACAAAAACAAAAACAAAAACAAAAACAAAAAAAAAACACCCTGTTCATATGACCTATCTTTTAGGTCTCTGTTTTGATGTTGCTTCCCCTTAGAATTTCTTCCCATACCACCCCCATTAATACTAAAACAGAGACTCCTCTTGTCTACACTCACCACTACTAACTTCCTCCAACATAGCGCTTATCACACTGCATTATCACTGCCTGTTTTCTGATTCATATTCCTACACATGTACAGCCCTACTAGGTTGGGAACTTAATTCAGATAGGGACCATGTCTGTGCTGTTTCACTAGTTTGACTTCAGAACCAACAAAGCCCTGGTTTAGCATCAGATACCTACCTGTATTTAACTCTGAGGTTTAGAATTTGCTCTCATCATAGGCTATTTCCTTAACCTTCCCAGAACTCAGTTTTCTTGTTCATAGAATGGGAATAATAAAATCTACTCACAGACATATGACATTTTACTGTGAAAACACATAGCTTAGCTCAGGGTGGTATAACAAAATAGATTGTGTGGGTCAAACAACATATACTTCTCACATTTCTAGAGCCTGAGAAGTCCAAGATCAAGGTGTTGACATATTCATCTCCTGGTAAGAGACTTCTTCCTGACCTGCAGACTGCTGCCTTCTCACTGTGTCCTCACAGGGCAGAGAGAGAGAGAGAGAGAGACAGAGACAGAGAGAGAGAGCGCGCACTCTGATCACTTCCTCTTCTTACAAAAGCACTCATCCCATCATCAGTGGCTCACCCTCAAGACATCATTTAAACCTAATTATCTCCCAAAGGCTCTACCTCCAAATACCATCACACAGTGGGAGACGGGGAGGGGGCAGTGGTTCAACATATAAATTTGGGTGGCGGTGGAGGGGGAGTTACAAATATTCAGTCCACGGCAATACATACGTTTATTGTGAAAGTGCCCAGCACAGTGAATGGCAAATCAATGTTTCCTTCTTTCCATCCTCCTGGGGTCCAATACCATCCAAAAGAACTAGTGGGTGAACTGGGAGAAATTCCGCTTTTCAGCTGAATGTTGCTTGGAGGGGAGAGTCCTACAGAAAATAGACTGGTGCCATCACTCTCCCCACACCCAGGAGATACTCTTCTCCATGTAAAATGAGCACTCAGTCTTTGCTCAACTCCTCATTCTTCCACTGGGACGGAATTAGATTCCAAATGGTTATCAGCTGGATTCTTAACAAGGCTTTATGGCTGCTCATTCCTAATGCCTAACACACTGCCGGACACACAGTTGGTGCTGAATAAATATCTGTGGGATAAATAGATGGTTGAATTTCTATAACCAGTTCATTGCATTTTGTTTTTTACCCACTATGGAAAAAATATTTTATGTTGGACATTTCTGTGCCAGTGAACATTACTTTCAGAAATGAAAGTCTAGGAACAGCTAACTGGAAAAGGAATTATTCCAGTGTTACATAGAAAGCAAGGGTAAAATCTCCCAAGCTTGACATTTAACTGAGCCTATACCATTAAAAAGATATATTGCAGTTTCTTTCATGAACACAATCTTTAGGACAAAATAAATGCAACCAGTGGAAATGGCTATAATTAGCAAGGATAACTTTTTCTTCTTTTCCTGTTAATCTTTACTCTGTATCCGATATCTGCATTTACAAAGGTCTTGGCCATAGCTCTGAGCAAGACTCATTCACACCTGGAGATCCTTTGTATTTGGCTTGTTTCCCTCACCCCATAGCACATTATGTTTTTGTGATATTTTAATTTCAGAGTAAAGTATGAGAGTGTATCCAATCCATTGGAGGCAGTCCATCCATATTCCTTGGATCCTTTAACTTGTGAGGGCATGTTAGCCTAACTTCTAATGGCCAGCACCTAGTGTGGAAGTATGGTCCAAATTTCATCCTTGGCCTGGATAATTCTGGGGCCTTTTCCAGAGCTTCCTTGGGGATTAAGGTCCAATGGGCAAGTGTGGTTGCTTGGCCTCACTAGCTGTATTCCCTGACTGGTATCTTCCTCTCCCTCCACATGCTACATGTGTTCTTAGCACCTCCCAAAAATTTGCCTGCGCTTGAATCCTTGAATCAGGGTCTGACCCTGTGGGTACCCAAAGACAAGGCAGAAAAAAAGAGGTATTAGAAACACACTCTGCAGAGCCCTTTCTGTGGCTGCAACATGAAGACTTGCTTCCTCAACCATTATTCCCCTCCTGTCAAAATTCCTTCTGGCTAAGACATTTTGGAGAAAGGAATGGCACCAAAATTGATTGTAATTCCACATGACTCAAATTCAGTATCTGCAGATGATGTGTTGCTACTGCTGGATGGTGGGAGTGAGAGAAGCCAGAATCTCTTTTTGGTTTGTTTTCAGCCTCTGATGCAGCAATGGCCAATGTCATGGCTGCACAATATCTCTAGGTTCTTGTCCAGTTGAGATGGACATTATAAAGTTGGTGAGTAGCTTGAAGAACACTGTTTGCTGTCTACAGGTCCACTCAGCATGAAGCCCAAATGGCCCCCTTCATTCCCTCTTTAAAACAAAACAACACCAATAAAACTGTCACATCAAGTCTTTTTCTTATTCAATAAACAGAAGAACATGTTCCTCTTCTTGGGACACTCATCATCTCCTTGACATTTATCCCTGCGGCCAGAAAGATGGCACATGGTCCACCTGTCAGAGGAGATTGCTCTATACTCAGTATGTCCTCACTCATCCCAAATAATGGGCCACAATAGTAGTTTTAAAATGCTAGTCTGCATGTTGGTGCTACTTGTAATGAAGTCCAATGAAAAAATACAGCAATAAAGACAATGCTAAGGGTTCTTCATGAGGTAAATGTGTTCATTTTAAAAAACTACCATTGAGGCGCCTAAATGGCTCAGTGGGTTAAGCGGCCGACTTCAGCTCAGGTCATGATTTTCCAGTTCGGGAGTTCGAGCCCCACATCAGACTCTGTGCTGACAGCTCAGAGCATGAAGCCTGCTTCAGATTCTGTGTCTCCCTCTTTCTCTTCCCCTCTCCTGCTCATGCTCTCTCTCTCTCTCTCTCTCTCTCTCTCTGTCTCTGTCTCTCTCTCAGAAATAAATAAACACTAAAAAAATTTTTAACTACCATTTATCCTCATGTTTTATGTCTCTTCCTTTGGGCTATCAAAAAATTTTCCAAGAATATGATTGAAGTTTGTTACCTTTTGTTATTTGGTCATGTATCACTTTTTGAAATTTTACTAATACATGAAATCTAAGAGTTTAGGAACTAATAGCCCAGAGACCTACGTTAAGACAAAGTTGCAGAGCAGACAAAGTTTGACATGGTGACTTCCTTCTCAGAAAGCTTACTCTTTAAGACTACTTTGGATTTCCCTGTAGTTCCTCTGAAGACTATCCCCTACCTCTTTCCAGCTCCTATTGAGAATCCAATTGAATTTATCAAGTAATATTTATTAATTATCTACTAAGTTCCAGGTATAAGCAGGAGTAA
The DNA here is from genome assembly GCA_028646485.1 of Cryptoprocta ferox. Classification (NCBI taxonomy): domain Eukaryota; kingdom Metazoa; phylum Chordata; class Mammalia; order Carnivora; family Eupleridae; genus Cryptoprocta; species Cryptoprocta ferox. Next base: position 65,453,168 of record CM053566.1, on the reverse strand, counting down.
CGTCATTCTCCTGTTCTCAAGATGCCCATAACTTAATGAGGGAGACAGATCCCTATAAAATAAACCATAAGGGAATCTTAAGAACTATCCTAGAGAAATATTTATGTGGCTAGAGAGAAGAAAATTCTGTATTGGGTGGAAGACCTACTTCCAGAAGGGTAGTGGTGCTCTGGTTTCTGGGTAAGTTTCCCTGGGGTGAAAGGAAATCATGTTCCAACAAAAAGTTACAAAATATTTTGAGAGGGATTTGTATCACTGGAATAAGCCTGCAGGCATAAACGTATGCACATTGTTTATATACACATACATCTCCATGTGACTATTTGATAAGGAAGATACCCAGGCTAAGTAAGAAAAGTCTACTTGGACAGATATGAGCAGCTATTCTTTTCCATGGGCATAATTTACAGTGTTTCAGGAAATGTTCAACTATAATTGGTGTAGTTAGTAAAGAGGGTAGCATTCAAATAACTGTAGACTTAGAATAACAGGAAAAGGTGACAAATCTAACCACATGTTACTCTCACAGACAAAAAAGTCATATCAGAGGGGCTTCCATAAGACTTGGCCAAGTTTTGAAACATAGGTGTTAATGTTCAGGCAATAGTCAAAATAAACAAAAATTAAAAATCAATAAATCTAGTATGCTGTTTAACATCAGGGTGTAATTCAGTGCCTGTGCAGGGCTAGGAGTATAAAGGTACCTTGCTGTCCTTTGGTTCCTTTGTTTCTGCTCGGTTTTTAGTCCCAGAAAAATCTTGAACAGAAAAGCAGTACATAATCTGTAGCTTGTGTGTACTTAGCTTAATAAAACCAGTTAGTTCATCCTTTGAGTACCTCTTAATTGGATCCATGAAGGTCGGTGTGTTGTGGAAAATTTGAGCCTACTGAGCTTCAAGAAAATAATTCTGTCCAATAAATGTCAAATGAACGTATGAGAAAAAAGTGTTTAACTTCACCAGTTATCAAAGAATGCAAATTAGGACGGAAAATAAAATAATTTACCTATTAGATTGTAAAAGAAGAATGAAGATGTTAGCATCTGCTCTTGAGGGTGTGGGAAAAGAATGGTCTCCTATATTCCTGGTGAGATTGAAAATTGTTCCAACCCACCAGGAGGGCATTTTGGAAATATGTTTCAAAATCTCAAAAAATGTACATATCCTTTGATCTAGCAACTGCACTTGTTGGAATTTGTCCTAAGGAAGTAAAGGACATGTGCTGAAACTGGAAGTAATTTAAACATATAGTAATAGGATACTGTATTCAAATATCATGGTGTATTTGTAAAATAGGATGCAATGCCATCTTTAAAAATGCAGATGCTAGTCTATATTTGGTGATGTGAAAATATATTCATGATAAATGTGTGTAAAGAAATGTTATAGAACAAATGTAAACATGGTTCCATTTGAATAAAATATCAGTGTTATGCTCCCAGTAACCATATTCACAAAGAAAAAGTTTGAAGAGATATAAATAAAAATATTAACCATAGCTATATCATTATAAGGATTATTGGTGATTTAAATTTTTTAAATATAATTTATTATCAAGTTAGCTAACATACAGTGTATACAGTGTGTACTTGGCACCAGGCATAGATTTCCATGATTCATCGCTTTCATACAACACCCAGTGCTCATCCAAACAAGTGCCCTCCTCAATGCCAATCACCCATTTTACCCTCCCTAGTCCCCCCCCCATCAACCCTCAGTTTGTTCTCTGTATTTAAAAGTCTCTTATGGTTTGCCTCCCTCTCTGTTTGTAACTACTTTTTCCCCTTCCTTTCCCCAATGGTCTTCTGTTAAGTTTCTCAAATTCCACATATGAGTGTAAACATATGAGAGCTATCTTTCTCTGACTGACTTATTACACTTGTCATAATACCCCCCAGTTCCATCCGTGTTATTGCAAGATTTCATTCTTTTTCATTGCTGAGTAGTATTCCTGTGTGTGTGTGTGTGTGT
>CM053566.1:65313963-65445415 GCA_028646485.1 Cryptoprocta ferox | reverse complement strand
GTATCTGTCCTTCTCCGCCTGACTTATTTCGCTTAGCATCTTTAAATGTGTTCCCATCCCAATGTTGTTCTGCTGAATGTTAAATAACCAGTGGAGGGGCCGGAGTAGAAGCCCTGAGTTATAGTGCTTTCTACTTCCTATGGTGTAAATACTCTCACCATGGCCAATTTTAAGCTATCAACATGATGTCACTAAACATGAAGCCTGGAAGAGACACCCAGTATCACACCATTATATTTATACCATACACACATGATAAATATATAATCTAAGAGTATAGGTAATATATTGTAAAATGTAGTAAAACAATTAGGAAGTGATGAGATATTACCACCTTTTAAAATGTAATTTGTTTTATAGGTTTACATAATTTAATTTTTAATAAAGCCTGCGTTTAATAACCAGATAATAAAATTCATGAAAATTTAACAATTAACTCTCAGGAGTCACAGTACAATCTGACTTGAGCACACCACTGACCCACCTCCATCTAATCATTAGTGTCACTATTTGAGGGAAAGCATGGAAGCTTCCTAATGAATAGCATATACATGGAGAGCAATACAATCACCCAAGAGCCTCTATAAACAAGTTATAGCAGATTAATTTGTGAAAATGAATCATTTTATAATGTCCTAGAAGAAAAGAAAAATAGACAAGAAGCCTCAGTATCCTTACAAAGAATATGGAGACAATATTAGTAAAATTCAGTAAGGCACAAAAAATACAGTGACTAAAACATAGTAATCCCTAAAGAAATTACAGTCACTTTTATCTTTTTGGAGTGGACAAGAAAATTAACATTTAGTGCACATTTAATATTTTTTAGGTACTATGCCAACTCTTCTGAAGGCTAATGTGATTACAAGAAAAATACAAACGGAATATAAGAATTACAAGATTAAGAACTAGTCTTTACCCTATCCATTGGGTATAAGTTGGACAAACAGAGCAGTAACTATGTGTAGCACCCAGTGGGAAAGAAAAAGTCACAGACGGACAGTGGACTGCTAACACAAGGGTAAGCCACAGCTATCTGGTAGAGGGAGTAAGGATGAATACATAGAAGGGAAATAGTTGCACCAGTTGCATCTAAAAAACTAAGGAGGAATCCTTTGGGCATAACATGTGGGCCTTTTGGTTGTAAGACAAAATAAAACCAAACAAAGCTTTCACAAAGGCCCAGGAAAGCCTAGAAGGTATTTTAAAAGATCCTTTGTTGGAGTCTAAGCTGTGTGATGGGCAGGTGTTGCAAATAAAATCTGAGAAAGAACCTTGCCAAGGAGTTGGGACATTATCTTGTTGACTATAGAGGTTTTTAACAAGGGAATTACATTTGGAAATACACATTTTATTTTTTTTAATGTTTATTTTTTACAGAACATGAGCAGGAAAGGAACGAAGAGAGATGAGGACAAAGGATCTGAAGCAGCCGGACGCAGGGCTCAAACTCATGAACCATGAGATCATGACCTGAGCTGAAGTGGGACACTCAACCGAGTGAACCATCCAGGTGCCCCGGAAATATGCATTTTAGATGACAATCTTAACTACCCTGAAAGCAGTGTAGCCAATGTACTTACTAAATTTGTTTGGTAGGTGTGGTGGGGGAAGACCCAGTTAGGTGACTATTTTAATTGTCCAGGTAATATATGGAAAAGATAGGAATTATTCCCTTTCTACCTCTCAAAGAAGTAGAGCAAGAGCAGGCTGGAAAAAATATTTAGAGGATAAAATCAATAAGACTCAGTGACTGATGGCTGTGAGTGGGCAGAGAGAGAGGAACAGAAGATGAGTCAGAGGTTTCTAAGTTGGGTAATGCAGTAGATTGTGATGATATTATCTGAAACAAGGAACACAGCAGACGTAACACATTTTCAGAAATACATTATGAAGAAGCCCAGTGTGAAACCTCTAAACTCAGTGAGTACAAACACATCTCTTTCATCTCCTGTTTTGCTTTGTGATCTAGTGATTTTTTTTTTAACTCCAGGTCAAGAAGGGCAAACACAATGATACATTTGAAAGCGCTTGAGAAAAAAAATGAACGAGAATATATGCAAATATGAATCCTCCTTACCATTTATTCAACAAAAATATGTTATGTCATAATCCAGGGCTCTAGGAGCCTATGCCAGAGGGCTCCTAAATCTAGCCTTTTCTCGTGAGCAGCAGATGGAGCAGGGGACATAGAGGGGCTGAATTACACAGTAGTCTTCTTTCCTTTTTATCCTGGAAAGTATTAGAAAAATATTTATGAGTACTGGAACAGAGGACAGGGGATCAGAATCTGCTTTCTGTGGCACAGATGTGCCAGGATGGCCACAAAGAGGCAGGCAGGAAGGTAGGGAAATACCTAAAAGCAAAGTTACTCTATTGGATCAGGACGTAAGGTAGATTTGTCAGGAGCACAGGGCTACTCTGGGATATGAATCAAGGGACATGGCCAAGAACAGGCAGGAAGGTAAAGAGGTAGAACCGACTTGGGGGATGAACTAAGTAACAGAAGTCAGGCTAAGGTTATCATAAACTCAAAGAAATAGTGGGCAAAAGAACAGCTCTTCTGAGATCAGAAAGATTATTCTCCCAAAGGTAGTTCTCAATGCTCATGCTCTCTTTTTAGCAGAACAAGATCCCCTGAGATGCTCCATTCAGTCCTACTGAGCAACGATCTTCATAGGGTTCTGTTTCTAGAGGGGCAGAGGCTTTTCCTTTGGTTCAGAAGTTTTATTGGGTGCAACAAGTCACTGTGGGAATAAGATGGACTCTCTGGTTCATTCAAGTCACATTTACTGAATTTGTTTCTCGATACTGGGCCAGGAATCCTGGCACTGGGCTTTTTGTCCTAGACTCTGATGCCAATTAAAGTGATGGCACCAAGTGGGGGTCATAGCCCTAGCAAATTGTCTCTACTGCAAGGGGCTTGCTACAGGTGGCAATCAGAGACAATTTAAAGCAAAGGTCTTTTCCAATTTTTGAAGGAGATTGGGTGACTATTAATAATATTCTCCCCTCTCGATCAAATAAATATATCACATTTTTAAGGATTAAGAAAATTAATCAAAAACTAATCAATCTTGAGAGTTAATCAACTAAATTCAGGCTGTGCAGGGACCAGCCGTCCAGCACCGACCCTGAACAAAGCACCTCCCCACCCCCCCAGTCTCAGGCACGCTGTTTAGAAAATGAAGCCATTGTGTCAAAGCATCCCTGAATGTCCTTCTAGTTGGTTTAAGGAATGTAAATAAAGCTAGAAGGATTTGAAATGAAAGCAATTATATTTTGTTCCTTTAATTCTACCTATATATGCTGAACACATGGCCTTGTGTTGGAAAAGATGTTAAATCTCACAAATTAAGAGAAAAGAGCCAGCAATTTTGTGGCAGGATAAAGAGTCATATCTGAAAAAGATAAGTCCTCCTCCAGCCTTGGCGCACATGCGGTTCCTTGAAAGACAGCTCCGGCAGCACATATGCTGGCCTCAACAATGAACACTGCGCCAGAACGCCACCAGGAACTGCAATGTCTCACTCACCCAGAGTCTTCCCAGGAACACGAGAAGGAACACAAGAGGCAATGACCGCAACAGAGGTGACTTGGTTTCTTTGTCAGTTACGATGTGTTTGCTCTTGCAGCCCTTGGTCAGCGTGGGCACTGTCACATCCTGAAATGGCAGCCTGGTGCCACCGGGCACTTGGCCTTCCGTCTAGTAACTGCCCTCCAGGCCTGTGGCCTGTAATGATGCAGACACATGGATAAGTCGTTTCCAATGAGCAAAAGACAAACAAACAAAAGTGTTCAAAACATTCATACTTTCTATGTTCTCAGTAAACGCTCTGGCTGTGTAAAATAAGAAAACAAGTTAGGGGCTCCTGAGTGGCTCAGTTAAGTGTCCAAATTTGGCTCAGGTCATGATCTCAGGGTTCGTGAGTTAGAGCCCCGCATCGGGCTCTGTGCTGACAGCTCAGAGTCTGAAGCCTGCTTTGGAGTCTGTCTCCCCCTCTCTCTGTCCCTCCCCTGATAGCGCTCTGACTCTCTCTCAAAAAATAAACATTTTTTAAAAAAGGAAAAAAAAACAAGTTAGCAAATTTCACTCTTAAGAATAAAGCATATGTACTTTCTACCTAACAGAGGGGATACTAAGTCCTTTACAAAAGTACTACCCAATATGATAGCCCCAGGGGCCCCTGTGGTGATTTAAATTTACATTAGTTAAAATTAAATAAAATGAACACTTCACTTCTTCCATCACACTGACACATTTTTGGTGCTCAATAGCCACATGTAAGTAGTGGTTATCACACTGAATAGCACGGATATAAAACATCTCCATCATCTCAGAAAATTCTGGCCAGAGCTGGTCTAAAAAGCTGAATAGGTCAAAGAACAATAATCCATGGAACAACAAGGAGTCTGCCTCCCCTCTGTCATCGTTTACCTAGGACAAAATTTTAGTTCATTGGCTAAATTTTTATTCGTTGGCTAATCCTCTACCTCTTCTGTTTTCTTTAGCTTTGGTACTTCACCTCACAGCTTACACTCAGCTGTTATGTAATCAAATCCCCAGCATTAAAACATAAGGGCAGCACTTCCTCAGTGTCAGGAACTCCTCCTGGTCTGCCAAACAACCCAGTTCACTCCCAGTTTATACCCAGGAAGCTCCACAGCCCAGCGCTTGACTCTGTGGGTCCTCATGCCGAGGCCTCACCTCAGTCTTTTTTCCTGGGAGCAAATCAAGTCATCTGCTCTCCCTCTCTCCAACGCCCACTCTTTAATTACCTCCCTCAGGTTTTCACTGAATGAGTGACTCAGCAGAATGACTTTTTAAATGAGCTTTCATATTTAGCAATCCAGCCCACATGCAAACTGGGACTGGAGCTGATTTCTTAAGTAAACACACCAAGACTTTTATATCAATGTTTTTATTCCAAATAATCATCCTGGCAGGTAACATACTTCTGCCAATTGGGCAGCCATTGCTGAAGTCACAGCTAGAATATTTCTCAGGATATTGGCTAAGGCACGTGCAAGTGTAAACTGGAATTGTGTTCGAGGAGGGATATGGCTCCCTTCCTGCCCACGTGTCTTCAGGATGTCTCCTTGAACACTGAGAGGTCACAGAACTTTGGATTTTATAAAGCAAGGTCACAGTTCTACTGACTCTTGCAAGTATAAACACATAGCTCCAAAATTAAGTCCTTCATGAGGCACAGAGGAGACAACCACAAGGTATATTTGTCTGCATTTCACAGAGAGGAGATATTTTAGCTATTCTTCAATTTACTCTACAAATGTGTGAGCTTTTCTGTCCAGATCTCAAAGGCACTTCTAACCTGCCTTACTACATGTAACTCTGATAATACTTCCCTAGTAGTAAATACTTTTCTCTCCTTAGAGTTACAAAGGGGTCTTCTGTTGGCGGGATTGCATTCGCTATGGACTGAATGTTTACAGTCCTCCTCCCCAAAATTCATATGCTGAAATACAATCCACAAGGTAATGGGATGATGAGATGGGGCCATTGGGAGGTGATTAAGTCATGAGGGAGGAGCCCTTATAAATGGATTAGGGCTCTTGTAAGAAAGGACACAGGAAGATGATCTCTCTCTCCACCACGTGAAGATATGAGAAGACAGCCATCTGCAAACCAGGAATCAGGCTCTCACCAGATACTGGAATCTGGACTTCTCAGCCTCCAGAACTGTAAGAAATAAACTTCTGTTATGTAAGCCACCCAGTCTATGAAACTGAGCTGAGAGACAATTATTTCCCTAAAACATGTGACACATGCATTTAAGTAGTTTGAACTCGTATGTCCACAAGCAAATAGGATTCTTGGAACCCCTTCAAAACCCATCTGGAATTTGAGTAGTAAAAAGACTGACCATTGACAGCACCATCTCTCTCTCTCTCTGGGTCCAGGCCTGAAGGATTAATTTGGTGCCATTTGCACAGCCCTCTTAGGTGGGATCGCACTGTTTGGGTGCAGAGCATTCCCCAGAGCTACTTGTTGAATGTTACTGGAAAGGAAAGTTCTCTCAAGGTAAAACATTGCTGTTGGTCCTTCTCTGGTCTTCATGAAGGTGCCAAGCATGTGAGTCCATCCGCGTGATCCTGAGGTAGGAAATGTGGTCAGGCAGAAACAAAACTCAACACCTCACCAGCAATTTGGAACCCATGTTCTTGAGACAGCTTCTTTGCCAATAAGCAGGATGTTCTGAGCAAGGCTCACATGCTCCCGGTACCCCAGCCTATGTGTCTGAAAAATGAGGGAAATGACCCCCAGGATCATTCTACCTCAACACGACCATGACTCTTTAAGATTTGGTTTGGTTCCTTTAGGACAATGGTTCCCTAATTTTATAGATCCCAAGAATTATCTGGGGCACTGGTTTAAAAAAATGCAGATTGTTGGGGCTCCCGGGTGGCTCAGTCAGTTGAGCGTCCAACTTCGGCTCAGGTCATGATCTCACGGTTTGTGGGTTCAAGCCCCACATCAGGCTCTGTGCTGACAGCTCAGAGCCTGGAGCCTGACTCACATTCTGTGTGTGTCTCTCTCTGCCTTTCCCCACTTGTGTTCTCTCTCTCTCTCTCTCAAAAATAAATAAACATTTTTTTTAAAATACAGATTGTTGATCTTTAGCCCATGTTCAGAAGACAAGCCAGGGAAACTGAATTTTTAACTAGAGACTCAGGTGACATTTCTGTAAAACATAATGAGTCACAAGTCACCCCAAGTCCCCACTGTCTTACCCAGCTTTGATCTAATTTCAGAATGGAAAGTAGAAAGCTCTGTCTGTATTCTTATTTTGCAAATATATACCTGGATATGAATATTTTAGCACCTAAACAGCACGGCCATTTTGCTTATTGTTATTTTTCTATTGAATAGAGTAGTGAATCTCTAAATTTGTCCAGGGGTTTTGTTAAATCTGTTTTCATTTTAGATGAGAAAAAAAAATGTGGTTTGCAAAGCATTTTGAATTTGTTTGCCTCTAATGCAAATACATAATTTTTTTTTTATTCCCCAGAAGAAAGGAATGAGGAGGAGGCTATAAAGGAAAGGAAATGGAACTCAAATCTAGCTGCAAAATAACTTCCGTTACCTGTGATCCCTGGAATGCCATAATAGACAATCGAATGGGTGCCAATCAAGTGGATTATGGTGTGCCCCCTTTCTGACACTAAATGATGACTCACTGGTTCTGTCTCTGGGTGTGAGGGCTGTCAGGACCTTTGCAACACAGGCTTAGAGACAGAGAAAGGAAAGCAGGAAGAGACAGGACTGGGAAACCAACCCAGCTCTGGCTCACTGCTGTAGCAGCAGTCAATGAGTGGTCCATATCGGGATGTGCAGGGGTCTGGTCAGTCTGGGCTCCAACTCAGCCAGTAGCTGCATCCAATGAGGACCTGGACATAGACATAGACTATAGGATAATAGGGTCTCCCAGACAGTAATGAGAATAGGTATTAAGATCCTATAGCAGACTTCAAGGGCTCTTTCTAACTTGGAACACACATGCGCACATGCACACATATACCTTTCCTTTGCCTAAAGTGATACATCCACTCTACCCTTTAGGGTACTAAGTAAGTTTTTGAAAAGAGAGAAATGAATCTGGCTCTCATAGAGGGAGATATTGTGGAGGCAGCTCAATGAAAGATTTTCTAAACAGGAATGAAATGTCCAGACCTTTGGATGACACAAAAAATCGTACCTGTTTAAGAACTCCATGCTCACAAATCATTCCCAGACTTTAATTGGTGCCTGAAATACAACCAATATCTGTCCTTACTACTCTCTCTTTTCCTTCTAAAGATTTGAGAAATATTTGAATCATGTGCTCAAACTGACCAATTAATAGGTGGCCAAGAGCCAGTTTGAAAGGCAACAAAGAACTGGCCCATAGAACTGGGCTGCACAGGAAATCGACTGAAGTTGCAGCAGGTCATCTCAGCAGAGGAATGTGGCATCTGACTGCTCTTCCATGGTCATGTTCTGGAAGGTAAAAGCTGGACTCATAGCTCCTGTAAAGTGGTGGCAGATAAAGAGATGTCCAGGGAGGCACCGATAGCTGACTCAGCCACAGCTGGGAAAGCACTTCTGCTGATACATAGAGTATTACTTTAGAAACATTTTATCCTTTTGGTTAAATATGATAAATCTCCTCTCCTTAAGTGGTAAGCGGTTTGCTTCTGGCACAGCTTTAAAGGGAAAAAGTTAACACCTGTGATCCATGGAGAAGGAAGAAATTGGTCAAACAGTAATTTACAGATACTACATTCCAAGCATGGCAGTCAGTAGATGAGGGGAGGGCTCCATGCTCTGGAGAAGCAGGCCCTACATGGGGACAGAATGGCAAAATCCAAGCCAGCTACTGAAGGCATGAGGTGCAAGATTTAGCCTTGGGAGAGAGGCCTGGGAAGAGCCGGACAGTATGTTTAACCTCCATCTAGCTTCAGTTGATGGCAAGACTCAGTCCAAGAAATATACACACACAAAAATGGAGTCCAGTTATATAAACATGACAAAGATTGGGTTGAGGCCTGAAGTAAAGGAACCTGCTATTGCCCAAGGAGCACACCCAGGTCTAGGGCAGAATTCACCAGCAGGTGGAGCCATATGCATCATTTTTATAGTGCCAGCCTTGGCGAGTATTAGCTATTGGACTTGGTAGTTGAAAGCATCAGTACAACTGGGTAGATAGGGAGGAACCAATAGAAGACCTTTCAAGTGTCAAAGCTTGTTGCTTAAAGCTGTTACTGCTAGCAACACTTTTCAGCCTTACTCTAGTTATTTCCAAGGCCAAATCTGATTGAACACCATTCAAGTAGTGGTACAGCCAAGGATGATAGTTATATAAATGGTCATATCAAAAATGAAGCATTTATTTTTCACAAGGAAGCCATTGCTCATTGTTCAATTTCACCTCACATCATCATCAGTATCTTTGCGAATGAATAAAGATGGTGAGATTCAAGCCATGGAATTCTTAAAAATCTGACATTCTAAATTATCAGTGGCTGAATATTAGACAACAGGCCAAAAACAGACAATTTGGTGCCCAGAAGAGTTTCAATGCAATGACAGTACTGGGAAGTTAATAAAGCCACTGGTTACTATACAAATATAGTTGTTCTTACACCATTATATGTAACCTCAGATGAGAAAGTCTACCAATTGTACCAATGGTATCTATTCCATATAAGAGATAGCCCACAAATGGATAATATCAAGCCACTTTCTAATATGCTCAGGACAATTTAAGTCTATCCCCATAGTACCAGACTTTCTGTTTTCCCAATCCCCTGGTACTACTTTGCATAACATTTCTGGAGCCTTGAATTCCTGGCTTCAACCTATATGCAAATTCCTTCCCACAGGATCACAAGTAGAGAACTGACTACTTGGAGATCATCTCCTGATGCAGACACCAACCAGGTGCAACAGTACTGCAACTCAGGATTATAACATGAGGTTTGCAAAATGGTAGAGCCTCTTTGGAAAACTGCCAGTTTCTTATAATCTCATGCCTAAGTAGATTTCTAAGAATAATGAAGACTTATATTCCCACAAAATCTATACACACAAAAAAACTGTATTAATTGCCCGAAACTGAAACAAACGTCCAATGCATGAATAGATAGCCAAACTATGGTATATCCATACAATGCGATACTACTCAGCAACAAAAGAAGAAATAAACTAATGATCACATAGCAACATGAATAAATTTCATATACATTATGTGACTGGAAGAAACAGATTCGAAAGGCTACAGTCTATGTGATGCCATTTATTAGACCACCCTGAATAGGCAAAATTATAGGAATAAAACCCAGATTCTGGTTCCTAGGAGTTGGAGGTGGGGGGAGGGGTTGATACAAAATGTGAGGGAACATTTGAAGTGATGGAACTCTTTTCTACCATAGTGGTTACAGAACTATACTCATAGAACTATATACCACAAGGAGTTAATTTTACTACATGTAAAAAAGTGAATAAAATAAAGCAAGTTTAAAAATTTATTAAAATTGCTGGTAAAAGTCAAGATCAATGTGCAACTGTCAGGTTGAAAATTTAAATCAGGACACATTTCATCCTGCATCAACAATGCTCTGGTAAAGTGACCAAAGGTCAAGTTCCCTTTTTAAAGTCTCTACCCTGAAGAATCTTTGTTCAAGTTATTGAAATCTCAAGGTGAGAAGGTGGGCCACTCCTCAGGATATCTCATAAGAGCCTCAGTGTCCTAGATGTAGTGAGGAACAGTGGAAAATCTCCAACTGAGCATCAGAAGTCCCTGCCTCAATCTGCCGGGACTGGCCCAGTCTGATTTCTGCTAATTAAAGAATAAATGCATAAAGTCCCTGCATGTGTTAAAGCTTATCAAGAGTTTCTGATCCCTTATTATGAGTAATTTACAAATTTAAAAAAATGTATCCTTCTTTGAAGTAAAAGAAGAAATAGGATTAGTCCCTGGTTCTTAAGACTTGTTCTCAAAGTAATGTAGCAACAAAAAAAGGCACCTCAGTCCTGCAAAGACACAGATATTTGGAGGAAATGAATTCCAATCCAAACACAAGAGAAAGAAGCACAACATAATGTTTTACACTCTGTATTTATGTAACAAAAAACACAGAACAAAATAAACATCCAAGGACATATTTCTTGGAGCGAAGAACCTAAAAGCCAAGGTTTCCCCAAAGATAGCTTTCAAAATCTCAAGGATAGTTTTCCATCCAGTTGAAATAACCCTAATCTCCCCCACACTCTCAGTACTCAACCTTCTTCACCTGTGAAAGTCCTACTCCTGCTTCAGGATTCAATTCCAAAGAAATATTTACATTCAACCTGAAATCACTTTGGAATTAGGTTTCCTGGTATTGTTCTGGAAACATGGCAAAATGCAACTCCAATAATTCTTAATTTTATGTGAAATCAAAAGAACACTCTGAAATCGAAAGAATCTTACATCAGTGGCTCTCAAACTTTAGCATGCATTAGAATCAGAGGAAGAGCCTGTGAAAACACAGACTGCTGGCAGGGATTGGGGGCGTTGCACCCCCAGAGTTTCTGATTCAGTAGGTCTGAAATGGAACCTGAGAATTTGCATTTCTAACTAGCTCCCAGGAAATTAGGATGCTGCTAGTCTGAGGAACACGATTTTAGAATCACTCACTGCCCTAGGTATTGCAAAAGTCAAATAAGCTAATGCATGTAAAAGGGTTTTATAAGGTATAAATTGCTATGTTTGTGTAAGGGAGTCTTGTTTTTATTGTTATACTTGCACTGAATCCTTTAAGAAAGCTTCTCTATCTCCCCCCAAATAGATTACAGCAGTTTTTTCTTTGAAACCCTATAATACTTTATACTTCTGATGCTGCCAGTAGTCTGCTTAGAATTGAAGTCATTTTTATTCTGTTTTTATTACACCAGCTCGACTTCATTGAGATCATTGAGATCGTTCAGTCCCCTGCAGTGCACAGCAGACTGTCTTACACACAATGGGTATTCTGGGCAATAAGCTGCTGAACTGAGTTGAACATCCCTTATTATAAAAATACTGCTTTTCTTTCTGGTGGTTGTAATGAAAATACATTGGGAACATATTACAAAGCACCACAATATATTACTTTCCTGAACTGGATGTCTAAGATCACACTGGAACAGATACCCTTATTGTCTGTCTGAACAAATTACGGACATCGAGTAAACTGCATACTGTATTTACGTAAATGATAACTGCTAAGTATAGTGTTTATGGGCATGCATTTTAAAAGCTGGATGTATGTCTCTTGATCAATAGTGTAACTCTTCCAAGTATGACCTTTATTCCATGAGGAAATCTGTTTTCAACTTCATTGCTTCTTCCTAGAATGGAATCTGCTACAGGCAGAACAATGACTTGGCTTTTGTAGTAAAAGAGCAAAATTCCTACATAAATACACCCAAGACTCCTGATGTAGTGATGACGAACCACGCTTGCCCACTGTGAAGAAACCAGACATGCCCACTGCTGGGAAAGAACACATAGAGCACAAATTTTAAGCTGTCAATAGCCACTGAGCATTAAGGTGTTAAATCATCCATTGTTCTTTGCATTTTAACAGCAAAGCCTCATTGATTCAAGGCAGAAGAATTGAGTCATATTGTGGAAACGCAGGCATTAGTGACCCCATGGGTGCATATGTGAAGGGATGGGAAGCCTTGCCCAACACCTTGAAATGATTCTCTTGTTGACAGTTACTTACTTTAGCCCCATAGAAAGTCAAACACTGCCTGTGGAGATTGGCAAAATAAAAAAATAAAATCATAAAAAGAACTTTTGCTCACTCGTGACTCATTTGGTTGGCATCGTTCTTTAGATGTTACAACACATTCTCTAAAGGGGAAAGTCAAAATCTATGCCTGACTTATCCTGAGAGACTGCTGGGCCTCCAACAACTTCTAGGCAGGTAAATTTTGGCTATTTATTGCTGTAAAATAACTTATCCCAAAACAGTTCAAAATAACATCAATGTTATTGACTCTGATTTTGCAATTTGGGCAAGGCTCAGCAGGAATGGTTTGTCTCTGCGCATATGTGTAAACTGAGGCAGCTCTACTTCAAGGAGAGGCAGCTAGCCACTCATGTGGCTAGCAAGTTGGTGCTCAGTGTTGCCTGGGATCTCGGCCAAGGTTGAGGCCAGTGGTCTTGCCTCTTCTTTATGTGAGCCTCTCTGGGCTAACCTATAGCATGACAGCAGAGTCCAAGAGGGAGGAAGTAGAAGGTGCCAATCCTATTAAAGCCTCACTTTCTCCACATTCTACTGATTAAGAAACCATAGAACTAGTCCAGATTCAAGGAGAAATAACCTACACCTCTCAATAGGGACCGTGACAAAACATGTGTGGTCACCTTTAAATGATTATTGCAGATTTTACCTAAGACCAGACATTAAATTAAGGACAAGGAAATCAATGCCTTCCTTAGTCTTAAAACAAGACAGTGCTTGACATCAGTGCTTCTCAGTGTGTGATCCCCAGACCAAAGCAGCATCCAAGAACTTGTTAGAAATGCAAATTCTCAGGTCCTACCCCAGACTTAACTGAATCAGAAAGTCTGCTTTATGCTAAGGTTGAATATTTCTCCCCCTCACTCTGCATTTTGCTAAACCAATTGTTTAGATTGTTAAGATGAAAATGGATTTAGTTGTAGTAAACAGCTATGTTTACTTAGAAGAGAGAATAACAAATGAGGCTGAAGATCTGGATTTACTTGAAGCAATACACAATGTTTACATATGGTTTAACATCCTAAAAATATTTATTGGGGTTTCTACATAATAGATTTGTATCTCCATGGTGGTGAATCTTCAGTAAATATGTTTTTAGTATCACATGGTTTTTACTTTATGCGCTGTCTTATTAAATTCCAACTAAATCCATATGTGAGAACGTTAATTTAAAGTGCTACCAGAAGGACTGATTACAAAATCAATTACTGGCATGAAAAGAAAAAATGGCACCTCCACTTGTTGGTACCCAAAGAAAAGCAATTAAAAAGTTGCATGGTCACCAAGCAGTCTGTAAACAATCTTTCAGATTGTATCTGCTTAAAGAAAGATAAGAAAAGGAGGCCATGAGGCTCATGTATAATTTCAAGAAAAACAATCGTTATTATAATAAAAATTTGTCATTAAAATTCATAGCACCATGCATTATATAGATTTCTCTATCTACACACACATGCACATTTATTTACACACTACGCAGAGCATGACCATGGAGAGAAGATAGAAAAACTACAAAAAGCTGACACAGAGCCAAATAATACTTCATAGCCCTGAAATTTTAATACCCCTGAGATGCTCCCAGCTACACAGCCCAGTTGGATTTTAATAGATATAAGAAGCATCTTGGTCCACAAATGGATGAAGAAAATGTTCATTTATGTTTACTGTGCTCATTTCAAGAGAAAGTGAAGTCTTCAATGCATTTGAGAAATATTTTATCCAAAAATATTTTTTTAAGTTGGTTCTTGAGAGACAAGTCATTAATCATCTGGACATTTGGTCTCTTTTCCAGGTAGTGTGAGGTATATTTGTTGTAGTTTAATGTGATCTTTTTAAATAAAACTTCTCTAAGTCTTTTTATAGATTCACTTAGGGAAGCTGACTGCCTCCTCTCCTCAGAGGGTGTAATATTTAATTTACTAAATAGCAGAACTCAGAACTCAGAGCCAGGGCCTCCCTTCCATGAGGCTCAAAACACTGGTCCAGGTTAAAGACAGATATTCAAGTGAAATGAGATCTGAAAGGAGATACCACATGAAATAGTGGCTCTACTTCCTCAAAGAAACTAGAAGCTATGAGGCAGTGAACTCTTCAACTTCTTTCTTCAATTTCCCCAACAAAATCTTCTGCATTTGTTCAACTTGTTCTCCTCCCTCTTCTCTCAGATGAGAACAAGACTCTTGGCCCAAGGTGATTCTGGGTTCCCATTCCTTTCCTTCCAGGCCCTTCTAAAACCTTCATCCAGAGGTCTTTTTTATGTACTTCTCATCACCCTTAATGAGATACCCCTAAGGGGCTAGCACAGGCCCCCTAAATTTCCAGTTCACAGGGAGATTCCCAGGAAAGGAAGAAGAAGAGGCAGTGGGCAGTAAAATGGGATATAAGGAATTCTGAGAAAGGCCAGGACAGTTTAGGGAACCTGGAGGCACTTGGGAAGATGAAAACACATTATGGGACCTGGAAACACACTAAAGACAAATTAGCATAGGGGCAGCCATACCTTTGCGGCCCTCGCCTGGAAGTCTACAGGACTGTAAGTCTGGGTTCTGCAGTCTACTAATTGTGACCTTGAGTAAGTTACCCACCTCTCTAAACCTCTGTTCTTCCGCTGGAAAACGGAGCTAATAAAACTTTCCTCACTGACACTGTAAAGACAAAATGGACTATGTGTGCACAGGGCCTTTTAGAATGCCTGATGAACAGGTGGGCCCCTTCCATGTATTATTTTATGTCCCTGTATGAATAAAGGGCCAAGAATACTGACGGGAGCAAATACTGCCCTCCACGGGCAGCACTGGAAGGAAACAAGATGGCTGCCAATATGCAAATCAACCTGGTATCATCCATGTCCTTACCTCTCTTTCATCATGGAGGCTTAGGAGACACACACAAGCCATCAGTTCTAACTGGGAAAGGCGAAGGATACACCCTGCAGGTGTTTAGGTCTTTGTTTTAATTTCAGATTGTCTGCTTTAAACTGCCTCTGAAAGGTGGAGTATCCTGAATGATAAACTACAAATTAGGAATTCTAGGAGTGAGGGTACAGATTTTCCATCCTGCCTCTCCCATTAGAGGCTATCCCCTTCAGGCCTCCTGCCTGCTCTCAAAGCTCACTGACATATGCTTTTGTGTGTATAATACAGTGTAGGGAACAATAATGTAACATGATTCTTAACTAGCAGCTGCCTAAAGTGAGCATCATTATAGTTACTTGGTGCATAAAACCAAGCACGTGTCTTTCCAGGTGGGGAGACTGAGGTAGGAAGGCAGGCAGAGAAAAGCAGCACAGAATAAATGAAGCCAACTTTGACTTTATTCCTGTAAACCGGGGTCACTAGTTCCGCCTCATTTGCAAACTTGCCTGGGGGAACTCAGAGCTGCTCTGGGCTGGCCTCGGGGCCTCGTTTGCATAATCCCTCGGAACTTCAGGGGGCCGGCCTGTGGAAGGGACTGGGGTTTAGTTACAGTCCCTAATTTGGGCTAAAATCCCCTTGGAAAGAAGTGCTGGTTCCTAAACTAGGACTCTCTGGAGCTGGTAAGAGCCCCAAAGCCAGTGGCTCTGAGGACCTTATGAAGAGGAGACCTGCTGACGGGCTTCCTCCTATCTTAGAAAACAGAAGGATTTCCAGTGAAAGAAAGGAAGCTTTTTTGCTGGCAAGACTCCTCATGCACAGGGTGCTTGGAGACCCATGAGGTTAGAGGCTTAGAGTAACAAGCCAGAGGTCTGGCTGGTGGGAGGGAAGGAGGGAGGGAGAGTGTGGCAGATAGCAATGGATTCCTTCCTGTCAGGGTCACAGGAGGCCCAGTAGCAGGCTTCGACTAGAGAGACTTTTTCCAAAATGTATCCCAAATGGCAGACCCCCTCACCTCCACCCCACCCCAGCAGGACATCTGTAGCTGATGGTTCTCTTACCAGCATGGGCATCTCTTGGAAACTTGGCAGAAATGCATATTTTCTGGTCTTACCTAGCCCTGCCGACTCAGAAACTGGGGGTGGGCCGCAGTCATCCATGCTGTTAACAAGCCTTCTAGGTGATTTCCATGCTCTAGTTATCTCTCTGGGTGAAGGAAAGTTGGGTTGACTTCCCTGTTTTCTCTCATAGGCGGTTGTCTGTAGACAGCACCTCCTCACGGCCAATTACTTGGTCCTTTGTGGTCACCATTAGATGGTAGAACCTGCTCAGGCCCTTACAGTCCTGGGCACCACTTCCCCTGCCTCACCTCCAGAGCAGAGGTGAAACTTCACTGCGCAAAGACCAGGGAACTGTGTCAAATGGTTTGGAGTGTCCCCCTGTGTGGATTGAAGCTCTTCTCCTTTCCTTCCCTTCCTGGAATCCTCTCGGATTTACCCCTCACTGATCAGATGTGCTGTCCACTCAGCCACTCCTCTCCTCAAATAAATCAAGACCTCCCACAACTCCTGATTCCAGGCAGCTTCCAGATGCTTCTGCCCCAGGCATTTACAGAACATCATCTGCCCAGTTTTCTGCTGGTTTCCCAGGAGAAGAGTGAACTCTGGTCTTCATGTTTGCCGGCTTCATCAGTAAGGGAGTCCATCTAGTTCCTGGAGATGGAAACAAGTGGTTGGCTGGGGATATGTGCTGGGGTTCCCCATCTGAGCTGTAACTGATGTTTTCTTAAAGTTTCTGTGACCAGTCTCATCTTGCTACCCAGAGGGTCATGGAAGGGAGAAGAGCTTTAGTTAGGGATTTGAGAGGGACACCACTTCAATTCAAATCCCAGTTCTCCCACTTATTAGGTGAGCAGAGTCTTCATTAAACAGCTTAAGCCCCATCCCTGTGTGTCAGTTTCCTCCTCTATAAAACAGTGATTAAAAACGTTTAAAACCCATGGGGCTAAGAATTGAATGTGATAATATATGTAAAGTGGAATGTGTCACATAAATATTTGCAACTAAAAGTTGCCTTCGGTAGACATTTCCACTTAGTCAAAATGAAAAATTTACATCCTTCCTATTTCTTGTGAGATAATAAGCCTGGTCTTACTACCTGAAAGGCTAGCTCATCTGACATTGGCAGTCTGTGGCAATGAATGTCATTGCCAGTGATTTCCTCTAGATCAGTGGGTCTCAGCCTTGGCCTTACATTGGAATCACCTGGGTGGGGAGCTTTAGAAAGTCCTAATGCCTGGGACCCATCCCCAGAAATGCAGATTTCACTGGGTTGGGGCAGCCTAGGTATCAGTAATCTTAAAAGCTTGCCAGGTGGTTCTAATGCATAGAAGTCTTCTCGGACCTTCAGACCTCCACATAGAAGGGTAGGAGGGAGTGGGATTTGAAGGTTAGACTTCATTCACCATAAGAAACCAGGATGTTAGGGGATGCCTGGGTGGCTCAGTCAGTTAAGCGTCCGACTTCGGCTCAGGTCATCATCTCACAGTTGAAAGATGGAGCCCCACATCAGGCTCTGTGCTGACAGCTTTGAGCCTGGAGCCTGCTTCAGATTCTGTGTTTCCCTCTCTCTCTGCCCCTCCCTCGCTCGTGCGCTCTCTCTCTGTCTCGCTCTCCCTCTCTCTCTCTCTCTCTCTGTGTCTCGCTCTCTTGCTCTCTCACTCTCTCTCAAAAGTAAATAAACATTAAAATTAAAAAAAAAGAAAGAAACCAGGATGTTCGTAGGTGTTTCTTGAAAAACAGTGTTTCAATGCTAAATACAGTTTGAGATTTCTGGGTTAAATAACCGTAAATAATAAACAACCTTTCTTTGCTGTGGGATTTTTAAGACCTTTAGTATGTTAATGGACATTATCACTCTCCATAAGGAGGCTTGCTCATCAGTGTTTGCAACACTAATACAAACACAGACACTTTTAGAGTGTAGGCTACCTTGGGAACCTGGCAATCTGAGGAACACCCTTTGGAAAATACCAAATTGATGACCATGCTTGAAGCAGTGTGGGAAGCTGGGGGAAGCAGAGCCTAGGGGACTTTTCCTTCCCAGAGCATTCCAGCCCGAATTGCCCCACTCACATCACTGGGAAGGAAGAGAGCACACAAAAGGGGCATTGCCTGCCCCTGTCCAGGGGGCAAAAGACTACACACCTGAGTGGAATTGTAGGCCACTCAGTCTTGGGCTGACCTGGAAACTTGAATAAAATAGAGTTTCTGTTGAAACTAGAGTTCTTGGTTTCTAGGAATAGGTGTGACATGGGAAACATGTACGTGAAGGAATGGTAAGAAGAGCCTGGACCTGGGTCCAGAAACCTGAGTGTGACCTTCAGACCACTGCCTCGATGCTCTGATTTGGTTTTATTAGTAAAGCTAAAATTGGGGCTGGAAATACTATGTAGTCCCTTATTTCCATGAGTCAATAGTGTGACTGTTAATTTTATGTGCCAACCTGACTGGGCCAAGAGATGCCTAGATAGACGGTAAAACATTATTTCTGGGTGTGCCTGTGAAGGTGTCTCTGGGAGAGATTTAGCATTCGAAACAGTAGGCTGAGTAAAGCAGATGGCGCTCTCCAATGTGGATGGGCATCATCCAGTCCACTAAGGGCCTGAAGTGAACAACAAGATGGAGGAAAAGCAAACTTGCTCTCTCTTGAGCTGAGACATCCATCTTCTCCTGCCCTCTGATATCAGTGCTCCTGGCTCTTGGGCCTTTGGATGCTGACCAGGACTTCCGCCCTTATCTCTCTTGGTTCTCAGGCCTTGAGCCTCTGAGTTGTACCCCTAGCTTTCCTGATTCTCCAGTTTGCAGATGGCAGATTACAGGACTTCTCAGCCTCCATAACCACATGAGCCAATTCCTATAATAAATCGTGTGTGTGTGTGTGTGTGTGTTTGTGTGTGTGTGTGCCTCCTACTGGTTCTGTTTCTCTGGAGAACCCTAAAACAAATAGGATGTGCTTTCTACTTCACTCTTATCTCATACAGTGCTTTATAATGCTTAAAACTGTCTCATGGTCTCATTGGACTCAGAGATCAACACTCTCTGGAGATCATGTGCCGTTTTGGTTATCTACATTTTTCAGCTGAGAGAGGTGAGCTATCTGTCTGGAATTATAGAAATCAATGTTCATCCAGTCTGAAAGCACAGGTCTTTCCATGAGTTCCTTCCACAGCTCTGAACCTGCTTTAGGGTCACAGACTCAGAATTCTCTTGCGGAAACCCCCTTTTCCCATGGATGCATGTTCCCATGTGAAGACACCCTAACCTTAGATTATCACCCCTGCCTCTGTCTACACTAACCCATGTCCACCGCAGAGGGTGGGAAGGGTGACTTAACTGATTAGAAAGTTTGGGAGCAGAGGGCGAGCCTCCCGGGCTTAGTCCCTTCGGCGCTTGGCCGTGGGCCTCTACAGGGTCTATAGGCAGCGCACATTCTCTCACACTCTGGCCGTGCGGCAAGAATGGGCCCACAGTTTGTGGAGAGGAGTCGAATTCAGAGGAGGGTTAGCGGGTTCTTTTGCTGCACACTGAGTCACGTCCTCCCATAGAGCTTTGCTTACAAAACCCTATTTTGATCTCCACCATTTGTAATTCCTGAGTGTGGCTCTGTTACAACAGGTTCCAAATACGGTAGGGAAATGAGACATTATTTATTTGCCCACCCCAAATCTTACAGATACCATAGCTAAAACAAATATTAATTTATTTGTTAAATGTACTTCTTTTAGAGCTATTTACAAAAGATGCTCCACATAGTACATCATCAGGAAAATGCAAGTTAAAACAACGAGATGCCACCACACATATAGAATGGCCCAAATCCAGAACACTGACAATGCCAAAGACTAGTGAACAGGAAATCTCATAAACTGCTGGTGGGAATACAAAATACACACCCACTTTGGAAGACAATTTGGAGGTTTTTTACAAACTAAATATACTTTTACCATGAAATCCAGCAATCATGCTCCTTCATATTTACCCAAAGGAGTTGAAAACTATAACCACACAAAAACTTGTACATGGTTGTTTACAGAAGTTTATTCATAGACTCAGAAGCTACCAAGATGTCCTCCAGCAGGTGAATGGATGAATAAACGATGGCACATCCAGACAATGGAATAGCATTCAGCATTAAAAAGAAATTATCAGGGGCGCCTGGGTGGCTCAGTCAGTTCAGCATCCAACTTCGGCTCAGGTCATGATCTCTTAGTCTGTGAGTTCAAGCCCTGTGTCAGGATCTATGCTGACAGCTCAGAGCCTGGTGCCTGCTTCAGATTCTGTGTCTTCCTCTCTCTCTGCCCCTCCCCTGCTCACGCTCTGTCTCTGTCTCTCTATCAAAAATAAATACAGATTAAAAAAAATGATCAGGCCATGAAAAGATATGGAAGAACTTTCAATGCCTATTGCTAAGTGAAAGAAGCCAATCTGAGAAGGCAACATACTATATGATTTAATCTATATGACATTCTGCAGAAAAAAAAAAACCTATGGAGACAGTAAAAATACCAGTTTGCCAGGGATTAGAGTAGGAGAGGGATGAATAGGTGGGGTACGAAGGATTTTTAGGGCAGTGAAAATACTCTGTATGATACCATAATCATAGATACATGTCTTCGCAAACTCATAGAATGTATAACACCAAGAGTAAACTGTAATATAAACTATAGATTTTGGATGATTATGATGTGTCAATGTAGGCATATCAGTTGTAAAAAAAATGTACTGCTCTGGTGGGGATGTTGATAATGGGGAAGGTTTTACATGTATGGGGGCAGGGAGTATATGAGAAATCCCGTATCTTCCCCTCAATTTTGCTGTGAACTTTAAACTGCTCTAAAAAAAAACCAAAGTCTAATAAAATTTTTTTAAAAAACCTACATTATTTCATATTCTTGCTGCTGTCTGATTACAAAAATGATTACCTCCATTTGCATAGCACTAACAATGTGATGGCCTAATAAAATAAATACAAGTCTTGGGCTCCTGGTTTACTAAGGTTCAGACATGTGATTTAATTTCCTCCAATCAGACCCACATGTGAGAGCTTTTGCTTTGGCAGCGAGAAAATGAACCATCGCGCATCTTCTACTTTGCAGCCTACGGTAGTGACAGAAGCATGTTTCTATGATCAGAAGTAGAGGCGGCGGCAGCAGAGGCCACTTTTTGATCATGTTTGGGGCAGGGTGATGCTGAGAGTGGCAGCAGCTCCTTCACCAGGCCATGTCTGCGGGATATTTCTAGCAATTGCTCTGGAAATCAGCCTAGGGTTTCCCTGTAGCCCTTTCAATGCCTCCGGGAGTTAGAGAAAGCAGCCTGGGCTCCAGCCCCAGCTCAGCCACCGACTAACTGTGTGATCTCAGGCAAGTTATCTAACTCTTACGTGCATCAGCTTGTCTGAAAAATGGAGCCACTAGGCAGCTATCTTACAGGGCTGTTGTGAAGTATCAAGGAATTTATATATATATATATATATATATATATATATATATATATATATATATAAAGCATGTAGAATGTAATCTGACATGCAGCAAACACATTATTATTAGTCATTATATGATTATATGATTGCAGTTGCCGCTGTTGTATATTGTTATATATTGTCTTACTCTAACCACCTAGAGTGGCTTCTCTTGCCTATAACTAAGCACACTGATGAGTACAGAGAGCATGTGCATTTTATGTACTTGATTTTCCAGGTAAAGAAGTATTAACATGCATATGCATTTGTGCCAGAAAAGATCAACAAACTCAGGATAAAAATGTGCAGGAAATTAGCAGTATTTTGATAGGTCATGCAGTATTTAAAGAGTAAAATTGAATAAAGACAAAATTTTTTAAAACATTAAAGGAGCCAAGAGATCACAGGAGGAAATGCAGAATGTAAAACAAAACAAAACAAAACAAACCTAGCTGTGTTACACCTGTAATACAACTGTATTACTAAAGGAGGTGGGTGAAAGCTGTGGATTTAGGCAACTTTGGAAAGAAAGTAAGATTGTAAGACTAAAGGCAGGAGAAACTGTATATAATTAAGCACTGTATTGTGGTTGGTAAGGTTTTTCCTATGAAACACAGCAGCATAATACTGATACTGTGTGTACTGGAATTGAACAATTCAGTAGACAAATGGCAGATGGTGGGAGCCAAGTTTTTCTACTATTGGAGTGCGAGATGACAGATAAGGGGAGACGTCTAGAACTATCCATGTGGTAATGGATTAGAGTTGGGGACATCAGTCTGAAGTCATGTTTAGCTAATATAGATACAAGGGGCCAAATATAGAAATACTTATAAGTGAACATGTATATGTGGGCTATTATATATATATATTTCTTTGTTCTGTCAGCAGAGATGCCCTAAAAGAAACAACACCCCAACCAGCATACATAGTAGCCAGATCTTGGTTGATAATACCATTCTGCAATAAATGGAATGAAGGCTCCATGGAAAAGTGGCTGATTCTAGGACTGGTGAGGGAAATATAGAAGATAAACCTGGAGTAGCTTGTAGTGCCAGAAAGTAAGAAAGGACTTTAAAAGAAAACAAAACAAAATGATAGGGGCTATGTCAAAAAGACACAAGAGCCAACTTGAAGAGCTCCCACTGGCCAAAGCTGGAAAAAACATGGGCACCAAAATAAAGTCATGTTGATTTATAACCCAAAGTGTAAAATAAATATCCATGAGTCTATACTGACATAAATAAATGATTGAATAAATATGTAATTGAGGGGAAAAGGATAATCTGCTGTGTTGAAGACTTCTAAATACTTTGTATACATCCTCCATCTCAAGAAGATAATGAGTAAATCTCTATTCTTTAAGTGTGGGCTATGTAGAATGACTTCCTTCCAAAGAGTACACCATGGAAAGGGGACCAGGACAGAGTAACTTTATAGTGGAAATTCTTGACAAATACCACTTCATCCAGATGATCAAGGTCAACATCAATAGTCATAAGTCAAATTGATAATATGTACCCTGATATGACGTGATGAGAATGTGTTATCTCTGTGTTCTTCTTCCCCAAAACTCATAACTCCATTCTAATCATGAGAAAAACATCATACAAATCCAAATTGAGGGATATTCTACAAAATAACTGATCAGTACTCCTCAAAATTCTCAAAGTCATCAAAATTAAGGAAATCTGAGTAACTATCATAGTCTATAGGAGCCTAAGAAGACATGACAACTAAATATAATATGGTATCTTGAATGGGGTTCTGGATCAGAAAGATAACATTGATAAAAGACTAAGCAAATCTGAATATTTAGTTAAATACTTTTTTAAGTGGATGAAGAAATTTTGGCAGAGATGATAGCCAATGATGAAAGCCTTACCAGTATCAATATTTTAAAGACACAGACCCAGCCACTGGAATGGACAACTCTGCCAGACAAAGAAGGTTTTTTGGATTCTATACCAGATGCACAGAATTCCAGCTGGTGCTAGACTGTGTTTTAATCACAGCTAAAAGTTGTGACTTGAACTGGCAATAAGACCTAAAAAAATCTATGCTGACCAAATCCTCCAGCACAAAAGTGGAGCTAAATCTGCTTTAAAGGACACTCAGGAATTTGGCAGAATGCATTTCATTGATGAAATGAGTAGGACACTGAAAAGGATTGGTAGCTGAGAAAATGCATCAGCAATCACCTGGAACACTTAGTTCAAGACTATTGTGCTGCCCACTCCCAGCTGAGCAGGATAAGAGATGATGGCATCTAAGAAGTGGAGGGGAAACTAAAGAACCAGAATTCTTTCTAAAATCACAGAAGAGTAACTTAGGAATGGAGTAAAAAAATAGCAGCACTTCTAATGGTATCGTTCTGGCAAATATGAAACAGAAACTCAATTGAAACAACAATTTAGGAGGACATTAGAATGTCTGTGAGGCAGCTCCAGTCAAAATCTAAGGCAAGGCATAATGGGACCAGGGTCATGCATATAACAATTATTCCAGAATATGCAATGGATGCTTTTTAAAATATATTATGACTCCTGCTTCTAAACAGTTGCCCTCTCATGCGAGACATAGTTTATTTTGCTTAGTCTTCGAAAACAATTATACATCATAGAACTGGCTCAAAGTGTGTAGGAATATATATTTATCGAAATACATGTGCATGCCTATATATATGCATATTTATGGTAATTAATAAGATTTAAACTTTTGAGCATTAATCAGGTAATGCTTCATGATATTTTAAAAACATAATAGTTTCTCATTTGATCTAAGGAATGTTGTTATGCACGAACACCAGGTAGTAGAATTCTCATTTTACAGAAGAATTAGGTCCAGAGAGGTGAAGTGACTTGCTCAAGGTCACAGAGTTACTTCATTAGAAGAACTTGCAGTACGGTTAGGCTAATAAAAACACATCCAGGCACATAAAACATCCTGAGAATAATTAGAAGCTTGTAATTCTCTGAATCAAATTCCCAAGCTCAAAAGATGTCCTCCTAACTAAAAAGAAGTCCACGCAAACAAATCATCCTTGTCTGCCTAAGAAATACAGTTGGTTCTTTTCGAGGATGAAAAACAAACTTGCTTTCTTCAAGCTTGCAGATGAAGTAGAAATATTGGTGCAAGACTTTTACAGTTCATTAACTGTCATCCAGAGCAAGGAAGATTTGTGGCTTGCTTAAGGGATCGTTAGGCAGGGGTATGACAAACATGCCAATAGGGTTAACTCTTTAGTAGCAGGGCCATGTCAACAGACCTAGAGGCCACCAGCCCCCAAACAAAGGCAAGGAGGATGTCAATCACCCTCAGAGTAAATTTTTTGAGTCTTCAAATTAAAAAGAATTTTTCTAGAAAACTGTGTGTTTAGAATGGTTTTTATATGCTTTTTGGTGGTTTCCATTTTAAAATCAATATTTATAAGCCACCTCTGGAAGACCTATGTTGTTAGTATTAGATGCTATAAATTGAGTATTATAGTCATCAGCTCCACATTTCTCATTTATAACCAGCGTTTCACAACTGCCAAAGTGAAGGACAAAAGCTGAACTAAAATCTATGGTGGAAAAGAATAATTAACACATATATTTGAAGACCAAGCAAGGTGTTCTTTCGGTTTCAACAGAATTGCCTGGTATTCTATCCATGACATGTTGTTGACTCCAAAACAAATTTCAAAGGAATTGACTGATTTGGACCAAATTTGTAACCCCAAAGGGCACTGCATTGAAAGAAAACTTGAAATGTGATCTGGGGGTCCATCAGGCATCTTGAAAAGAAATAGTGACTCAAACTTTTCAAATGAACTTATCTTTAAATGAGCTTTATCTTATTGGTAATTGTTCTGGACAAAGTTCTAGGTGACAGGAGCAGTGGTTTAGGTCTGTTGATAACATTTGCTTTTTATTTGGGTGAAATCAAGTCTTCTGTGTCCATTTAAGTAATCAGTGCTTGATATTAAGTGAATTGTACTAGATTTAATCAGAAGTAAGTCAGGAGAGCTTTTATTTCACAGAAGGGAATTAGACAGTTAATATTTCTCCATGCTGAAAACTGCAACCCAGGCATAAGCTGTTATTTGTGGTAACAAACAATTACCCATCACAATAGAACTAAAAACAGAAATGTGATTCATGAATATGCTGTCTCACTTATTCTTCCCTGCTGTGGACTTTATTAGTCCTTTTCGGACCCAGAACATATTGAGAAAGAGTGTTGTGTACATGCACATGAATGGGTGTGTGTGTGTGTGTGTGTGTGTGTGTGTGTACACATGTGCGTGTGTGTGTGAAATAGTCAATAAAATGTAATTCCACTCATTTTTAATAATAAATACCAAGTATTAGCATCTAGTGTGTAGCAAATGAGTATGACAAATCTTCTGAAAATTTTAATCTAGAGCAAAGATAATTTCTAAGGTTATTACTGATATACTCTTTTTAGATAAGATTACAAATATAATCTTTCAACAAGTGGTATACAAATTATTATGATAATCTTTTGAGACCATAAATATGTTGTCAAAGATCAGTTATTAGGTAGTTATTTACCTTTAATTCAAACTGGTATAGAGAATACTTGTGTTAATTTCTGTAATACAAGTACATATACCATGTGCCATTGATATTGACTCTGTATTTCAAAATTCTTTTACATCTCTGATCTTACAATCAGTGGTAAAACTGTCAACCAGGTAGCAGTTGTAATGTAGCTACCACTGCACGGTCATTCATGAACTTGACCATAAATACTCTATTATTATTACTTCAATTAAATTGAATAATTTGTTAGGCCTGAAATGAAAAGCATGTTGTAAAAGACAAAAAATGCCATGCAGGACTTTTTTCTTTAATTTTTATGTGGTCTAATTAACCAAACTTTTTTTTAGTACTTCATGAGTATTGAATTATAATTAGAAAGATTTTTCCCAAGCTAAGATTAAAAATGTTCCTACATTCTATTTTTTATTTTTATGGTTTTATTTCTTATTCTTAAATCTTTGATCTTTTTAATCTTTATATTCTATCAATTTTCCCACTTACTATATTCTAAATTTGTTCATATTCATTTTAAGCCATTTCTGGTTTTTCAATTATTTTCCTTTGGTCCATTTATCAATTTATGCACTGGTATCCCACTATTTTAATCATTGGGACTTAATAATAATGTTTTAATACATAGATAAAATTATTTACACCTCATTTATCTTTTTTTTCAGAGTTTTTCCAGCTATACTTATTTTTAGTTTTTATAAGAGCTTTAAAACACCTTGTTTCAAAAAACATTTGTAATGTTAATTATCTTAAATTTAAAAATTAACATGGGAGAATTGATATTTTTATAATATTGAGGCTGCCTATACAAGGACATGAGCGTCAAAGGGTTAGCTGTTCACCAAAATAGTCCCACAGCTGCTACTAGAAAGTGGATAGAGTAGAGAGAAGCTAATAGAAACTAATAGAAGGAGAGTAAGTTTGTTGTGTTTCTTCTAGGCCAGAGTATTTAGGAAGAGTGTGTCTTTTTACTAGATTTTCATTCTCCCTCTACAAGCCGGAATCCGAAGACCAGGCAATTCTAGCAGATAGGAAATCAACAAGGTGAAAGGAGCCTGCATCCCTCAGTCACTTGTGGATGGCCATTCTCCAACAATGGATACCTGTGCCAGACTGAGCAAGAAGTCAGTTTCAATTATATTTAACTTACTATACATTTTAGGCTCATTTTTTTATGTCATGTAACACAATATAATTAATATACTATCATATCTCTTTCCACTTGGTCACTTTTTCTTTTGTGTCTTCTATGATTGTTTTTAAGGTTTTCTTCCAATAGGTCAGCACATTTCTAATTAGTTTTATTCATGGATAGTTTACCTTTTTAGTTGCTCTTATAAATGGGATATTTCCTCCATTACGTTTTCTAACTGGCAATTGTTTGTGTATAAGAACACTATATGGTGCAGCTGCTCTGGAAAACAGTGTGGAGGTTCCTCAAAAAATTAACAGTAGAACTCCCCTATGACCCAGCAATGGCACTGCTGCGGATTTACCCAAGGGATACAGAAGTGCTGATGCATAGGGGCACGTGTACCCCAATGTTTATAGCAGGACTTTCAACAATAGCCAAATTATGGAAAAAGCCTAAATGTCCATCATCTGATGAATGGATAAAGAAGATGTGGTGTATATATACAATGGAATACTACTTGGCAATGAGAAAGAATGAAATCATGCCATTTGCAGCAACATGGATGGAACTGGAAGGTATTATGCTGAGTGAAATAAGCCAGTCAGAGAAGGACAGATATCATGTTTTCACTTATATGTGGATCCTGAGAAACTTAACACAAGACCATGGGGGAAGGGAAGGGAACGGGAAAAAAAGTTACAAACAGAGAGGGAAGGAGGCAAACCACAAGAGACTCTTAAATACAGAGGACAAACTGAGGTTGAGGGGGGGAGAGGGGAAAGTGGGTGATGGGTATTGAAGAGGGCACTTGTTGGGATGAGCACTGGGTGTTGTATGTAAGTCAATTTGACAATAAATTATATTCATAAAAAAATAAAATCTTTAAAAAAGAAAAAAAGGAAACTATAAATTTCTGTACATTATTTTTTTACTCCACTACCTTGGTGAATTTTCTTATTGTTTATTGCAGATTTCTGTTAATTACTTTAGATTATTCATATCAAATCCAAATTTGTATAGGTTTATTTTCCTCCACTTTGAGATTTCTAATTTCTCTATCTTGTTGAATTTCATTGACTAGCATCTGCCTTATAAAATAGTCCTAGTAGGGGCACCTGGGTGGCTCAGTCAGTTAAGTGTTCAACTTTGGCTCAGGTCATGATCTCACAGTTCATGGGTTTGAGCCCCATGTCAGGCTCTGTGCTGATAGTTCAGAGCCTGGAGCCTGCTTCAGATTCTGTGTCTCTATCCCAATCACACTCTGTCTCTCCCTCTCTCTCAAAAATAAATAAGTATTTTAAAAAATGTTTTAAAAACTAGAGCAGACATCCAAGTTTAGTTTCTGACTTCAGTGGAAATATCTCATGTGTTTCCTCATTAACCATGATGTTGGCTTTGGGCTAAGATAGATATACTTTATCATGTTGAAGATACCATTGACTGATCATTTGATTATTTTAAGCAATAATAAATTTTAACTTTTATCAAACATTTTTCAGTGTCTATTTTTCTCCTTGGGTCAATAATTATGATAGGTTATTAACATGTGTTATAATACCGAGGACACTACATTAATTACATTACTAGAATAAAATCTATTTGCTCATATATTTGGGTCTTCTAATGTGGTACTAAATTCTTACTAATGATTAACTTAGGGTATTGACATTAATCGTCATATGTGGAATTTATATAGAAAGTTATTTATAACTTTCTTTTCTGTGCAATCATTATCAGGCTTTGATAGCAATGATGTCCTCCCTTTGTTAAAAATATGTGGATTTATTCCTTCTTATTCTTTATTGTTAGAGTTGAAATAATGTTCTTTAATGGTTTCATAGAATTCTTCTATGCAGACAAAAAGAACCCAGTAAGTTTATCTACTTCTGTTCAAATTAACATAATAATATATGTTCTATTTCTTCTAGGGTCAGTTTGATAAATTTTACTTTCCTAGAAAATTATGGATACAAGCCAAATTTTCAAAATTATTTGTATAAAGTTAGGCTAATAGTCAGATTCAAAACTTTCCTATCATTCTGTAGTTAATATCTTCTATCATTTTCTTATATGTTTATCTGTCCTCCCAAAAAAAGATATTGTTCCCCTTTCTTTGAATTACTTACTGCTGTACTTATTCAATGTTTTAAAATTTTATCCTATTTTTTGGATGTAGTTCTCTGTTAGTTTTCAGTTTTCTAGCTCATTAATTCTGATTTTATTTATAATAATTTATTTGTTGTGCTTTTCTTCAGTTTATTGCTGTTTTACTGACTTTCTCAATTGGATATCTCCTTTATTATATCATTCTTTTTATTGATATAAGTATTTAAAATTATGAGTTTTTCCTCTGGTCATTCCTTTGACTATATTTCATATGTCAGGCAGTCTGAATCAGGGTGTTTTAGTTATTATTAAGATAATATGCAAATTTGATTATATGTCATTACTGATCCTGAAGTTGTATAAGGGCTTTTTTTTTTTTAATTTTCCAGTTGGAAAATATTTTTCATTATTTAATTTTTTTCTTAGAAACATACTTTTTTCTTTCTTTTTTTCTTATTTTTTAATGTTTATTTTTGAGAGAGAAAGAGGGAGACAGTGCTAGTGGGGGAGGCACAGGAAGAGAGGGAGACACAGAATCTCCCAGGCTCCCAGCTGTCAGCACAGAGCCAAATGCAGGGCTCGATTGAACCCACGGACCGTGAGATCATGACCTAAGTCAAAGTCAGATGCTTAACCGACTAAGCCAACCAGGCACCCCTCTTAGAAATTTATTCTTATTGCATTGTGAAAAATTAAGTGTTTGTGGGGCATCTGGGTGGCTCAGTCAGTTGAGCATCGGACTTTGGCTCAGGTCATGATCTCACAGTTAGTGAGTTCAAGCCCCACATCGTGCTTTCTGCTGTCAGGGTGGAGCCTGCTTCAGATCCTCTATCCCCCTTTCTCTCTGCCCCTTCCTGACTCACATTCTCTCTCTCTCTCTCAAAAATAAATAAACATTTAAAAAATTAGTGTTTGTAAATTTGGAAAAAAAAATTTTCCTTTTGTCTGTCTCTGTTACTACTCATACTACTACCATATTTACAGCATTTCTAACACTTTAAGTCACCAAATGTGTGAGGTTTTCTCCCCTCAACCAAGCAATTCTCTGCAACACCAGTTGGGTCTCCTACAATTAATTCCATTTTCTATCTACTTGGAGATAGAGTCTGATTCCGCAGTTTAAGGGTGCAGTCCTACAAGACAATGCACTCTCCTTCAGATGACAATCAAATGTCCAGGTTGGCACCTGTGCTTCTGACCAATCAGCTATAAATCAGAAGGTCCTACTACCCCTCCTTGGGTTTGGTTAATTTGCTAGAGTGACTTTCAGAACTCAAGGAAACACTATTTACCTTTACTCCTTCCTTAAAGGTTATGATAAAGGATACAGATAAACATCCAGATGAAGAGATACATAGGGCAAAGTCTTAGAGGGTCCTGAGTGCAGTAGCCTCTGTCCCCGTGGAATTGGCGTGTGTCACCCTCCTTGTGTGTGAATGTTTTCCCCAGCCTAGAGGTTCTCTGAACACTACTATTAGGATTTTTATGGAGGCTTTATCATGCAGGGAGGATCAATCATTAACTCCATTTCCAACCCTTATCCCTTTCACAAGAGGTTGGGGGTAGGGGGTGGGCAGTGGAGCTGAAAAGTCCAAATTTCTAATCAAGGTTTAGTCTTTCTGGTGACTAGCTCCCATCTAGGAAGCCAACAAGAGTCACCTCATTAGAACACAAGACATTGCTATCATTCAGGAAATTACAAGGTTTCAGGAGTCATCGGTGGGTCAAAGACCAAACAAAAGATGATCCTTGTACTCTCATTACTTAAGAAATTACAAGGATTTCAGGAGCCCTGTGCCAGAAACCAGGGACAGAGACCAACTATGTATTTTCTATTATCTTATAGTCTGTATTACTTATACTTCCTGAAATATATTGACATTTTCTCTATAACCTAGTATATGGTCAATTGTTGTTACTATTCTCTAGACACAGAAAAAAATGTTTATTCTCCTATTTTCAGGGAATAGAAATAGTTTGAGAAATATCCATCTCACCTACATATGAATTATACTATTTTGTTTTTCTCAATATTTTTGATGACTTGTATTATCAAAGATTGAAAGAGGTGAACTAAAGTCCCTTATTACTTATATTTCTCATTTTCTTTTTATTACTTGTGATTTCTGCTTTATAAACTTGGATACCACATTATTTGATGTGTAGGTAAGCACAATTGTTCAAGATTCATGAGCTGCATGCTACAGTATAAAACTGCCTTTATTTAACTCCTTGTTTTTGCCTGAATTCTACCATTTCTAATATTAAGATCATGACACTTGCTTATTTACTTCCCTTTTTGTTTATTTAGCTTTGAGAGCTTGTTTTCATTTTGGAGAGTTTGGGGGATTTCTTTTTTGGTCAGTTCATTTTTATTTCTGGCATTTCTTTAGTATACCTTTATTCACCTCTTATTTTCAACTTTACTGAATTATTCCATCTTGGTATATTACCTATACAGCATATAGCTGGGTTTGTTTTTCTGTCCCACTCTAAAATTCTTTCCATAAGTGAGTTAAGCCTATTTACATTAATATGAAAAGTATGTTTACCTTAGATCTGCCATACTATGTTTTCTCTCTCTTCTCTCTCCCTCATTTTAACTAGTGGTATATATTCTTTTTTTTTTTTTAGGTTTATTTATTTATTTGGAGAGAGAGAGTATGCATGCATGAAGAGGAAAGGCAGACAGAGAGGGAAAGAGAGAATCCCAAGCAGGTTTTGAACTGTCAGCACAGAGCCTGACATGGGGCTCAAGAACCATGAGATAATGACCTGAACCACAATCAAGGGTCAGATGCTTAACTGACTGAGCCACCCAGGCGTCCCTAACTAGTGGTGTATTTTCTCTACTTTGATTTTGGGGCATGTTTCTTTAGACAGTATATATTAATTTCTCATTCTGAGAAACTATAAAATTAACACATTTCCTCTTCCCTAACCACCTGTTTTTAGTTAATATTATATTTCTTTATGTTTACCTTTGTACACTTAATTATGTCAATTTTCTAATAGCTTGAAATAATAGCTATTGACTATTATTTATGAGACAATAAGCAGAAATATTCTACTCCCCACCTTCTTTTAACCATTCTCTAGACTTTTGTTAGTTGTAGCATTTCTACACTGTCAGAACACATGAGACTTACACTATGGTTCTTCGCTCTAGTCTCCAAATATGTACTAGTGTTAATTCTGGAGTAAAATGCATTTGATGTTCCTTGACTTTTGTTATAATTTTCCTAGTTATCTGTTGGCTAACATAAGTTCATCCTCTAGAATTTTCCTCAAAAAGGGCTCCTAATAACCATGTTTCCTAGTATTTACATATTTATAACTTTTATGCACAGCCTTTATACTTAAAGGACAATTTTGGTGAATAGAAAATTCTTGAGTTCTACTTTCTTCCCTTAAGTTTTTAAGTTTATTTTTTATTTGAGAGAGAGAGTGCAAGTGGGGGTGAGGCAAAAAGAGACAGGGAGAGAGAGAGAGAGAGAGAGAGAGAGAGAGAAAGAGAGAGAGAGAGAGAATCCCAAGCAGGCTCCGCACTGCCAGCACAGAGACTGATGTAGGTATCAAATTCATCGTGAACCATGAGATCATGACCTGATCTGAAGTGGACACTTCACTGACTGAGCCACCCAGTGCCTCGCTTCCCTTGAGTTTTTTTAAGTGTTGCACCATGACACTTTGTCATGGAATTTTGTTGTAATGGAGTTTGAAACCTTGGGGCGCCCAGGTGGCTCAGTCAGTTAAGCATCTGACTCTCAGTGTCGGCTCAGGTCATGATCTCACGTTTCGTGAGCCCGAGTCCCACATCGGGCTCCATGCTGGCAATGCAGAACTTGCTTGGGATTCTCTCTTTCTCTCTTTCCCCCTCTCTCTCCCTCTCTCTGCCCCTCCCCTACTCACATTGCCTCTGTCTCTCTCAAAATAAATAAATAAACTTAAAAAAAAAGAAACCTGCCTAAATTTTATTTCTTTATATAATATATAGGCTTTGATCTTTTTGCCCCAATGCCAAGAGAATGTTCTAAAAATCGGTACATCAAACGAATTCACTTGACTCTGTCTCAATATTGATCATTCTAGGTCAGCGTTTCTTATCTCATGGTGTGAACTTTTGACATAAGTAGGATGTCATTAAATTACATGTTTTAAATCTTTTCTTCTCAGGGCACCTGGGTGGCTCAGTCAGTTAAGCATCCAACTCTTCATCGCAGCTTAGGTCATGATCTCACAGTTCCTAACATCAAGCCTTGCTTCAGGGTCTGTGCTGACAGCATGGAGCCTGCTTGGGATTCTCTCTCCCTCTCTCTCTGACCCTTCCCAACACATGCCCACACGCATGCTCTCTCTTAAAATAAATTAATTAAAAAGTATTTTTTCTCTTCCATTTTTTGCTTTCATCTTAAGAGACTCCAACTCTGCAAATGTGGAATCTTTTGACTTTCTTCTCTAATTATAACATTCTATCTAAACATGCATCTATTTTTCAGAGTTGCGCTCATTTTTGTGACTTCTCTAATTTCCTCTTCTGTGTCTATGATTGTTTTTCATGGGGTATGTTATCCATTGTGCTTCTTACAAGTTTGTCTTCATTTCTGTGATGTCTGTTTCTCAGTTTCCTATTTCTTCCCTGAGATCTGACCTCTCGTGTTCTGTCCTCTCTTATTATCTGGCCATTTCTGAGCTCTTATATTTTTCATTGAATTCTTTATCTGTAGAGGTGATTGCTTTGTGTGGGTTTCTTTCTCTTTCTCTCTTTTTTTAATTTGTAGTGAAATATTGGTCACAATTTTCTTCTGCTCTGTGGAAACATTTTTTCTGGTAAATGTTCTGCACGTGTTAGTAAGTTTTGATGTTCTTTTGCTTCTTTTATTGTTAAAGTACCTTTGCATTGACTTAGTACTTGCTCCTCTGTATTAGTCCTCATTAAGTCCCTGGGCCAGCTATTTGCAGGAAGTCCCTTTACTGGAGAGAAGAGTGCACGTTAGAGGGAGGGGTAGGCTAGCAGACATTTACAGCACAATGTGTGCAAATTCGGTGTGTTGGTACAATTCTCTATGAAGCCCCCATCCTCTGATTCTCTCTACTGAATCCATTTCATGACAGCATTTGCTAACACTTCTGATTAACCCAGTTCTTACATCCATTATTGTAAACAAAAACTAGAGTTTCTGCATTTGAGGGATTACCCCTCCCTTCAGGAGATGCTGGTGCATCTGAAGTAGCCACCACCTACCCTTCTCCATGCCTCTTCTGTTCACTTCATGACCATTTCTCCTGGTTCTCAACTGCTTTCGGATGACCTTTCACCAAAAATAATTTCCAGGTCTTTGTTTCTTTCATTCTACTTCTGGAATGTTGGTGATTTCAGGAATGATAAGAATAAATGTCAACTTACAAAGCCATATTCCTTCTAGAACTGACAGGATAGCCTTTGAACCAGAACCTCCATTCTCTTCCCTCCCCTGCCGGTCTATCTTATATGTTGGTGCCACGTGCTAATCTTTTTAAAAAAGATCTATTTATCCATTTACTCAAAAGTATACAGCAACTTCCTGCTGAAGTCATAGTCCTTAACCTGCCATGCAAGGCTGTGTGCCAGGTAGCCCCTGCCTAAACTTTGAACATCCTTTCTCATTCTCTCATTCTTGTATGTATGTTCCCCATTCAGGCTTTTGTTTTCAACCTCTTTATTTTGTGCCATTTCTCTGTGCAAAATAACCTTTCCCTCCCCTTATCTTTATATGAATTTTTCCTACCATGAACCCCCAGCAGAAAATAATTTTTATCTTACTCTTAACTACTGTAATATTTTTTCTATACTTAGCTTTGAGACTTTGTCTTTCTCTCTGATATTATCGTTATTCACATTTCTTGTCTTCCCTTCTAGCATAAAGGCCCCAGAGAAAACAATCCTGCCTGATATATCTTGGTTTCCCACAAAACATCCAGCATAATAAAAATACCCCATAAATACGTGTTGAATGAATGAGGTCACTCTCAGTACTTGACAAGAATAAAAATAAGTATTGCTTTAAAGATGAATCATTTTTCTGGGCTTCAGGGACATCATCTTCCCATGTGGTAGGGATTGGGAATTATCTGTGGTTTGGTCTTTTCATAAAATAGAATTTTTAAGAGAGCCATTTATCATTGAGGATGCCAACTAATTGAGCTCCAGCTATCTGTGGTTTGGCAGGTCTACACCTACGCCTCTCCCATGAGATTACTCCTTTCTTCCCTGGGTCTGCCTTCTCCACCCTCTCTATTGCCACAATCCCATCAAGACCCATGTGGGGCCTCTCCTTCACTGAAAGCTTCCCCCACCCCCCCAGGACTCAGGAACAGGCTTTGTTATAAACTCTCAGGGCAAATACATTGAACATCAGGCTCTTAGGAGAGATTACCTTACTCCAATAACACAACTGTTGTAACTAAACTTCTTATCTTCCCAAGTAGACTGGATTCTTTGAGGACCAGGACTGAGATCTTACATCTTTTGTCTTGAGCTCTAATAACTGAATCACATCCACTGCTATTGCTATGAGGTTTCTAAACGCCTTAGTCACCTCAGCCCTATAGACAGCTTCCCCAGAGAGAATGGCCATTTAACTTCAGTCACAATATCTCAGACACATACAGTCCTTGATGTCCTCTGTCAAGGACAAGTTTACCATCATCCTTCCCCTCTGGCCTTTGACCTTTAAGACTTAAGGGCAAGCACTTCCTGAGGCTGCCAGTTCAAGCCTTGACCACTATCTAATGGACATGAATATTGAAAAGGTAGTCCTGCACTGGGGTCTAGTAAGCCAAAGTGTGCCAGCTGGTCATGCCATTCTAACCATGGACAGGAACAGGAACAGGGAAGGGGCAGAGATAACAAAAACTGGAAAAGAAAAAACATGGCAGGATTTATCCCTAGAGCAGTTATGGGGTGTGTGTGTGTGTGTGTGTGTGTGTGTGTAATGAAAAAGACACTTCCCTTCCTACTCAGGTTATAATGGCAATTCCCCTCCGGTGTCCTTTGCCAAAGTCCCAGAAAGAAAGAATACATTGTAATTGTACAGAGACAATAGAACCCAACACATGACAATACATGAAATCACTACATGAATTAAGAAGCGTCAGTCATGTGTTCCTTGACAGTGACAGTAGGGCAAAATCTTCTAGCAAGAGAAATAGAAAGAAAGCTAAACTATGAGTGCCACCTAGTGGAGAGACCTGTCACTGCACTAGCCTCCCCAAAGGGAGAGGCGGGGTGGAATGAGGACTGGACAAGATGCTCAGCCCATGTGCCCACCCTCTATCTCATCCTCGGGGTCGTCACTTCCCTGGCATGTGAGGAATAGAGGGTAGTTCCCTGAGCCCCCACTCTCTGAGGACTCTTGCTATGAGCAGCAGGTTACACAGAACAGTGATGCAGGGGAAAGGGCTAATGAGAGGGAAGGGGTGATGCCATTAGCTGGCACAGTGAAAACAGCAAACCTGATATTCAGACATCTATGTACACACACACACACACACACACAGTCCTAAGTGACCGTTCACTTTTCACCATCTCCTGCAAAGGAGGAACCTTCCACTCTCCTCCTTCCTGGCTCCATTGCCTGCCAGGATGTCCCTTTGTCCTTGAAGTCCATTATGAAGAACTTTGTAAACCCTGGGGCATGTGGCTATAAAACCTATGGTAGGGGGAGGACCCAGTGGGATCAGGCCTGTGCCAGCAACTCTGTAAGATTCTCCCAGGAAAAGTTGCCACTCATTCATCTTAGTTTCTACGCTAGCCCGCGACAGAGACTTGAATTTGTCGTGCGGGCCTGAATTGCTAGGTAAGACTACAAGAGAGGCTGGAACTGGACTCCTGGGTTCAATCTTCAAAGCGTTTCAGTCTAGCAGCTGCCGTTTCGGACAAGCTCCTTGGTGAGAGAATCAATGAGACAGCATTTATCTTCCTGACAGAAGGGCCCCCAAAGAGGCTGTTTGTTGTTGAGCTGGCCTGGCAGCTGAGGAAGATAGGACCTGGATCCCGGCCCCGCCTCGGCGACTTTGCAAAGGGACAGATTTTCCTCGCCGTGTTGACCAAACCGAGGCCCCTGGCGGGGAGGGAGCACGGGGACTATGGGGCCCGCAGCCGGACAGAGGTCCTTAGCAGAGGCCAGACTGGAGAGACACGCCTGCTGCTCAAGCTGGAGCCTCCGTGGTGGGAGCCGCTGCCGTTGGCTGCTTTCCATCTGTGCTGCTGGAAAGAGCAGGTGCCTGCGGCCAAGTGCACCAGCTGAGTCCGACAGGCCCGGCGGGATCCTGGCTTAGCCACTAACCAGCCCAGTAATCCTTGTTCAGTCACTTAACCTCTCTGGGTCCCCTAGTTTTCATCTACAAAATGGGGGTAATATTGTTTTCCTCGGGGGATTATTATAAGGACTCATGAATGCAACAGTGTCTGGGACAAGTAGACTCCCTATGAATTCCCTTTACAGTTGTTCTCTCTGGAAAATGAGGCAATAGCTCTTTATGTTTGTGTAGATGTGTATTCCTGAAGCTTTTTTTTTTTTTTTGCACATACATTATAGCACTGAAAATTGTATTCACATCAGAACATTTTTATTTACTTTTTTAAATGTTTATTTATTTTTGAGAGAGAGAGACAAAGCGTGAGCAGGGGAGGGGCAGAGAGAGAGGGAGACACAGAAATTGAAGACAGGCTCCATGCTCTGAGCTGTCAGCACAGAGCCTGATGCGGGGCTCAAACTCACAAACTGAGAGATCATGACCTGAACCGAAGTCGGATGCTTAGCTGACTGAGCCACCCAGGTGCCCCTACATCAGAACATTTTTAAAATCATAATACAATAGTTGTTTTACTTTGGATCATTTTAAATAATTAGCACAAAGTTGCAATATTTTCATAATTCTCTCTTTTGTTTTTTTAAAGATAAAATGTCCCTATAAAGTATAAATATAATTGGATATTTCACAAACTGGGAAATATTTTTGCAAACAATCTTGCATTTTTCTCAGATAATACTCCATAAGTAAATTAATTTTTTGGCATTGATATATTCCTCATTTTCTACAAAGCAGGCTTTTTTCCCATTAGTAATAGAAATAGTTATTAAACAGTTAAATGTGTTAGTCTGGTTCTGTTTTTTTTTTCCTGTACATTTATTTTCAGCATACAAACAGTAGGATTCATTGTGTCTGGTGTACAGTTTCCATGAATGTTGACAAATGCAGGGAATCATAGGTTCACAACCACAGTTGATGCAGAACAGATCCACCACCTCCCAAAATTCCTTCATGCTGTCCCTTTGTGGTCAACACCTTCCTCACCCTCAGCCCTTGGCAATCACTGGTCTATGCTCCATCACTGTAGTTTTGATTTTTCCAGAATATCATAGAGATGGAATCATACACTGTGTATCCTTTTGGGGTGTGGCTTCTTCACATGAAGCATTTGAAATCCATCCACGCTCCTGCGTGCTTCACTAATTCATTCCTCCTCTTGCTAAGGAGTCATCAGAACTACTTTAAGAGACATACCCATCAGTTCTCCTGCACCTTCTCTCTTAGCCTGATACACAGGCAAATGCAAACTGAATCCAAAAGAACCTTATTAGCAGGTATGCCATACTCAGGGTCTTTAGAAGATAGAAACAAAAGAAATGGTCCTTGGCCTTAGGGAAGGTATCATCCCACTAGCTGGCTAGCACGAAACCAGCTCTATCACTCAGCTAGGTGTCCCAGATTGTTTCTTAGGAGTGAGGAGTTGAGCATAGCTGCCAAAAAATAATGTTGGGGAATCTTCATGGAGCAGGTGAAGCTGAATTGAGCTTTAGAGTAAGAGGAAGCTGGGACAACTGGGTGGTTCAGCCAATTGAGCATCCGACTTTGGCTCAGGTCACCATCTTATGATTCGTGGTTTCAAGCCCCACATCAGGCTTTGCACTGACAGTGAGGAGCTTGCTTCAGATTCTCTGTCTCCCTCTGCCCTCTCCCACTTGCGTGCTCTCTCTCTCAATAATAAATAAGTATTAAAAAAAAATAAAGTAAAGTAAGAGGAAGCTTTCAGCAGGCAGAAAGGACCCAGGGGAGAGTAATATAAACCACAATTGGAGGAAAGGGTGGGGAACCCCTGTGTGATACAAGATAGCATTTGGAATCTAAGGAAGAAAGGAAGCCGGTGTGGCTATGAAGGGGAGACTGGTAGGAAATGCATCAAGCAAAGGGGCCAGAGACCAGGTTAAGGGGCCACAAGGCCATTATGAGGACTTTAGATTTATTGTGAGTGTGACAGGAACTGCTGGGGGGGTTCCAAGCAGAGGATGGGCATGGTCTGACTTACAGAGTATTAGGATCACTCTGGCTTTCTGCTCCAAACATTCTACAGGCATCAGGGATAGGAGCAAAGGACCTCTTAGAAGTTTTTTAAATAATCCAGGTGACAAATGGTAATGACTTGTGCCAGCCATGGAGATATTGACTAGAGCAGTGGGTGTATAAATCAGGGAGGAAGTTAAGGCTGGAAATATAAATTAGGGTGTCATCTGTGCATAGAGGAGTGTGCAGGGATACACAAAGGAGGTGTCACAGGGGACAGACCATGAAGGGGAGAAGGGCCATGAAGACGGCATTGGTTCGAGCACACGGGATAGGGGTCAGGGCATGGAGAAGGAAAAGAAACTTAGAGATTGTTTAAAGGATGTCTCTCTGGCCTTGGAGATGAAAACAAAAGGTCCCCTAATCTTAGAATGGCATCAAGACTGGGGTCACCTTACTGGAAATAATGATTAATGGATCTTGTTTAAATTTTAGTGCAAAAATATGTTTTACAACTGATGAAAGCACAGGCTTTATATTATCACAAAGGATTCATCCAATTATGTTTTTACCTCAGTAGAAACAAGGCAAAACTTTTGTTTTGTGATACCATATCATCAAATCGTGGTGTGTGTTCCACTCCTGTACCTGAAAAGCTTTCACTTCTTCTGTTTTCCTCAAAAACATCTTATCTTGAACAGTCCACATCTATAAACTATCTCAAATTGTTTCCAAAGTGGGCAGCATGCAGAGTTGGAATAAATTCAAATTCAAATGCCAGACTTCAGTTTCCTGCTTTAATGAAAATAATTGAATCTTTCAGGCTTGATAATGATTCACAAGGCCTCAAGGTCATCATCCTAAATATCAGTGGTCTTTGTCCCCTGTGGAGAGAGGCGATGCCTGAAGAGCGCTCCTCCATTGAGCCTAGAATTTGCATTCACCGTTGGGAGCTGCTTGTCTATATATTTAAATATTCTCTTTTCTTAACACAAGCTAATTCTGGGTTTTAATATAGTTCCCTGAGGTGATACATATTCTTCTAATATGAGTCTTTCTCCCAAAGGAGGACTCTCTCCAACTTTGCCATCTCAGGGAATGGTCCACTAACCATCCTGTCACCAGATTGAAGCCTGAGAACCATCTGGTCTCCACCGTCATGTCAATCATCTGCAGTGACTCTTCTCAGTGACTCTCTTGTCCATCTCCTTTTTTTTTTTAATGTTTATTTATTTACTTTTGAGAGTGGGGAAGGGGCAGAGAGAGAAAGAGAAAGAGAATCTTAAGCAGGTCCCACACCGCCAGCACAGAACCCAATGCGGGGCTCAAACCCACAAACAGTGAGATCATGACCTGAGTCAAAATAAAGAGTCAGATGCTTAACTGACTGAGCCACCCAGGCGATCCTGGTCCATCTCCTTTCTATCCCCATTTGCCACCATCTTTGCTGAGCCTTCTCTACCTGGACCATAATTGGCTCCCTGATTCTCATCTCTTTTCTGATCCAGCCTTCACTACCATCATAGTGATCTTACCAAAGCATACAGTCTTGTTGAAAATCTGCAGCCGTTTTCCATCACTTTAAGCATAAGATCCCAACTCCTCAACATGGAATGTCTGGAACCTCCTATTGGGATCCAATTTTCTTCTCCAACCTTCTCTCCTGCTAGAGTCCCAATAATGCTTCAGAT
The DNA here is from genome assembly GCA_028646485.1 of Cryptoprocta ferox. Taxonomy (NCBI): domain Eukaryota; kingdom Metazoa; phylum Chordata; class Mammalia; order Carnivora; family Eupleridae; genus Cryptoprocta; species Cryptoprocta ferox. Next base: position 65,403,945 of record CM053566.1, on the reverse strand, counting down.
CTACCAGACGCAGAACTACTTTGTTTCTGTAAAGAGCCTCATTCTCTCTTGCTTTTGTGCCTTTACACAAATGCTTCTTTTGTTTTGACCACCCTATTTGCTGTCTCTCCCTAAAAAGATCGTCATCATCCTTCCCAACCTAAGTCAAGCATCAGTCCTGCTGCCCTATCTCCCCAGTCATCCCATCCAGTACTGAGGGCTGCTTTTATTTACCTCACTCCCCAAACACTCTCACCTTCTTTCTATCTTTGCCCTCCTTCCACTGAATCATAAGTGTTGGACTACTGCCCTGCAAACGTGTACACGTATGTGTGGGGAGAGGTACACACATACTCACAATAGGGCCTCTGTCCTTTGTTTTATCCCATGCACCTAGCAGTGTGTAGCACAGAATAAATATTTACAATTTTTTATTTAATTAATGAAATAATGAACCAAAAGTTTTAAGTTCACTTCACTCAAGGCTCTGACAACTTGAGATATTAGTGTGAGGAGTCAAATGCACAGAGAAATATATTTCCCCTCTACATCTTTAAGGGAGCCATTCCTTTTTTCCCTCTACCATCTAAAACTTTCCACATAGGAACTTCTGTGATGGAACAAAGCCAAAACCCATGGCAGAGGCGTGTGAACTCTGCCCATCACCCCCCAATGGCAAGGCAGCTGGTTTTATTAGGCCACTTCGGACCCTTGGAACAAATCAATTTCAATAGTCTTTAGAATCCAACCCACTCGTACATAAAAAAGTTTGTCTAGTACATATCTGCACAGAAGATTCAAAGAGTGAGTGCTTTCCAAAAACCCTAATTTACTCCTGGGGACTGTTGGAGTATGTAGAATACCAGTGCAGAGAAAATGGGACCAGAGGGCTAGTTGACTCTGGCACAGAGCCTGTCTTACACATTGGCTGGTTTCTTTCTCAAAATGTAGAAGGGATCTAAATCATACATGCAACAAATTTAGAGAGACTCTAGGGAAGCCATCTTGCCCCCAAAAGTCTCCTCACACAAGAGGTATAATCCTCGATCTCCATCAACAGAAATATCCAAATTGGGGCTCCACATTAGTCCTTCCAACAGCAAGTATCCCTGGGAGGGGCAATCTGTTCAACTTCTACAACCCAGTGCATGGATCACTTTCTCCAAGACAAGAGGTTCTTGGAACATGAAGGGAATTTTGAAGAGAGAGGACAGACTTAGAAACGGAAGCAGGGCACCAAAGTTACACTTGCCAAACCTTCACAGATCTGTCCCTTTTGCTACTCCTGGGTGTCCTTGGATTGGGAAAGTTTTCTAGAATAGCCCTTCCATTCCCTGCTAAACAAAACAAACAGGATTTTTTTTAAACCCACAACTCTACCATTACTTTTGCCAGGTGCTGGCCAAAGTCTGAGTCTGAAAAATGTTTCAAAACCATGCAGATCAAACCTGGCTGAGGACTTCTCCGGCCTGGCTAAAGTAGGTGCATCAAATGGCAAATGAAATGGCTGTATGATCTCTTTCAAAGGTGTGATTGTTCTCGGCAGTCCCATGAAACTGTCATTTTCCCCCAGAAGGCAGAGCAAGCCTGCTTTTCAGGAAATGATACTATGCAATTTATAAGTACGCAGGACTCTGCTGCAGTCTCTGGGGTGCCCAATAAAGCTGATTTGCACACTGATCTTCAATAATGCCCATGAATAATACATGAATAATGCACATTTCAAACATGTCCTGAATAACAGTTTAAATAGAAATAGATGGTGTTATGTCATGTCTTCCAAGGGAAGGGTTCAAAGTGCACAGCAAACAAATTAAACAGATGAAGAAAGCAGGGCAGGGGGGAACTCATCAGAGAAATGGGGCATTAATGAAGGGCTGTACTCAGTGGAAACAGACTTAAGGTAGCTGAGGCAGTAGTTTTGTGAAAGGTTTTGACAAGAATAAGGTACTAAATGCATCAGTGTGTGGTTTGATAAAGCCACAATTGAAACAGGCAGTTCTTGACAGGGCAGGATCTGGGGAAGAGGGGGAGCACTAGAGGGAGAGTGGAAGGCATATTCTATATCAGAAAGGATTAGACACGACCCCCAGGTGACTTCTGAATCCTAGGAAAAACCTGCCAGCAGCCTAGCATGGTGGGATTTCTACTGACTGCTTATAGAAACCCATGAAGCTTGCTGGGTAACTTGGATTATCAAAATTGGCCCATTTGTTCACACTGGGTGCACAATCACTGCTTCTGGTGCTAGAAAAGTATATAGAATCATCAGAATCACTAAAGCAGTGTACTGTTTCTTAAGTGCATGCATTTGCCCTGTCTGTCACTGCCATGGTGTCCCATAAGCCTACTGCCAGCCCCTATGAGAGACTGGCCACTTTGGCCTCTGCCCTGACTTGCTTAAATGCCACCCAGACGCTGTGTTGAAGAAGGGCATAAAGGATAGGCAAAAGAAAAAAAAAATAATTTAAAAAAATGGTAAAGCAGAGAGCCAAAATAAATGAAATCATTTTCCCTTTGGTTTTGTGTAATGGAGGGCCCAACTTTGAACACCTGATCAGACAAAGGAGATAAGGCTCGCTATCAAGCAGACACTGAACACATGTAATCTGCATGTACACAAGCAGCCGCAGCCAGGTGCTGGGATGGAGTAGGACCTGGGGGTCAGTAGAAAGTGATCCTCACACGCTTTAGCCAGGTTCCCTGCCCAGAGTTCAGCCAAGTCCAAAGGGAGGAGAGAAGGAGCAGGTACAAGGGCCAGATGATCATTTTGGGCAAGGAATAATAAATTGTTTTACATTTATTTATTTTTGAGAGACAGAGAGAGACAGAGAGTGGACAGGGGAGGGGCAGAGAGAGAAAGAGACACAGAATCTGAAGCAGGCTCCAGGCTCTGAGCTAGCAGTCAGCACAGAGCCCGATGCAGGGCTCGAACCCACAAACTGTGAGATCATGACCTCAGCCGAAGTCAGAGGCTCAACCGACTGAGCCACCCAGGCACCCCTTGGGCAAGGAATAATAGATGGTTATAGATCCTATGACAAGCCCCCAGGAATCGTGACCCATCAAACCCCAAATGAAGGAGTGAGACCTCCTGTCATCCAACAACTTCGACACAAACCCTGTGAGAAGGCTGATCACTCTCTTCACTACTTGAGGTTCTGCTCAGGATGTCTTGAGGCCCCTGCACAAAGGTGGACCCCTCAGGGCTCAGAGCTGGAGATGGAGATCAGCCAGAGAAAACCTCCTCTGGAGAAGCAAGTGTTCCTGCTGTCGGGCAACACTCTGCTTGGGCTGGAGACAAAGCACTGTCTTTTAAGGCTTAAAAGTAAGCGAAGGAGAAAACAACAATATGACACCAAGGATGGGGCTACTTGTATGAGCACCTTGGTCACCTAGTCAAGACACAAGATTTTTGTTGCATAACTTCCAGCAAGAACTTCAGTATTCACTGAAACCCCTTGATTATGGGTCCCAAGAAAATATCACTGTAATAATGGGTATGAGAACATCTTGGATGATGGTTGGCTTCCATGTTGTGCCATCTCCCACTCCCAAACAGGGGTGAGTAGGTTTCTCATCTTCTGGTGGGGAGAGTCAGGGAGGAAGTGACAGATATAGGACCATGTAGTCCTTCCATGTTTAGCTCCTTGTGACGGCACAGACCAGCTAAAAATTACTGTTTTTGCTCCCTCCCAATGATACAACTTGCATTTTATAGCTTTGAATTTTTAGAGCCCACTCAATTTGTGGCAAGATTTTCATCGATTCTGGCTGAGGAGGTATCTCACCACTGTACTTGTAGTTAAGAGAAGAATAAGAGAAATTTGATATCAACCTAACAATATATATTGAATGTGAACTCTGTCAGGCAGAGGACAAGGCATAGTCATGAGCAAGATGGGTAGTTCCTGGCTATTTGGAATCATAGGCCAGAGGGGAGACAAGCATAAAACAAGTAATGGGAATACAAATGTGATGGAAAGAAAGCACAAGATGTATAGGGTAACATCTTGAAGGGTAAATAATGTTCATCTATCTTTTGTTGTCCCATTTTTGCTAAGACAAAGGAAAACAAGAAAGAGGAAAGCAGTAAAAGAAGGAGGGAAGAAGAAATGATTTAAAAATAAGTATAAGCAGGGGCACCTGGCTGGCTCAATCGATTAAGCGTCTGACTTTGGGTCAGGTCATGACCTCATGGTTCATGAGTTCAAGCCCTGCGTCGGGCTCTGTGCTGACAGCTTGGAACCTAGAGCCTGCTTTGGATTCTGTGTCTCCCTCTCTCTCTGCCTCTCACTGCTCACGCTCTGTCTCTCTCTCTCTCTCTCTCTCTCCCTCAAAAATAAACATTAAAAAAATAATAATAAAATAAAAATAAGTATAAGAGGCAACCGGCACCAGTCTTAGGGACAGGGAGGTAATTGGGAACAGCGAGGACTGTGGTAAATTTAGAGCTCACCCCTGATCTAAAGTAAACTCTTCCAGCTAACTGTTTCCAAGTAATTGCAAAGCCATCATTTTAAAATCTTCTACTTAAAAAAAAAATGTTTATTTATTTTTGAGAGAGAGAGAGACAGTGCAAGCAGGGGTGGGGAGCAGGGAGAAGGGGACAGAGGATCCCAGGTGGGCTCCGGACCAACAGCAGTGAGCGCAATGTGGGGCCCGAACTCATGAACCACGGATCATGAGCTGAACTGAAGTCAGATGCTCAACAGACTGAGCCACCCAGGTGTCCCACAAATCTACTTTTTAAAGAAAAGCAAAAAAAAAAATCTGATTTGGTTTAAACTTTCCTGCTTTTTAAATGTTCACTCATATAAAAAATTAATAAATTCTACACAAGCCAAACCTGAGAGGTGGGAGACAAACCTTGAGGAGCCAATTTGCAGCTTCTGCTTTAAATGGTCCTTATGAAAGGTTATAGATCTCCGAGTGTCGGGCCAGACAGAGCCCATTATCTCAGACCCCGGGCTTTCTCCACAGCATGGAAAATGCCTCACACCAATTTCACATTCCTTATAGGTTTCTGCCTTCACAGACTTAGCATTTTACCTGAGCTTTTGGTAAGCTGAGGGCTGTCTTTTGAGGAGGACATTGGACTACGTGACCTCAAAGGTCACTCTTGAATCTAATTGACAACCCACATCTTGAAATTATGAGAATAATGACAGCATAACAACGGTAAAGCCAATGATGCATGAAGTACCTCATTTTCAGTGAGTTCATTTGTGCTATCTGGTTTAAATGACTCAAAGTACTCAATCATCTCATTTATGTAGGAAACATTATCACTGAATCAGGCACTGAGGATACAACAAAAGTAGGACCTGCTTATCTCTCCATCCATTTTTCAATACCAGTGCTAGAGGTTACAGCCATGCCTCGTCGCAGTGGCATTTTACCTTACTACCCACAAATGTTACCCATAGGGTGGGTATGGACACATGAAGACAGGCTGTATGAAAAGACGACCATTCCCAACATGCATTTCACCAGATTGACTCAGAATGGCTTTGAAGTGGGCATAGTTTCCAGAAGCTGACGATCTAGCCAGAGAGAGAAAGGATCTTCCAGTGTTCGCAGAAAAGCAAGTACTAACTTAGGCATAGAGGAGGCAGAGGGAGTTAGAATACTTTTCATAACGGAGGTAGATGGAGTCGGTCCCTGGGGAGGTGAGTCATATTTGAAAATTCCGGGAGGAGGAGAGAGGGTGAAATGCAAGTCATTCCTCTCTTTTGATTTCCAGGTTTTATCTCCACTTGCCAGCCCTGTAGAGTTGGGATGTGCGGGGAATGGCAATGAAGACATGGGAAGAGAACCCAGGGCAACAGGAGTTCTGTTCTCTATCCCCTGTGGGCCCCGCCACCTTTTCCCTCAGGCCCAGACCACTGTGACAGGGGTGCAAAGTGCACAGTATTGCGGCAGCAAAGGGCGGTGTTGGGCACACGGTCTTTGTGTAGGTACCACCCGATTTCGTTTCTCTGGGCTCCAGGCAGGAGCAGCAGGTCTAGAGCAGAGTGTGAAGACCTCTCTCAGAGGCGCAGTCTGTAATGGGCCTCCTGGGTACGCTTGGCACTGGCCACGGGCAAGTGGGAAAGGAGGGGAAAGTGGTTAGGGGACCGGAGTAGGCTTGGAAGCCCCCCTCCTTCCATTTGCCTGAAGGTCTGCAGCTAGCTTTCCTGCACCAGTTCATGCAAAGCAATTAAAATTGTCTGCAGGCAGAAGAGGCACCACGGGACACACAGAGAGTTAAGATGGGGAGGCGGAGTGGGGAAGGGAGAGAAGGCAGGAGGGAGATCCCATTTGGAAATAAGGAGAAGGCTTTGAACTTGCAGATTTCTCCAACTGAGGCAAACCCCACACTAAACCCGCCTCAGCTGGGTGCCAAGAAGTCTGTGAATAGGTGCCAGTGGGTGAGTGAGACATAGCTCCTGTCCTAATGCATTCACCCCAAGGTGCTGCTGGGCATCTGCTCCATAATTAACCAGCCTCTCCCCTCCCCCGCCCTTCTCCTCCCCCTTCCCTTCTCCTGTGGCTGCTGAAACATTTGCCATAATCACTCCCGGGGTCTCTAAGGAGCCTTCTGGAAGGAGTCTGCATTTGGCTCTTTCCCTTCCTCAATCTCTCCCATTCTGGGCTGGGTGACGGCCCCTGGCTAGTGGGGGTTTGGGAGAGTCACATTTCCCAGAGGCCACTGCAGTAGCTCACCCACCCCCACCCCCACCACACTCTGTCAACAGGACATCTCTTCTCCCTTCAGTGGGCGAGGGGTGGGAGGGGGGGCAGGTAAGGAGGAGGAAGAGGCAGAACAGGGTATCTAAGAGGGACATCTTCCATCATCTATATCATGGTGGCTGATATTATGATCTGATGTGCCCGTGGGTTGACAATCACTGCAGTAATGAAAACTGATGGCACATAGAAAGTGCTAAGAACTTCTTTCCAATAACTACATTATTAATATTAATAATAGCAATAAGAATATTATTTGTTCTAGATGGAAGAGCAAGGGAAGGTGTCTGTCTTGTTTATTATTTATTATTCTTAGTATCTGTCACCACGTGTGGCACATGCTGGACTTTCACTTTATATTTTTTGAAGAGATGGATCACTGCTTTGTCACTTACTTTATAAAAGTTGTCGCTGAATACCACAGCACTCGTGAGACATAGCTAATATCACCTCCATGTTAAAGTGAAGGAAAATGAGGGGTGCCTGGCTGGCTCGGTAGGTTAAGCGTCACACTCTTGATTTCAGCTCAGGTCGTGATCTCACAGTTACCCCTCTCTGCTCCTCTCCTGCTCAACTGTGCTCTCGCTCTCTCTCTCCCTCCCAAAATTAATAAATAAACTTAAAAAAAAGTAAACTGAAGAAGAATGAGGCACAGAAAGACAGAGTAACTTGCTCAAGTCCACACAGCCAGGAAGTGACAAAGTCAGGATTTTGAATACAGACCTATGATGCCAAGACTGTGGTCTTCTGTTAATGGCATTTTGCCTGGTCGCTTCCCTGCATGACACGCTTTAGTAGGTCCCTGAAAGTGGGTTTGCTGTTCCTCCTATCTATAAAGTCCTTATTTAACTAATTCCCACTTACTGCTCAAGCTTAACGACTCAATGAAGATGCCCATTCATTTATGAATCTTTTATTAGCATGAATCATGTTTTCTTTAATTCTGTATCATGACTGCATCTCACAAATACCTAGCACATGGTAGGTATTCAATGAATATTTGTTGAATTTCTATTTTACAGATAATACTCCTGAGATTCAGAGATGGAACTCACTCACTTACAGGCCCTCCAGCCAGGAACTATAAGAACCACACTTTGATTTTGAGCTTTGACTGTGAGTTCAGGGACCTTTGCACTAACACATCTACCGCTGAGCTCCATAGTACATCATTTCACATTGTATAGCCACCAAAGTTCTATAATTGTGATTATTTCCACTTTTTCTGACAGCTTAATACATACTACCAACTAATAATCATAAACTTGAGTTATTTCAGTCTTTATGATAATGAAAGTAATGCAAGCTTATTATAGAATATGAGAAGAGAACAAAGAGAAAAGAAATGCAATCAATAATCCCAAAACATTTAAAATGAATATTTTCTTCCAATATGCTTATGACTCTATATAATTGAGATAATAGTCTTTATATAACTTGGGATTCTGGTTGTTTTAAAGTTAATATTATAATATAAACATTCCCCTATTTAGCTCAATAATTAACTTGTTTACTATTTAAATGACTTAAAATTGTCCTTTTATATGCTAAATAATCATTTTTTAATGACTAAAAAAGATCCATTGTATAGACTGTCAATTAAACATTCCCCCTAATCCTGGATAACTTTTCACTATTAAAAATTATAGTACAGTGATTTTTTTTTCTTTCTGAATTTCAGACCACTTTTTGGAGTAGTTTTCTAGGAGAGAAATTATTGATGGGTAGGAACATTTTCAAGGCTCTTTACATAGATTGCCAAATTGCTTTCCAAATGAGTTGTGCAAATTTTTTTCCCTACTAACAGTAATCTGGATTTTCCCAACATTTCAAAGTTGATAATTTCTTTAAAACACACACATGCAACCATAATGTGTTGAACTGTGCTATGAAAGAAATGTTGGAGAGGATTTAGTTAGGTACCCCTCCTTCCTCTTTTATTCATTGGGAAACAGGTCTGGCAAATTCTATGGCCTGCCCTAGATCCTGGCAATTTGGGGGGATTATCTGGGCTACGAGCCAGGTCTGCTACCCCCACTTCCTCACACTGTCTCCCAGGGATCTAAAAACAATTCTACAATTTATTTATCTTTTCAATGGCAGTGTTGCACAGTTGCCATCATTTGACATCTTAATTTTGATTATACCTTCAAGGGAAACAGCTTTTGAAATATTTGGTCCTGGCAAGTAACAAATTTCCCTCTGTGGTGAGAAGAGGGTATTTCCTGATAACACTCTTCTACCTGCCAGCGTTCTGCGGGGAACCTTGTATCTACTTATCACTTCCTCCTGGCTCAGGCTTCTGGAACTCTGTTAGTCCTGCTTGACATGCACCTTGGCAGCTTTCATTGCATCCTTCCTGTGGGCCTCTGCTTTCCCATGCCTGCTCAGCGTGATGGCAGCCTATCTCATTTTCAACCTGAGGCCAAGCACAAGTGTTGCTCCTGCCCATCTGCCATGTTGGCCAAATTTCCCTGATTGCTAAATAATTCCAGGCTCTTCCCAGGAGGGCTGAGTGAGCTGCAAGTTAAAGATTTCCTCCAAGGCTCTGCCTTGTTCTCTGTCACTTCTGGAGCTGTAGTGGACTATATAGATGCACTCCATCCACCAGGGCCCAGAGGGCCCATCTCTAGACCCATCCGTCACTCAGCGAGTGACCTGTGCTATGCTCGGGGAAGCAGAAAGTCCATCCCCAGCAAAGTCTTCTAGGTGACATCCCAAATCCAGCCCCCTCCCTCCAATTCATGTTACATACCATGGCCATGAAAATCATTCTGCAATATTGCTTACATCAACTTGCTTCTCCGCTCAGAAACCTATCTACGACCAACAAAAGTTGAAAATGCTTGGCCTTCAAGTCCTTCCCTATAACACCTGTCTTCCACTAGCTACTCACTCAAGTTCATTGTATACCAGCCTAGCTAGGAAAGGATCACCAAAAGATCTTTACAAAGAAGGGGAGTAGCAGATGAAGACAAGAAGGTTATGGGTGAAGGGAAGACATCATTGAACTTGGGTAGGAGAAAAGCACATCTTGGATAGTAAAGGGTTTGTCCTGTCTGCTCTGCCTAGAATGTTCTTTCCCATTTTCTCCCTGGTAGACCACTCATCCCTCACAGCTCAGTTTTCCATAACCTGCCTTGCCTCCAAACTTGAATCTCTTTCCATACATCTACTCCGCCATTTTTCACACTGAATTAACATCTTTTAAAAAATGCCTAACTCCCCCACGACTAAATGTGCATGGTATTTTCTTAAAGGGCCTGTCTCTGTACATCTTTTTTTTAATTCTCAGTGTCTATTATTTTCCTTATCCTTAGTGCATGATCAAAATATCTGTTGAAACAATGCACGCAATGTGTAAAGCAGAAGTAATGCCGGAGGGGATGAATGAATGGATCATGGAAATGCTACTAGAAAAGAGTTGTCTGAGAAGTTCCCCAAGTGGTTGTAATAACTCTAATACCTGATACAGGCAAACACACAGGTTTGCAACACAAATTGACACCTTTAAAACCAGGATGTGGGCATGCAGCCATCGAATTGGGCATTTTGCATGACAGTGAACATGGGAAATTACCAACAAATACCGATCAGTAAATGAACTTGGTAATTTTTTTTAAGACTAGCCCCAAGACTAATACAAAGCCAAGCTCTACAGTCAGAATAATCCATTTAGCATTGGCCAGCCAGAAGCAATCCTACACTTTTTCCCATGACAAAACATACATCTCGGGCTGTAGGTGGCTGCTGCCAGGGCACCTATGACACCCCCCTAACAGTCTCCTATCTATGCAGGAGAGGAAGGCTTGCATGCAGAGCTAAGTGTTCAGTAGCCAAGAGGAAATTCAAAGCTTAAGTTTCCATACATTTCTTGGCCACCAAATAATATGCCAGCACTAATGACATTCATGGATGAATTATACCTGGTTGGGCATTTGAAGAAGCCTTATAAAGGCTGTATAACATTCTCATTTCAGGATATGTGGGAAAATATGACACTGTCATTTACCTACGGTTCTTAAATAGGATGGAGCATTCTTGCCAATGTAGCCTAAGAGCTGCTGGTGAAATATCAGTCACTTTTTACCCTTCTTTTCTATGCATATCTGTGCTTTGTAATTGAATCTAAATACGGCATCAGGGTATTTTTAAAATATAGAGATTGGAAATACTTATTGGGAGAGGCTGGTTTACAGGTTGGGGGCTTGGCATTGGCAGCAGCTAAGGGGCTTGGAGAATATGGCCAGATTAAGGCTGGCCAGAAGCACAGGGAGTGTGGAAAAGGCCAGGTTTGGCTTAAGAGACTTAGCATCAGCTGTTATAACCTGGCAAATGGATAAGTAATTTTTTCACAGCCAGCAGTAAAATGAAACTTATGGAAACAATAAAGTAAATGTTCTGTCTAGCCAGTGAGTCAAATTAGAGAAGAGTAGGTTTTTCCAACCAGGCCTGAGTTTTTCCAACCTGTGCCTTGGTGGTCTAAGAATAGCCAGGAAGTTAATGGCATTTCAGATTCTGAGTTAATGATATAGAGCACAGGTCGACAAACCAGCCCACTGCCTGTTTTTGTAGGCTCACCAGAGAAGAATAGTTTTTACAATTTTTAGTGGATGGGGGAAAAAATCAAAAGAAGAATAATATTTCATGACACATGAAAATCATATAAAATTTGAATTTCAGTATCCATAAGTAAAGTTTTATTTACCCAGCCATACACATTCATATCCATAGTGTCTAAGGCTGCTTTCTTGCTACAACTCAATACAGAGTTGAGTCTTAGAAAAAGGGACCACAGAGCCTGCAAATCATAAAATATATATATTTACTACGTGGCCCTCTTTAGAAGTTTGCTGACTTCTTAACATGCATAGTCAGAGAAAAGTAGTTCCAGGCCCATTCCTAACAAGACAACATGAAGCCCACCCAGTACAAGAGACAAAGCTTGAACTTGCAAGAGAATGAAGAAGACTCCTGGTCCAGTCTCCCATTCCAATGAGTGTCCTACAGAAGCAATCCAGGTGTGAGGACTCACAATTTCCAAGAAGCCCAGCCCTTTATTGAGCACCATGACTCTACCTATTATGTTTCTGATGTTAAGATAAAACAATCCCCACCCCCACACCAGTGTAGGCTTTCTTATCTATAAACTTTTTCTACATCGAGAGGACATTAGCCATAATCTTTCTTGATCAAAGAGTAGAATCCTACCACCCACCATGGATTCAGACTTTTTATGTCGTGGGGGACTTTCACATACACTGTCCCATTTTACCTTCGTAACATCTCCTAGGGACAATCATCCATCTCTATTTAGGTGAAAAACCTAAGGATTAAAGGTATGGACTGAATTGTGTGCTCCCCAAAAGGCATTTATTGAAGTCCTAGCACTCACTGTGACTGTATTTGGAGATACCTTTAGGAAGGTCATTTAGGTTAAATAAGGTCATAAGAGTGGGGTTCTAATCCAAGCAGACTGGTATCCTTATAAGAAGAGGAAGAGATACCAAAGATCCATTTCTGTCTTTCTCTCTCTCTCTCTCTCTCTCTCTCTCCCCCGCCATGGAGAAAAGACCATGCAAGAACACAGCAAGAATGTGGCTACCTGCAAGCCAGGAAGAGAGCTCTCACCAGAATCCAACTCTGACAACCTCTTGATCTTAGACTTTCAGTCTCCACAAATGGGAGAAAATAAGCATCTAGTGTTTAAGCTACTCAGTCTGCAGAACTTTGTTATGGCAGCTCAACTGGACTGAGGTAGTTAATGAGGTTAAATGACATGTGTAAAATGAGGCAGCTCACCAGTGGCAGAGCGAAGACTTGTCACTCGTTGCACAAATATTAAGCACTTACTGAGTGTAAGGCATCGAATGGAGGAGACAGGTATTAATGAAAGAATAACATCAATAAAAATAAAATTTCAACTATGATAAGTGCTACCACAGACAGAAGTATGTGGTATGAGAGATAAATAACACGAGCTGACTTAGGGTGGTCAGAGGAGATTAGCCCAAGACACAGTTGAACTGAGATCCGAAGGAGGAAGGGAGTGAACTTCCAGAGAGACGGCATATACAAAGGCCTTGTGGCAGCAGGAAGTGTATGGTGTTCCAAGAAATGAGAGAAGGCCAATGTGGCTGGATCAGAAAAGTGGGGAATAACATGAGATTCTAATGAGGTAAGAATTGGTCAGACTTCTGACGGCCCTCTTGGTCATTTTCAGTAACTGAGGCTTTAGGAAGCATTACAGGGCTTTCAACATGCGAATGGCTCTGTAAGGTTTCTAACTAGACAAAAATCCTCCAGTTGCAGTAGGGGATACAGATTAGAGAAAGTGAAAGGGAGCAGCAGGAAGCCTAAGTTAGAGACTTGTGGCAGGCGGTGGGCAAGGGGAGAGATGTTTGTCACTTGAACAACAGAGGTTACTTTGAAGATGCAGAGAAGGAAAGGGTTATGAGAGCTATTACAAGGTAAAAATGATCAGGATTTGCGATCGATGCAGGATGGGGTGGACAGGAAGATGGCAAGTATGACTTCATGATCCCTGTGCGTTTTAGTAAAATGGATGAAGTGAGGATGTTTACTGAGATGTGAACTAGCACAAGAGGAGGTTGATGTCCTTCGGCCAAAGACCACCAGGAACACATCTGCAGCTGAACAAAGATCAGGGTACTGAGCTGCTACAACAGGAGAGAATGCGCATGATGGGGAGTGGGAGAGTACCTCAGTAAGAGGGTGTTAGAAGGGACATAGGGAATTTGGGCTTCTTGCGGGCGATGTGCTCATTATACAGGGAAATGAAGTTTGCTCTACTTTGAATGCTGTCAGGAAGTAGGGTAATTCTAGGATTGGGTAACTATTATTCTCATCTAGAAGGTCATAAGGATGGAGTGAGCTTGAGGCTGGGATTGGTAAAGACAAATCCTTGCTTATGTTACCCAGAATGAAGTGAAGTTAGATCATTCTGTGTTGGAGACAATGTTTATGCTTTTGTCTGTGTTCAGACATCATTACAGAATGACCTTGTCTGTGCCTTTTCTGAGCCGCCTTGCTTGGTGTTTGTGTTCTTTGAAATTGCCTATAGTTAAAAGGGGGAACACCAAAGCCTAGCTCTAACTGACAGGAAGCACCTCGCAACACCACTGCCCCACTGAAGGGGTCAGGTGAGTTCCTGGCTGTCACGGCTGCTTCCCTTCCTCAGCTACCCCTTTTGGCCAAGAACAGATCAAGTTGGGCTGCAGGACATCCATCTAAGATGCCACCAGTGCCGAGCTTTTGCTGATTAGGAGATGAACAGACTACAGGAACTAGTCTGTGGTGAGACTGAGGTTTGCTGCTGCTGTCCCTTTTGTTGCAGAACAAGTAGCTTAATACCTGACAAGACAAGGGTTGCGCGGTGGCATTTACACCTCTGGACAGGATGCAGCAGCCAACTGCAACCCAGGCAATTACCAGAAACAGAAACAAAAATGTGTATCAGTTCTTGTAATAGACCCTGAAGACAGGGACCTAGATTACCAAATCCAGGCAATGAAAACATGTCCCAAGTTCCAAATGGTCTCTTCTTGAGAACCAAATGGTGCTCTTTTCTAGACTAATTATAGGCTTCCAATTAGGTGCAAAAAAAAAAAAATGTGTTTGCTATAGCATAAATTTCCCCTTGACTAGCTGAGAAGCAATAAGCACTATGTAATGAGCCATGAGAACATTGGCTAAGAATTTAAATTTAAACTGGTTTGTTGGGTTTCCAAAACAGAAGTTGTATCATTTATGATATGATAGGGTCAGAGGTAAGTTTCAGACCACCTTTTTCACTTGTGTTATTTTTACCCTGGAAAGTGCAGCTTGCTTAGCCGTGCAACAAGAGAGAGTCAGTTCTTCCTCTTGGGAGTTCTCCTGAGTAGACTGTATTTGCCTCTTTTTCAAAGTTTCTTCTCAGGGATCTCATAAATCCATGGCCTGGCACCTCATTTCCTCTGGCTGGAAAGGAGGATGGGGAGACTATGGAGAGGGAATTGTCAGTGCCAAGTAGAGCAAGCAGTGACCCTCTTGTTGGAGGGCTGACTGAAGCTGTTTCAGTTCAGGGTGAATCTTGCTAAAATTATCCCCTTTGAAATTATGTATTCGAGTTTAATGTTTCAAACCCCTGATTGATTGCTCAAGTTAGAGCTGTGATAACAGTGGTTGGTGTTCTTCAAGAGCTTGAAAATGCCAGCTCTTGGGAAAATGACAGTTCTTTGAGAAATAATCAGGTTCACTGCACAACTCTCTTCAATAGGAGGTTTATCACTGGGTTCACAAAATTGCCTGTGATGGTCTTCTCCTAGTACTGAAGGTCCCTTATGACTACCTAGAGATCCTGTGGGGAATAAAAAGGAGGCGTTTCATTTTAACGCCTTGCTGGAATCCCTTAGCCTTTCTGTAGCCATCTCATCGCAGAGAATGTGTTGCTTGAAAATAAATTCCTTCCATATGATTTGAACATTTCTTTGGAAAACTAGAGGGTTGGGTTATCTGACCTCTGGATGTCCCTTTCTGTCCTTGGAATTCTAGGATTCCTGACCTGGAAATTGTAAAAACTATATAAGCTGATGCCATTTTGGCTACATATGAAATTAATCAATATTGATGGTAATGTAACCATGGAGCAGGAAGGAGATGGTAGGAAGGGCAATGTTGCCAATAACAGTGATAGTAAAGAATTTTACTTTGGCAGGGAGGACAAAGGGTAAAAGAATCACTTTAATTCAATTTCCGAAGAACTTGATGAGCTTTGGTTCCTCCTAATAGATAATGGAAATGAAAAAAATCACAAATTCACAGAGAGCACAGATGGCTTAATACAAGAGCACGAAGTCTCAATAGTTGTAAGATAGAGATTAGAGTCAGGACCGCTGGGGCTAAGATAAAGATAAGGTATTTGAAATCAATTAAAAGATCAATAATTTTTGGCTCCCAGAAAGGCTCACTTTATCCTAAAGAAAATGGTTGGCGGGAGCCTAAAAGCTCAGAAGCCCACCCTGTTCTCTAGGATAAGGTGAACATTCACTCCCTCCAAATATGAAAGCTACATCTGTGTTACTGAGTTGACAATTACACATGGGACCATATGGATATATTTATAATTGGTATAATGAACAGCTCCTTGTTTCCGATATTAAAAGCAAGATGATTTCAGCACATGATAAGCGAGCACAAGAAGAGACTTATCTAGCCAAATGATGGAAATAAATTTAATAATAAAAGCCCACCAGAAGAAGCAACTGCTCATCTGAATTTAAAGAAAATTTTCCTGCCATCTGCTGTTGTTAGCATTTTACATCACCATATTTGCCTGCTCTCTTTCAGAGCCCAGTGCTGCTAAGCTCTTCATACAGAATAAGCAACAAGGCAGGAGAACGGAGCCATGGGAGGCATGGAAGTGAATACAAAAACCACTTCACCATCTCCAGACCCAGAGTGATGTTTTTACCAGCAGCATAGGAATCAATGCTGGACTTCTCCAGGAAAGCTTTTGTCATAGGAGTAAAGGACAAAAAAAAAGGCCAACGAGGCCTTTGGGTTGTTCAGAGATCACAAGAGACATCAGGTAAAGCTGCTTGGCCACGCCAGCATCCTGCCGCCCTCCTCTGCACCCTCTCCCACTCCAGCACCACATAAAATAAAACCCAGAGGCAATCAGCTCTAAAGATTGGGATGGAAGATATTTGAAGGAAAAACACATACATGCATCATCAGCAAATAACCTGGCCACTTAGAGATGTCCCAAAGCCCAGGATATGTCAAAGGCCATTAGAGGGGAAACAGGATTCCCATGAAAGGCGAATCAGGCTTTGGTGGTAGCGGTAGTGAAGAGATGATGTTTGAAGTCTCTCTAATAAGATCTTAGAAGGCAAGGCACTTAAATGAATACGGGTCCAGGTAGGTCTCACCCCACAAGCTTAGGGCAGAGAAAATGGAATTAAAGGGATGATGAGTACTAGCAGAGAGCAAGCTCTCCACCACCTTCCAGGAGCTGATTTGTTTGGGCTGTGTTCCCAGGTAAGGAGAAAGGGAAATCTTACCTTGGATTAGGCTCAGTGCCGGAGGGAGCTCCGGTGTGGCCAGGTTCCCCAGAGAGAGAGTAACCAGGTTGTCACAGAGGCTCCGACCTTCCCCAGCGTAGATAATTTGGATTCCGTGGAGATACTCCACAAGCAATCTGCGAAACACAGAACTCCTAACAGTGGACCTCGGCAGACAATTTTCAACCCAGACAAGGGCCCGCCTTCACTGGGCACCCACACAGGGGCCATAAGCAGGGTTTCTCCAAGACTTGTGCTCAGCAGGGGGTGTAAACTGCTGACGTTAGGCCAGAGAAACCACACCGGCATGCTCCACTCCTGCCCATGGCATGCAGCTGTGCCTGGCAAGGAAGACTCACCTGTTGGGCATAAAAAACAATGAGATTTTGGTGTGAGAGCACTCGTTGTGGTGGGGGGTGGGGGTGGGGGGGTTGGCTAATTGCTGACACAGCTCTGTCCCTGTCTGGTTGGCTATTGGAGATAGATAGACCCTGGAGGCTGGGTGGAAAATGGCCTGGAGCATGGAGATATAGCTTATAACGTGGTTTTGTTTTGTTTTGTTTTGTTTTGTTTTGTTTTGTTTTGTTTTTGGTGTGAGGGAGCAGTGGTATAGAGGGTTATGTAAAATGAAAACTAAAGTTGGGGTGTCTGGGTGGCTCAGTCAGTTGACTTCAGTCCAGGTCATGATCTCATGGTTCATGGGTTTGGGCCCCACGCCAGGCTCTGTGCTGACAGCTCAGCCTACAGCCTGCTTCCGATTCTGTGTCTCCCTCTCTCTCTGCCCCTCCTTCATTTGCACTTTGTCTCTGTCTCTCAAAAATAAATAAAAATGTTTAAAAAATTATTAAAAAAAAAAAACCCTAAAGTCAAACATCTCCCCAAAGAAATATACATACATGTGACTTGCCTCCAATTTCAGGGAGCTCACAGGGGCTCTAAAGTCTGTGCATGCACCCTTGCTTAGAGGCTTTTTTGGATCCACAGATGAGGAGTTTATTTCTAGAAACCTCACTAGAAATTTCTCAAAGTATGTTTCCTACAGCACTTGCATGGAAATCACCAGCAATCACTCAGTGCGTGCTGAAAATGCAGATTCCTGAGCCCCTCCTGCTATTAAAGAGTCAAGATCGTCTAGGTGGTCCTGGAATTTGCATTCTTACAAAGCATTCAAGATATATTTATCATTATATAGTGTAAGAACTGCTAAGAGTTGAAAACGGCCATAAAAAAGGTCTTGAGAGAACAACCAAAACCCTAGAGTGAGAGAAAAAGCTCTCTGAAACGCATCACTCACTTGGGCTGTCGATTGATTAGGACGCAAGGGGATGGATGGAACTCAGAGTTGTCTGATTGATTGAGAGGAGGGGATCCACTGGCATTGGTTATAGGCCAACATTGTCCAGAACCTGCTTTAGTTCAGGCATATGGCTTATGCCATTTAGTTCTCAATGATTCTATTACAGATGAAGACATCAAGGTTTGGAGAGTTTAGAGAACTTACATAGGGTCATAGGGCAAAATAAGGGCAACCAGACCTTCAACACAAACAAACTCGACTTTTTCTCATGTTTATTTATTTATTTAAAGAGAGAGAGAGAGAGAGAGAGAGAGAGAGAGCGCGCGTGCGAGAGCGCACGAGAGAGAGAGCAAGCACAAGCAGGGGAGGAGCAGGGGCAGAGAAAGAAGGAGAGAATCTCTGTGGTCAACACAGAGCCTGACAGGGGCTCAAACTCACAAACCGTGAGATCATGACCTGAGCCAAAACCAAGAGCCAGACACTTAACTGACTGAGCCCCCCAGATGCCCCTAACTTAACTCATTTTTGACGATAATTTTAGAATGACACCACCCAGTTTGCCCTTTGTAGGTCAGACTTGGATTATAAAAAGGACATAAATTCATTCGTTATATTTTTTAAAAATGATGAACATATACTGTCTTCAATTATCTGGGAATACCCTTCAGAACAAAAGTTTTATTCAGATGAAACAAGAGAAGCAAATGCAAAATGTGATGTCAGCCAATTGGCAGTATATGAAGTTTGGGCCACATGGGCACTGAGTAGCTATGAGTGGGACTCACTATCTAATTGGGAATAGTTGGAGAGGCTTCCTAGAGGAAATGTTGTTTTTGATCAACTCTGAGGAGTCCGTAGAATTTTGAATTAATTCAAATAGGTTTAAGTAGACTAATCTCTCAAAACTCCACCTTAAACTTTACTTTTGATAAACAAGAATGTTTATGGAAGGCAGAGAGAGGAATTCCTGAAGAAAGAAGTGTTTCTCAGTTTATAACCACCAGTTACTCAATAGCTTTCGAACATAAAAAAGCTCATTGATAATAATACCATAATTGTAGGGGACTTCAATACCCCACTTACAGCAATGGACATATCATCTAAGCAGAAAATCAACAAGGAAGCAATAGCTTTGAAGGACATACTTAACAGATATATTCAGAACATTTCATCCTAAAGCAGCAGAATACACATTCTTCTCCAGTGCACATGGAACATTCTCCAGAATAGATCACATACTGGGTCACAAATCAGCCCTCAACAAGTCCAGAAATATCAAGATCATACTATGCATATTTTTAGACCACACTGCTATGTAACTGTGTAATCAACCACAACAAAAAGTTTGGAATGACCATGAATACTTGGGGATTAAAGAACATCTTACTAAAGAATGAATGGTATAAACAAGAAATTAAAGAGAAAATTAAAAAGTAAATGAAAGCCAATGAAAATGAAAATATGACAGTCCAAAACCTCTGGGACACAGCAAAGGCAGTCATAAGAGGGAAGTATATAGCAATCCAGGCGTTCCTAAAGAGGGAAGAAAGGTCTTAAATACACAACCTAACCTTACACCTAAAGGTGCTGGAAAAAGAACATGAAATAAAGCCCAAATTCAGCAGAAGGGAAATAATAAACATTAGAGCAGAAATCAATGATATCGAAATTAAAAAAAAAAAAAAGAAAAACAGCAGTAAAACAGATCAACAAAACCAGGAGCTCGTTCTTTGAAAGAATTAACAAAATTGATAAATCCCTAGCCAGTTTGATCAAAAAGAAAAAGGAAAGGACCCAAATAAAATCATGAAAGAGGAGGGATCACAACCAACAACACAGAAATACAAACAATAATAAGAGAATATTATGAGCAAGTATATGCCAACAAATTGGGCAATCTGGAAGAAAAGGACAAATTCCTAGAAAAATGTAAACTATCAAAACTGAAACAGGAAGAAATAGAAAATTTCAACAGACCCATTACCAGTAAACAAATTGAATCAGTAATCAAAAATCTCCCAAAAAATAAGAGTCCAGAGCCGATGGCTTTCTGGGGGGAATCTACCAAAGGATAAAAAGCTAACCAGGTTGAATGCTTACTGTGTGCCAGGCACTGTATTAACTCACTCCTTATAAACACATTTGAGGTTATGTGTTATTATTACCATACCCAGTTAAAAAATATTTTTTTGAGGTTTACTTATTTTTGAGAGCAAGAGAGAGAGAGCACGAGTCGGGGAGGGGCAGAGAGAGGGAGACAAAATCTGAAGCAGGCTGTAGGCTCTGAGCTGTCAGCACAGAGCCCAATGTGGGGCTCGAACTCACACACCGTGGGATCATGACCTGAGTCAAAGCGGACACTTAAAGAAGAGTTTCTCACATTTGAAAACATGTGTATTTTAATTCTGAGCAGCGTTTTGTTCGCTTAGAGTCTAAGAAATAGATCTGAAGGGCACTGACCATATTTCAAGTGTTCCTCCTCTTTGCTACTATCCCCGACTTAATCCCACACTTCAGCCTTTGAGGGGCCATCTGTTTTAAAGCTTGATTGACCAACTGCCAAAAAACAAAGGGGAGGAGAAGAATTTATAAAGATATATAACTGCCTCCCCATGGGTTCACCTCCAACCCATCTGGGAGAATGGTGCACACCTCCACTCCCCTCAAAGGGTAGGGGGCACTTGGGTAGCCCACTCAGATGGAGACTGTAATGATTCAGCAAGATATACCCCAAAACTGACAGCAAATGTTCAGCTGCCCTTATAAACCAACCTCTTACAACAACATCATGACTCTGAAACCATTCCCTCCAGATGTGTCTATATGTTCCCCAGTGGAAGGACTTATCAATCTAAGCTTTCTTGTGAACATTTTTCAGTACCTTCCTTTTGTTCATCTCCTTAGCCCTGTTGATCTCTGAGGGTTTCTCAGTGTTGTTTCAGAGACTTTGGTTGACATGGGAACGCTATTGCTTCTCGCATTCTCAGCTCTGTCTTCACAGAATGCCATCCTCAGCAAGATAGTAAGAGCTAACGTTATTAAGTGCCATGTGCCAGGTGGCATTCTAAGCAATTACATGTATTTACTCATTTAAATCTTTGTAACAGATCAAGGCCTTAGACATGGGAACACAAAACGCCCCAGACATTTGCCCAAGGTCACAAAGCTAATATGTGGCCCAGAAAGACTTTAAGCCATTCATTTTAGCTTCAGAACCTGTGTGCTCAACCAGTATGCTCGTTGCCACCTATATGTCTATATTTCAACCCTAATGCTACCTATTGTGACTTTGCTTATTCATGCTACACTACCAACTCACACACGCTTTTTTTTTTTTTTTTAACAAGCTCTGGCCAGTTTTATTAAAGAAAAATGTTTGCATGATTTACCTTTCACCAGTCTGCCGGCTTCTCATGATATCAGAATCGCCTGGATCAATGACAACCAGTGTGCATACTCTATAGTATCTCCCACATGCTGTACCCAATTCAATTTTATTGCCACAGAAGTGATGAATGCCAGTTTTGGCCAACATGGCATAGTATCCTAGTTCAGATTTCTTCAAGGCTGGGCAGTTGTTAGCAAGGATGACCAGTTTCACTTTGCCATGTCTGATCATTTTCAGAGTCTGCTTATATCCCAGAGCATACTTTCTCCTTTTTATAATGAGTTGGAGCCTAGAGTTGATCGACTCTAGTGACTTTGTCATCTTCTTTGCGGGGCTATGAACCTCCTGCCTTAGGTGCAGGAGGACCCCAATCCAAAGCAGCTGCCAAGATGGCCTGGGGTGAGGTCGGAAAGCTCAGGAACATATATTAGCACATATGCTGGAGCAGGAACATGTTCCTAAAAATCATAAACATTCTTCTGTGGGCAGGTCTGCTACTAACATGATGTGCCTACCCTTGTAGGTTAAGGACCTTTTGTCCCTAGCTGTTTTCAGAATTCTCTTTCTTTGTATTATTCGGCAGTAATAACCATAGCTACCATTTATTGAGAAAATTTTACATTCTTTATGATTTTAAAGACATCCCTTCAAAGTTGTATAACTGACTCAGTTTTTAACCTTATGAGTCAGACAGGTCAAGTGGATTGTTTAAGATCATCAGCAGGTCTGTGGAGATTTGAATCCAGATCTGTCAAATTCAGAAGCTCCTGGTTTTGCAGCTACCACTTGCAGCCTTCTTCCGAACCCTTAGGCACAACCAGCCTAGTAGCCAAATAAATAGTCAGATAAAGTGATTATCATCCTTGTGGAACAGCCAAAGAATGAAGGAAATGTTGGGTCCAAGGGCAGGTCACTCCAAGATAAGCCACTTTGGCATAAAGATTATTTTGAGTGAAAAGCAATCAAAATCCAGCAGACAGAAGAAAAGTTCTTTACCTCTCCCTCATTTGCCTAAAAAGAATTTACAGGAAGAGAACTGTCACCATAGATAACTACATTAGGATATAAACTCGGTATGGTAGACAAGGGAGGAACCTAACAAGACCTGTTTGGGTAAAGTCCTCTATGCCCCATTGTTTGTGAGTGGTCCATAAAATATTTGCTTCCCAAACCTTTATTCTTTTTCATCATCCTGTGAATTGCATTCCTTCCTTCAAAAGAAGTCCCAGACCCCCACCACTTCTCCTTAGTCCAGAATGACATATATACCTTATTGTGCCTGCCTTTGGGATTTCCATGTCTGTGTGGATTCCCTGTACATACACTATTAAATTTTATTTTCCCCTGTTAACCTGTCTCGTGTCAATTTGATTCTCAGTCTGGCTAGAAGGATCTTGAAGGGAACAGGACATTCTTGCTCCCCAACAGAACCATTGGCCATAATTAGGCATAAGTTCTATATTTTTGGGAAAAAATAATTTGTAAAAGTTCAGAGAAAAGGTACGAATGACTCCTTGGCAACATTCTAAAAATTAAAATGGCTAAAAGAAGAAAGAAGTTTCATGGGAAAGAATTCTCCCCTAACACTAACATATGTCTTAGTCCATTTGGGCTGCTGTAACAAAGTATCACAGACTGGGAGGCTTATAAACAACAGAAATTTATTTCTCACAGTTTGGAAGGCTGGAAGTCAGAGGTCAGGGTCAGCATGGTGGGATTCTTGGCAAAACCCCCTTTTGAGTTGCACACTGCCAACTTCTCCTTGTATCCACACGTAGTACAGAGAGAGTGAGCCAGCTCCTTCACCTCTTTTATCAGGATACCGATCCCATTCATGAAGGCTCTTCCCTCTGGACCAAATCACCTCCCAAAGGCTCCACCTCTAAATACCATTACATTGGGGATTAGATTTCAGT
The DNA here is from genome assembly GCA_028646485.1 of Cryptoprocta ferox. Classification (NCBI taxonomy): domain Eukaryota; kingdom Metazoa; phylum Chordata; class Mammalia; order Carnivora; family Eupleridae; genus Cryptoprocta; species Cryptoprocta ferox. The sequence goes on along the minus strand of CM053566.1, from coordinate 65,380,569 downwards.
ATATGAATGTTAGGGCGACACAAACATTCAGGCCATAATGACAAATGACATTGATCAAGAAGAAAAAGGGGGAAGTGTCTTTACAAAAAAAAAAAAAAAAAAAAAAAAAAAAAAACCCCACAAAATCAAACAAAAATGAACAATGCAGAGAGCTTTCTAATGATCTCAGATTTTAAAAGAAATGCCTGAAATATGAAAAGAAGCACTTATACACTTATAATCAAGGAATATTAGCCAGTCATAAAGATCCTAGGAAAAACAGAGTCCAAATTGCCCCAAGGCTTAAAAATCCAGTGTAAGGGCACTAAAAGGGGGCTTTGGGCTGGGCTCAGAGCAGGCAGAATGAGGAATGAAGGGCCTGTTGGGGGCAAGTGATGTCATGTTGAAAGCTAACTGAGAAAAGCAGGGCAATTCAACTCCTATATTGCTTTCTCTATAGAGGAAAGTGATCTTCACACTGGGAAGGCTAGAACAAATATGGTTAGTAGGAAATCGAAACCTGAGATAGGCAGGGAGATAAGAAAACACCTTGCCACTCAAGTGTGTTCAGACGAATGACATCCCACTCCACAGAGGAAGGTGTGAGGTGTAAGCAGTTGCAGGGAGCAATGGAGGATTGGAGAGGATTTGGGTGAACAGGAACATCCTCCAATTAAAAAAAAAAAAAGGAAATGAGTGGATTACAGGAAGGTAAAAATTATCCAGACCTGAGAATAATTTTTTATGGATATGTAGACTTTCATTATGACAAGCATATCTATAACCATAAAGATCTCCTTAAAACAAAAATGTGTCCCAAGTATGTTTGTTAAGTAGTGATCTAAACTGAAGTAAAAATTGGGGTGCCTGGGGCTCAGTCAGTTCAGTGACCGACTCTTGATTTTGGGTCAGGTCATGATCTCACAGTGGTGAGATAGAGCCCCACGTCGGGCTTCATGCTGGGGGAAATGGGACAGAACTATCTCCTGAAGTGGTGGTGACAAAAAACAGAGGTGGCTTTCAAAAATGCAAGGGACATAGCTTCAAATTACAGCGAGAATCTCTTGGGAGAATCAAAGCCCTTTAGCAGACACATTTTAGGGCAGTTAATGAAATGCTTAGTATTTCAGTAGAAAACTATTTCAACAGTGAAATGACATGGGAATCAGAAGCATAGTCTGCTGTGACACGTGGTAGTTGATATTTTCCCAAACAACCACCACAAGTCTGGGGTCCTCGAGAAACTGATGTCTCCCAGCTACACGACTATCTGCACTCGTATTTCACTGAAGAACAGGAACTCTGCTGGCCGCTTCATGTTCCCGGTGCAGAGTGCCAACTGGTTTTACGTAGCCTAAATCCACAAGGGCATCAACTTCCCTCTTAAGTGCATCACCCCACTGGGGCACCCAGGTGGCTCAGTCGGTTGAGCCACCGACTTCAGTTCAGGTCAGGATCTCTAGGTTCATGGGTTCGGGCCCCACGTCGGGCTCTGTGCTGACAGCTCAGAGTCTAAAGCCTGCTTCGAATTCTGTGTCTCCTTCTCTCTCTGCCCCTACCCCGTTTGTGCTCTGTCTCTCTCTGTCTCTCAATAATAAATAAATGTAAAAAAAAAAATTTTTTTAAAGTGCATCACCCCACAAAGCTGATCCATCCGGTTTCATCTGGAAAATAACCAGTTCTTGGACTCACTCCTTTGGAGGTTTTTCGGACCATCGTATGACATAAGTAACCCCAAACTCTTGTTTATCAGTGAGAGCCAAATTTGGAATGAGAAGTTGTTCCTGGCAATCCTTATTTTTGGTCAAGCCTTTCTGTACTTCAGTTCCTTGAGCAAAACTATCATACTTCCAAGGCATCTGGGTGGTTTAGTCAGTGAAGCATCCAACTCTTGATCTCAGCTCAGGTCTTGATCCCAGCATGGTGAGTTCAAGCCCTGCATTGGGCTCTGCACTGGGCATTGAAGCTTATTAAAACAAAAGAGAGAGAGAGAGAGAGAGAGAGAGAGAGAGAGAGAGTTAAAAAAATATATCATACTTCCAAACATGAAACTTTATTCACTCTACCTCCAAATTTTACACTCCAGAATCCAACCAATTCAGAGTCAGCTGTCCAAAGATGAATGGTTTTCTTAATATTTTCTGAAAACTCATTTTTCTTTAAAAGTTTAAGGCAATAAGTATGAAACTCATAGAGTATTTCATTATATTGTCTGCCCCCCACCCTTAGCAAAGGTGAACACATCTGAGGGTGAATGACTGTGTGCCCAGACCCCTCAGAAATCAAGCCTGGTAGTAGCTTCAAATGCTGGGAAGGGCAGCCAGTGGGAAGGGCAATCAATCAGTAGTCTTTCAGGGCCCCTCTTCCTATGGCTTCCTTACTGGAAATCAGGACCTGGCCAATTTTTGTTTAATATTTATTTATTTTTGAGAGAGAGAGAGAGAGAGAGAAAGCATGAGTGGAGGAAGTCAAGAGAGAGAGGGAGATACAGAATCCAAAGCAGGCTCCAGGCTCCTGATCTGTCAGCACAGAGCCCAACGCAGGACTCAAATCCACCAGCCAGGAGATCATGACCTGCGCTGAAGTTGGAAGCTTAACCAACTGAACCACCCAGGCACCCCAGGACCTGGCCAATTTTTAAAAGAATAAACCTTTTTTGGTATTTTAAAGATAATTATTAAACATAATTACTTGTACCACTTCTACAAAACAAGCTTTACCAAACTAACCTTGTTTCTATGCTAAGAAGTTATAAGAGAAGCCAACATTTTCCTGGGTCAAGATTTCAAGAAGTCATTGTCAAACTATCGCTAAGGACAATGTGGATAAGCATGGAATGAATGAAAATTACATGAAGAAGAGTTTTCTTAACTAGTTGAGTTACTGAGTATATATGCTACTGAAGAACTCAGTTCTGTCCATCTGAATGGTAGTGTGTCATATTGGGGGGAAAAGTTGCTTTTCTTGCAAAAATACATATATTTGGCACCTTTTTAATGACTTGTATGGATATATAGAAATCAGATACATGGTCTTTTGATGCAATGCATTGAAGATATTTTGACAGCCATGTAAAACAATTTTAAGAAATTTTTCTAAAGTGCCAGTTAATATAATTATATACACACTGACTTCCTGATCTTCATCCCATTTCTGAGTGAATTTTAGAGGTACTGTAAGGTCAAATCCAGGGATGGGATGAGGCTTTAAGGTGTTCATTGGTCACATTTCTAGGAAACGAAAAGATGTTTTCATATTTTGATGTGCCCATTTTGATATGATCACATCAAAGTTGTCACATCAAAATGTTTTTCCCAGACCTAATTCCCATACATTCATCCTCATCACAGATTTTGAAACTCCATAGCAGTAAGGATCAGCACGCCGAGAGGAGTTTACCTTCTGGTTGGCAGTAATTCACTGTGCTTCTAATATTTGTGAAGACAGAAAGACAGAGGGATAGCTGATGTGCTGGCTTTAGAGTCAGTGTTTGATAGATCTCCACCAAGCCAGATGGTTCCTTTCTGCCTACAGGAAATACAGGTAAAGACACATAGCACTTCAGTTTCTTTGGTTGTGAGCAACTGAAATAGACCCTCGGTAACCTGAGCAAGAAAGGACTTTATAGATACTGGGAAGTGCTTGCAATAATAGTGAAAAAAAAAAGTGGTGAGCGGGAGGGAGGATGCAAAATAGAGTCTTGGAAAAACCCAGAATCAGAGCAGCTGCAGGGATGTCAATAGAGAACATAAACCTGCTTCTGTAGAAAAGTGCCATAAACGCTTCCCTCCCACCGACCACATGTCCCTCAGCATCTCTGCCCGAGTTGCAGAGCTTGTCTCCTGTGCCTTCCCCCTCCTGGGATTGGGCTGTTGGGGTCATGTGACTGACAGCCCAGCCACATGCTTGCAGGAGGGCACAATCACCAGAGGAAAGGAGCAATCTGCTGAGAAAGAAAGAAAAAAATTGATCCACTGGAGACCTAAACTTCAAACACTCATGTTGGAAAAATACAGGTTTGGTCTCACCTGCTTCATGAAAATAGGGGCTTAGTTGACCGCAGGCTCCACAAGAGTCCCAACACAGCGCTGATGGCCCCAGCATCAGTGACACTGTGGCCCTCAGAAGCTCCACCCCTCCATGGCACTGCCTCTGTCCCTGCCGTGGGTGGCTTCTGGGCTCAGGGACTCTCCCCTTCTTCGTCCTCTGGCTCTTGGGGTGGTAACTGCTTCCTGTGGTTACTAATGTCTCTGTCACATTTGTCTTTTTGTTCCCTTTGTCCTTCCACAGCTATGTAAAAAGCTCCCGTATGAATTTGTCTCTACTGGAAATGTTGCAAGTGTTTCTACCTTCCCTTCTGGATCCTGATAGATGCACATGCTGAGGCTTGCGGTAGGATGGTGAGGGAGTTTCATACCATGTCTGACTTGGAACATGTGTCTTGTATAAAGGAAGACTTAGGGAATGTGATAACCAGCTTCTCCTATCTGAAGAGCTTTCATCTGAAAAGGGGATTATATTTATCCCATGTAGTTCCAGAGGACAGAAGCCGGATTAGCGAGCAGGAGTTTCAGGGAAGCAGCTTTCAGTTGAAAGTAAGACATGGTCCTCTAAACACTTGAACTGCACACAACGGAAGGCACTGGGCAGCTTTTTTGGGGGGGTTAGTCAAGCAGAGGATTACTTTCCATGTCTCCGAGACACCGGAGAGGCGCCCACCAGATGACATGCTAGGCCAAATCAACTCTCAAGGCCCTAAACGCTCCCTGCAGAATCTATAGGCTTCAATTAAGGATTTGGCAATTTTCTATCAGAGCTTAAAGACAAAGCTAGCATGCTTAGTGGCCTGCAGAAAATAGAATTATCCTCTAGGATAATTGTGCAGAAACAATTATCCTCTAGGATTTACCGTGACTCCCAGAGTAACTTAAAGCAATGTCTCTTACTCTAGGGCTGAAGAAATTCAACTTCCCACATTCTATACCCAGCTGAGAGCTGACACCCTTTAGTAAGAGGATTCTTCTCACTTGCTCATCTCCCTGGATCCACTCTATGTACCTGGGATTTACACCCAGAGGGCCTTTGGAAGGGCCCAAGCTGACCACAGCCTATAACTAATGGAATCAAGTGATTCTAGTGTTCTGAAGAGAGTGGCTCATGCTTTGTGAATCTTGTTTGATGAACTCACATCTCAGAATCCTTCTATCACACGCTGAGGCTTCCCACATCAGCCCTGGGTTCACAGGGATGGGCAGACAGTTATGAGAGAACCAGACAAGACTTCAAAATCCTGAGATTATCTTTCCACCACCTTGAAGATCCCACCACCCTTCCAATTCTTGCCTCAGCTGTCATTAATCTGTGCACATCCTGTACAGCCCACACTTCTGAGGTCTGGGGCACGTAGCATGAGTCTCAAAATGGCTGTTCTCCATACACCTGTTTTCCTTTCCTGGAGCAGAACTGCCTTCAATCACACTGTGGCTGTTTGGGGATAAAAAGGGAGAAAGCCATGCCCTCAAGAGCCCTGTTAAACCAAATACAGAAACATAAAATTCTAACTTCTAATATGCTCAGAAAATGGTAACTTCTAGCACACTAAAAGAATCATTCTCTTATATTTTCCAATGGGAATATTGGAGGAGAGAGGAAATGCCATGATTTGCTCATGTTCACATACCCAAGATATAACAGGGCCAGAAATTAAACTAGAGTTTGTTTTGACCTAGTCCAGGGACGCTTCCCTGACTTACCACAATATTATTGCTTCAAACAATCCTACTTTACATGAGTGAAAATCCATGGAATTAAGTGTCAGTGGCTCAGCTCGGTTTTCTAGCAAGTGAGGGTTCAAGCCGACGGTGGGACATCAGTGGCCTGGAGGTTGCATCTTCTGCCAACACAACACCTTGTAGGTAATTCTACTTTCCATTCTGCTTCCCCTTAACTTTCCCCAATATTCTTCCCATTCCTCTCATGTCATAGGGTGATTGCCCAGAAGACAAAGGGAAAATGTCCGAGGTTGGATAGGCAGAGCCAAGGTTTAGGGACCTCAGGGTGCCAAACACCTTAAGACATGGACACACTTGTGTGCCAAAAAGTCCAACAAGAGCAAAGAATAATCGGGAGTTAAACAATATCTTCTTCCTAAAGCCTCTCCGCAAAATGAGGGCTCTAAGGCCATGTTCTCCTAAGAAAAAATGGTTGGTTAGTACCTGGACTGAAGGAGCAAGACTGGGTAGGGGCTGGTGCTAAAAGGGAGGCAAAGGGCAGGAATATAGAATACTGTGATGTGGTGGGAGGTGGGGGGTGGGGGCTGGGGAGGGCACAGTAGGTTCTCTCGTGGATGGCCCCACCCATGGGATCCACTTTCCCCCTGCAGGTCAGGGACCCCTCCTCATCTTCCAGCTCAGAAGATCTGAACTGCAATGCTCACCCAACGCTGCTCTCTGCTTCTTCGTCTTCTGTCCCCGCTCTGGCCACCCCTCCTATTGTTCCCCTCCTTGTCCCTTTCTGTCCCTCAGCCCTCTCTCTGCCTGCCCCCTTCCAGTCCGAGGCAGCCACCTGGGGACCCTGCTATCCAGTAATTAGCCTGAGCAGCTGCTCAACCAAACAAGCTCCAGAGATCCGCAGCTGGGAGAGTGGAGTCCTGCCTGGAGGAGGGGGAAGTGGGGGCAAGGTCTACCGAGCCTTCTCAGGTGGCCAGATGACGCCTAATTAGGCCCCCTGCTCTGGGGGCCTCACCAGATGGGCAAATGCCTGGAAGTCCTAGTGAGCCAGCAAGACTCTGTGGGAACTCCCAGTGTGTGGTTTCCTTTCCAGCTGCCTCTGGGGCTGTGGGGGAGGGGGGTTAAAATAGTAATTGGCGCCTCCGGTCAAGGGGCCTCGCTTTTCCCTGCCAGGAGGGGAGACACTGTGCTTGCCAGTGGTGCAAACCCCGCACGCCCCTCCCCGCCCCGACTTGCCAGCCTGGAGTCTGAGTTGTTGATGCTGTTGATTGAAAATGATTTTTTTTTAGACACACACCAGAGGAGCTGGCGCTGGGGACATTTTTCTACATCTAAACAATGCACACCATGCATTCACGAAAGGCAGAATTAAACTAGAGGAGAAACATGAAGAAAATGCGTAGGTTTCATTCTTCCCGTCTCCCCAGCCTGCAAAAGTGAGCTGCAAACGGCGTGGCAGAGGGAGAATGGAAATGATCTCGTTTTGACAGATTGCGGTTTCTGGGCACAGGAGAAGTCAGGGCCAGACTCTAACAGGAGGGGGACCTCCGCGGAAGGTGCAGGGTTTAGATTGCAGAGCGAGGCCACTGCCTGCCAGGGAGAGCGGCCCTGCGGCTTTCTAATCCATGCCGCGTGGCACCACTCCCTGCCCCTCGATATGGCCATACAAGAAAAGAAAAGTCATAAGGGGACAAGCGGGGAAGCAGAAAGTGTGGCACCCTCCTCCCCCGGAGTCCGGTTACCAAAGAGGAGTTTGCCTTTCAGGACCCCAGCAGGGCATCACTGGAGATACTGGTGATGAAGGTTAGGAACGTTAAGGGGGGGAAATTTCAAGAAGCAGAGCTAAGTATGGACCAAATGACCTCTTTGCCCTTCCCTCTTTTGGACTTCCCTAACTCCTGTGTAACAAAGAACATCTTTGCCTTTGGATGAAGATAGTGATATCTGTTGTGCTTAAATCCTTAACTCAAATGGCCTTATTATAGTAAAGTAAAGGTCAGGAAAACAAGAAATCTTTTCTACCTGACACCTGAGCCCTTGTGTCCCTGTTTGCGATACCCTAGAAGCAACCATATGAATTTGGAGCATTCACTTGGTGTTTTCCTTTTTTAACCTGTGAGAAAGCGAACTCACATCAGAATTGGTTTTACCTTATAATCACGTTCTAGCCCAGGAAAAAACTTGGAACTTTGGAAAAAACTTCCAAAATAAAATAATAAGGCTGAGAAAATAAGTATGAGAATTATTGATTTTGATATTTCTTCTTTACGCTTGTTATTAATACCCCTTATTTGTGGGACCAATTTGTGCATGGGACGGGCTATATGTATGATTACATTTTTGGCCAGCAGAGGACCAGGCTGGCAGAAGAATGTCTTTGAAAAATCTCAGTTCTCCGTAGTTTCCGGAGTATAGCATATTTTCTGCCAGTTCAGGCTGATACAGTGGACATTAATTGTTAATTCTCCTACAGCAGCCATCTGCTAAACCTTTGACGCCTTGGAAATCTGGGGAAAGAGCGCCATCTAGCAGCCCTTGCTCTAAGTGCTTCAAAGCTGGGTTTATCTGTCATTGAGTGACCAGGTGGAAAAGGCCACCATTCTTTTGAGACTGACCAAGTTGGTAAGATGCTCTCCACAAGTCCACCTTGGCTATCAATAAGCACAATCGGTTTGCAACAGCTTGGAGTCCATTTTGCTTTAGATAAGTAGCTCAGCTTAATATTCTAGATGGACAAGCCAGGTTTCATAAAATTACATTAGCATAGAGCATTTCAGAACATACGACAGGGAAAAGGCAGTCTTTTCAATAAATGGTGCTGGGAAAACTGGACATCTACAGGCAAGATAATGAGACTGGATGGCTTTCTTACACCATACACGAAAATAAAGTCAAAATAGAATGAAGACCCGAAACGAAACACAAAAGCATAGAGCATTTTATCCGTGAGATGCTTTGGAGCTAAGCATTTAAAAGATAAGGAAATTTGGGGTGCCTGGGTGGCTCAGCCAGTTAAGCGTACCACTGTTGATCTCAGCTCAGGTCATGATCTCACGGTTCATGGTTTTGAGCCCCACATCAGGCTCCGCACTGATGGTGAGATTCTGTCTCTCCTTCTCTCTGCCCCTCACCTGCTTGTGCTCTCTCTCTAACTCAAAATAAATAAATAGACTTTAAAAATAAATAAATAAATAAATAAATAAATAAATAAATAAATAATAAGAAACATGTGCCCAGGGAGAAAAAGATGCCTACCTCTTCAAGGTCACTCAGCTAGTTTGTGGTTGAGTCAGGCTCACGAACTAGAACCAATACTACTATTCACAGAATAAGAGCAACACTTTTTCAAAGGCTAGCCAGAGATGAAGATGGGAATAAGACACAGAAGTGAGAGCAGGCCTCAGTAAACAATAGTATGGGTCTCTTTCTGAATCTACATAATAACCGTGGTATGACAAGGCATATATTAAACACAGGGACAGATTTTGTCTAGGACGCAGGCAGACAACGGTAGGTAGATCTTTGATAAGCTCTCCAAAATGTCACTGAAATGGCTGGAACAAATGTTTGGGCTGTTCCCCACCCCAACCTCTCTGTAGTCTGGCCAGTCAGAGATCTCCCTCAAAGGAGAAATACTGCAGATTTGAATTTGGGGGATAGGGGCTTTCAGGTTTTTGTCCTCCAAAAGCCCTTTGGAGCTTTCACTTCAAATATGTCAGTCTCTTTTTCTCCCTTGGTGAGGAACATTGTGGGGTCTCTGCCTGTCAGAGCTGGAAGGGGCCTTCGGGATGAGCTCGTCCAGCACGCACATTTGAATTGCCTGGAGGAGACATTCAAAATGTCAGTGCTAGGTCCCTCCCCCCAACCAATGAATCAAAATCTCTAGTATACAGCTTAGGTATTAGTAATGTTTAAGTTCCCTGAGTGATTCTAATATGCAGCCAAGGTTAAGAATCACTAGCTTCCAGCCCCAGCTTTCTTCTTAAAGATGAGAAAACCAAGGCTCAGAAAGATAAAGTGACCTCCCCAGCAACACACAGGAAAGTCATGGCAGAACTGGGACCTGTTTTCTCTTCCCTGTCCTTCATGGTCTGCTATCGTATACCACGTCATGCTCAGCTATGCGGCATGCTAGACCTCACCAGCCATCAGCCAGACAGCCAGAGTTGTCACCCCATGCAGACACTGCCCCAAGGGACAGCCATCTGTGAGTAGCTATTCATGTATGCGAAGTGCTCTGAGCACTGGGCAAACTCGTTGTTTAGGAACCTGAAAGAAGAGATGCTTTCTCATCTCTCCAGTCCTAACCAGTGTGGGGGTGCTGCCACTTGGTAATATATTTTTTCCAACTATGATTTTTGGAACTGCAGAAATGACCACAGGGTGGGTTTGGAGAGCCCAGGGCCCACTTCGAGGTGGACCAGAACCAAGATCCATCGATCATCTGACGGGTGGACGGTAGTGGCACTTTGGGTCTACAGGTTTCACTAGTTTCCAAGAGTCCGGCTCCATCCCTTTCCTCCTGCACCACCACCCTGACGAGCTGCCATGGGCTCCATAGGGGAAGGTGGGAAGAAGACTGACAACGTACACTGTTGGCTGTGCCACGGGATTTTCTCAGTGGGGCTTTTCCTCCCTATCACTCGAGGGCCTCTGGGTCTAAGAATCAGCCCAAGTCTGGGAATTGGTTTCGGGTCCATGACCTTCTATTGACCTTTACCACATCTAGAGCTTTTCCACTCATGCAAATCAAGTAAGCCTTTAGTATCCTGCCCATCTGTTTCAGTTCAAGGAATACCACTATCAACTAGCTAATGCAACATTCGGATGCTCATGCTATTCTGATTCCTGCTTTGGCTCTGCTAACCCTTTCAGCAGCCACACCCACCTTGTCTTTGGCAGTTAAATACCACCTCTTGCTCCCAGGTTCCATCATCCCCAGTTAAGTCAGGGAGTCCAGTCTAAAGATAGCAGCCCCCACCATCACTCCTGGCCCAGAGAGAAGAGCCACCATAGAGCTTTCCAAGGATATTGGGCCTCTCCCCCCACAAGTACATCTCGCCCAAGTTTGCTGAAAGGATTACCCCCCTGGACCTTCTGGGGAGAGTACAGTCAGGAGATGGGTGAGCTGGTGTCCTATTACACACCTGCTCTAACATTCTCGTCTCCCGAAGCCTTCAGATACCTTCTTCCTCTGCCTCACTGAGGATTTCCAAAATAGGTCTTCCTGCCCCATTCCACTTGTCAGAAAGGTCCGGCCAAGACTCATTATCTTTTTGTCTTCATCACAAATCAAAGCCCCAGTGATTCCAATATCAACATTTTGCTTCCAAACATCTCCCAGGCAGTTTCTCAAACCTTACAATAGCTAAAAAAAAAAAAAAAAAAAGATCCTGTTAAACAAAGTGCCCCTGGTTTTACAGAAATAGCAGATCATGAACCGTGAAATGAACAAGTACATCAATACCAAACATTTAGAGGAGAAGAATGATTCAGAAAATCTTAGCATAAATTTCTCTAGATGGGGCACCTGGGTGGCTCAGTCAGTTGAGCGTCTGGCTTCGGCTCAGGTCATGATCTCACGGTTCGTGGGTTCGAGCCCCGAGTCAGCACAGAGCCTGAGCTGTCAGCTCAGAGCCTGGAGCCTGTCTTCGGATTCTGTGTCTCCCTCTCTCTCTGACCCTCCCCTGCTCACGATGTCTCTCTCTCTCTCAAATAAATAAAACATTTTAAAAAATTAAAAAAAAAAAAAGATTCTCTAGATGAGGTTTGCTGTGACCAGGAATATACGAGCAGGCCGTTGGCATGAATATCCCAGGCTGAGTCTCCCTGCCCCACTTCCTAGTATCACCCTCTGCCTTCAACCAGACATGCAGAAGTGGGGGGGGGGGTGGTGAAGAATCTTGACCTTGTGGAGCCAAACTTGTTCCAGGGCTTATAACTTCATTGCTCTTGCTTTTGACCTGTAGCATTCCTGAGGTAAAACACAGAGGCTTTTACAGGGTGGAGGGTGTTAGTAGCACACATGGAGATTTGCATTAGGCTCCTCACTATACCCAGGGATGACTTTGTCTGCAAGTTTTTTGTTTTTTGGGGTTTTTTTTTTTTTTTTTTTTTGGATTTGGATGTTGTGACCAAAATAACACAGGCTGTCAAAGAATTCAATTCAGGAACACTTTTACACTCTGGGCATGTCATGTCACTCCTCAGTGAAACCCTGGATTGGCTTCATCTTCCAATGGGCACAGGTCCTAAGAGCTAGGAATCCCCTCTCCTCTCTGGCTCACTTTCTATTCTGCTTCCTTGCTCACTGTGGTCCAGACACAACAATTTCCTTGCTGTTCTTCAAACATGCTTGGGCCCTCCCACTGGCCATGCCCTCTGTTTAGCACGTCCCTCCACCAGCTAGCCCTCTGACCTCCTTTAACCTTTGCTCAAATGTCACTTGAGAGCTACCCTAACGACCCCATTTTCCACTACATCCCCCATTTACCTCTTCTGCCTTTTTTCCATGATATGACATACACTATGCTTCATTTATTTTGATAGTGTCTGTCTCCCCCACTAGCATGAAAGCTCCATGAGGGCACACATACTGGCCTCGTTTGTCACTGCTGAATCTCCTAGAAAAGCCTGGCACATGGTAGGTGATCAGTAAATATTTTGAGAGTGGATGAATGAGACTACGAGGTGCCTGGCTCTGTGGTTGAGCCAATTACAGCTCAATAAACAGGATCCATGGAAGAACTAGATATGGCCAGTTTGCCTGCTTTTTCTCTCCACCAAAGTGGAACTATCTCACGGTGATCAATTCAATTAGTTAGGAATCGCCCAATCTGATAAGATGTACAGACACAATAATTGACATTTCTACAGCATTTTTTTAATTCTTTAATTAAAAATGCACATGGATGGTTAAAGCAAAATGTTTCCACTCTACCTAAGCTTGCCATAGGCTTGTAGCTTAAAAAAATGCCTCTTGTCCCACTAAAAAATGATCTTCATCATTTTGTTTGGAGAAGGAGGTTTAAAGTATAAGGGAAGTCATAACTGTGATTCCTTTTATGCTAAATTCATAATGACTTCACAAAGACAGCAGCCTGGGTTTAACCCCACAGACATGGACGATGCGAGAGGAAATCCTCAAACACCTGAAGGTAAATAGCATCAGTTCATGACAAGAGGAGGCCCCTCTTGTCAGTCCCCATCTGAGGATTTTTCCTTTTGGCCAAATGAAAGTTTCAGCCATTGAATTGCTTGGTTATTAAGGTTTATTCTGAACTCAGACAGCTATCTTATATCCTGGAAATTGACCGCCAAGAAGATAGATACCTTCAGCAGTTCGGGAACCCCTGGTAAAATATTCACTCTTTTATTTGTCAAACATTAACTTAGAACCTCATAGGCATGTTGAATAAACCAAGTAGAGAATGCTTGGAGGCAATATTTCAGCATAATGAGAGACAGGGGCTCCAGATAATGTGTCCCTTGGACAAGCCCTGAACAAAATGAGAAAGGAGCCATACAGATTTAGGAGGGAGAACATTCCAGGGGAGAACATTCCAGGGAGAAAACATGCAAAGGTTCCAAGATGGAAATGAGTTTGACATGTCAGGACACAGGAGACTCTTCTTTTGGCTTTTCTCCTTTCTCCCCTTGGGTAGAGTCCCAACCCCTCATCCTGGCCCAGAGGCCAGCCTCCTCTTCTCTGGTAGACCCAGGGCCTTCCCAGCTCTTAACTTGAATTAGACACCTCAGTGTAACTTGACTCCAAAACTTCTGTTGCCAGGGGCTCTAAGACTAGTTCTCCCAGGTAAACAAAACCCCTTTGTCCACCCACAGACAGGAAGCTGCAGATTCCTGGCCTTTCCACACAGGTGTTCTATTGCTGACAAACTCCATAATCAAGTAGAGGCGTTGGCCAGACTCCACCTGTCCCTGGGCAGTCCCCTCTCCCACCCCACCCCCACACTCCCTAGATGGAGCTCAAAACATAAAAGGTAAGGCTGAGCTGAGCTGCATGAAGGACACGTTGATGGTGTACTCATTCTGTCCCATTTCCCACAGACCTGACACATGTCATCATCACGAGTGAGCTGGATTCCCCATCCCCACCCAGACCCTGCAGGGAAGGAGGGGAGTCAGCAGCAAGGAAGAGGGGGAACCACCTCCCCCAGAGCCAGGCTGTGGGTTACAGTTAGGGACATGCAGTCCAGACCAGACCTTCTGCCTGGAGGGAACTCACAGTGGGTCAGGGGAGAAAGAAACCTGGCTGTGGGTTCAGAGCTCCTCTAGCCTGAGGGTACAGGGACTGCAAACAGTGCACGGGCTGTGGTCACTGCTGAAATGGGCCCAGGTTTATGGATCTGTTAATGTGTTCACTGTTGTCCATTTGTCTCAGCCTCATTTCTAGCAGCTCCCAGTTCCATGCTTAGATGCAAGATGGGCCATTTATTTGAACAGAAATATAGAAAGAGTGAATTTAAAGGATGCTAGAAAGGCTGAATCAGCCAAGATATCCTTGAGTTGTCCACTGCCTGCTTGCTGCCATCTTTTCCTACTCTGACACCATGGTGCTAGGTGCCTTCTGCACGTCATCTCACTTAACTGCTGTCTCAACAATGTGAGGCAGGTCTACTGTCCCCATGTTGCACATGAAAGAACTGAGGCTCTGAAAAGTAGAGACACCTGCCCAGGCTCACACAGCTAGAAAAGAGCCGGAGTTGGACAGAAGTGTTAGAGTCCAAGGAGACTGCTCTTGGCAGCAGTGTCTCCCAAGACACTTGGAAGAAGATTAACTTTATGCTGAATACTTGTGGATACATTAAAGTTTCTAATGCACTTTCTTAGAATTTCACAATTTCAGGATTTCATTGAGTTTCTGGTAGGGGGAGTGGCAACAGGGGGGTAAAGTAGGAAAGATGCAAACCCAGAGAAGAGCATTGCTGACTTCATGTTTGTTTGCCCATGTGGCCTGAGCTGGCTTTTCTTCCCAGGGGTCAGGGGAGAGACGCCTGTGTTAGTCATCACCTTCCCCTAGTCCAGCTTCCTATCCTGCCTGGCAACAGGCTCCTCTGGTATATAAACAAAGTAGCAAGCCGCCCAAACAGTGTGGAAGGGAAGGAGCCAACAGGCCTGCTCTTGAAAATCTTCCCACTCCCAGGCTTGACATCTCCCTTCATTTCACAAATGCAAACACAAAGGCACAGAGAGTAGACAAAACTGGCCAAGAAGACATCACCAGTCACGCAGAATCAGGATGAGAAAGAAATAAGCAACTCATCCCATAGTTTGTGTGTTCGTTCGTTCATTCCTTCATTCATTGGGATTCATTACAACAGCAAAGCCTTGGCCTCATTGAGCTGATGTTAAAGTGAGAATAGGCCATAAATGAATAAATATACAATGCAGTGTAAGAAGATAGAGAAAAATATAAAGGAGTTGGGAACAGGCCTCCTTGGGATGACTTTGAGCAGAGACCTGAATGACGTGCGCCATACATACAAGGTTACTGAGAAGGGAACATACTTGGTGTGGGCAACAAACAGTGATGGGGGCCAGAATACCTGGATTAGAAGGAATGAGAGACAGCAGTGTAGAAATTATGTGGAGAGGGAACTAGTGCTGTATCATAAAGCATCCTGTGTGAGAACAGGACTTTGGATTTTTTTTAATAGTGATTCGAAGCCATGTTAGAGCTGAAAAGAAAGGAACATCATGATCTCCTTTGTGTTAAAAAGAAGGCAAAAACCCTCACTCTTGTTACCCTGTACAGAAGAACCCACAACCTGCAAAGCAGAACAGGTGTAAGGTGCTGATGGCATGAGCTAGTGCAAGAGGAGCAGGAGTGAGAGGCGTGGGGAGGTGTTGGAGCCATGAAGTGTTGCCCAGGTGGAGGGAAAGTGATCTGCTGATGTATTGCACATGGAGCGTGTGCAAAAGACAGGATTCAAGGGCAATTACATAGTTTTAATCCTGAGTTTGTGCTCAAATCGTGACACCACTAACACAATCTTTTTTTTTTTTAATTTTCTTTTTTTAACGTTTATTCCTTTGTGAGAAACAGAGAGAGAAGGAGACACAGAATCTGAAGCAGGCTCCAGGCTCCAAGCTGTCAGCCCAGAGCCCGATGCGGGGCTCAAACTCACAAACCGCGAGATCATGACCTGAGCTGAAGTCGGACGCCCAACGGACTGAGCCACCCAGGCGCCCCTCACTAACACAATCTTGTACATGTCCTAATCTGTGTCAAATTTAGCCTTGTATCTCTAGCCCTCTGAATGGTGGATTCCACATAAAAGGGGCTTAATAAATTTAAATGATCAGATGAATGTGGTGATTAATACATGTACATATACACAAATGCCAACATTCAATTACCCTGCTTCCCTTTGGCTTTTGCTGTGGTTTTTCAATTATTTTAACTTTTTTCAGATAAAATCGTGGTTGGAATACCGATATATAAAACAGACCGATTGCACAGTTCTATTAATGGATGTTTACAATTTGAGTTCAATTATGACATTTACTTATGATAAAGTCAATCAATGAGGTCAAACAGTTCTGATAAATACAGACATTTGGAATCAGATGATACAGATGACAACTGCAGGTTTTTATGTGCTCTACCTTCCAATTTATTTCTGTTTTGTTTCGTTGCACTCTTTGAGGAAGTGCTTACACCTGGCAAAAGCTTTCAATGTGCTGTGTGCCAGTTAGTAATGCTTTTGGCGGCATGTAAGAAGAGTTAAATGTCAGAGGATATTTACTGTTGATTTAACAAAAGCTAGGAATAGAGAAAAGTGTACCAGTTAGATACGGTGGCCTATAAGACTTGAGTAAGCACTCCAAAGGTAGGCAGTGCAGAACTAGTTCAATTGTTCAACAGTGTCATAAAGGACACATATCTCCCCATCCTTCGTTTCTGCCATCCCTAGGCTGACGTTTCACTCCTAGCACGTCATGTTAATGAGCCATCAAAAAGCCACCAAAAAACTAGAGCAAATGGTGGCCACGACAGAGCGAGATCTTCTCTTTGTGACCCTCTCCCTATGTCAGGGAAACGTCTTTTCCAGACACCACCAATAGAGTTCTCTTGCGTCCAGTTGTCCTGATCTGGGCTACATAACAACTCATAGACCTTCACGAAGCTGCAGGACTTTCTGCCCGATAGCTGAGTAAGATCAAGGAATAATTTCAAGAAACCTTTCAATCACCAGTCTGGAAGCTTGAAAGATAAGTGGCAGAAACATTTTGCATAAAGTGGAATAAGTAATCATACATAATGTAAAACTGGACCATATCCTGTTGTTCTCAAGGGCAAAAGGCAATTTTAGATTGGATCCATTCTGAAGATTTCAGAAAGTGGAAATAAACTGACACAAAGAAAAACATACTAAATACTACATTTTTCTGTTTATCAGTGTCCCATTCACTGTGGTCTCTGCCCCCCAGAATCTCTCTTCTCTTTCCCATGAACTCCTAAGAACTTCATTCTTCCCTGACTCCTCTCTGCCATCTTTCTTCTTCCATAGTCCCTGTGATCACCAGTCCAATCTCTTGATTTCTCCATTTGCACCTCCTCCCACTACCATGATGAGCACAGAGTCATGAAGACAAACTTATTTCCTTAAAAGTGAAAAAAGGAAAAGGCCATAGTACCCATGCTTCAATATTTTCACCTCTGTCACATAATAGTATTGAACAACAATTCTCATTTCCTCTCATATGCAATAGAATCAGATCAGATGTGCTTCAAATTTACAATAAGGGCAAAAAGAGTACTTATCATTCAACATTATGAATATGCAGCATACGTTAACTTGTTATTCTATAAATGATTCAGTATCATGCCATGAACAGGCTCTGAGCATCTACTTCAGTATGATCCATGTATACTTTAGGGCTGACCTCTTGTACAATTTTCTATGATTAGTTAGATGCTGGCCTGAATTTTTTATAAAACCAATAGCATTTTTTCTCAAGTTAAAAAATATGCTCAAGGACGGTAGAAAAATTCTTATTCAAGGGCTATACTCCTTACACACACACACACACACACACACACACACACACACACACTGTAAACCTAACAACACAAAAATCTCTAGTGTTAAACTGAAAATGGAAAATATTTGGTGTGGGTCCTTTTCCCTAGTCTATAGTTTTTAAATGAGCTAATGACACATTACTTAAAAAAAAATCAATTCATCCCATGGTGGGGTAAATATGAGTTGTGAAAAAAAGGAGTTTTTCACATTATTTTTCCAGAGACCCCTGCAAACATATAAATGTATTAATGAAGCAAAGTATCATGTTAACATGTTAGCAAGAAACATAGGTCTCCCAATAAATTCCTAACCCTGCCTGTGTACAATGGTTAGAAGGAACCCAACCAATTTAGGCTATGAACCTCATGCAGCCATCCCTTCTATGACAGGCATATTGACCCCTTCCCATTGGAAAAATTTTTTAAAAAGTAGAAATTCAGCAAAAAAAAGACTCATTCCTTGGAATGGAAAGGACTATGATTCAAGCCAGTGGAAGACCCCATTCGCTACCATGCACAGGCTATTTTGTAAAAGGTAGTTTCTAGGATTATGGTTGTATACCTAGAGGACAAGTCCCTCATCCTCCACGAACATGGACAAGATAACCTGCTAATAATGATCATGCCAATAAGGTAGCAGTGGTTGAATGAGTTAAGGATATCATTTTCAATTTTCAGCATCGGAAGTTCAAATTATGGAGCATCATCTCCAATAAAATTGAAACCTGAAAGACTACCTATAATTTCCAACCAACCAGAATTGAAATTCTCTGCCTTTGAAACTCTTCAGAAATTCTTTAGGTACTTTTAACTTGAAATAATGACTTCATTTCAAAATAAAGCAGCTATAGATTTTCTGGTTGGGTTGCTTCGGGTTTTTTTCACCCAAGGCAGGAAAACTAGTCGGACCTTAATCACTGCAACAAAGAAGTTAACCAACACCACAGTTGCTGTTCTGCCCCTCTCTTTGATATAGACAATTAATAGGAGAAGTTCTTTTTGCAATGGCAGCTAGATATCCCAACCTGCCTGCCTTTAAGCTCCCCATACACAAGGGCTCTACTGTCTGATCCTGCCTTGCTTTCAGTCCTCTTAGCTGAGTTATTTGATCTCTCTTATAAGTTTAGGCCTTACTCAAGTCTCTAAAGCCCAGTGGTTCTTCAGGCAGGGGACATGTATGAATTTGGACTTTCTCCCAGTTTCTCTACATTGGTTTTGCTTCTTCTACTCCCAATATTGCAAGCTATTCATCTGCAGTTACCTGAGTCATGAGTAACTGCATCCCAAGACATAGCAATATCGAGTCCATCCAATTTTATCGTACTTTATAAAAGTAAGTGCCCTCCTTTAGAATCATACGTTTTGATTGGCTAAAACTCATCAATAAATCATGCTTTAATCTTATGGTTCTCACTCGACTGCCATGTTTATTTGATTTTCTCATTATGAGTTCTTAGCATATCAAAGAGCTACTAAGATGCAGTATGGTTTTAACAGGTAGCATACATTAGGAAACAAATAAGAGAAAACCTAACTCAAATGGTTCGAACAATGAACACAATTTTTAAATCTCATGACTGGAAGACTGGAGATATATTAGGACATTGTTTTTAGCTCCCTCATTTCTTTGAGGATGCAGATTTCTTCCTTCTCTTCACTCTGCCTAATCCAGCAAGTCAGTTTACAGCTTTCCTCATGGTTGTAAGATCATTACAACAGCTCCAGATATCATAGATGAACACAACAGCATCTGCAGCAACAGCATCAGGAGAGAAACTGTTACCTTACCCCTAATCCCTGGTTTCTTCTTATCAGCCAGCAAATTTTCCACAAGAACTCCAAAGTTATCTTGCATCACCTCTCATTGTCCATAATTGTGCCACATTCCCACATCTCAACCAATCGTTCACAAACAAGGAAATGAGGCTACCTAGTTACTTTGGGGCAATCAGGCGTGCTAAAAGGGATATTGGAGACCAAAATGTAAATAAAAGCACATTCACCAATTACTATATCCCCCAAAGCCACTATATAGTATGATCAGATTTATCACTCAGAACCACCTTCATGATAAGGGCAGAAAGGTCAATAGAGCCATAAGAAATTCAAATACTACTGTTGATAAAGCAGTGGTAAAAAATTTTTTTTTGCGTAGCATAGATACTTCTGTATTTAGGTTACATTGCTTGAAAGGTTTTTGAAATCTGAGTGCTTTTTTTCCTCATCTAACATAAAATCAAGTTACCATCTAGGATACTAGGTGATGTTTATGTCCATTGTAAAGAGGTTCACAAATGCATTGGTATTACCTAAAGATAAAAACAAATAAATAAATAAATACTCGCTACATGATTTTAATACTTATTTCACAGTTACAGTTATTAAAAGAGTAATTTATGAACATAAGAGTAAGGAGATCAGTGAAACTGAACAGAAAGTCCTGAAATAGATGTTCACACATATGAGTGGTTGATTTTCAACAGATGATGCAAAGTAATCAAATAGAGAAGGCAAAGTTTTGTTTTGTCTTGTTTTTTCAGCAAATTGGGCTGGAACTGATAAACCATAGGAAAAAAGAACCTGGATCCCTACCTCACACTATACACAAAAATTAATTCGAGGTAGATCAAACACAGAAACATAAAAGAAAAAACAAAGCTTTTAAAAGGAAACTATCTTTATGACCTGGGGATAAGCAAGGATTTCTTAGACAGTGTACGTATTTCAAGAAAAATTTATGCAGAAATGTTGCTGCAATTTTATTCATAAATAACTCCAAATTGGAAAAAAACCCAAATATCTAAAAACAGGGAAATGGAAAAAGAAATTGTGGTATATTAATAAAATAAAAAATTAATCACTGGTACATTCATCAATTTGGATGAATATCAGAAACATAATGTCAAGTAAAGAAGCCAGACACAAGAGCATACATATTGCATTATTCTATTTATAACATATTCAAAGACAAGCCCAACTAACCTAATGTGCTATAATTAAGAATAGCAGGTTTCCTCTGGGAATAGGACATGGACTATTGACTGGAAAGAAACACAAGAAACTTGAAGTAGTGATAGAAATGTTCTATTTTATAGGGTTATAGCTACTTTATATATACATGTATCAAAATGTATTAAATTATACACTTAAAATCTGTGCATTTTTTGCTTGTAAATTATTCCTCAATAAAAACAATATATAAATGCTTGAAAACATGAGTACTAAATTTTAAATTGCATCTTCTGTCTGTTATTTTAGGAATTCCGAAATTATGATGTATCTTTTAACTATGGATTATAGAAAGCTTCCAGTCATCTGGCACTGAATTCTTTAAAATGACATAGATATTGGGGCACCTGGGTGGCTCAGTCAGTTAGGCGTCCGACTTCGGCTCAGGTCATGATCTTGCAGTTCATGAGTTCGAGCACCTCATCAGGCTCTGTGCTGACAGCTCAAAGCCTGGAGCCTGCTTCAGATTCTGTGTCTCCCTTTCCCTCTGCTCCTCCCCTGCTCATGCTCTGTTTCTCTCTCTCTCCTTCAAAAATAAACATTCAAAAGAAAAAAATTAAAAAATAAAATAAAATTATGTATTTATTTATTTATTTAGTAAACTTTTAAACTGAAGTATAAAATATATGCAAAGAACCCAAGTTTACAGCTTAGTATCTTTTTATAAAAGAAATACCCCCATATAACTAGATGTGAAACATCACCACACCATGGAAGTTTCCTACTGCCCCCTTATTGCTATAAAGTGCTCCACTGTATGAATACACCACAGCTGATTCTGTTACCAATTTCTGGGGATTATAAACAAAGCTACCAAGAACATCCACGTACATTTTTGGGGCAAATATGCATCTATTTATGGACCATAAGGTAAGCATATGTTCAGCTTCCCTAGGTATTGCCAAAATGGTAGGCCTAATTTACATTCCCACTAGCAGTGTATAAGAATTCCAGTTATTCTACATCCTTGCCAGAACTTGGTATCGCCAGATTTGTTTTTGTTTTTTTGTTTGTTTGTTTGTTTGGTTAGTTAGTTGATTGTTTGATTTTCATTGTGGGGTCGGGGTATGATTTGTCATTTTGGTGTTTCTTGGTTTTTTCTTCTGTTGTTTGTTTGGATGGGTTTTTTATATTGTTGGTATCTCATTATGGTTCTTTAAAAATATTTTTATGTTTTTATTTATTATTTAGACAGAAACAGAGCATGAGTGAGGGAGGGTCAGAGAGAGAGAGGGAGACACAGAATCTGAAGCAGGCTCCAGGCTACGAGCTGTCAGCACAGAGCCCAATGCAGGGCTCGAACCCACGAACCATGAGATCATGACCTGAGCCCAAGTTGGACGCTTAACCAACTGAGCCACCCAGGTACCCCAGTTATGGTTTTAACCTACAGTAAATTTTAACTTATACTTGGATTATTAATTAATGCTTAAAATGTCTTCAAAAAGATTACATGATAAAATAATTATATGTTAGAGAGATAGAGCAGCAGGAAATGTGGAGATGTCACAATTCAACATTTTCTTACAGAGCAACAACTCAACAACTAAATACCATAAGTGACCTATAAAAGAGTTGATGAAGCTTCATCTGCCACTGACACAAACAGGGAGGAAAAGATATTAGGACAAGATTGCTTGTCACAATGCCAGATAATATAATTACAAGCAGTAGAATCAGTCAGGTCTTCAAGATAACTCATGCAATAGATGTCACTATCTCTATTTTATAGATGAGGAAACTGAGTAATTAGCAAAACCAGAATTCAAATTCAGGTGGGTCCAATTCGAATATCCATGCTCTTCCCACATAAGTCAAGCAGACTATAAAAGAAGCAAAGAGAAAGCTATGTCCTTTGCCCATATTAATCATTATAGTCTGTAATTTCCAAACTCATTATCTCAGTAGAATACCTCCCAGTATTCTGTGTATCCAAGCAAGGCAGAGATAAATCCCCACTTTGCTATGAGAGAACTGAAAGGTTGACTGGTCCCCGAGATCACAGGGCTGGTTTGAGAAACAGAGCCTGGGCCAGGATTGGAATCCCCAGCTCCCCCAAGGACAGGTCACCATCATAGGAGAAATTAGCCAAACATACCCATCTTTCACCATATGTGTCTCCCATCAAGCCTGAGCTACAGACTGAGCATGGGTGGGTGATATGCATGGATATCTTGGTTTCCTCCCCAGCCCTTACTATATACTGTATTCTCTTTTTTCAAACAGCTAGCATAAGATGCTCTGGAAAAGAACATTCACTGTCAGGGTTTAATGTTCTAATTGGTCCCCCCCGCCAAACTTATAAGTTTACAAAAGGGCATTGCTCACCCATCTACCATACAGAAAAGAATCTTCAAGGATATGAAATTCTACTTAATGAGGAGCTGAAGAAATATTTTACAGGTGATAGTCTTCTCAGGGCATGTAAACCAGACTGTTGGTTAGGTCTAGAGATGAAAATATCCAGCAATCCAGTGGAAACTACCTTGCACTGAAAGAACATCTCCATTTAGAGCTGAGACTGTCTTTCAACTACATCACTCATGATAAGGATAAAGACTTCCCAGTCCATTGACTAGCAAAGATAAGCATTTAAGTGGCCTAATTATGCCTGAACTGGCAAATCACCCTTACAAGAAAGCTAATGCTTTTTGCCAACATAGCAACAATCCAACTGTTCCTTTGTCTTCATAATGACTGGGTTAACAAGGCAGGAAACACCTTTTAAATCAAGTTTGTGTACATTTTGATTTACTGTAACTATCTAAAGTAGAAACCCTTTTCCCAACCAAGGGAGGAAAAGTCTCAGCAACTTGAACAGCTGGAAAAGTAGAACACATAGTTCGGATCCATGATGTAAAAATGATGTCTAGGGATTTATTTTCTATGGAGGATGATAATCTCGACAAGTAAATAAGTCTCCAAGCTACAAATAAGACTGAAAAAATGGACAATGAGGTTCTAGCTGGGAGCTTATCTATCTTGTTAATATCAGCAGTCCCCTGCTAGTGAGTAAGTCCTCCTTGACTAGGAGGGGGTCTTGGGAGTGGGCCACTAGGCAGAGTGGGAGAGGAGGTGTGCCATTTCTAAGTTTAGATATGTTAAATCAACCCACTCATGTCCAGTGGGGTGAGGGAAGGGACTCAAGTTCTCAATCTTAATGGGAGGATAAACAAAGGCATCAAAAAAAATACTTTTAAAGTTAAGGTTACTGAAAACTAATAAATATTACAGAACATAGAGAAAACTTGAATTTCCTTCAGTGTCTGCAAACTTCTCTTTAAAATAGACTCAGAAGAATCATTTTTAAATGAATAACTCTGTTGTATGAATAGCTTTTCTCTCACTTTTAATTTTTCATATGTTCAGATTTTCATGCACTGACTTTAACCTTAGGCTGTAGTTCAGAAAATGGAGGGAAAATCATTATATGGAAGTGAGGGAGTCAATAAAATTCAAAGAAACTCGCATCAAATTATTTGGAAGCACTTTCTTTGATAAGTTTCTTTTCAGTTGGTCTTAGACAATATTCTCTCCATTGAGAGGAGTAGAAGATTCCTGTTGGAAAACAGTAAAATACAGAGTGAGTTCCCAAAAATGTAGATCTTCACTGGGGCCTTAAGGGTATTGTGTTTGATGGAAATTCTGACCCTTCTTCTATAATAATTAGTGCACTCTTTTATGATGGCATTCACAAAGCTGAAAGAAGTTTGGTGAACACCAAACTTAATGTCAGAAGATGCTCTTATAAAAAAAAAAAACCTCCAAATACTTTCAAATAAACTTGGGGAAAGCTTCATTTTAACTCCCTTATTAGAGGGTCAAAAGCATGTCTGCATAGTAGAAACTAGCTGTAAATAATAATAATAATAATAATAAACAAACAAACAAAAACACCCAAAACTGTCAATATTGTTTCATGCACCATTTCCCACTTAGCCATGGAAGTCTTTTTTCTTGTAACAACTTACAACTCTTCAAGCATAACACTCTTTGGAAAATGTTGTTCTAGTTAGGAAAATGTTGAAATACTCTTCACTTCCTTATTTACTTGATGGGGAAACAAACATACAATCTTGGGCACACATTAGGGAGTTTTTCAAGTTCATCCATCAATTAGGACAAGGGATCTTATCTAACTTCCAGCCAGTCTCTCTCCTCTACCTGCTCTTGAAAATTGCACTCATCAACAAAGCCTACTTGGCTTTTTGTCATTGGTAAATGGTATTATGGAAGAAAATAGGGCAATGGTTTCTCCTCTGGGAGAGAAACATGTCACAGATCTAATCTGCTGATTTATCTTCCAACATGGTGCATCTCCTCTGGAAGATATACCCTTGCCCCATTCCAGTGTCATCACAGGTTAAACCAGTAAATGGGAAAGAATGACAAGTGTCTGGCTGTCCTGGCCTTCACTGTCACAGGAGTTGAATTCTAGAAGTTGACACCTAACACAAGAGCCACTTGGGGTATACAAGGGTTTAGATGAGAGAACAGGACTCGACTGTCTGGCTTGCTTGAAGAAAGCCCTAAACAGTTAATGACTCCACAGTTCTACCTCCATTCATGTGGCAAAGCATCATGCCTGATCAGATAGATACTACCCAAGTCAAGGGTTATTCAAAATCAAAAGGACATACCCTAGCTAAGAAGTTTTGCTCAATGGAAATTAAATTGATGGATTAAATACAACTAAGTATTTAAACTAAATTAAATATAATACCTTTTAAATTTTATGTTGTTATTTTAAATCCAAAAGGAATTGTCTGGATTTTTGTACGTGAAAAAAAGGAAGTTCTTATTACCCTATAGTCCAGCTCTAGCATTTCACAAATAAAGAAGTTAAGACTCAGATATAATGATTGATCACACAGCTAGTTAGGAAGGCTGACACAACCAATGGACGTAAGACCCAGAAATCTTTTTACCTGTAAACACTGCTTCCTGAGAGTCATTCAAAATTAAAGTATAATTTTTAAGAGACTCCCTGAGTTTGAAAACGTAAAATTTTGGAGACTCACAAAATAGGTAAAAATGATGTTTAAAAATGGAATTGTATGTTTGCCAAGAGTTAAACAAAAAAATGGTGTACAAGTAATTTTTCTATTTATGTTAAAGTTATTGTAGAATTCAAATATTAACTGAGGCTACAGCGGTTTCTTCTCAGGTACCTCAGGAGGGAAGCTTCATGGCACAGGCTCAGAAAAGTGCCAGTTTCCCATGATCATCTCCATCTCTCCAGTCTACCTTTAGGTCCCATGCATCCATCATAGACATCAGCCAACAGGAAACAGCTCTGTTTCCCTCACATGCCCCAGCCCACGCACCAAGTCTGTAATCTGTGGAATCTCTAATGTCTCTGATGGATTGTGTCCTGGTTGTGGTCGACCAGGAAATGAATGGGACAGGACGCTGACTGCAAATTCTGAACAAGCCCAGCACCCCTGACATCATCTGGGGTCTCTGCAGAAATACCTTACCCCATCAGTGCTTTCCAAGACACAGATCTTGTCCCACTCACAGATGGCTGAGGTCCTGCCTTCTTTTCCACAGGGAACTGAAGAGTGGTAAGGTTTCACCAGTAGGATTTAGGGCTCCTAATACTTTTATGGATTGGGCATCTTGGGGCCTGTGCTCTAGAGTATCTGACACTCTCACTATTGGCATTTCCCCCTGCATGCCCTCCTGGGAGACCAAGCTGTGTGTCTCCTAGAGGAGACCCAGCCTCATATAGTTATAGGAAATTCTCAGCATAAATCATGTTCTGTCAAAACCTATAAGACCTACAAAATATTTTGATCTGCTGGGATATAAATAAAAGCAATGCACTGCTAGAAATCCTATTCCCTGGTTGAGATGCTGGAAAGAAATCAGAATTCACTTCTTCCTCACCCTGTGTCATGAATTCAAATGGGAAAAATTTGCTTTCTGAACCCACTAAGGGAAAGAGAGAAGTATTAAAACTCCATCAGGAATATTTTGAGGGACCAACGCAATGCTACATTTGTGATGTGATTGCAGATTAAAGGCACTTGTGGTGACAGCATCTACAAGGCAGCAATTAGGTTAATGACCCTCAGTCCTTTCTGTGTCACTGTCCTCTCTTCCTTCGAACCCACAATAAAAAAAGGATAAAATAGATGAATTAACACTAGGGAGTAAGTGATTGTTAAGACTTACTAACCCTCTCCAAAGTATCCAGGGTATCTGTTAATTATTACTCATAGACTTGTCTCCTTGGGTAGCACTTTCAATTTAACTACACTTTAAGCCAAACTTTGGTTCCCAAACTTGGAACCAAGTGGAGCTGAGATCCAGTCCAGTTTCGAGATTTACTTTTTGTATAGAACTACGGAACAAGAAGGGTAAATTATATTTTCACAATTGTTATTCAAAAAGAACATTTGCCTGCCTAAGTATCTGTCAGGTTGAACAACTGTGGAATCGTAGACTGATCAATCACAGCCTGGGAGACTACAAAATGAATCTTGAGTTATGACAATGGTATGATTTAAAATAGAGAAATCATTTTTTATTCTTTTAGAATAATTTTATTGTTCAGAGATTATAATGTTTGGATCTTCAGATAAATTCTCTTCCACTGTAGCTCTGGGTGTTTGGGTAATATTTTTGTTTTTTATTTTTATTTAGCATAAAACTGTTGGGCTTCTTTTAGGCTCCAAGAGATACCCCGAATACAGGGAATGTGGCACTGGAATGCTGAGGTCATTCATTGCTTCAGTCTCAACAGATTTGTCATAAACAGGGAAAAGGGACTACTCCTTAGAGATACAACTTCCTAGTGGCTAGATAGCCCTACACAAATGACAGCAGGGTGGGAGACTGCTTCCTTGACTCTGAGACATCCAGGGGCACAGGCAGCAGAACCCACATTGTTAGATCTGTGAGCCATTTGACTGATCCCTGAATATGGAGACAAGATGGCACTGAGGGGGAAGGAAGTCTTGGAGTCTAGATGGTGGCGAACTCCATTTCCTAGGATTGGACCGGAGACATAAAAGAGCCTGGGAGCTTGAAAGTGAGCTGGAAAAGGCAATTTCAGAAACCTGCATTTGCAAACCTGTTTTCTGGTTTCTAATATTTCCCCTGTGTGTCCTTGTTTGTTTCAATTGTGAATAAACAGTCCATTTTGAAAAGTGACTTGCCTCAGTTGTGATAAAAGGAACATAAAAGATGAGACTTCTCTCTGACTACAACTCTAAGTGATGTTGCCCACTTCACGGAGGCCAGCAAGAGAAGGGAAACAGTAATGGATGCAAGAGCATCCCAAAGGGAAATTGAAAACTTAGAACAAACAGAGCTTAGAAAGAGATTTCATCTCTGAAGTGCCCTTAGCAGGAGGTCCTGGCTAAAGATCACCAATACTAAGTAGAACCCAGGTGTGAGGCCTGGCCCCTAGAGATCAGCACTTGAGCTGAACCATTCTCTGCAGGTAAAAGCGGAGATATTTCTGTGAGAGGATCCCTGTCAATCTCATTTAGAGACCTTATCTATTCTGGGCCAGACAGACTTCTTCAACCAGGAAAGGAAAGACCTGGGGAGCCACTCTCGATGCCACAGAGCTCTCTTACCTATTGATTGCCTGTATCCTGGAAACAAATTAGTACAACTGAATACCGAGTAAGACCTCAGATTGGCATGAGTCTGATTTGACAGTCCCATCCTGTGTGTCAGCTCACAGGCCACGGGCATTATGAGAGCCCTGTAATTTGCAAAACTTGGGATTAATTTTTGCCCAGATCCTGAGGGCAGAGGCCTAAGCTGGTACCTGGGCCATTCTATGAGTGATGTAGATTCTAGAACTGAGTAGGAACATGATAAAAGGTACATTTTAGGAAGGTAAACCTAAGAGTTTTCCTCCAGTGAAGAATTGTTTCTTTCTAGAATCCTACCATCTCTTCCTTCAAAGGAAGCTAGAAAATCACTCTCTTTCTCAGACACTAAGTCAATCCATGCCATGACCTGTGTGGTGGAATTTTTCAGTCCTCGCCAATAGGAATGCACTAAGTGTCACCACCAGATATAGTTGGTATTTAGGAGATGTGCATTGGCGTGAAACAAACACCTAAAGGGGTGAAAATAGGGAAAAGTTGGCCATTTTTCCCCAGGGAAATCTCTACACACATGAACTCTTAAATTCCAAATTGCCATGGCTGTAACTTTTTAAATTGAGTTTTAAAGTACCTCCCACCTGCAGCAGAATAAGACTGCAAATATGTTCTCTCTCAATCCTTGCAGCTCATGGTATTGCCTCTCCAGCTTAATGATACTTCTGAATCAAAATCTGAGGTTTCTTGTGTTGAATCAAACGTCATGGACAAAGAGCTTATAGAATGAATCTCCACCCTGCACCCAAATTAATCATCCCTGCCCCACCGGCCCACATTCATTCTAGTCTCAACAAGCTATTTTTCCTCCTTTCTTCAAATTATCTAACTCAGATCATGACCACCAGTGACATTTTTAGGGCCCACACAGAGAGGAGAAAACTGGAAGGAAACTAGTGACTGGCCAAAAAAGAAAAAAAAAAGGAAAAAAAAGAAATTCTCCTGGGGTTGAAAGGAAAGAAAATAAAAATCTACACAGATTTAAATTCCCAAAGAAATAGAGGGAAGACTGATGAACACCTTCTGTTTAGAAGTTCTTCCCCCAATAAAGTGAAAAATCCATTTTCTTTAACTTGATCCCAATAGGGAAACACCACTGAGGCCACTTTCAACAGATAGAAACACTCCACCTGCCTGGAGGATATACTACAGCACAAATAGCTACTGTTTCTCATGTGTCTTGTTAATGTTTTCTGTACACTAAAGTCCTATGCAATTACCTGGTGTATTTCCTTCCAGGAGCTTAAGGCCCTTTATAAAGAGCTTAATGCTTTAGAAAGTGATTTCCTGGCCTCCTCCATGAAGTTCAGGTATTGAAAGAACTGTCATGATCTAAACTGACCTTTTCTTGTTCTCCTCTCCTGGATCAGACATCTCACATTGTTTTGGCACCCCTCTGCTCCAGCAATTGCTGGAAACCCGCACCCTATGAATGTTCCAGGACAGACATTGCTTCAGCTGGACTAAAAACCTCTTCTTTCTACCATGGGCTTCTCTGACAGGTGGAGAGGGATGCACTAGTGCATGAGCAACCGTAAAGTAGAAGGGAGTTAACCCCTCATGGTTTGTCCACAGGGGGCTGGGGGCTGGTTAACAAGTTCTCTCTCTGTAGAGCAGACCCTCTGGTTCTCAAATGTGAACATGCATGAGTCACCTGAAGAGTTTGTTAGTACAATATCCTGGCCCCCTCTCACTAAGTGTCTGATTCAGAAGCTTGGGGGCCATGGGGCCATGGATTTGCATGAATAACACAGGCAAGGGGATGCCAGTGCAGCTGGTTCCAGGGCCATACTTGGAGAACAATAGTGCCATGTATTCTGGACAGTTCCTCAGAGACTCCTAGCCAATCAAGGGCCAGCCACCCATAGAAATGACCAATGCTTACTGTGCTTTTCCATTGCCTTCCCCTCCCTGAATTTCCTTTCCCCAGTCCCTCACTCCTTCCTGGGATCACTTCCCAAATACACTTCCTATAATGTCCTTGCCTCAGGGTCTACTTTCAGAGGAGACTGAAACAAAGACATGGACCCTTACCTCCTCCTTGCTCTCGGCACTCCTATTAGACCTCACTGGGCCTTGTTTCCTAGGACAATG
Organism: Cryptoprocta ferox; assembly: GCA_028646485.1. Taxonomy (NCBI): domain Eukaryota; kingdom Metazoa; phylum Chordata; class Mammalia; order Carnivora; family Eupleridae; genus Cryptoprocta; species Cryptoprocta ferox. The sequence continues at coordinate 65,350,081 of CM053566.1, read as the reverse complement.
TAGGGACGAATCCAGTCTTCCTACTGCAACAATAAAATGTGACCACACCTAACACCTGATTCAGCTCTTCAAGCCGATAGGACTCCTCTGAGATTAGATATTTCATGAGAGTCTGGGTTGTTACTGTTGTTTTACTCATTTAAGTCAAAAGACTTGGTTTTCTAATTTTTTTCTGACACTTCTGTGTTGTCCATAAGCTTACCAAGGTCTCTCAGAATTTTCCAAAGGATCCCTCACTACAGCAGAGAGGAACATATCACTTTGTTTTAATATTGACACTTTAGGTGCCTACTCAAAAGCTCTTCCTCTCTTCTAACTAACAGTGCCTGTGTTCACACAGTGTGCCCAGCCCCAGGGCACAAATCATGATTGGGGCTGATCCAGTCATGGCTATAGGATAGTATACCATTGTCTAATGCTTATTTTCCCTTTTGCTGGTATGTATGTCAGATAGTTAATTATGGCCAACAAGAAATAAAAGGAAGTTTGAGAGAACTTCTGAGAAACATTTTTTTCTCCATTGAAAGAAGGAGCATCATATAAGGACCTCTTCATATTGCCTTCCTGGGTGCTCCCACCGCTCCCTGCCTTCCAGTGCAGGCATGTGCTTGAAGCAATGGCAGTCATTTTGCAACCAAGATTTACAAGCATAGGCATGAAGAGCCAACCTGCTAAGGATGGCAGATCTATTTAGTAAGGCATACACTGCCTGACTCTAGACCTTTTGTTTTGTCAGATACTTGATGTTGCTATTGTTTGTATCACCACGAGTCAAGTTCTGTTATTTGCCTTCAGAAGTATTCCTGGCTTATATGTGATGAAAGATTTGTATCCAGAATATTAAAAGAACCCCTGCAAATCAATAATAATAAGACAAACAACCCAATAAAAAATAGGCAATAGATTTTAACAGGCGCTTCACAAAAGAAGCTTTACAAATGACCAGTAAACCTATAAAAAGGTGTTCAATGTAACTGCTCCTCAGGGAACTGCAAATGAAAACCACAATAAGATACTGCGACATATCCATCAGAGTGGCTAAAATCATGAAGACTGACAATACAAGTGCTGACAAGGAGGTGGCATAAGTGGAACTCTCTTCCTTTGCGGGTGGGAGTGTAAAATGGTGCAGCCACTTTGGAGGACCAACATCAGCTTCTAACAAAGCTGATGCCTGCCTCCAGAGCAGAACATTTTAACCAGACCACAGCCCCTCAATCAAAACCACCCACTGCTTAGCACTGGCTACACTCAGGACTGGCCAGGAGAATCTCGGCCTCTCCAGAAGAACCAGACTTTTCTAACCTCAAGTCCTAGCCATTTAGCTGGGACTGTCTCCCCATGTTGCATCTTTAATTCTTATCATTTTATGCATGATATTCCCAAATGAATTGCATTAGTTCTTATGTGATTTAACTATTTTTGATCCCAAAATTGGTTATTGAGCCTGGAAGGGATGGATGTAGTTATATAGATAGTGAGTAAAAGTCTTTTATATCAGAACTTCTCTGGATAATCTAGGACTTATGATAAGCACTTGCATTGCTTTAAAACCTCATTACTCCCTACTAAATATATATATTCATTTTATAGATTATAAATAAATATGTTTATTTGCATTTATTTTACAATTAAGACCTTGGAGAATAAATACTGAGATTCATAGATAACTCTTGACTACACACACACACACACACACACACACACACACACCATCATTTTGGCTCTTCCACATCATAGCAGAAAGCATAGCATACAAGGGCAGGAGTGATCCAATAGAAGGAATATGTTGATAATGCTGGAGCAAGTGGGTGTAATTGAAGGAGCAACACTGTTGAGCATGGGTGAGGGGATGGAATCCAATGCACATGTGAAGGGTCTGGATTAAGAGAGCAAATGGACAGTCCATTATACAGGGAAAGATGGCTAAGTAAATGGGTAATATGTGAGAAGCCTAGTATGTTTGGAGGTGGGAGCATGAAGAGATTCCCAGGTATAAACTGGGACTGTCCCAGGTAAACTGGGATATGTGGTCATCCTACTTATGACTCATGGACAGTGACAACTCTACTCCAGCTGGAGAACACTGATGGCACCTTGCACTGCCCCTACCACCAGTCTTAGATCTGTAGTCCCTTCCACTGTTACCTCTGCTGCCAGAGTGGATTCCCTACTGCCTCCTTCTGTGATTCACTGGCAACAATTCACAGTCTGGGGTGGTGGTGTCTGATTGATGGAACCTTGGTCACACACCCATTCTAGCTGCAGGGAAGAATAGGAAAGCATCTAGCATTTCAGCATCTAGCACCTTCTCCAGCAAAAGGAGGATTCTGCATCCTACCACCACCCCTGCAACCTAAGAGTACATATAAGACTCTAGGCAGCCAAAACATAGCAAATGTCCTCTAGAACCACCATTTCCTTATCATTGACTGAGGCCTTAAAAAGCAGCCAGCATCCTCTGGGTCTTTTTATTTCATCTTAAAGACATGATTAGGAGTTCAATTTGGGAATATTTGATTAATGATATAGATTCAATCAGAGTGCATTTACTACTAATATTGCAATAATTTCACATTGGAAGAGGTAACTGTGAGCAATAAATTCACTTTCTAAAATGCCAATTTTACACAAATAAAATCAATTTTAAATTGATTAACTCACAGCCACTGATGTTTCCCAATAAAATATGAATAATTTAAATTATTCTTAATCAGTATTATAGAAGGCTTGAAGTTTTCATGGGTTTTTCCCATAAAACATTTTAGGACTTCATGTCTCACGGTCCATTTATAAACAGGGTCTCTAAGGCTTCTCAGAGCTCTGGGCACACCCTCTAATCAATACGCCCCAATTAAGTGTGGCCATTCTCTGACTACAAAGACACCATAGGTCTGTTTTCCTTAAATACAAACAGATACCTGCTAACTTAGAAGCTACATGGTAAGGTTTATTTGGCATAATATTTGCAATGCAGAATTTCCTTTCAAAGTAATAACAGAATAACAACAATAATATGCTCACTTGGTGCCAGACACTATGTCATGTGCTTTCCTTGGATTATTTCACTTAATCCTCATAACAACCTTTCAAAGTGCATAGGATATCAACCACCCACTGCTTAGCACTGGCTACACTCAGGACTGGCCAGGAGAATCTCGGCCTCTCCAGAAGAACCAGACTTTTCTAACCTCAAGTCCTAGCCATTTAGCTGGGACTGTCCCAACATGATGTTACAGATAAGAAAAACAGATCACAGAGGTTAGTTTTTTGTACAAAGTTATACTGCTACTAAACATTGGAGCCTAGATGCAAACTCTACAACCGCACCCCATTGGCCATCTACTGAGTACTACACACACACACACACACACACACACACGCCTTGCTTTCATTGTATAGCTAAGCTCCCAAATCAGCCCACAGAAGTGGATGAAATATATATGTTTTCAGTTTTTAACATAGAAAATTATTACGTACATGCAAATTTTCTTTACAAATACCAAAATGCTTCAGGAGAAACCTAACCAGAGAAGCACAATAAGATCGAGTAGGCCTGTGCTCTTTAGGGGACCACCAGCTGCCCAAACCTCTAAACATCCTTCCATGTTTGGGGGGAGGGGGGCACCACCTCCTGATATGGGAATCACCCAGTACAGAACTCCCCGATTCAATTACTCTCCTGATAAAAATACAGGGAACTAGATGGATACTGTATGGACCGCATTCTCACCTCCTAATTTCCTTTCCATTATTGCCCTGATCTAAATCTTCCTTTTCTGCCACACCCTCAAGCTGTTGCTAGTTTTCTTCTTAGATCTTGTGTCCCACAGGCTTGGGGACAGCACTCCCTGCTCCACTTTGCTGCTCTCAAATTATTCACCTCCTTCTTTCAAAAGCTTCAACCTCTTTGATGCATATGCCATCAGCTCTAGAACCAGCTTCCCTTTGTCCTTCTGTCATCCACACCAGCACCGAATGGAGTGCTTTACTCACATAGAGAAGAGATGGGGCAAGATTAGCTTCAGTTGTGGGGATCGGTCCCCATGATCAGGGAGTCTTTCCCAGCAGCCAATGTGTTGTGTGTTCCTCGGTGATTCAGACTCCAGGATGGAGTGCTCAGAAGTGTTTGGGCTTCTATTCCTGGAGGCTGGTTTTGTGATGATCTTTGCTATCCTCCATGTAGGCGGAGTCCTCCTCAGGCACAGGGTACCAGTGCGTGGTACTCTGCAATTTCCAATCACATTTTAATGACTAGAACCCAGTCACATGATATGCACTTAAATACAAGAGAGTGTGTTAGGGGGTAGACCTTCAGCAGCTACTTCCCAGTGATGAATCTATCTTGTAGAAGATCAGCTAACCTCACATGCCACATTCCCAGAAGAAAAATCAGCAAGCATTTGTAGAGCATTATTACAATTCACGGGACATTTTATTTTCACAGAAAGCGCACACACACACACACACACACACAAAATGAGATTTGACTCCCCCTAGAGATAGTTCAACAAAAATTGAAACCTTAAGCTGAAGCATATTTCAGCCAGTGGAATTCCAGCTGTCAGCGATTCACTGGGCAGCATACATGGGGATCTGGGGCATGGGGTTCTTGTGGTTGTGACACCTCAGTGCAGAGAACTTCTGCCAAGACACAGGTCAGCCCTGTGAGGCACTCCCTAGGCATTTGAACACAGAGACAATTGTGGAGAACAAGAGCAAAGAAAAAAGTAAAGTAATGCTCGACCACAGTCCTGCAACTGGTGTGCACTGACTTCTAAGGGTATCTGAACACTTGGATGAACTTTATGTAATTCAGTTTCTCATTTTCTGAAATGGGAGGAACAACCTAAACCTCAGAGTAAGCATCATATTGGGAGGAAGCCTCAATGACTCCAATAATTCCACCGAGAGTTCTTTGTAGCCTTGTGCTTCAGTGTGTTTTCAGACCCAAGAACATAGTTGTTGCCAGCTCCCTCCCCTTAGTAGGATACCTTCACAAAACATCTACAAGAGCTGGCACATGGGTTGGGTCCTTCTCCAGTAGTATGTGGGGTGGTGTTGGCTCAGGCGCCTCTTTTTGGTCCAAGGAACATCTGGAACTAGAGGATGTGATTAATAAAGACTGAAACACATCATCATCCAAAAGGCAATCTGGAGTAAGAATTCTCAGTCTAGACATGCCCCCTTGCCCTTTAGCTTTCCTATGACTTCCTCCCTCACACACCCAACCCTGGTGGTTTTCTTTCATTGTCTTGTTGTGCACCAAAGAAAAAGGGAGTAGGCTGGAAAGGTAAATCCAATATTCTTGATTGACTGACAAAAACAATAAAAAGTTAACTGAAGACTATCTGTACAGGAGAAGGTAGATAGTACCCAAAGCTAATCAAGGTCTGACTCTTCCTCAATATCCATCTTCATGCATCCCTGAAAGATTTAAGTCAAAGGTGGTGATGCTGTTTTCTGTTGTGAACCACTGACCCATTGAAAAATCAATGGAGGGCCACAAACAAATAAAAAGCAACCTAGTTCTTTATTTCCCTTGGAGAAATATAAAGTATTGAACTCACCTGCTTCCTAAATTATAAATAAGGAGGCCATGGAACAATTCAATAAAAGAATCACAGGAAAAAGAATGAAGAAAGAAAGACTTATAAGACAGCAAAAAAGGCAAAGTTAACTCTTTTTAACACTTCCCTTAAAAACTAATTATCTTAATTTTCTTGATTTTTAGGTCAACCTTAACATTTTAGCACAGTGGCTATTAACCAGACAGTGCAAAGCAGCATTACCTGTGGAAAGTAGCAAAAATGTGTATTCTGGGGCTTACCACAAGGGTTTGATTCATTAAGGCTCTGTGGTGTAAGTGGGTGATTCTCATACAACATTCTGGTTCAGACCTTGGGTTTAGCTTATGTTTTCAACAAGTCAGCTCCACCGACCACACAGGGGTGAAGAATTATATTTCTCCATACGAGCATCAACATCATGCTCACCCATTTGACTTGATTTGGCCAATGAAATGTGGGCAAAGTGGTAGGTAGCACTCTGAGTCAAAGCAGCTCATAATTCGTTAGCCTATTCCCCTCTGTCACCATGATTAGTATGTCCCAGAAAGAGGCTGTCCATCCTCCTGGATCCCTAGCAAAGAATAAAAATGCAACTGACCTTCAATGAACCTGTAGCATAAACAAAAAGTAAGCTTTTGTTTTTGTAAGTCACTGAGATTTTGAGATGGTTTGTTACTGAAGCATAATCAAGCCCATCCTGACTGATACAACTACTCCCCAAAATAAAATAAATATTTAATCTTTTTCACAGGTTGGATGATTTCTGTCTCTGCTTTAAGTGAAGAAGGGAACTAACACTTATTAAGTGACTATGACCTGTCTGGTCCTTTACATAGTGTCTTTTCAGTTTTATGACAGCCCCATGAGGAAGAAAGCATTATCTTCATTTTATAAACAAGGAAGCTCTGACTTAGAAAGCAAGAATTGTGCCCAACTTGAGCAGTAAGTGATCGATGTTGGAATTGAACCCACCAGCCATATTTATTCTCAAATCCATACTCTCCACCACAGAAAAATGCTCAGAATATGCCTACTTCCATCTTTCTGTCTTTTTTCTGTTCTTCTCTACCAGGGTTTCTGTTTATGATATTAGAAAGGAAGGCTTATATCAAGAACTGGAAATGAAGGTCTCAGGAAGTGAGAAAGGGAACATTAACTCTGAGCCAGCCTCAAAGAAAAGCACTCAATCTTGGGTACCAGTAACGGACCTCATAGCATGAGTTTGAAACAGACTGCTGGGAGCATGTCTTACATGCCAGCAAAGAAAATGCTGATAATTAAATGAAAATGAAATCATCGATGCAAATTGCATTAAAATGTAATCTAGCTTACTTATTTCACAAAGAAGGAGGATGCTGGTAACTGATTATAAAATATACCCAAAGAGCTTTGATTTCTTGCTGAAGGAATTACATATTTATAACTCCTTTAAAAATAAATAGTCATGTAAGTGTCATGCTGGGTTCTGCATCTCCATTGCTCCCAAAATAAACATGGGAGTGCAGCCCAGAGTGAGCTGCAACCCCCCAAGTGCAAAGCCTTTCTCATGGTCTCTCCAAAGGAGGCCAGAGATTCATAGCTGCCCTTCTACTCTGCAGATCAACCTGCTTATTCCATTCACTTGCTGAGCCATGTGCTGCAGACAAGAGTGAGAACACAGCCTTGAGACTGATACTCCTCCCCAGGCAGGACATGACTGAGAGCAAAAGTTCACAATTCTTGAGATAATACAACACACAACAAACACCTACCCCCCCCCCACTTTCACTCCCTCATTCACAGCATATAAGATGTGATGTGCCTGTAAATAAATATTTACACTGCTTTCTAGAATAAGAGTTACCAGAGGTGTTGTCTCTACCATAATACCAAGCAGAAGGATATGGCTTTATCAGCACCCAACACTTCTCCCCACATCACCGGCACCAGCTCACTGCTCTGTAAAGTGGATATTTCATCCCTGACTAAGCTTTTCTCCTCTTTCTGAACTCATTCTCCCACTTCCCAAGACCCCCAACCTTCATTTCTATCAGTTATTTAATACCAGGACCTTACTCACCTGATCTGACCTCCCAAGGTTCTGATCTCATTCATAAACATCATCGAAAGAATTTGTCACAAAGCCTCTCTCTCTCTCTCTCTCCAGGAATAGTTACATGAGCCATTTCATTATCTCCTTGATGCAATTTCAGGCATGCACCACCAGGTAAAGAAGACATTCGAGGAGAAAGGGGCCTTCATTTCTCCCAGGCAGCCCCCTGCCTTGCTGATGGAGAAGGCTAGTCTGATCTCTGCCCTTATCTCTAGGCACCAAAACCTCCACGGTTTGACGGGTCTCAAATTCCCCAGATGCAAACAATATATCCAAGAGGATATTTCTTGATACCTCTGGATCCAGCCATACCTTGAGCTAAATGTATTCCCCTGGAACTTAACTTTTACATAAGTTAATCCTTTGTTTCTTCTCAGTTAGTCTCAGTTGACTTTCTGTCACTTGCAACAGTAAGAGTCATCACTAGCGCATCTCCCCAATCTAATTATAAACTTATGTTATTAATCTTATATTTTCTTTGCATTCTTTTGCAGGAGAATGAAGTGGAAACAGCCTGGACATTGCTCTCCATATCTGAGGACATAGGTGTATTTGAATAGAAGAGAATAGTCAAGAATAGTGCCTCGCTTTCCGGAGCACAACATGAATATGCCAGACATTTGTAGTGCATCAAGTGGGGAGGCCCCTTATGAAGCCAACTGGGCCTGGGGGGAGGGGGCAGGGTCAAAATCTCTATAGTACAATAATGCAAGGGTTTAATATTTCATAACAAGTGAGGTTAACTCTGTGTTTGCCCTAGAACTCTTCTTTCCTCATGTGATATTAAACTATGTTGTCTTTCAGAACACTCACGTTGGTCCAATGTACTTGCCTTGTGGGTAAACAATAAGGAAATGAGAGGTAGTTGTTGAGAACAGAATTCACTCTTCCCAAACAATTACAGCTAAGCCAAGGAGCACACTATTAAAATCTGGCTAAAGAATGAAGCATTTACAAGAAATCAAGGAAACAAGGATCCCACCTTTGCTTCTGGGGACGAAATGGGAGGAAAAAGTCCTTTCTCATGAAATCTGTGGGTGGAGAGACCCAGTCTGATTAATTTAAAAGGATAGAATGCACAAAAATAGGGAAAAAGCAAGGATAGGAGAGGGAACATTCATGGTATATCCTCTACTCTGAACTAGCCTTCTGAAGTATGGTATAGAAAAATTAATTCAGCTGCAGATAGATTCAGTCTCTGACATTCTAGCCCTCTAGGCTTGTACTGCTAAGACTCCTTTGTATCTTTCCACAGTCTAGAGATTTTGATCTGGTTAAGTCTGGTGAGGTGGGAAAGGATCCTCACCTAGCTGTCTTGCATTGTAGAGACATGGCAGAATATCTCCTCAGAATACACAAGTCACTAAAATCAGACTTCTGATTATTAAGCCCTTCCTACTCGGGTTGGCATAGACTACCCCTTAGAGAAAAAAAGAAAGGACAGTGTTGGATCCAGGTCATATGTTACAATGTCCAGCAATGACTATTTGTTCTGCCTGTTAATATTTAACCCATGACCATTTGGTGAGAGCTGGAGGTCTATATCTTTATTATTAATATTCAGCAGAAATTCAGTTCTCTGAAAACAGTGTTGCTGAGTTGTTTGGTATTTTCATTAAAGAATATTAAAATGTTTTTCTGAATGAGAAAACACCCCCACAGAGAACTACACGGGGATGGAATGTTCTTAATCACCAGAAAACCATTGAAAGAAAGAACGCTCAATGGTTTGGAAAGGGAGGTATAAGAAGAAAAAGATAGGTTTACAATATGGTATATTAGAGAATCTATTTTTCTATCCTTTATTTTCAGGATAAAATAAATTGAAAGTCACAATTTAAAGCCTAGGTAGAAGTAACCTCTCTGGAAACAATAAAATTCATTATTGGAAGGTAATTATTGCATAATACTAAAAATGACAGGGAATTCAGGAAAATGACATACCCAATCAAACCAGACAAATGGGTCATTCAAAAGCTCCCACTTGGAAAGCACAGTTCTGGCATGCTCAATTTTCGGTGAATTTAATAGGAAGTCTTGGAGAGCACACTGAAGTACAAGCAAAAAGAATTAAAGTTTCATCTTATCTCTGCCACTAATTACCTCTGTGACCTTGAATAAGCCATTCAAATTCCCCAGAAATCAAATAAGGTAATCTCCAAGGGCCTTTGAACTCTAACCTTCTATGACTAAGTAGAAACTAATTTAGGTTACAGGAGAAAATCTCAAACTTAGAAAAACTGTGAATTTCACAGTAGCATGTTGACTGATAAAAATCCGAGGGCAGTGATTTTATTGAAATTACAATAAAAGCCACCATTTAGTAAGTATTTGCTATATGCCAATCCTTTACATATGTCACCTCCAATCATTAAACTTACAAAAATATATTATTATCTCTATTTTACAAGTCTAGAAACTAAGGCTCAGAGAATTTGGGTAAATTGCCCAAGATCTACACAGTTATTAAAAGTTGGAACCAGGATTCAAACACAGATCTTATTTTTACTGTATCTCTTATACCTCTTTCTTACTGTAGCTAACTGCCAATTTTATAACTTACTATGTAAGAAATCAAACAAAAAGTAAAGGAAACTTCTGAGATCTATGATGTGATAAGAAGGACCATAAGAGAGATGGGTAGCTGACCACCAAAAATTTGTGCCCATCTGTGGGAGGAATGTTGCCAGAAGACAGACACATAGCCAAGTGCTACATTTCCTAGTACAACCCCACTTGCTTTCAGGTAGGGCCATGTGGCTGTCTTTCCAACAGAATTTGAAGGACATGATATTTTTCACTTATAGACCATCACTTTTGAGAAGTACATGGGAGTCTCACAAACCTCCTTTCCCCAGCAGACTAGAGCAGAGAACTCCAAAGCCATGGAGGATGTCGCCAGAAGATGGAAATAGCCTGAGTTACTGAATCGGCATGTGAAAAAAATCGGCCTGCTGTCAAGGAACATCTATATTCAATTATTACATTAGTGAGGAAAGCACTTTTATTATGTAAAAGACTAACATTTTAGGGTTTGTTTCTTACATCATCTAGCATTTCCCTAATAAGACAGGGCGCCAAATGAACTACACAGTGATCTCCTTATCTCTTTGCCCCTAGTATATCCCAGTAACATAACGTTTCTCAACCTGAGTGTTGAGGAGAGGTCAGGGAGTTGGGGAAAGAGATTGGGGAGTTTCTATTCCATGCCTTCAAAAGGACAGGGAAGGGGGATAGAGAGGCGATGTGTCTAATTGCTCCAGCCCATTCACAAACTCATCCCATCTTGGTAATTCATGCACACATATATATTTGGTAGTAATGTCTTGGTGATTATGATATATACCAACACACAAATTGCATCCAGCTTCATAACACCCGGCCACACATATCAGTTGAGAAACATTGCCCTAATATTTGAAGACTATCACACCTTTGGTTCAACCCTTTACCAATCTTTGAAACCAATCCTATCCTTATGCAGAGAAATAGAAGAAGGACCAGACCAGCACTTTGGCGGTTCTACATTAGATTGACTACTATGTTTGTTTCCTAGGAATGTCATAACAAATTACCACAAACTGGGTAGCCTAAAACAATGTACATTCATTCTATTATAGTTCTAAAGGCTAGAATTCTGAAATTAAAGTGAGCTGATTCTCTCTGAGGACTATAAGAGACATTTTGTTCCATGACCCTCTCCTGGTTTCTGGTTTCTGACAATCCTTGGCTAGTAAGCATATGACTCCAATCACTGCTTTTCCTTCACGTGGACTTCTTCCCTGAGTCTGTATCCAAATTTCTCTCTGCTCATAAGGACATCAGTCATTTTGGATTGAAGGCCCACTTTCATCCAGGGGGACTGTGCCTGAACTTGTAGATTACATCTATAAAGACGCTATTTCCAGATAAGATCACCTTCACAGATACCAGGGGTTAATCTTCAACATATAAATTTTGGGGGGGACACAATTCCATCTATTGCAGCTACTAAGGCAGTTCTCATTGCATAGCCAGGTTTTTATAACTGGCCTCCTACAATCTAATCTTCTAAAATTAAGCCTTGTTGAACAAGGCTCCTTGGAAGAAAATTCAAACCTTAGGCCCCTGTGCACAGGTTCCAGCCCTACCATTCTCTCTTGTGTTTTTACCAGAACTGAGGTCCTACCTCTGCAAGCCCAACCGGAGTGTCCCTTCCTGCCTGTCCCTGGTCTCCTTGATATAGACTCTAGATGTCAGCCTGTTGCCCTCTGCACTGTCACCTTGAACGGACTCCTCATTCATCCACCCTAGCCATTACTAATGGACTGGACTTTTCAATCTTCCTCAGTTTGACAAATTATCCTCTATCCCTATAGCCAACTAACCTCAATGGAGATCAGTCCCAGGCCCCCCAAAAATGTACCTGTGATGTGGGGAGAGGGAATTCGGGAGAGGGAATTTCCTCGAGGAGGAAAAGTCAGGAATGAGATAGCAGACCCAGAAAAGTGCTGCAAGCAGGCAAAGGCCCTCAAGGAGAGCCCGGATTTGCTGCTGTCATGGATGTACTGCAGAGCATACGCTGGATATGCAGTGACCAGAGGCCAAAGCGGAGCAGCGGTCAGAAACACGGGACAACCGGCACAAGTTGGGGAGAATGCAGGCATCCGAATGCAGGGCAGGAGGGTGGGAATCCCATGAGAGCAGTGTAGAACATTGCTTCAGGTGCTCATGTCTAGTCATGTTCTGTGGTAAATCAAGTTTCCTGCTCATGGACTCCGTGTTGGGGCAGAAACACATTCCAAGGAATGGGCAGCCCTGGGCCCACAGGAGAGGACATGTGGATGAAAATAGTAAAAGTAGAAACACAAGACTTGTTAAAGCCAGATCATCTTCAGCCCCCTTACTTTACAAATGAGGGACCACGTTCCATTACCTATAACAACCCAGGGGAGAGACACACACATACAGAGAGAGAGAGAGAGAAAGAGAACACAAAATAGCTTCCTGCCTCAGTCACTTTCCTGCCTGGTTGCTAACTAGGAACCATGTGAAGATAGAACTACAGGGCAACCTCACTGCCTCCAAAGCGTTAAGCAGCAGGGCCTGACTATGAAGAGATGCCTTGCGGGAAGGAGGCTTCCCAACGGACTCTCAGAGATTCCCAGTGTGGTTCCAGTTTGGAACATCCAAGCCTAACTGTTTGGAATTTAGGAAGCTGACTTTTCTTACCAGCAGGTGGTTCAGTGGCAGCATCTGGTTTGGGTGGAATCACCTTCTGCCCCCAAACTGTGCAGAGAAGCTTTGAGAGCAAGGACTGGGCCAAAACAACTCTTCCCGGTCCCATGGCCCCAGATCCTGCTGAGAAGCCTGAACTGCTTTCTAAGATGTACTCGAAGAGAAAGAGTCCCCAGACTGGGGCCACAGGAGGCCCTCGAGAGGCTGGGTGGTAATCAGACCCCATTCATTAGCAAGCCAGACTCTTTGGACAATCAGAGCGAGAAATTTCACGCTCTCACGCTCGCCTGTCGTGTTTAATCAATCAGCATGACAAGCTTGTTAGACTCGCGTCACAGTGGGGCGAGCTGCCTGCCAACCCATTCCTGTGAGGAGCTGCTAAAAAAAAAAAAAGGCCACAAAGCCAACAAACTGTGACAGTGTGGGACAAGGACCGCCCCCCCCCCACACCGGGGGCTAAGGGCAGCTTTTCAAAGTTGGGCCAAGTCTGTACCTTAAGTCCCTGAGGCAACCTGTCACCTGCTCTTCTAAGACACGTGACATTCAAGCGCGTTGACCTTTCGGGAGAAGAGCAGGTAGTGTGCCTGACGAAGGGCCTCTTTATGCCTTGGCTGCTGTCAGGGTTCAGTCTCCCCGTCCTGCAGGGGACCAGACCCTCTCCCTCAGTTCTGGACTCCCCACCAATCTCAGCACCACTAGGCCATTTGTAGTTAATGAAATTCCGTTGCTAAGAGGCAAAATTTTAAACAGGTCACTCCAACTCTCTGCCTATCTAACTTTATTTTTAACAAGCTGCATTACCAGAGGGTTTGTTAAGCAGAGTGTCACAATCAGAAAGTGCACTAAGAGAGGTTTTGGGAGTGTGGGGTCCAGCCCCATCCATTCTCAGAAGGGAAAACTAGGGTACTATAATAAAGTGTTAAAAATATAAGATGTGCCAGATATATTACGCCATATAATAAAATGTTTAAAAGGGTAAATTTTGAAACTTTAAGGGTAAAGATCACAGAAGTCCCATCGAAGCAGGTTGTGGCTAAAACCATCTTACATCCTGAGCTATAAAATAAGGGAGAGGATGAGCTTGCTAAGGACCACTGTGACAAAGTTCTGTAAACTGGGTGGCTTAAAACCACAGAAATGTATTCTCTCGCAGTTCTAGGGGCAAGAAGTCGGAAATCAAGGTTTCAGCAGAGTTAGTTCCTTCTGAGGACTGAGGGAGAATCTGTTCCATGCCTCTCCCACATTCTGGTGACAGCTGGCTATCCTCAGCGTCACTCTGATCTGCCTCCATCATCTCATGGTGTTCTCCCTGAGGCTCTTCACATCATCTCCTTCTGCTTCTTCGGATGTCGCTTCCCCTCTTCATATAAGGACCTCAGTCATACTGTTCAGGGCCCACCCTGATCCAATAGGACCTCATCTTAAATTGATTAGGTCAACAAAGGCTGCCCTTCTGCATACAGTTACAGTCACAAGTACTACTGGTTGGGGCTTCAACATGTCTTTTGGCGGACACAACTAGACCTATGACAGGCAGCAATATCTTTCCTGACTACTTATGCTTGAGGATAATAGATAGTAAAGGACTTTGAAAAACACACAATTTGTATACAAACTGTTAAACATTGTAAACAGACTGCTTGTTTTTCAAAATCTTTTACCATCTATTTTTCTTAAAAGGAAGAGGAAAACATTTCCCCTGAGCCCCAACCCCCATCCTCCCTGAGCAGAAAGAATCCACATTGCATCTTCAGAAACCCAATCTGTGTGTACGTAATGACAAGTGATGATGAGGCAACAGTCTTCCTTAGGCCAAGTTTGATGTCTCAATCACTTATGCTTTAAGCAAACACAACTGATGCCCAGACACCAGTGGTCTGCCACCTTTTAGTGACGGCAAGGTCCGAGAGAGAATTGTGAAGGACTGGACAGGAATCTGACGACTGGAAGTACACTAGATTCTTTTCAAGGACTGAAAAAGATAGGAAAAGGCTTGTATCTCTACCCATGGCACTTTCCTTCCTGAAGCTCAACCATTTTTGCGACTTTTCTGTAGTATCTCAATAACTTCTTGGGGCTCGGAGGAGATACTCAAGGTTTCAGACCACCTCACCCACTCAAGGCAGTTAACTGGCAAAAACCAGGACTGGGGATGTAGAACGTCCCACTTTCAGGTTCATTTACAGGTTTCGGCTCTATAGAGAACTGAGATTTTCAGAAATGTAATTGAAAAGGCAGAGTCTGATTGGCTTCTGGGTTTGGAGTTTAGATAAGAATGCCAAAGTCTGGGGGAAGAATTCAAAATGGATTCTGTGAGAGGTGGCGTGAGTCTAGTAATTCTAAATGAGTTTTGGCTTCAGCTTGTAGCCTTACTGCCTTTAAGCGAAACTTTTCTTAGGAGGAATCAGATTTTAAGTTCAACTCATTATAGTTTCCACAGAGTGAAATAAGGTTTGGAATACCAGGTTTGACTGAAAGACCAGGAGGCCATGTGGTGTCTTCCAGATCATAAGTAATTAAATATCTGGGGCGACAGGCCTCACTATCCCCCAAGCACTGTGGAGGTCACATGAGAAGACCATAACCCTGCCTCTTCCCTCAAGGAGTTTAGAATATCCTGGGGATATCTGATTCATGTATCTGAAACAAAGAATTTTAAATGATAGCATAAAATATAGCACTAAATAAAATATAATCAAGGTCACAATGTAGGAGCCACAGGCCATCCGTATAAGGAAGGACTAATAAGGAAGGACTGATTTTATGTAGAGTTACAGGGAAGAGTTTCATGGCGTCTGGCCTGCTCACCCCCACTCACCTGGTTAAGATGTCCGAAAACCTTCAGCCTGAAGCTCCAGAACAATTCCAACCATTATCCCAATTTTTCTCAACTTTTTGGCCACAACACACAGTAACAAAAATACTTTCTTATTGCAACTCAATTCTCACATACAAAAGCATCCAGAAACAGTACAATTCTAGATTCATTCCTTTTGCCTTTCTAGATCCAGTCTCCACCCTTTTCCAGGTGATGCCTATGGATCCCATCTGTAGGCTCTCTTGCCCTCCTGCCTAAGGTGGCTTTGGCCAATGGGAGGCACTAGCGGGAGACGCCGATGGCAGTCGGAGAGCGGGGAGGGACATTGTTTCATACTGGCTCCTACCTGCCAGCTGGCTATGGGATGTCCACTTCCTTCTTCCAAAGATCACAGCTCCTGTCAGGCATCCCTCTCCTTACAGTATTCTGGAAGCTCGCTTTCTGTCTACATCTTCAGGCCTAAGAATGATAAAGTCTCCCTGCTATTATCAGCCCCAGATGCTGCACCATCTTTTGCTGCTTTTGCCTTTGTAAATAGTCTTTTTACTAAACAGTCCTCAAGTTATTCAATTTGAGTCTCATCTGTTTCCTGACAGTACCTCACTGATTCAAATCCTTACCCTGACCACATGTGATGCAATCTGATGTTCTTTATTCCAGTCTTTGAAAAAAAAATCCAAACAAACCATTGTCTCTCACTTAATTGATTTCACAACCAATGGGTAGTGACCCATAGTTTGAGAAACAATATTTTATTTTCATCAAAAATAACTTAGCTTGTTGTTCTAACATGTTTTAACCATATTCCCGTCAGTGGAATGTTTGGAATTAGTCTTATGGCTGGATGAGCTCCTGACCGAGCAGGGATTCATTGATCTGCAGCCTCTCCTTTATACCTGGTGCCCTTCTGAAGGGTTCATCCCTATAACTGAGCTTCTTTCGGTCCTGATTATTGGTATCTCCTGGTCCCCAGTTGGCCTGTAATCTCACCTGAGTCTAAGCCCTATGGCCTGGTGTATCAGCTCCCTAACTCTGCTGTAACAAATTACCACGAACAGTGGCTTCAAACAACATAAATTCATTCTCTCACAGTTCTAGAAGCCAGAATTCTGAATTCAAGTTATCAGAGGCTCTAGGAAAGATTCTATTCTTTGTCTCTTCCAGCTTCTGGTAGTTGTAGGCATCTGGGGCCTGTGGTTTTATCACTCAAATCTCTGCCTCTGTCTTCACATGGCCACCTTCTCTCTGTGTCTTTCCCTCTGTGCATCTCTCATAAGAATACTTGGCATTAGCTTTAGGGCCTACCTGGATAATCTAGAATGATCTTGTCTCAAGATCTTTAACTTAATTACATCTGTAAAAAGCCTTTTTCCAAATAAGGTTACTTTTATAGGGTCTCTGGAATTAAAAAGTAGACCTATCTTTCGGAGTTATCATTCAACCCATCACACCTGGAAGTGTGCAAGCTCCCTTGCTTTCAACTTGGACAGACCCTCAAGCCAAGACAATGGCAATAACCTCTCTAGAAGGATCACCGTAGTTCAGAGACTGCTGGGTATGACCAAGCACCAGTACCGGCAATGCCAGGTAGATCAGGCTTTGAGCCATTATGTTTTGGACTGCGAGGCACACTGTTTGGCTTCTAATGACCTATTGTGGGTCTGTGCCTCTGCTCTGGCAATACCCAGCCAGAGCTTCTTATTCCTCTGACCAGCTGACCCCAGGCAGCATGAGACATTAAACCATAGAGCAAAGAATATGGAAATATTTTGAAAACTGAGAAGAAGGGTGGTAAGATGTCGGGGGAAAAAAGCATGAACAAAGACACAAGATAGCCCTGCTCTTTAATCAAGCAACAAATCTGATTTGAAGCTCAAGACAGCAGTAACATCTTTTTTTAAATTTCTGTGAAAGCAAAAGAAACATCTTTCCTGCATAACTCTCAAAATTTCTGGGTACTTATTTCACTTAGACACTGAAAAAAAAAAATCTCCCGTCAAAAATAAAATGTGCTACTGGCTTCTTTCAAAGATTATTTCATTAAATTGACTGTTCATGGGAGTCTTTCTCCATCTTCTATTCAGGAGCACTGGACCATATCCATCCTCTGTGCTAGGTACTGCCCTTTATAAGTCAACATGCTGGATTTAGCTGTTGTATCTTTCTGATTTTGTAAAGCTCAAACTGGCATGCGTGGAACTCAAGATAAATAGTTGGCATTTTCATGAGTTTTATCCTATATCACATTGTTTAAATCTAAGAATTAATAAATGAATTTAAAGTCTTATAATACCAATAACCTCCTTGGCATTTATTATACATCAAGCCCACAAGACTCTGATAATACTGGCAGCCCCACACAATGACAGAGATGGTTCTTAGCTGAGCCTTTTGAATGTTAGCAGTTGAAGAAAGCCATGGTTTTAATTTTGCTTATCTCAACAGAAAAGAGTAAATTGGCCAAGCCAGAGAAGAAAGCCTCTTCCCCTACCCTGTGGAATGAAAACGACCCGGTCCTGCCCCATGTGGGAAACACCTCACGTGAAAACTGCTAAATTAGATGAACAGGATGTGATCGTTTTGATGAAGATAAGCATGGCCATCCCCAAGTCTTTGAGCCACTTACATTGGCTTGCTGTAGCCCACTGTGAGAAGCACAGGTTATCTGGGCCCTGAGTTATTTCCCTTTTAAATACCTTTACCTGGCTATCCATGACTGGCCATTAGCAGCATTGTCAAGTGGTATGGGTAATACAATGGGAATAAATAAATAAACGAGCTTGACATCTGAAAGTATGGATTTGAGTCCTGATTTTATTACCTACTATCTAGTGAACCTGGGCTAGCCATGTAGGAGCTCCCTGAGCCTCTATTTTCTCACTGTAATCTAGGAATAATAGTAATCCTTCATTTATGGATTTGCTCTGAGAGTTAAATAAAAATAGTTAACAAATTTTTATTGAGCAACAATTATGTGCCAGACACTGTCCTAGGCATTAGGGTGTATAGGACCAAACAGACTAAAAAGTCTTGTCTTCACTGAGATTACACTCTAGTGAAAGAATATAGACAATAAAGTATTACGTTTTTTTCCATTTTTCTATCAAAGAACTTGTATTTTTGTTACTAATCTGAAGTAAGTAGCTTGATTGTTATATGTGTTCTCCTACTCTGTGGTTCGTATTTTGTCTCTCATTATTTGTGTTTCAGTGAGCAAAAGATCTTAATTTTAATGTAGTCAATTTTACCAAATCTTTATTTTATGGCTAAAGTTTTTTGAGTCTTGTTTTTCCATACACTGAGGTCTTGAAGATATTCACCTATATTACCTTCTAAAAGCTTTTACGCTTTGCCACTCACACTTAGGGACTATGTATAACTGGAATTATTTTTTATATATACTATGAGAAAAGGGTCTTATTTTGTTTTTATCTGTATGAATATCCAATTACCCTAGCATTATTTATTGAAAAAGTATTCTTTTCCTTTGGTCACCTTTGTCAAAAGTGTCCATACATACATCAGTAAATATCTGGGTCATCTCTCCTGTTCCATCGATCTATTTTTCAGTCCTTTTGCTAATATCACACTATCTTAATTACTATAAATTTATAAGTGTCAGTAATGAGTAGGCCAAGTTTCTCAAGGTTTTTTTTCCTTCAAGAATGGGTTGACCTTTCTTAGTCTTTTGATTTTTAGCACAAATTTTCGAATAAGCCTATCAAGTTCTAGAAAATACCTGCCTGGTATTTTGATTGGGATTGCATTGAATCTCTAGGCCCGTTTGGAAGAACTGACATCTTCAATATAAATTTTCTTTAATGAATCTATAGGTCTATAGGTTTATGGTCAGTTTCTGTAAATATCCCATGTGGGTTTTAAAAATAATATGCATTGTGCAGTTGTTGGCATAGTGTTCTACATATGGGCATTAGGTATTTTTGTTAGTTGTGCTGTTCAAATCATCTCTCTTGTTAATAAGCTGTGTCGGTTCTTCTATCAATTACTAAGAGAGATATTTTATCATATCCATTATGATTGCAGATTTGTCTATGTTTCGTTGTAGTTCTATCAACTTCTGATTTACATATTTTGAGCATGTTATTAAGAGCATACAAATTTAAAATGTAGATAAAGCCCAAATTTTAAAATTCATCATGGAAATCAAGCCTAAAAAATGACAACAGATTTGAAGGAAAAAAAAACTAAAAATTCTAGAATTGAAAAACAAAGCAATAACAAAAGTTGAGAATTCAATAGATGGCTTTAATTCCAAATTAGGCAGCTGAAGAATTAGTGAACTGAAAATTAGGTTAAAAGAATCTGTCAAGATTAAGCATGAACAGGGGTGCCTACGTGGCTAGGTCGGTTGAGCATCTGACTTCAGCTCTGCTCATAATCTCAGAGTTCATGAGTTTGAGCCCCATATGGGGCTTGCTGCTGTCAGCACAGAGCCCATTTTGAATCCTCTGTCCCCCTCTCTCTCTGCCCCTCCCCAGCTTGTTCTCTCTCTCTGTCTCTCTCTCTCTCTCAAAAATAAAAATTTTTTTTAAAAGATTAAGCATGAACAAATAAAAGGATGTAAAATGCAGAGGAGTAGGTAAGAGACCTCGAATGTGTAGTAACACACAATTAACTGCTAACCCTCTAAGAGAAGCAAAAGCAATATTTGAGAATATAAAGCCGTGAATTTTCCAGAACTGATTAATTTAAGAAGCCTAGGGCATTTAAGTAGTGCAGGGCAATCTTCATCCAATTTCAAGACCTAGAGTTTTTTGGTCTTCCCAGAGGACTGGAAGTCCAGCTGTGGTGCATGTAAGAGCTGTTTTGTTTTATTTCCTAATTAGCCATACCTCCCAAGGCGAAATCCTGGACAGATCCTAGATTCCTAGTGTTTTTCTCTCTAGTCCCAGAAGGCTGCCAAAGTGCAGCTCAGAGGCTCAGATATTGTATCAGCTAGTGACCAATAAGAAAAAAGGAACCACTCTATATATTTCTAGCAGCGAGAAATTTAGTTGTTCATAACCAGAGAACTGGTTGTAAAAAATATTGTAAGAACTGAAGGAACAAAAGGGAAGTTGCTTTGTGCCCTGGTTTGGACCCCAGTAACCCACATGACTGCCACTGCTCCTGCCATTGCAGTTGAAACTGACCCACTGCTTCTTATCAGAAGCCCTGGAGTCAGCCCCACTGATGCTGTAGAAACCAGCATCAAAGCTGTTGGAACCCACAGTTACTGTCAGAGTGGGGAAATATCTTCTTTCTCTACTCGTCCATCAGCACAGGACCACCCGGAATAAACCTCCAGTTCTACAAAGGCAAATTTACTGGCCCGTTGGAACAAGGGAAACACCAGGGGAAACATGGAGCATCTCACCAAACAGTAGAAATGACAGAGTTATTCCAGGATTTGTGGGAAGGGTGGAGTTTAGGTGAAATTAAAATGAGGCAGTGCTGGGATAAGTTCAAAGCAAAGCAGGGCCAGCAGTAAAGGGATCGACATCAGGTCTGGACTGCAAGGTGGATTCAGGGTCCTGTTTCCTTAGAAACTAAAAAACTGGGATAGATGTGAAGTGTTGTGACAAGAAAACCACTTACCTGAAACTCTACAAATGGACTGATAATCGAGGTGGTTTTTCTATATCAAAGCATCTAAGATCCTTCGGGCAAAAGTGAGATGTTTCATTCTTACTGATACAATTTCAAACAACAAATGATTTTAAATTTCGTTAATGATTGCTTATCTTTGAGAGTGAGAGAGACGAGCGTGAGCAGGGGAGGGGCAGAGAGGGAAAGACACACAGAATGCAAAGCAGGATCTAAGCTCTGAGCTGTCAGTACAGACCCCAACGTGGGGCTCGAACTCAACAGACTGCAAGATCATGACCTGAGCCGAAGTCAGACACAACCAACTGAGACTCCCAGGTGCCCCATAATAACAAATGATTTTAGAGATAAATATTTTTCACTGGTGAGGAAGCAGTTGTCACTTAAAGAAAAAAGTCATTATGACACTTTACAACTGGAGCATGTCCTTGGAGTAATATCCCCATTAACTTGGTAGTTGGCTTTATCTGTGGTTTATTATGTCAACATGATGAATGGCAGGGCAGATTTTTACTTTGTCAATCTGAGTTAATGTTTATATTCTCATTCCTTTCTTCTGTGTTCAGCTTTCCACTGGTGTTCCCCATTGCCAGAGACTAATTGGAGGTCCACCAGAAAGGAAGTCAGGATATGTAGTTTTCAGGCTTTCTGCCCCCTGAGATACAGAGCAGACTCTTGAAAAGAACTTGAGAGCCAAAAGGAAAATCAACGCACAGAACGTACCTCTTCAAGTTCAGCAATTGCCCCCGAGAACAAAGTGGTCCTGAATGATAACCTCCTTCTAGTTGCTCATCTCTATCAAGATATTATCTCATAGTCCCTAACTATCTTTTTAGTTCTCTGACACTTTAAAGAAAATGATTTTTAGATTTTCCTTGGCCATTTTAGAAGAATGGTTATTTCAGTGAAATTATCCATCCAGTTTACTACCTCATCCACTTTAGAATGAATCTTGCACATTCCTATCAAAATAACCTTCCTAAACTCAGCTCTGATCATGTCAAGAGATGGGCACCACACAGGCAAATGAGAAATGATGCCAGCCAGTTTGTGGGCAAGAACGTTTTGCCTGTGGATAAGCCCCAATGCTGACCTGAATAAGGGTACGTGAGCTCAGGACACAGGGCATTTTTTATTAGGTCACACTATTCAACGTTCTTCCATTCAGCAATCCAAAATATATTTTCATAGATTTTCCAATCTATGAATCCTTTCAGCAAAATTGAACCCATATGTTTTTAATTCACGGACAATTGACTCATTAACAAATTATATGGTGAGAACAAGTTGATGTCCCCAAACTTTTCAAACCTTGCAGTGAGGCTTGTTTCTCATTATTTTCCTTAGAAACATAAAATTTATTATGCTAAGATTTTTTTAATACCCTATACGCAACCTCTACATGGTCTCAATCTGCCAAGCCCTAGGGGAAACTTAGTGTATCTGTCAAGGGGAGGGGTGTTATGGCCTGAGATAGCCCATGTTTCTCTAACTTTGTTGGATTGGAATATTACACTGTCTTTGACTTTCAGTCTTCACCTCCAGATTGGTGACATCAAATTTCCTATCAATAAAGTTCACTGTTTACAATGGACTTTTTCATCCATCACTTCACTAGACAGATCCTCAGTACAACCCCATGAAGACAGCACTTCTAACCAGCATTTTTATTCCCATTTAATAGAGGGGAAGATGTGGCTCAGAGAAGTTAGCTGTTCTGCCCAAAAGTTCAAGGTGTGATAGCCAGCCTCCAAAATGACCCCTAATAGTCCCTGCCTCTCATATTCTACCAGGATTGGGCTGTGTAACCAATAGCAATCAGCAGGAATAATGGTATGTCCTCATTGCCAGAGATTAATTGGACGTCCACCAGAAAGGAAGTCAGGATATGTAGTTTTCAGGCTTTCTGCCCCCTGAGATACAGAGCAGAGTCTTGAAAAGAACTTGAGAGCCAAAAGGAAAATCAATGCACAGAACAAGTTCAGTTGCTAAAGACTAGGTGCTAAAAAGGCCATTGCTTCAGTCTTGGTCTCTCTCTCTCTCTCTCTCTCTCTCTCTCTCACACACACACACACACACACACACACACATACTCACAACTCAATCTGGAGGAAGCCATCTTTCATATTATGAGGACATTCAGGGAACCTAGGATAGGGCCATGTGGTAAGGAACTGAAGTCTCCAGCCAACAGCCTGTGAGGAACTGAGACCTACCCAAAGCCATGTGAGTGAACTTGGCTCCAGTCAAGCCTTCAGATAACTGCAGCCCTGACCAACAGCTTAACTGCAACTTCATTTGAGATCCTGAGCCAGAACCATTGAGTTGAGCTATTCCTGGATTACTTGCAGTAACTGGGAGAAATAAAGCTCATTGTTTGAAGCTGCTAAATTTCAGAGTAATTTGTTACACAGCAATGTATAACTGATACACAGAGCAACATGTGCTCCACAACCAACACAACAGTGATACATCAGTAGATCTCTGTCATCCCCAGAGTGGTGAATCCTATATTCACTAAGAAATATAAGCAGCTTCTAAACTCAAGATACAACTGTTTTAGGTAATGGGGAAACTTAGGGAAGAAATAAGTTTTGTATATGGCAATACAGAACACTGTTCTTTATAATGCACTTTTTCATTCTTTTTTTTTTTTAAGTAGACTCCATGCCCAGTGTGGAGCCCAAGCTGGGGCTTGAACTCATGATTCTGAGATCAAGATCTGAGCTGAGATCAAGAGTCAGATGCTTAACTGACTGAGCCACCCAGGCACCCCTGTACTTCTTCGTTCTTAAAAGCTTTGGGGAAATATTATTTATTTGATCCCAACAGAACAGTCTCAAGCTAGAACTCACCCTGCCCTTTAAAGTCCACTTTCTAGATCATAAATATGCCCACTAGCCAGCTCTCACCTGCTACCAAGGCGTCTACTTGCCTTCATGGCTTCCTTCTTCTGAGATGTAGGACTATAGCTATAGTTATTCACTCAGTGTTTACCTAACATGCCTCTACATCATCTAATCATCAGTTCATAAAGAATGATATCCACTGGAGTTCATGGCAAACTGGGTTATTGATAGTATTTCTGAGTCAAGTCATGCTCATTAAATGTCATGGATTCTGCCTAACCAAGGAGTTGCTATACCTTTCACCCAACTGATGAGAGGAGTCCCTGGAGGTACTTAAATCCTGAAGGGTTAAGGGCTTTTGCTGTTCACTTGGCAAAGCTTCTACCCTAACAAGGACTCCACAAAGCTCAGCATCTGGCCTCCGTGTCTTTCTATATTCCTGAAATCTGAATGCATTCTCCACTCCTCCCTCTCCATATTCTACCTGAATTCTATCCCCCACTCAAAGTTCAGCAGACACCTGAGATGATTTTTCCAACCCCAAATCCCAACCCCAAATAAGTTTTCTCTTCTTCGAAATCCAATGATTCATCTCATTTTTTTTCTGTATTTCACTGGATAAATGGTTATTCTGTTTCCACAACATGACTGAAAATCTTTGAGATGGGGGAGTCCTCAGTTATGGAGCATATACCCAGTGGTAGTTTCCACCATAGGCATTCTACATAGACTACTGAGTACATGGGTGTCATCCCTCTGTGAGGAAGTTGGGTGACTGCCAAGTGCTTAACTGACTAGCAGGCTCATTAGTGTCTGCCCACCCTCAATCTTGTCAATGGATTTGATAAATGATACAAAGTTCTATCTCAAGTTCCCAAGCCCCTAGATTGAATTTTCTTCAGACTTCTAGCAGATATACTCATTAGTGTCTCACTGCCTCCATCTTGTCCACAGCCTCTGAAAGGAGTGACTCTGAGCCACACATGACTGCTGGTACCACTGATTGGGCCAGAGATAGACCCCTGACTCAAAAATGGTCCTTTCTCTTTAGGACTGTGAAAGAAAGAGGTCTCTATGGGTCTGAGGAAGTTGGATCATGAGAGGTGTAGGGCCTTTTAGTTCAAGGTCATACAGTTTAGTCAGCATTGGCATTGTGCCAAGACAATTCGGTATTATGAGGGAGCAGAGAATCCAAAGTTATTTAGAAGAATTGGGTCTGCAGTAGGACACAGGGGAATGGAGCAACTGCCCAAATGAAGCAGCACCAAGAAAACCTGAAGTTCCCTGAGACGAGAATGGGTCTGCCCAGTCCTGACTTTCCTTCCATTGTTTCCCTGTGGCCTGGCAGAACTTCGTTTCCTGTGCTGGATGCTCAATACAGTCCCCTGTAGTCCTTCAATAACCTCCCTTTATATCTGGACTAGTCTGATGGGTCTCTGTTCCTTGCAATTAGCAAGGCTAGAATAAAACAATGCCCAATATTTTTAAAGTAAAACAGGGATAAAGGGTGAGCAATTCAGGTTTATATTAATTCTGAAATATTAAAGTCATCCTTAGGCCATAAAGTATACCTAGAAAAAGCTTCTCTAGTAAAATCTCCTCATTTTATAGATGAGAAAGAGGATACCCAAAAAGGAGAAGAGACTTATTCCAGGTCACACAGAAAATGGTAGAACCAAGACCAGGATTCGGGTCCCCTCCTATTGGACAGGGTTCTTCTCTTACTTTGCCACCGTCGAGTTAGCTCTTGCCAATGACTGTTCTCCGAGGCAGGCAAAACAGGACTAAATTAAATAGAAATAGCAGAAATCATTAGTACCTCCCCACCCCAACCTCACCAATGGATTTTTGGGTGGATTTTGCTTAGATCTCAGGCAAGCTAAAGGAAAAGATGACAGAGATGCTGATGTTGCATTTCTTTAAAGACCTGGGTCAGAGACACAGGAGAGAGAAATGGAAGGAGGTTACCAGCTACCCATTTTAAAATACTACCCATACGCATCTTAAGAGGACACCAAGAAGGAAAGTTTATCAATTTTCCCATAAAAATATGAGGTCAGTCTGTTAATAAGAGAAAAGTATCACAACTTCTTGGAGCAATTGTGCTGAGCAGGCTGAATTGTCTGCAGAATGCCTTTGTTATATACATCCTTACTGTAGTATACCTACTGGGTAATCTGGTGCTTGAAACAATCAAAATTATTTTGTGTTACAAAGTATTGGATTTCCAGTAACCACAAAAACATCTTCACTGGTCCCATTTCCTCATGCATTTTAGTACCCTAAATATTTTAATATCACTGCAATTAAATGAAAATGTTCTCAACGTATTTTTTAATGTTTATTTACTTATTTTGAGAGAGAGAGAGAGAGAGAGAGAGAGAACATATGCAGGGAATGGGCAGAGAGAGAGACACAGAGAGAGAGAGAGAGCATATGTAGGAAAGGAGCAGAGAGAGAGAGAGAGAGAGAGAGAGAATCCCAAATTGGCTCCTCGCTGTCAGCATAGAGCCCAATGTGGAATTCAATCTCATGAACCGTGAGATCATGACCTGAGCCGAAATTAAGAGTCGGATGCCTAACCGACTGAGCCAGCCAGGCACCTCTCAAAGTATTTTTATTAAGATTTAAATTAATTTATTTAAATGTCTCAAACAAGTGAATTAAAGGTAAATAAGATGCAGAATTTTTAAAAATGGCAATTAGCCTGATAGATGGGCCAAGGGGATACTAGGAGAAGGGAAATGGTCCCACAATTAGCCAGTCAGTGATGAGTAGGCCTAAATACAAACAGAGAAGCCCCAGGATCACTAGGAATGAGAAGGAAGAGGATCCTCTCTCCTATTTAACAGTCACTTCTAACATTTATTAAGCATTTACTATATGCCAGGCATGGTACTAAGCACTTTATGTGCATTATTTCATATAATCTTCATAAGAATCCTAGTAGGCAGTATTAGTTACATTTTCCTCATTTTGTAGATTAAAAAAATACCAGCGCTTAGGGAAGTTAATTAACTTTACCCAGGTCTACTGGCAATAAAGCATAGCACTCAAAGAACAAATGCCCTCAGGGCTTTCTCCCTACGTTTCATTTCTGTTTCATTCTAAACACCAGCTGTCTTCTTCAGTCTCTTCCATGTGTTAGTAAGCATGGGCAAAAGTGGTTCTGGGGCCATGTCCATACAGTTAATTTGTACTATCTTAAATATTTTAATATAATTAAGAGCATCATAACAGCAGTGGCAGTAGAATCCAAGAGAAAACTCTTTAGTTTGTACATGAAAAATCCCAGGGAAGACTTCGATCGGCCTGATCTGGTCCACATGACCACCCTGGGCCAATCATTATGTTCAAGAAGGTTTTATGACTACCCATACCTGAGGTCACATGCCTACCCCTATGATCAATAAAATAGATGCAGTGAGTGGCAGTACCCCCAGAATTCCCCAGGGAAGGTGGTAGATGGATGGATGGTAGGCAGATAAAAGCAGATACCCACACAGCTCCTACTGTGAGCCATAGACAATAACGTGGAGAGCCCAGAGGTACACCAAGAAGAAGATAAAACATGAAGACAGGCATGATGATGTTACCATAGCATAGTGTGTCCAGAAATCAGCAAGTATTTTAGATAGGTCTGAAGAACAGGATGTGTATGGCAAGGGGGTTAAGATCTGAGATTGAAAGTCTTTGGAGAACTTTATGTGATACCCCAAGAGGCTGGTATCTTATCCTGAAACCAGAGTCATGGAAGTATCTTACGCATGGAGATAATATGATGAGTTCCGATTTTAAGACCACTCAGCCTTAGGGTAGATCTGTAAGAAAGGTTCAAAGCAGATAAGTCAGTATGGAAACACAATAGTTCAAGTAAGAGAAGATGAGTAAATGAGTAAAAACAATAGCAGCCAGATTGATGGTGAAGAGATGGAGAGCAGTGGTACTAAGGAGGCAGGATTCATAAAAGAAAACCTGAATCCTTACTGTGAATTAGATTGTCCAGGCTAATCACTGATACTCAGCCACCTTCATGGCCACCCCAGAAGGACCACCAACAACACAGCAGTGGACCAAAAGTGTCCACAGAAACAGAACCCAAATCTTGCTGGCCTCCAAGAAGCAGCAGAAGCAATAGCACCCACAACCCCAGAACCTACGAGCCTTAAATTTAAGTGGCTGGTTTTGCAATTCATCAAGGACACTTTAAGCCCATGGCCTTGGAAATGGAATGACGAGTGCAGAAACTTACCCTGTAGGTCTGTTAACCAATTGGCTGTGACACCCAGATCTCCCAGGAGGCAGTGGGGCCCGTGGAAAGAGCTGGGACATGAGGCAAGACTGATCCGGGTTTGGCTCCTGACTCTGACACCCTCTGTGTTTCCTTGGACCAGGGCTTATACTCTCAATCCTCCGTTTTCACAGGAGATTCCCCCCTGGAGATGATGCCATTTCTTTCTCAGGGGTTTTATGAGGACTACAAATAATAGCATAAGCAAGAACAAAACAAATTTCAAATGTGGTTAGAAATGAATCTGTTTGGATCACTCATTTGTTTTGCTCAAGGGGACAAAGGAAGAAAAGTCAAACCATGGAACATTTATGCTTTCCACCACCAAGTGAATTCTTGCCATTTATTTACTGGGGTGACAGAGTAAAGCAAACCATGTCATAAACCCTGAGTTAATCATCACTGTGTGTGCATCAAAATTAAGGTGAATTAATTTAATTTCTATAACATTTTCTAATAAATTATATTTTCTTATTAAACTGATAATGAATAAATAAGATTTCTTACCAAAAAAATGTAAAGTTTTGCAATAATCACAGACACGTGGTCAAGAGTTACATTTCCATAGGAGATAGCCATAAATATTTGTAGGTCAATAGCAGATCATCACAGGAGGGCTTACCCTTTTCAGCAAGTAACTAGTGAGAAATTTAATGTAGTAATTCAGAATGCACACAGATATAATTTCAAAAGAACATTTGTCCCACCTGGCTAAAGTTCTTTCTTTTTTTTTTTTAATGTTTTTTATTTGTTTTTTGAGAGAGAGAGAGAGAGAGAGAATGAGCAGGGGAAAGGTAGAGAGGCAGGGGGAGGGGGGAGACAGAGAATCCAAAGCTGGGTCTGACAGGGTGACAGCAGCGAGCCCGATGTAGAGCTCAAACTCACGAACCTTGAGATCATGATCTGAGCCAAAGTTGGGTGCTCAACTGACTGAGCCACCCAGGTGTCCCTAAAGTTCTTTCTTATTGGCCACTTTATGGTAACTGATTCGTAAATATTCTTTAACCTCTGCTACTATCTTCAAGACAAAGGATAATGAACTAGCCCGAGGCTTTCTATTCCCATAGTCACTTGGGCTAACTCTCCTTTTTCACTCCTATTTTCTTTAAATCTGTTGAGATTTATAGCAATAGTTCAGGTACAATTGTGACCTAGAAAAATTGTGAATCGAAAAATATGACTTTTAATTTTCTTTTTCCATATATGGAAAGTGCTTAGCTTTTCATAGATCAGCACCTAGCCTGATGAAGGAGCTCAGGCACAGGCAAAACAGGGCTCACTCTGCTTCCTGTCTGGTCCGTGCTCTCCCTCACTCTGGGAAAGCTGGCAGAGGACATCCTATCATCAAAGTCCTCCCAGGGGAACTCTCTGCCACGGTGGGGCGGGGATGGGGGTGGGGGGTTGGCAGAAGGGGACAGAGTAGATCTGTTGTTTTGTTTTTTTTTCTAAATCTTAACCAGACAATGAAAACTGGTTTGGGGCCAACATAGTCATTAATGTTTCCTGATAAACAATCATAAATCACACATGTGGAAGAGCTACTTTAATTCTCAAGGAAAGACAATTTCTTCCTTCACCTGACTTCTCTTTGCTCTTGTAGACTGGGTCAGATCCATTATAATAAAAGTAAATTCACCTTGCAGGTAACTAGAAGGGGAAAAACACTCAACAAAATTGGCACAACAAACCTTCTCCAATTGCAAATACACATCACATAATTCTAACACAGGTGGCCCTGGGTTTAAACTTG
This sequence comes from Cryptoprocta ferox, assembly GCA_028646485.1. Classification (NCBI taxonomy): domain Eukaryota; kingdom Metazoa; phylum Chordata; class Mammalia; order Carnivora; family Eupleridae; genus Cryptoprocta; species Cryptoprocta ferox. Next base: position 65,319,887 of record CM053566.1, on the reverse strand, counting down.
CTGAACTTGTGATGCCCCCTACGTTTACACCACAGTAAAGACCAAATCCCATAGTGATGTCTTCTAATTTTTCTGTAAGCAATGCTTCAGCCTTCCAACTGGCAGCCTGATGTGCTCACTACAGTTAGCAGTGGCTCAGGAGACATCATGTGCAGGTGCACTTAGAGTAAGTGAATCTCTTTCCCACTGCTCTACACTGTATCTTTGCAAAGTCTCTGTAAACTTCTAAATTCCTTGCTCTTCACTGTGTCAAAGAAAAAGAAAATTTGATGGAATACACAGAATGTCAAAACTACCCACAAGAAAAGGCAAGACAATCCATCTCTTTGAAAAGGAAACATGAGAGTTTAACTTAGCAGTCAGAGAAATGAATGTGAATGAGCAAACTTCCAAGTCTAGACTGTCACACTCAACGCACAAACACAATTCGGAAGGAATTCAAGGAAACATATCACAAGACTATGAAGAACACTGAGCCAATGGAATAGATGGTCTTTTTAAAAAATGGAAAGGAATGATCGGATAGAAATTCTTATATTATGTAATAGGGTGCTGACGCGGTGCTCCACTTCTTCTGCCGAGTTGGGCAGAGCAAGTCACCTTGGAAAGGGTCTGCCTTAATGAATTCAGGAAGAATTTTAAGGGGTCTTCCTTATCTGATAGGTGCTCATTGCTCTAGAAGTGTATATAACATATTTTTTAAAGTTTTCTAATAAGGTAGGCTTTCAAAGTGTAGAACTGATGCCAGAAGAAGGTATAGTAAGTTGAATGATTTTTCTCAAGGCATTTTGAAAAGGAAGGAACAAAGACACCCCCCCAACACCTGCTCCCTAAAACCCAAAGCTAAGAAAGACTATTAGTGAAGACTAGGGTTGTCTGATCCAAGTTCTCCTGGCCTGAGGAGACCCCACGGGCCCTAAAACATGACTATGTTGGTGTACAAGTTCCAGTGGAAGAATCTGGTGTGCTGGTCCAGGCTGGAGCCGAAGTATTTCTATATTCAGCCACCTGACACCATGATTCCTGCTTTCAAAAATCAATGAGTGAGCATGTAAATGTGACCAAGAGCAACAAAAGGTCCTGGACCTCAAGCATGTGGCACTGTAAGTAGGATCTGTGTGAGCTAAAGCACCTTTCCGTGATCTAGAAGAGCCAGCTGGAATATGGAAGACTAGCATTCATATGAGATATCACAGAAGAGCCACAAAGACACCAGCAGAGCTGACCTGTTTCTCCAGTTCTTACACTAGAAGTATGAACTGATTGGGAAACTAGAGACAGGAAAAAGTCCACAAGATGGAAATATTAACTGCCTGCTAAAAGCACATGTCAGGGATTGAACAATCAACTTGAAACCATTATACTAAGAGTAAGAACACAGTACAAAAGGCTATGTATGCTTCCATTTATGGGAAAAGTCCAGAATAACCAAATCTATAGAGACAGAAAGTATATCAGTGTATTCCTAGGGCAGGGGAGGGGGTGCAGAGTGGACAGAGAGGGACTGCTAAGGGGTACAGCGTGTCTTTTCTGACATGATGAAGATGTTCTAAACTGATATTATGGTGATGATTGCATAACTCTGTGAATATACTATAAATCATTAATTAAACATTTGAATGGATAAATGTTATGGATGGATAAACTTTATGGTATACAAATTACATCTCACTGACGACGTTTTAAAAAAGAGACAGAAAGAAAGTCCACATTTTTTTCTCTCCAGAGAAATGGAGATAATTTTTCTTCTATGTGGATTATATTATCTCATTTTTCTCATTCAGCATGGAGAGACAACATATTGTAATAATTAGCAGCATTGGGTTTTAGAGTCAGACTCTCCGGGTTTAAATATCAGCTGTGCTTTGTACAGTTTGTGATTCTCTGTTTCAGTCTCCTCATCTACAAAGTGGGGATATAGTAAAACCTACTTCTTTGAGTTGTTGGAAGGATTCTATGAAAGGGGTCAGCATAGCACCTGACATGAAACTGAGTGCAAAATGAATGTTTAATATTCAAAAGGACTTTTAAAATATGCATATTTACTTATATGTAAAATATTCTCTCCGCAGGGTCCAAGAAACAAATAAGGTTTTTTGCACAGGGGACAGAATCTGGGTGGCTAGGAGAGAGATGCAGGAATGCAGTATTTCAGATATTATATATATTTTTTATATTTTTGGTATTTTCAATCATGTACGTTTATTACACATGCAATGGAAACAAGTTTAAAAAGAAAAACAGGATTTTATTTGTACCCCAAACTTGTATGTTCCAGGATCTGATAGAGCCCATCAGGTATCTGCAAATCAGGCACCAATCTTGGTAAAGGCACGGATCTTATCCAGAGAGAGAGTCAATACTGGTGCGTTCAAAGATACCCAATGGAAAATTCGTTATTGTGAGCAACAGATAACCTTCTTGCTTCAGACAGAAAACTGGTTGGTAGAAAATCAAAAGGGGATCGTGATGATGTGGTAGTTAGTTAAGAACAGCGAATCTATAACTTGACTGCTTGGTTTGAATCCCAGCTTTGTCATTTGTGGTTTTTAACCTCTCTGTGCCTCAGCTTTCTCATCTGCAATATGGGGAGAACACTGTATGGTTTTCATGAGGATTGGATGAGGAAACAGACTAGAGCCCAGAGCATAATAAGTGCTACATGAATGTTGGCTATTGTAATTTGTGGAGTTCCAGGGAAATTCCAAGCTCTAACACGGAGGCATGGCAGAATTACCTGAAATGTTGAATGAAAACATTGAAAAGATAAGCTATCATCTGAGGAAGGTGTTCCATATTGGAAAAAAAGAAGTATTTTAGGGGCAAATGTCTCAGAAATACCCAGCTAAGAAAAATCAATAACAAGTACAAAGCAACAAATGAAAGAAATTTAAGAAATTTAAAGAAAATGGAAAGAAAAGAGAGACTGGAGGAAGAAGAGAAAGAAAAGGAGGAAAAGAATAGGCTGCCAGGGGAAGACTTTTTCTGTTATTTACCATATGAGAATGTCAGAGGTATTCACGAACAATGCAATCAGAAATAAAGGATGTTGGGAAAGACAACTCTAATTTTGAACACTGTTAAAAGGTGCCTATTAAACAATGAAGAATTTTCTTGTTGCTGGAAAGAGATTCCCAATGAAGAGATATCTTTTGTTTAAGCTTCATTGGATATTTATTTCAAAAATTCTTCCTATATAAGATCCTTGGGAGGAAAATATATATATGAGATAACAATTTTAGATTTTTCCATATATATGATTATCCCATATGTAGTACATAAAGGAGAAAGTATAATAAAAAATGAACACGTCTGGAACTATCACTCACTTAACAATTGGAGTATTACCAAAATCATTGTATCTATATGTGCCCTTTCCCTAGTTCATTCATTCCCCAGCTTCCTTCTCAATATATTGTTTAGTTGTTCTTGTTTTTAAACATTTTTAAATGTTATCTTGCTGTATGTATTATTCTAGGACTTATTTTTCTCATTCAGTATTCATAATGATACTTGAATGTTAAATTTATTTATTTTCACCCACATTGAAAAAAAGTCCACAATTAATCATATTCCCATCAACAGCATTTTGATTGTTTCAGAATTTTTGCTCTTACAAACAATGCTGCTTGGAACATTCTTGCACTTGTCTTTTTGTTTCCCTAGCTTTATCAATCTATAATTGACAAATAAACATTGTACGTATTTATGATATCCTCCATGGTGTGAGATTATCACCACAATAAAGCTAAGCAACATACCCTTTGCCTCGTGTAATTATCATTTTGTGTGTGTGTGCAGTGAGAACACTTAATTTAGCAAATGTCAAGCATAAATTACAGTATTTTAACTGTAATCATGATGCTATACATTCTATCTCCAGAACCTACTCAACCTGCAGAGAGTTTGTAGCCTTTGACCAACATCTCCCTGTATCTCTCACCTCTACACTGCTGTCCATGATGGTTATAGCATCACCTGCATCTTACTACATGAAGTCGTTCTTCATGACACCTATGAGTGAAATTGCTCAGTTGTACAGTAATGAAATGTTCGGCTTTACACAAGAATTAAAGAATTGTTTTCCAAAGTAATTGTACCAACTTATACTCCTATAAAAAGTGAGTGAGAATTCCTATAGGTCACATCCTCATCTACACTTGGTATTGGCAGACCTCTTAATTTTTGAGATTTTATATGCACTTAATTTTCATCCTCCTGATACCTAATGATGTGAGTGTCTTGTCTTATCTCTCTTAGCCATTTGTGTTTCCTCTTTGGTGAAATGTCTGTGACCTTATGCCTATGAAGTGAATTATCATTGTTATCTTTTTCTTTCCGATAAGTAATCCTTTGCAAAGTATATGCATTGCTTCATGTGACTTATCATTCCATGTATTTTGATAGAAGCACTTAATTGATTTCTTAATTTTAATGTAATCTACCCCATCAATCATTTTTATCTCTTTTAAGAATTCTTTCCCTATTCAAAGCTTCCAATGAAATTTTAAAATTTTATTTTTCACATCTCACTCCTTAATGCACTTGGGAATTACTTTTTTGTGTATGAGTTAGGGAGCTAAACCACCTTTTCCAGCACCATTTCTTGACAAGTCTATTTTTCCTTAGTGATTTGCAACACTATCTGTGTCAAATACAGAATTTCCCAGTAAAGTTGGGGCTGCTTCTGAGCTCTGTTTTTTTTTTTAATTGTCTATTCTGTTTATGATATTAACAATACTGCACTGTTTTAATTACTATGGCTTTATAATAAAGCTTAGCATATAAAGAAAGTCTTCTATCCCTCCATCTTCCTGTTCCCCAGGACTATCTTGGTGATTCTTGGGCTTGGCTATTCCACATACCTAACAGGTAATACTGGTCCCACACCAGGTTTGCATATGTTCTGGTAACACCCACCATATCCCAGCGGTTTAAAATGAACAAAAAGTTTATTTCTTGCTCACAGTACATGATCCCTGCATCAGCTCTTTTCCAAGACACCCCCATTCTACAAATCTGGCTGATAGGACAGTTATATACTGCTCCTTACTAAGGGAGAGAGAGGCAGAAGGAAGGAGAGCTCTGGAGGGTGGCACACTGGCAATGCTCTGATAAGAAATGACACGCACATCTAAATAGAACTCATTGCCAGACCTAGTCACATGACCCCACCAAACTCCAAGGAAGCCAGGAAGTGCAATCTACCATGTATCTGGAAGGCAGACAAAAATACCTGTTGGACAAATGACTACCTCATGGACCATGACCTTGAAGGCCTCAGCACCTTTCCAATGGGGTTGCAGAATGGTACAGATAGAAACAGGGGGTGGAAGGTCAAGAGACTGAACTCAGGATCTGAAGAATCCTACTTCAGCATTTTGTCCAGGGCCTATCTGGTCATTTATGTCGTGGAAGTTTATCTTCAAACTAAGACATGCCTTAAATAAACCCCTGGCAAATACTGTGGAAGGTGAATGCTATGAGTCACATCTATGAGAGTGGAAATGATTAAATCAGAGGACGAATTCACTTTGTTTGCATTAAAGGAAAATTATGAAGCAGAGTACTTGGATCTCAAATTCCTTTGTTCCAGAAACCGTGTTGTAAACCCCTTCTCTTTGTTAGCTAAACAGAAAAGCTATCTTCTGGCTAATCACGTGGAAGAAAATGCTTCAAGTAAGCTGCATTTGACTATTTCTCATTTTTGTCACAGATTATAAACCCTCTCTGTGTGTTTCCTGACATTGAATATAAAGAAAGATGAAGACTCTCTTACTGTTACATCTTATAGTACAGATCCAGCCAAACAAGTCTGATCTATGGAACATTTTAGAGAACTTTGAAAAGCCATAGATTAAATTGTTCATAAATTATACATAACGTTAATAAGTTGTGTCAGTTAAGACATCATGGACAATGAC
>CM053566.1:65277536-65313463 GCA_028646485.1 Cryptoprocta ferox | reverse complement strand
CCTCTCTGTGTGTTTCCTGACATTGAATATAAAGAAAGATGAAGACTCTCTTACTGTTACATCTTATAGTACAGATCCAGCCAAACAAGTCTGATCTATGGAACATTTTAGAGAACTTTGAAAAGCCATAGATTAAATTGTTCATAAATTATACATAACGTTAATAAGTTGTGTCAGTTAAGACATCATGGACAATGACCGCACTCCTCATGACTGTATTTTTCTTTTTCCTCTTAGAGTTGAATCCATTGTTACACAGTCTCAAAGATGTCAGTGCAGCTTGGTAGTGCTTGAAATACATATTGTTGCAACAACCTTGCTGTCACATTTGTTGACAAGTATGAATTTAAAAAAATGCCTGTGACTACTTCTACATCGAAATACAATAAATACATAGTCTAATTTTCCCATAAATGCATATAACTCATCTATACCAGAGAGTCCATAGCTTATACTAAGCAATAGGCTATGAATTCTTCTAACCTCCACCTATCCCCATGAAGAAAAAGAGCTAGCACCTGATTCAACACATCTGGTGAAAATATGTGGAAACACATATAAAAATATAAACATAGTGCACAAGAAAGACAGAGGACCCTGAGTCAGATTGTCTGGCTTTGAATCCCCATTCCTTCACTTTTTAGTTGTGCAAACAGGGGTGATTATAACGTGGAGGCTACAAGGTGGAGTTCTGGAATTAGGTTTAGAGAATCTGCCTCTTGCTACCTAGGAGTCTTAGCAAAGGTTATTTAAACCAACCCTCACTTTTCTCATCTATAAAATGGGGATAATATTAGTATTTACCTCATAGCGGTATTGTAAATGTTATGTTATATTTTTAAAGTGCTTGCAGTTAGGGCCAGGCACATAGTAAGTGTTTGGTTAATAACTATTATATTAGTAATATTGATAGTATACAAAGGTACTTATCTTTACTACAAGAAAAATGTTATTGTTTGTCATTATAGATAGCCATAAGCTCATCAATAGTGCATAGAGACTATCTTTACCTTCCAAAGATCACATTTTTTTTCCTACTAGCTTAGCTGGGAAACTTAGACTTTACTATAAATATGGACATAGGATCCTAGGAATGAAATCAGTCTCATCTTATCAAAATGCACAAACATGAGACTCTGCAGGTGCAACCCTCATGGGAAGGACTTGAAACACACAAGGGTATAAACCCACAGGGCAGGCAAACCCCCTGACTGACCACGTGCTACACTGTCTGTGCCAGAGGCTGCTCCTGTCCCAGGTGTCTGAAGGTTGTTCCAGAAAACAGGTGGTTCCTCAAGAACACAGCCTGCATCCCAAGAGACCAGAGTCCCCGATGGCTTTGTTCAAGGACATGTGATTGCAGCACAGTAGGAACAAGGTTGGGTCATGCAGGAAACCTTCCCGGGTTCAAAGGGAAGGCGTACACTGTGGGCGGAGGAAAGAATCTTACCAAAGTTCCCATGGCAATTTGGCTGCTGTCATGCCTCCAATATAGAAACACTCCTGCAGTGAACAGAAATTTCCAGATTTTCTATTTCTGTTAAATTGGGTGTCCTGAGATAGAAGCTAAAGGCATCTAGGAATTTTATAGTGTTATTAGCCATTACAGAACCTCACTACTGACTCTTTCCTCCCAGTGCTGAGAAATAGTGGGGACTGTTGGTAATGGTGCTGAAGAGAATGAGGCAATAACAAAATTAGTCACTTCTAGGCCAAAGGTCACACACAAAGACACATCTTTTCCATGGAGGGTTCAGTGATGAGTGTGATACAGGACTCCTATGACCCACAGCCTGTCGCTGCTGTGGCTTTGCCCCCAAGAACTCTGCTAATTGATATCAGGTTGCAACCCTTCATTTCCTTCTCACTCACCTTCTAGAAGCACCTTTGGCCTCTCCCTCACCTAGCTGATGCTCATTTATTCTGATGACAGATCTCCCTTCCACTCTCAGGGGCTAGCCCAGCTCTGTTAGCTGTAACTCCCCCATTTCCTGCCCAGATGCCCTTTCCTGAATAACCCCATTCATCCCACGCATGGGAGAAATTGGCTGATCTCTAAGCACTGATTAATGCAACTGCCAGTGCTGGTTTCCTTCCAACAAAGTAACCTATTTTCTTCCCAACAGACCAGCCCATGAGCTCTGACGGATGTGTGTATGTGTGTGTGTGTGTGTGTGTGTGTGTGTGTGTGCATATGTGTGTGTGTGTGTGTTAACACAGCAACAAAAAGCCAAGAATTTCTCATCTAATTACCTGTTTGGTAACTACTTGTTTCACCTTCTTCCCGTTCTTCTTTTTTTTTCAAATTTTCCAAATCCATTTATTAATTCTTATTACGCTGATGGCTGGCATCATTAATACTTTAACAAAACCACTTAAAATTAGCCAAATATTGGGGTACCTGCCTGGCTCAGTCAGTAGAGCCTGCGACTCTTGATCTCAGGGTCATGAGTTCAAGCCCCACATTGGGTGTGGAGCCTACTTAAATCACCCAATATCTAAGAAAGTTACATGTACAAAAGATATACAAATTAAAACCATTTAAAATGTAATGCATACCATAATTTTTACTTGACCATAACTTCTGTATTAAGACATGACTATAAAGTTAAAACCTTAGAAAAGCTGGGGGCACCTGGGTGGCTCAGTCGGTTAAGCGGCTGACTTCGGCTCAGGTCATGATCTCGCGGTTCGTGAGTTCGAGCCCCACATCAGGCTCTGTGCTGACAGCTCAGAGCCTGGAGCCTGCTTCAGATTCTGTGTCTCCTTCTCTCTCTGCTCCTCCCCTGCTGATGCTCTGCCTCTCTGTCTCTCAAAAATAAATAAAACATTAAAAAAAAAAAACCTTAGAAAAGCTGTACACATTGAGTGATTTACCTCGCAGAAAACAAAGACAGTCTTCACTGCTACACGTTTAGTGTCTCTGCTGGGTCGAGGAGAGAAATACCATGATACTTTGAACTTCTGTTCTTTCCTCTTGTGACAGACTGTTGTGCGTGCTGTGGTCCTCTGAGTTAGGTCTGGTAAAGGTCCATGAGACAGGGTTTAAGACCTTCCAGAGTATAGTCAGTCTTTGAAACTAAAGATCTGGGCCAGCGTTGTCCCGGGACCATAAAGTGCTAAATGAAAGGCGGCTCCAGCAATCACTGAGGGCAAATACTTTAGGTGTGAGTGGGCACCCATCAAAGTTAATTCTCCCCAAAACATCGCTAAACTTTCAACTTTTGTGGTTTGCAGGCTGCTGGTGCAGAAAGCATTGGGTAAGAAAGTGTTGGGTAAGAAAAAGTCTTGGCGTAACTAGGTCAAAAACAAAGCACTTTCATAACCAGGCGCTCCATTCTCATGACTGGTTTCTTAGTGTAGGCATCACCTGTGATGCGCACAGACTCTGCTATTTCTGGGGTGCGTTTCTTCAAACTTGGAGGCTAATGGCCCAGCGGTAGTGCCGCCAAGCTGCAAATTTCTTGCTAACGCAACATGGGTGAAAGGAATCCAGCGATGTAGTTCACAGCCAAATGCAGGGTCTCATCCTGTCGTTTATATTCTTCTCCTACTCTGACGGACCCGTCCACAAGCATAGCCCTCCTATTGTGAGTGACGTCTGGCTGTTTCTTCATGTAACCCACTTCAGGCTTACATTTAGCCTCCATTTCCCTGAGGCATGTATGAATGTCCTCGTGGCTGTCTGCCACTTTGGGAGCACCCACTGGCTTTTCGTCTTCTAGTACAACTTGCCCATAGTATGTGACTCAAAACTACCATCCACTGGATCATGAAGAGGTACCAGCGGTTTTGTTGGCCCAGGTAAAGTAGGAGCTGAGCTAAATGCCGGGACATTTTCATGTTCTGTTTTGTTTCTAGATGGAGCTGGGTCCCTTCTGCGTCTCTTCTTCTGTGTCATCCACATGAACGGGAAGTGCAGGCCGTTTACTGTTCGCTTTCCAGGGAGGAACAGGTGCATGCTCATCATTTAGAGGAAGACCCTTACGAGGTGCAACCCGTCGTGTCTTGGGCTCCTCTTTGGTGCTGGGAGGCCCCGGAGCAGGGCTGCTGGGCGGGCTCCGCCTTCTCCAGGATGATGGTCTTCGGGTCCTCTTGAAGCACCCAGCCAGCCTCGCCGGCTGCAGGCCTGGGCGCAGAGCTGCCCAACATCACCGCTCCCCGGGCCGCGGCAAGGTCAACCTGCAGGGCTAAGCCCCCTGTACTCCTCTTCGACTCCGCCAGAGACGCAGAGCCCAGACCAGCAAGCTCCCCGCAGGAGGAGGCGCAGGAGGCGGCGCAGGACCCTGGAGACGCGAAGGGCCTAGGCAGGCTATAGAGGCCCCTGAGATGTAGCCCCTTTCTCCCTTTTATGTGGTTGATTGGTTGAAATTTTCCCCCTTCCTGGGGTAAATTCAGGGTATAATCAATTAAGAAAATTTTACCTCATTTCTTTATCAAGAGAAAAGATAAATTTTAGGGCTCAAGGGAGCTTGTGGGTGTAGTTAATTCTTGAAGGGATCCCAGCTTCTGAAAATATGGGAAAGTCCCTCTTCCCATTGTGCAAGTGATGATGGGTCACAGTGATGGTCACAAACTCGGGAAGACTACAGACCGAGAGGCGGATGCCTCAAAATGTTGTGTACTGAAAAACTCCGTTGTTAGAATTGTATTTAGATAATTACCGATTTCCTAGCAATTTTCAGACACCGTGTTAGTTGCTGTTGAGATATTTAAAAAACTGCCTCATTGTTATGGCCTCACAATCTATGGTGGCCTCACAATCTATGTAGAGAAGAAAAACATCAACAAAGAGCTCCAGTTGATGGTAGAATGACATAAATGCCTTAAAAATACAAATTAAAAAGAGCTGTGAGTTTACAGAGAGGGCAACGAGCAAATGGGGAGACCAAGGATGATCTCATGAAGGAAGGTGGGCTTTGCAAGCCTTTGGGGTTGAGTATGAATTAAACAGGCAGATAGACCTCTGTACCTGCTTTATTGACCTTCATGATGTGAGTCATGAGGAGACATGATGTTATACATCCACTTGTTCATCTGTCTGGTCTCCCCACCCCAGTAGAATGTGAGGTCCCTGAGGACAGTGATTCTGTGTGTTATCTACATTGTCCCAGCACCAAAGCATTGCCTGCCACATAATAGGTACATGATGAATACTTGTGAATAAATAATGACTGGAGAGTCAAAGCATTCCAGGTAGAAGAAACAATATAAGCAAAGGAAGATAGAAAACTCATTTATTGGTCTTCTACTCAGTGTTAGGAATTATATGCTTTTGATATATTCTGCTAAAGCAAGGGAAGGTGAATTTTTTCTGTGAAGGGCCAGAGAGTAAATATTAACAGACTTTGAGGACCATCCAGCCTCTGTTATAACTACTCAGCTTTGCCACTGTAGTGTGAAAACAGTCATATATAATATGTGCAGGACTAAGTATTGCTGTGTTCCAGTAAAACTTTATTTAGCAAAACAGACATGGGGCTGAATTTGACCCACAGGCTATGGTTTACCAGTACCTATCCTTTATAAATAAAAGACAAATAAATTACTGCACTACATATGATTGATTAGTTCATGTAAATGTGTGAGAAAAAGATACATTATCAATATGTGCATCATGAATTGATTACCGGACTGCACATATTGTAGATCCCAGGTTAGCCAGAGAAATAAAGTTTATACTCAGTCACATGGATTTTCCTATGTTGAAAACTTGTCTCAGTTTCCTCCAGTGAATTTTGAACAGGTACCAAATATGATAAGTAAATTTCTGAATGTGTGGAAGAAACACTAGAGTGAATGTCCCCTGGAGAACTTCCTTTCATGATTCAAATTTAAATTTTTACTTGAACTACCTAGATGACTCAGCATTTTTCTCATCAAGGGCAAATATATGTAGGATAAAATATTAGGCTCTTTTGTAGGGATTTCACAGAGGAATCCCAACAAGTAGTACACCATAATCACATTGAGATGAAGAGAGCAACAAACCAGTTAAGCAGGACTTACAGAATAAGTCTTATATAAGGACTTAGAGTATAGGCAGGACTTCCACTGCAACCCAGAATGTAGCTATGTCTTAGAAAACAGTCCATTATTGACTCACACAAGTTAGAAGGAAAGTTCACACAGGCACAGCCTGGGTTGAAACAAGTTGGCAGAGAAATTCAGGCTGCCATTAAGTGGAGGCCAAGGGCATTAGCTAAGGCATGAAGGGCCAGGCAAGTCTCAAAGGTGTGCGCAGCTCGGGGTAAAATCTAAAAAGTTTAGCCAAGATTAGAAGATTCAGACATCTAGATGCTGGCTCAGAGAAGTCAAAAAGGGCATCTGATGGGAGAAGAGGGGTGACACTGAGGACTGCCCCTGTAGGGCACATACCAGAGTATGTTTTCTAGTGAAGGATTACTAGACCTTCTAATTCAAACAGTTGTTCTGTCCATGCAACTTTGTTTTATGATCAGTGAATGCTGATAAGGAAGACTTCCAAAAGGCACAGGTTCTGTACTCAACTTCTGGTTAAACACATCAAATATATCAAGTGGAATCAAAAGCATATTTCCCATTACCTTTATCATTTCTCATTTCTACACCTCTTATGAATAAAAGATAGATGTAAATAAATAAATAAATAGAAGTTATTCAGTAGATCCATCTCCCCATGTATCTGAGCATACAAATATATTTATTACCTTTCCCAGCTTTCCTGACAGTTCTGTAACTGAACTCTAGTCAATGGGCTGGGAATAAGAAGTAGTGTAATGTTTTGATGTCCAATCCTGGACCATCAAAAATATCCAAACATAATCTTGCATCTTCTTTTCCTCTCCTACCTGGCTGGAACAGAAAAGGCTCCCAGAGCAATTGAGATTCATGTATATAACATGGCAAAGATTCACGACTGAAGGAAACTGAGTTTCTGAATCACTGCATGGAGGAAAGCCAGCAGTCCAGAAGAATTATCATTGTACTGTAACATCAGTTTTAAGCCTCTGATATTGGGGGCACATCTACTCCAGCAGTTAACATTACCTTAACTAATGTTCGATAGCAGAGCACACTTTGGTATGGGAAATTTTTGCAAATATTGCCTGACCTCACAGAGCCAGAGCACTGTGAAAATAGGTGAAGGGGAGTGGAAGATAGAGGTGTCCAGTTATAGAATGAATAAGTCACAGGAATAAAAAAGAAACGGCAAAAAAATATAGTCAGTGACATTGTAATGGTGTTGTATGGTGACAGACAGTAGCTACAGCTCTGGTGAGCACAGCATAAGGTATAACCTTGTTGCATCACTATGTTGTACACCTGAAACCAGTGTAATATGGTCTGTCAAGTATACTCAAAATTTGTATAAAAATGAGTGTGAAAAAAAGAATAAGAAGAAATAAATGAAATTAGGTTAACATAACATTTTCCTCATTTAAGCAAAGTTCAATCATATCTCTGATGCATATGGAAAAGAATGAAGTAAAACACAACAGTCCTTGGGAACTGGGACAGGACTGGAAGATCTAGAGTACTGTTAGTTCCTAGAGACCATTGAAAAAATGAGGAAAATAAGGACCTTCCAAAGATGGCCACACAGTGGAATGCATCTGAGGACCATTGGCAGACACCACAGAACATTTGCCTTTTCCTCTTTCTTTTGCCGTAAAGTTTTGTCATTTTTTTTCTTCTTTCTCTCTACTCTCTGTTATCATAGTACTTCCTATCTAACTCATGAACAAATAATGCCGTATTTATTTCACACATATAACTCCTACAAAATTGCAATTCCATAGGACAGATGCCAAGTCTTTAACATTTTTCCTTTTGTTCCTAAGAAAGCCAGAACTGAGTCTATCCCTCTTCTCAACTCGAGATCCATAATCACCACTGATCTGTGACAAGGTGCTGGTCTGGTCTGGTCTGTTGTTTTTCCCCTTTATCCCTCACCGCCAGTCTCAATCTCCCTTCCTCCAACACAGGCACTTGCTTTAGTCTATTGAAGGCATATCTCTACTATCATTTAGATATGTGCTCAGCTTTGGAAATCAGGTAGCATTGAATACAATATAGATTATATCCGTAAATGGTATTTCACTATCTTATTCTGTACCTTATTTTATTATTCACTCCTTTGTTTTGGAGATCTGTCTATGTTGCTACATGCAAATCTAGCTCATTTCTTCTGACTCATGCATAGTATCCTCTAGCATGATAATTGAATTATTTTGAAACTGTCAGCATGTTGTAACAGTGAATATAATGTAAGAACATGATGAGAAAGTTTCTAGTTGGCCACCAATTGTCTGCATTAGTCTGCGATTTTATTAAATTTACCTCCTTGGTTAATGACCTGGAGTCGGAATTGGCAGTGTGCTCATTTCGTTCGTAAATGATAATAGCTTTGGAGGTAAGAGAATGGCAGGATGATACCACCAGCACCCCTATATACTCCCTGCCTGCTGTCTCTCTCATAATGACCTCCGTCTTAATCTGATTATAAATTTGTGAGGAATTAACCACAGTGGTTTCCTGTTTTGTACAGCTTCTAGAGAACTGTGGCATTTTGGAGCAGTTTTTAGAAAGAGAGAAGCTACTCACTGAGGTTTTCATTTCTTGATTTAACTATCAAGAATACCATCTGTATCTCCCCTCTACCCTTCACCCTAATCCCTCCCTCCTTCATTCAAGAGATCAGCAGTTATGATCTCCTGAAACATAAAGCCCTAGTTTGGTGTTTCTTAAGGTACATAGTGTAGAGTCACAGGGATATCAGAATGCCTTAGGCATTTACTAAAAATAAAGATTCCAGAGTCCTTCCTAACTGAATCAGAGTCTCTGGGGGTACCTTCAATAAGTGATCATAATGCATTTTAAGGCTTGAACCTCTCTTCCATAATCCTTGATTGTTTAACTCAAAAATTAACAATAGTTAGTGTGTCCAGATAGTAATAGACTTCATGGTTATAAAACACTGAAATGGAGGCGGCTTACCTGCCTTTACCTGCCAGGGCACCTGCTCTTGACATTTATAGCAAAAAGGGTCCACTTTGTCCAAGTTTTTATACAAACAATATCCAAAGAGTGTTATTTCACTTGGAATTTTATAAAGATGACAGTATCACTCAAGGTATTCTATGTAGAAAACCATATTCCATTTTCTGTATATGCTTACAGCTGACTGAGTTTGGAACATAGTTTTCTAATTGAAAAAAAAATGGTGAGCACCTTTTAAAAAGACTTCAGCTCATTCAGTCGGCATTCTCTTCTCCTAGGACAGAGATGCTCTCTCTACTGCTAGAATCGTGTATATTCATCCTTCTGCATATTTTTACCAACATTTACTTAAGAAAATCTGCCGATGCCTGAGTCCTCTCTTACTACACCTGGAGGGGGAGCAGGCAGAGATCCTTCCTACTGAAAGTATAACAGAGACGGGAGCCCTGGTTGCTCAGAAGACGGAACCACTAGCACTTCTTGGGCGACATCCTTAAACACAACCCTAATGATAATGAGGCTCACACTAGCTGGAGCACCTGAGGAAGGAGGGGTGTACACATCTCCACCTCCTGCTCTGAAGGCCAGCTTTGGTGGGAAGGCAGCACTGTCACTGCAGCCTTGACACGGGACCTCCAGGCCCAGGCCCCCGGGAAAGCTCTAGCACCCAGGAGTGTACCAAGCCACAAAGCACAGCCTCAGCACCTAGCTGCCTCTGGCTGCCACAAAGCATCTGGGAACCAAGGACATAATGGCTCACACTTCAATGAAGTCATTTTGAAATACTTTGATGCACTTTCCTGCATCAAATTGAGGTCCAAACAGGCATTATGTTTTGGATGACAGTCACTTCAAACAAAAGCTTACAATCACCTTTTCTGATTATCAACAAATTGTTTGGAAATTATCAGAATGATTTGATGAGCAATGTGCACCTCATTTTAAATCACTCAATGATCAATATTATAATATGCACATTTTTTTCCATGTATCATACATAACACATGTATTATATTACTTTCTGAATGTTAGATATGTTGAGTATCACCTTTGGAGGCACATGGTGGAAAATTAGTATTTAATTTCTTTGTGCTCAGTTTTAGATAAGAGAATCCTGACTAGATTACAGAGCCAAGCTCCTATTTTGGTATGGAAAGGTTCTTGACCTGATTCAAATTAAACAAATCGGCTGGGGTCTAATCACTTTTTCAGTCCAAAGGTAAAAAGAGTGGCATATCTTATTTCAGCTTGTAACTCTTAGGAAAGTGTCTGTCCTCAGGCTGCCTGGGTGGCTGAGTCAGTTAAGTATCTGACTCTTGATTTCGGCTCAGGTCATGATCTCACAATTCATGAGTTGGAGCCCTGCATTGGGCTCTGTGCTGATAGCACTGAGCCTGCTTGGGATTCCTCTCTCCCTCTCTCTGTCCCTCCCCCACTCATGCACTCACTCTCTCCCTCTCTCTCTCTCTCTCTCTCTCAAAAATAAACTTAAAATTTTTTTAAAAAAGGAAAGTGTCTCTCCATTAAGACCCCACATAGTCCTTAGTCTCTTGGCCACCCTAACAAACGTTTGAAGATACCCAAAGGTTTATCTAAGATCCCAGTTACCAAAAGGATGTAGGTCAACTGTCTTCACAACTAAGAGCTTCCATAATCAGGCTCAAATACTGCTCATCACTCAACAATCCATCAGGACAGCTTCATTCTGTTCTAATTCAACTCTTCTACTCACAGGCTCCAAAACGTGCTTCCATATCATATGCTGTGTTGCCTCTTTCCCTTGTCATCCCACATCCCACTTTCTCTATCTGGTTCCAAACTAAATTACCTTCCCCATCCCTTTCAGCTTTTCCAAATCCTGTCCATTCCTTGGGATCCAAAAAGTGTCCCGGCTCTGTATGCATGATCTTCCCTCAGGTCCCGTTTCCCACAATCGCTGCTCCATCTGAGTTCTTAGAGCACACACCATACACTCATTTCACATTTATCACTCACTACTGTGATGTCTCCTATCTGTCCTGTGTTTCTATTTGCCTCTTCCATTGCTCGTAACTTTTCAGATGCATTGTGCCTTCCATGACCATGGAGATGGTAAGGTCCTGAGAACGGGACTGTTTTCATTATTTTTGGAGTCGACAGCAGCCCTGGGCTCAGGGCGCGCCACACAGAGGCAGCTCATCAAAATCCTCTTGTATTTCTCTGGAAAGGGCTCCTGCTGCTTCAGGTGCTGTCTTTGTCAGGAGGCTTTCAGGCTTGAATGAGTTGCCTGTCTTTGCCACCCAAACCTTCACACAGTGCTTAGCCTTCTCTCCTGGCAAGCACCTTTCTTCTCATTCATGCCTTTTTTTAGTAGAAAAGATGTGAGCGACATCACTTAAAAATAAATTTAATATAGGCTTTTGGAGACGGGAAAATAGTTATTCTTGGTTAAAATACACTTTGAAAATGATTACCTAGGGTCAAAGATTCTGGATTGTAAACTCTGCTAGATATAGTGAGCGTTTGGAAGATAAAAGGTACTCCCCAAAGTGATACTTTTAATTCATGATTCTTTTTTAGACTGGCTCTCATAGGCAAGATTCAATCTGTAGCAAAGTCACCTTAACTTTAAAAACAGCAGTTTAGCAAATCATTCCCAAGGATGCTCAGACTCACTGGTTATAGTTCAGGAATTCATGACGGCTTTAATCTGGTTTAGGACGCATGTGTAGCTTTATCAGGAATGCAAGTTTCTCATTCAAACATCTCTTAACGCAAAGAGACTCAGAAAAAGAATGATTGGGAAGCAGGGGTTTCTCTGACCCACTGAAGATTGATATAAGGGAAAGGAAGATTTGCTTCATTAAAATCTAGGTCCTTGGTGTAATTTTGCAGAACATTATACCTCTCCCAACTGCAATGGTAAGAAACCAGCACAAATCAACCAGTTTTTCCATTCAGTTCTGTTTTCATCACCTCTGTAGTAAATAACTGATATTACCCCTTTCTCATGGGGCCCTTGAGTTAATCCCAGAAGAGATAAACATCAACAGCATCTGGGGGATCGGTTAATGCTTCAGTTCCTGAAGAACTCTGTTGTTTTTGAAATCACACTAGTTTGAAACACACTTTCCCTTGAATTACAATGTCTTTCCTTGAAAGTTTATCTCTCAGGAAAACTCCCCCAATGCCAATGTAAACTCTCTTCCAAGCTCCAAATTAAATCACATCTTGGTGCAATTCAGATGTCATAAAAGTAGATAAAATTAAAGCTGAGTGAATAAAGGACACAAGTTCTCCTTGGAGGAAATACAATTTGATATATATCTTTAACTCTGAGACTTCTGACACTCAGCTCTTATCATCTGTAAGATGTGCATCCTAGAGATTTTCAAGAATTGAAAAAAGCAAACCCTTCAAAAAAGAAAAAAGAAAACACATTTTAAATTCTTAACCAGTGAGTTGAGGGTCTGTAGTTACAGCACGATCATATGTATGCACAGCAAACCATTAACACGTAATAGTTGGAAAATAACAGTCATATTATTTGCTCATGATTTCTGTGGGGTCAGCAGCTCAAACTGGGCTCAGAAGGGTGGTTCTTCTATTGTTCTCGGGGTCGCTCATGTACATGCAGGTGTCCGGAGGCTCAACCTCGGCTCTTTGATCTATGTGGCGTCCTTCACATGTCCAAGGTTTGGTATGGCTGTCAGCGGGGTCCCCCAACCCTAGCAAGCTGGACTGGGCTTCTCCACAGGGCAGCTGATTACTAAGGGGTGAGAACAGAAGTCTGCATCCACACCTAGAACTCCCCAACATCCTTCTGCTGCATTCTATCAATCAGAGCAGCCACAAGTCCAGTCCAAAGGCAAGGGGAGGGGAACAGAGCCCAGTCTCAACAGCAAACACTACAAAGGATTTGTTGCCCTTTTGAACCACCACATCATCTAATTTCCAAAACACAGAATGGAGAGGACTGAATATTCTGACCTTAGCAGAGCTGGGGCTTTCTATTTTTTCTTTTCTTCATAGGAAAGGAACACTTATTTTGTGACAATATCAAGACCACCTTGATACCACCAGAATTGAAAAGGTGAAGGAGTGCCCAACATGGAATCAGAACACAAATAATGAACATCAATTATTCATGCACTAAAAAGCCCAGCAGCTATTAGATATACTCTTGATTTTGTAAAATATTCATACCCAAATCTCACCTTAGATGTACAGAATAAGGGCTCCTTAGATCAGTGACTCTTCTTTTTTTTTTCACATTTTTTATAATGGAAAGGTACCCCCAAGTAGGATAATATCATCAATTCCTAAATAATCATCATTCACCTCCAGGAGTTAACAGCATTTTGCCAATTTTCTTTTATCTTTCTGTCCCACACACATTTTTTCTTTATAGTATATTAAAGCACGTTCCAAACAATATGGTATTTCACTTGATATGTGTGTTTATTAAAGACTTCCCAGATGATTTACATGTGGGTGGCTATGACAGAAATAGTCAGTGGTCACCATATCTTCCATGGGCTCCTCTACAATCTCATTCATTTTTATACTTTGGGTCTGGGCCATGTGACTTGTTCTGACCAATGGCTATGGGCAGAAATACTTGGTGTCCTTCCAAGTTGAGGCATTAAGAGCTAGGGACCTTCTCCATCAATGACCTCCTGCCTTGGTGAGCTTGGAATTCTGATATTCCAAGTGACATAGGTACAAGTAGAAGGAGGCTGCTATTTCAGAGCATATTTGACGTGAGAAGTAAGCTTTTATTTTCTCAAACTACTTAAAATAGGGGAGTTTCTCTTTTATCTCAGCCCATGCTGAAATAATAGAACACCTGGTTTATACAGCCATAAAACAGGATGAGATCGTGCTATTTGAGACAACATGGTTGGACTTAGAGGATATTATGCTAAGTGAAATAAGTCAGACTGAGAAAGAGAAATATCATATGATTCCATGCATAAGTGGAATCTAAAACAAACAAAAACATGAATAAATACATTAAAAAGCAGAATCAGACCTATAGATACAGAGGACAAACTGATGGTTGCCAGCAGGGAGGGGGTGTGGGGGTTGAGTGAAATGGGTGGAGAGAGAAAGATAAAGGCTTCCAGTTATGGAATGAATAAGTCATGGAATAAGAGGCACAGGATAAGGAATACAGTCAATGATACCGTAATAGTGATGTAACATCACAGATGACAAACTTATGGTGAACATCCCATAATATATAAACTTGTCAGATTACTAAACTGTACATGTGAAACTAACATAACATTGTGTGTCAACTATACTCAAATAAAAAATTAAAAAAGAAAATTAAAAATTAAAAAAGGACACCTGGGGAGAAGGGAACACAACTAGGAGCTACTAATTTACTGTGATCATAGGCAAATCAGCAAAACTCTTTAAGTCCTCAGTTTCTTCATCCACAGAATGGGTAACTATAACACCCATGCTCTCTCTCTACCTCAGAAGGTTATCATGAGAGTGAAGTGGTAGAAGTAAAATTGTTTGAAAAGTTACACAGTATTATAAAATGTGGTAGTTTGCTAAACTCTTGTTCAGGCTATCAAAACCCACTTCCCACCATCAGTAACTGAAGAATATGACTATACACAATTTGCCACACAGAAAAGTTTTTAATAGTTCATCTACAACATTACTATCTTTAAAATTACTGATTTTGGCACGGGGGGGGGGGGCGCCTGGGTGGCTCAATCAGTTAAGCGCCCGACTTCAGCTCAGGTCATGATCTCACGGTCTGTGATTTCGAGCCCTGCGTCAGACTCTGTGCTGACAGCGCAGAACCTGGAGCCTACTTCAGATTCTGTGTCTCCCTCTCTCTCTGCCCCTCTCCCACTTGCACTCTGTCTCTCTCTCAAAAATAAATAAACATTAAAAAAATTTTTTTTAATTACTGACTTTGGGATTATATATATCTCTAGTCACAATTTTAAAACCTCAACAGTAGGACATGGAAAAAGAATCACTTTTCATTGACTCATCCACTCTCTGCCACTCTTTGTGGGATCCAGTGCCAGGTGCTTGAAGGGGGTGTGGGGTCACTACCCACAGATCAATGTTCCCAACGTATTTCACAGGAACCGGTTCACATGACAGTAGGGTGGTGCTATAGCCCATCATCCAAACCCAGACATTTTTGAGAATGAAAGGAGAAATACTAATAATTATTCCAGGATGACAGGTGAACCTAGGACCTTGGGAAGTATGGGCATCCTCCGCTGTCATGGGACGAGCAAATAGGAAAAAAGAGCAGTAGGAATGATTTCATCAGTTTATCAAGAGGGGAATACCTGTACTGATTTTTTCTGTAAAGACAAGGAGAGGAAGGGAGAGGGAGAGGAGGAAGGAAGCAAAGAGAGGGCAGAAAAGAAAAGAGGAAGCTAGGAAGGGAAGGGAAGGAAGGGAAGAAGACAAAGGAAGAAAACTTGCTGGTGCCCTAACCTACACCTGGGATGAGATTAAACCTTGGGGAACAGCTGTAGTGGCCCAATTGATGGGCCTTTGTGGGAAACAAGCCACACCCTTGAAGGTCAGGGGACTGCCACCATGGGGAGGGTGGTGGGCTGCCTGACCGCCCTGACGGGCCATGTCTGAGGAGATGGGTTTGGAGAAGACAATGTAGTAGCCAGGACGGCCGCTTGCTGGAGGCCCTGACAGGCAGGCCAAGAATTCTGGTTTTCCTAATTCTGCAAGTTCAGCTTCTCAGAGTTACCATGTCACCGGGAATACACAGTGGCAGTCCAGAGGATATAAGAAGCCACAGAAGAAACTAGGGGCATATTTCTAAAGGATCAAATCTTTTAAAGGTGAGCCTGGGTGGTTCAGTTAGTTAAGCGTCTGACTCTTGATTTCAGCTCAGGTCATGATCTCACAGTTGGTGGGATCAAGCCCTGTATCAGGGTCTGCACTGACAATGCAAAGCCTGCTTGGGATTTTCTCTCTCTCTCTGTCTCTCTCTGTCTCTCTCTCTCTCTCTCTCTGTCTCTCTCTCTCAAAATAAATAAATAAACAAACTTTTAAAAAGTTAAAAAATAGTCTTTTAAAGGTGGTGGTGGGTTATGTGCAGATATTGAAAAATTTAACCATAAATCGTTTTAAGGTGATTACACTAAACAGTCAGAAGTGTGTTATGAAATGCAAATGCTTTATATCATTTAAAGACAAAACACAAGATTCACTTAAAAAAACATTTGTTTTGCAATTTTGCAGAATTTGTCGATTCAAGCATTATCTCCAAGCCACAGAAGTTTGCATTTACTCTTTTCTTCAGAGAGGAGACTCGGGTGGGAAGGTTTGAAACAGCCTTGTTTAAGCTCGAGGACATCAGCACACAAACAAGCCGGCAGGGGATGTGACACAAATGCCACCTGACGGATTTCTCCGGTTCAGGTGGGCTGGATGGAGTGTAGTGCAAGGGATAGGGCAGGCTCACAAAAGGCAAGGCAAGGGTAGGCTTAGATCCTTTTCTTTTTGTTTTTTTCATTTGACTTTTGCTTTCTGACTTGTGTACTGGGACCAGAAGGAATAATTTTATTTCTCATTCTATTTTAAGTTATTGTTGTCTTTTTTGAATATCCTATTTCTTTTTGTGCTGATTTGTACATTTTATATTTGTCTGGTAATTCACGCTTTGCATGTAGGCATGCAGTTATCCATATATGCTTTTATGATCTTCATTACTTCCACATCTGTAGTTGGATCGCCATTTTCCGTATGATTTGTTTTATTTGTATCTTTTATTAGTCCTTCCAGGAAATTGGCTCTGATGGGGCCATGTGGCCAGAAGTTTGCAGTGATCTGATTGGCTGGGCCTGAGTCACACACCCTGGCCCTGGAGCTGGCGTGGGATTGTTCCCGAGACAGGGGGAGGGTGGTTTCCCAGGACACATTTCAGGTACGGCTATCTGAACAGAGTTTGTGTGTGCGGAAACAAAATACTCATGTGTGTACTAATTTCACACATGGAGCCAATGTAGACTGAAGCATGAAACAAATTTGTGAAATGAGAATAAAAGGAGTAAGTACTTGTAGCAATCAGATTGGTATACAATGTAGTCAAGCTTTTATCTGCTAATCTGGAACAAAGAAACATGTTATCATTTTCTATCTGGAGAGATGATATACATTCTCCCACAGAGATCAAACTTCTAAAGCTAACCTAAGGGCAAGCATTTCCCAGATGCTGTGCGTGGAGCTGAGCAATAGGGTCGGCAGGTGCCCGTTCCGGCTCTCACGCTGACAGTTCGAGCAGCCGGTGGCCATGGTGAAAGAAACCAGACACAAAGATAGTCGAATCTGTACTTGGATTAGCCCAGAGCTAAGGGTGTTGCTGAGGTTTTACTGAGTTCTTCACCTTCTTCATGTGTTGTCTGGCCTTTACAAGGACATACTCCTCCAGTAGAATTTGTCGATTCGAGCGTTATCCCCAAGCCACAGAAGTTTGCATTTACTCTTCTCTTCAGAGAGGAGACTCAGGTGGGAAGGTTTGAAACAGCCTTGTTTAAGCTCGAGGACATCAGCACAGAAACAAGCCGGCAGGGGGGTGTGACACAAATGCCACCTTACGGATTTCTCTGGCTCAGGTGGACTGGATGGAGTGCAGTGCAAGGGATAGGGCAGGCCCACAAAAGGCAGGACAAGGGAACCATGGCCTGGCTGAAGAGATAATTGGGCTGAAAGCTGGAGGGATGCCCCCGGCTTCCCTTGTGCTACCTCTGAAACTGCTCATTGTCACAGGTCTCAGCAACCCCCCATCACGGCTTCATACAAAGATACCAGAAACTCACTAGACATAGGAGCTTTCTCTTGCAGCCACACCACAGCACACAGGGCCTGGCACATAAGAACTACCCCGTAAGTGTCTGTGGAACAGGATGGGATGGAACAGAAGTGACAAAACTTACTGACTGAATGAATAATCATGTGGGAAAGAGATTCCAGAGAAAAAGTACTGACCTGCTTTATAAGGAGGAACAGGTAATTTTTTTTAAATTTATTTATTTATTTTGAGGGGGGAGGGAGGGGCAGAGAGGGTGGAGAGAGAATCTCAAGCAGGTTCCACACTCAGAGTGGAGCCTCACACGGGGCTCGAACCCGTGAACCGTGAGATCACAATCTGAACTGAAACCAAGAGTCAGACCCTCAACCAACTGAGCCACCCAGGCACCCTCAGTAGCATGTAATTTAATTTGAAATGAAATGCAAGATGTGTGCAATTATTACAACAAAGATTTGGCGTCGGGCAAACTAAAAAGCTCCTTACATTTATGAAGAGCTGAATAAACAAATGCAAGGTAAGGGTGCTAGTGATGTTATCACATCCTGGGTAAAGGATCAGAAACACCAGAGGAACTGGCTCTGGGTACAGACCCCAGGACACTCACCATCAGCCAACCAGCCTTAGAGAGGTGTTTACCATATTTTCATGGACTAGATATTTCATATGTTATGGATGTTTTATACAATTTACATGGACAATAGAAAAAGACAAGGAAATTGTCTGAATCTTCCAATGAGATTAGTATTAGGTTCCTACATAAACCAGTAATTCAGCACGAGACTTCTACCTTCAGCCAAGATGAAGGTAAGGGGACTAGATTTGCTCTCCCAACAGAAACAAACAAAACGAGGGATCCTTTTTCTGTATGTCCTACTGTTGAGGTTTTAAAATTGTGACCATAGATACATACAATCCCAAAGTCAGTAATTTTAAAAATAGTAATGTTGTAGATGAACTAATAAAAACTTTCCATGGGGCAAATTGTGTGTAGTCAGGTTGTTCAGTTATTGATGGTGGGAAATGGGTTTGATGCCTTGAACAACAGTCTAGAAAATCACCCCATTTTGTAAACAATTTTACTTCTACCTCTTCACTCTCGTGATAACCTTCTGAGGTGGAGAGAGAGCATGGGTGTTATTGTTACCCATTCTCCGGATAAAGAAACTGAGGCTTAAAGAGTTTTGCTGGTTTGCCTCTTGATCACATAGTAAATTAGTAACTCTTCGTTGTGTTTCCTTCTACCCAGGTGTCCTTTTCTAATTTTTAATTTCCTTTTGTAATTTTTTAGTTTAGTTGACACACAATGTTATGTTAGTTTCACATGTACAACATTCATGAGACAAGAGTTTTCACACATTGGGCACTAGGCAACACAGGACTGTGATCCTGGGGAGAGGGGACACAAACATGAGCTCTGTGCTTGCCCCACATTATTGCCTGGAGAGCGTTTCTAGATGTTATGTAGGAAGGAAGAAACTTGATGAAGTCTGGTGAGCCCCAGGATTAGGACTATCCAGGCTCAAATTTTTCTGTGTCTATCTGGAAGACAAACTCCGAGAAAATGGAGTGTGATGAACTGCAATTCACCTGGTAACCAGAGCTGTGACAATAGAACTGGCCTGCCCTTGGTCTAAATCTAGGAAATAATGAATCAAAGTGAGAGTTATGTCTCCTTGGGTGAGTCCAGAAGATCCAGACGAATCATAGTTTAAGATGTATTTGTTAAGAATTTAATCATCCCGTGGCTAGAAAGAGGTAAATGTATACCTCCTAATATGAAAAAATCTGCAAAGCATATGGTTGCATCAGAAGGAAAGTCATAGAATGAATAACACAGTGGACATCTGCCATTATTTTGTCTGCTCAGCAATACCAACGAAAATTTTCTAATTGGCTGGACTTTCCTACTTTAGGGGGATAACTGGGAGGCAAGGCTCTATTTTCCACTGACAAGCGAAGAGCGGTAGATATTCCCTCTCCCCAGCCCAGTCACCAGGAAATGAGCCAGGCCTGACCAACAGGAAATTCCTGCCTGGGATGTTTAATCTCCAGGGAAGAATGCAAAGGTGTAGGGACAGTGGAGGTCATCTGATCCACCTCGCATCTGGACAATTGCCACAGCTTGCTAACTGACTTCTCCTTCTTGTACTCCCAGCTCCTCCAAATCTCTCTTCACAATGGCTAGTGACCCCCTGAAAGGGTAAACCCTGCTGCTATCCTCCACAGAGCCCAGCAGTAACTCCCGAACACACATGGAAGGCAATTCGAGCTCCTTAACACATATTCTGCCTCCAGGATCTTCTCTGTCCACCCTTCAGCCCTATCACTTACCACTATCCATCCCACCTTCACATTAGACTCTACCCGTGTTGAGCTAGGGAATTTCTCCAGCTCTCCAGGGTTTTGTCTAACTCTTCGTTTTCTATTCTCCAAGTCACTCAGATGTTTCCTCCTCCAGAAAAACCTTTCATAACCAGTGCCAATACCTCCCCACACCCTGTCTGCCTTTCCTTTTGATGCCTCCCCTTTCTTCCACAGTCCACTCTGCATTCTTCTGTTTCCGCATGAAGCACATGTCAACTATGGGCAGTAGTTACGGCAGTATCTTCAGTGAGCAACACGAGGACAAGAAATATGTCTTCTTCAGCATGGCTGTAATAAGGAGTATTTGTACAAGTGAATGACAAGGAAAAACATTTGGATTTTTTCCTCTCACTGTCTCTGTAGTGAGTGTCCTCTTCCATCCTCCACAATGATTATTTCACCCTTTCTTCACACCTCTCATAATTCAGACAGATTTACCCAGCTCTTCACTTTCAGAGACTCTCATCTCTCCATTCATAAGGACACCAACCAGAGGTCCACCAGAAGGAAACGCCGGCTCCTGCTCACCACTAATTCTCTTTGCCTATCTGTCTCCACCCATCTTCTTGCCCCAACCTCAAAAAGCTCACCCCAGCCCATGTACTGTGACCCCTCTCCTCCCCACCTTGTTGGGAGCAGATTACATCAGTTTTGCCTCACACTTCTTCAAGTATCTTCAGCCTGCTTTCTATCAACATCCAAAAAGGCTCTATTCTCTCCAATCTTAAAATAAAAACAAAGAAGTCAAAATTAAAACTAAGACATGTTCCTTGACCCAAAGATTGTTCTACTTCTCCACTCTCCTTAACAGCCAAGCTACTCATGAGAATTGTCTGCAGATCCCATCAATTCCTCATTTGCCTCTATTCTTCTACTTACTCCAATCTAGTACCTACATTCTGCAATCTATGGAACCTGATGTGATCAGGCACATCAAAACTCATGCTACTACCAAAATCTTACTAGCCTTCTCAGGAGCTATGCTCTCCTTTGAAAAACTGTCTTTTTGTGGCTTATGTGACTCCACACCCCACTTTCCAGCCTCCCTTCCACCGCTCTGGCTATTCATTCCCAGCCTGCTTTGCTGGGTCTCCTCCTCTAAATGCTGTTGGAGTTAATCAAGGCTGGGACCTGGGTCTTCAGCACCCCTCACTCATCATTTTCTCCCCTGGCAATCTCAAACTTCCCACAGTCCTTTATGTGCCAAAAACTCTCGAATACATATCTCCAGGAGAAACCTCCCTTCTGGGCTTCAGATAGACTATCCGACTGTCTATCTGCTCTCTACTCTAAGATGCTGTCTCATGAGCATCTGTCTCATGAGTCTGTCTAAAACTGACTCTTGATTCTCCTGGCCCCAAGCCCTCAATAGGCTCTTCCTCCAGCTTTTCCCATATCAGTAAAGAGCCCTTTCCCCCATGCTGTGGCTCATGCCAGAAAACTTGGAGCCATCTTCACCACTGTCTTTCCCTCAGTGCTTATATTCAACCAATGACCAATCCTATAAGTTCTAGTGTCAATATAAACATCAAGCCCATCTATCTGCACTGCTACCACCCGAGCCTGACCACTGCCAGATATCCCAGGATTACGAAATCTCCCCTATCTGGCCTCCATTCTCTAAATAGTCTCCAGAATGATCTTTTATTAACAAACACTGAATCTTAACATTTTCCTGCTTAAAACACTCTAATTGCTTTCTATTGCACTTGAGATAAAAATTTAAAACCCTTAACAAGGGTAATAAGATATTATGTAATCTGGCCCCTGCCTAATTCACCAACCAAAACACATTTCACCCACATCCCTGCTCACAATGCCCCAGCTCTGATGGCCATTTTTTCTTTCCTGGAAATTACCACCCACATTCTTGTTCCTGCCACTGGGCCTTCACACACGAATCCTATGTCCCTCCCTCCTTCTCCCTGGCTAGGATCTACTCATCCTTCAGGACCAGTCCTAAACATTCCCTCACCAAAGAAGACTTCCCTTCTCCCCCAACTAAAATATGGTCTGATATTTTTCTTCTCAAAAGTTCCAAAACTCACCATTATTTATCTATTCATGTGGTTACTTGTCTAATGGCTATAAGATTCATGAGAATAGGAACAAATGCTACAGCACGGATAAGCCAAAAGCAAAAGGCCAAAATTATATGTTTCCATTTATTTGGAATGTCCAGAATAGGAAAGCCCCTAGAAGCAGAAGGATTAGTCGCTGTCAGGGGCTAGGGAAAGGGGTAATTGGAAGTAACTATGAATAGGTATGGGGTTTCTCTCTAGGGTGATGAAAATGCTCTGAAATGAACTAGTGGGGATAGTTGTACAACTCTATGAATATACTAAACACCACTAAAATGTACATGTTAAATGACTGAATTGCATGGTATCTAAATGATACCCAGTTAAAAAAAAGAAAAAAAAGAACACAATGTCCTTGCTTTGCCCTCAAAAACTTGCAGTGAAGATGTTGCACAAGCACAAAGCAAAATATGGTAAGTGCTTAGAGAGAGGGAACCACTAAGTCTTTCCAGGATGCTCTGACCCAGGGCTTAATCAGGTCATCTGGACTGCTGACGCCAGAAAGGAGTTCTGACTTGATTTGATTGTCACTCTTGGCCTGACTCTGAGATAAACCTTTGCAAGAAAGATAGTGAAGAATTTTCCTTCCACGCCCTCCATTCTTCCCCTAGTCACTCCACAAATTTAGGAACACCCTTCCCTCAGATAGATAGATGTCCCCCTGCACACACACATTCGAATGAAACATCGGCTCATGAAAAAGACACACAGCCCAGTGCACTGCCTCCAACGTCGATTTCCATCCCACAGTGAAGACCGATGTAGCAGGGGAGACCGGGAAACCACAGAACTGCCAATCTCCCACAGACGGAACTGGAAAGGCTTCACCTCAAATTAGTCTCTGGTTGCTTGACATAAAATTGCATATGATCTGTTTCCTTCACTATAACAGTATATGTTATTCTAGCCATTTCCATGCAAGAATTTTACTTCGATATAATAATGTCTATAATTTAAAATTCCGTATTTCTACATAACATGATAGTACAAGTACTTAAGATGTTATTAGCTCCTTTCTTAAGCAACTGTACAAGTTTATGATGTTCCATCAAATAGATATTTAACAGTTATCTTAAGTAATCCTTTGTGGTAAGATATGTAAGTAGTTCCCAATCCAATGCATTATGAAAATGAAGCAAGAAACAAATTTGCATTTGCACATAAAACTGCTTCCATATTTAACTTTATTTCACTAAAAGATTCCCCAAAGTAAAATTTCTATTCCAATTTCTTTTTTTTTTCTTTCTTTCTTTCTTTCTTTTTTCTTTTTTTTTTTTTTGGTCCATAGGCAGAGGCACATTATTTTGTTGGGTTAAGTTTGATCAGATCTTACAACTGCCGGCTCCTCAAAGTGTAAATGCAAAAATTAAAAAAGTAGAAGCAATATTCACTCTTTCTTGATACATGTAATACAACCAGGTGATAGGAAAAACACCCCTTTGACATTTATATTGAACCTACTACGTGCTAAGCACGGCACTAAGTGTTTTGAAAATATTAACTAATTTAATCCTTTCAACAACTCTAAGAAGTAGACATTATCATTATCCCTGTTTTACCAATGAGGACACCAGGCAAAGCCTTAAGTGATGGATCCATGATCATGGACACTGGTGGTTGGCTCTAGAATTGAGGCTCTTGACCACTATGCTATACCCACATTTGGAGACAGAAGATCTGGGGTTCAGGTTCCAGCTGCACCACTTACTGACCCACGGGCAAGTCAGTAAACTGTGCCAGCTGGTTTTACCACCTCTCTTATTTAAACATAAACTTTCGTGATTTTTTGTAAATGCATACATTATGACGTCACTCATTTATAATGCAGTTGTGTTTCTTCCTTTTTAGTTTAGCTTTATCTTTCCCTCCCACCCCTCTACCCCCATTCACCCCCATTCCGATGTTCCATGCTAACAACCTAGTACTTATCCTTTTATGGTTTCTCCACACTCACAAAATCATATATTACACACAGACTCATTTTGTATAGATTACCACTTTTTACCTAGAAGGATCATATTCGTTTTAAATAGGACCCAATCAAGAAAACAGAAACCATTCTAAGTAAGAAAGAATTCAATGCAAGATATTGGTTACACTGTAATGGGTCAGCTAAGAAGCCAAATGTGGAATGGTGCAGCAGCCCAGAAGCTGGCAAGAGCTGTGAACTGCTCTCAGCCCTGGGCTGAAGGGGCAGAGGAGATAATGCTATACCATTCCAGCAGCTATGGTCACCTGGCACAAGTTGGCACCATCATGAAGCTGTCCAGGTGGTCAGAGCCACGGAGGAGAGACCCAGCTGCTGAAGATGATGCCCTCGTTCCTCTCTTGCTTACAGCCCACAGAAGTCCACCATGATTCCCACTGACTCCACTCAAGTGGAAGCCAGCTGACATGGGAGCCTGGAAAACACAATCTGTAGGCACCTGCCACTTTGTAATCCAGAGAGCAGAGAAGGAGTGAGGAATGGATCAGGGAGCAAACATCCAAATGGCCAATATAATGCTATGCACACTTTCCTACATCTGCTCCTCTCAGTCAACGTTACCCCAGGGGGAAGGGGGGGGGATTTCTCCACTGATGAGTTTTCATGTTCTTGTGCTCTTAACTGGGAGTAATATTACTTCCATCCAATGATTGTGAGCACCATGTAAGTGAATGGATATGAAGCTATAAACCCAAGTAGTAGAAAGTAAGTTTTATTAGAATGAGTATGTCATTGTAAGGTGGTATTTATAGCAATTGCCAAAACCTTATGAAAACAGCTAGGCTAGAAGCTACAATCTAATCAGATTCTAGGCAGCAGGGAAATGCTCACTGCCCAGGACTTTCTCCCTCAGGGAAGGTAGGTCCTAAGACCTCCCTCTGACTTCTCATCTTGCTCTGCTTCCCAACGTGCTGTTTGTTTCTTGACTTAGAATACACAATAAACAGTGTTGGATTTCATGCTTTGTAGCAGCACTGACCAATAGAACTTTCTGTGATGATGGAAATAGTCTATATTCGCACTTGATATGTGGCTAGTATGAGTGAGAAACTGTACTTTCAACTTTATTTAATTTTAATTAACTTAAATGTAAATTGCTACGTGTGACAGGTGGCTACTGTATTTGACAGGGCAGCATTAGAAGTTGACCATCATTATCTCATAAGGATAGTATTCTTATCCACAGTGACATGGGAGAGTCAACTGAAGCTTTTGTAAAATTCATGTATTTAAACCCACTTCAGATTTACTGGCTCAGAACCTCTGGTGCTTGTACTATAATGGTCTGTTAAGTTCCCTGCCGCTCTATGTTGTCTGCAAGACAAAGAAGAAATGTTACCTTAAAAGTGTATACATTAGCTCAGCTACTCATTAGTGAAGATTAAAATTGTTTGGATAGATTTATTGCCTCTTATATTCACCTAGCTGAGAACAAGACCCTGCAGCAACAGAGGGGTAAAAAGGAGGGGTAAGTTTTCATAGAGCAGAAGGGAGACAATAAAGCCCCAAGAATTTAGCAATGCTCATGCCTTCATAAGCTTTATGTTGGCATCTCTGGGCAGCCCAGGGTCAGCACAAAGGCACTAGAAAAAGGAGCATACTGTCTGTAACTTTTACCTACTTAAAATGTTTTCCAGGGTCACCCTGGCAGTACGGGGGCAGTGCCAGGAGATCTGGAACTGAACAAGCCCACAGTACGAAAAGGGAAGGTAAACCATGCCAAGACAGATTCGTGGCTAATGAGGCAGGCAGCTGCTTTAATTGCTCAATGGGAGGGATAACAGTGCTGCTGAAAGACAAATGATGGAGTAACGCACCTATTAAATGTAAACACCAGGGTGAAGGTGAGGTGTTAATTTCCAAGGCAAAAGACAGCTGTCGCGTCCTGTCACATAATTCCATTTCACATTAAACTGACTGTGGGCAGGAAGGTAATAATGTCAACGCCTCACCTCTCTTCCTCAGCAGCAAGGAAATTGATGGTGAGCTAAAAAGTTTGCAGCCCTGAAGTTAGGACATGACTTGAGGGGATAAAACTAGAATAGGGAAAATATGAAAAATTCAGAATGAATGCTTATCATACTACTTTGGTTATAGTTGCTCGGTGCTGCTAAGGAAGCATTAACGTGCCCTTCTCTGCTCGGGATTCCGCCAGCAGCAGGTGGGAAACCATCCTGCCCCTCCTTCTAACAGCTTGAGTAGCTGAAGTGTGGATCAGTGGAGTCCTAGATGCTCTCCCTTTCGCTACTCCCCTTTGAGCACCAGTACAACCTAATGAACAAATTAGGACTGACAGGAATGGAAGTAACAAGCTCACATTTCAAAGAGGAGCTGAGGAATTTACAGCTGCCAGGTTTAAACTTCCTAACCCACCTCCTTTATTGTAGTATAAACTCCAATTCCCAGAAGTCCCACACTGAAAACTTTGACTGCCTCTCCGTTGTCTTTAAGATGAGCCTACCCTCCTTCACTGGACATCAAAGCCTTTATAAAACAGCCCCAACCTCACTTCCTATCTAATGTCGCTGAACTGCTCCCCTTTATGAGCCTTTACAGAATAATTGATGGGAAAATACACTGGCTATGTGAGCAATGGCGCCTTAACTTTTATGAACAGCCTCATTATCTGTAAAGTGGATTGAGCGTCAGGGACATAATGGAATTAGAGTTGACCCTTGAACAACATGGGTTTGAACTACACGGGTTTGCTCATATGTGGATTTTTTTCATATACAGTGCAGTGTACATGTATTTTCTCTTTCCTACACTTTCTTAATGATATTTTCTTTTCTCTAGCTTCCTTTGTTGTAAGAATACAGTGTGTAATACATATGTCATTCAAAATATGTGTTAATTGACTGTTTATGTTATCAGTAAGGCTGATAACAGTAGACTCTTAGTAGAGTTTTGAGGGAGTCAAAAGTTATACACAGATTTTTTTCTTGCACAGGGGCACCGGTGCCCTTAACCCCTGCATTGTTAAAGGGTCAACTGTATTGTGAACATTAAGTAAGGCACTTGGCACAGGGCCTGGCTTATGAAATGCAAGTTCCCTTCATTTCCTACCCTGCTCACAAGTCACACTTGTCTTCTAAAACACACCCAGTAAGTTCCTACTTCCCTTTATCCAATCCCTACACCCCCTTCCCCATCTCCACCCATGCTCCTGCTGGAATCTACACCGTCCCCATCTCCCAGCTCTCCGCTTAGCCGATTCTACTCTCTCTTTGAGGTCTAGGTCCATCTGCCCCCTTTCATGAAGTCAGAGTCAAGTTTCTCCAACAGGAGCATGCCTTAAGGCAGTCTTGGTTAAACTCTCCAACCCTAACATTCCATGATGAAGCTGTGCACGTAGGACAAATTGAAGCTTAAACTCACCAAAGAATATAAGATGACTTCCCCAAGGTAAGCAATTAGTCGAAAGTGAAAATACTATTTTAAAAATACTAAGCTATTTAAGAATCTGTATTCCTGTGAAGGGTATTATTTTAAAATCTCATGTTAATAGGATCTGCTTCATGGCAGAGAATAGGCTCTACCATATATAGAATCAACCTTTCCTACAAAGTAAGTTTGTAGAGAAGCCCCCCACAGTCTCAGAATGATCAGAGTCCTAAAGCCCAATGCTATCTACCTAGGAAGTGGATGACGTGAGAGCTAGACCATGGGCTATGTCTGTGGTCCTATAGAGAATTCTAGAATCACTCTCTGTACTATGTTAAACTTCCATAAACTCACCTACTTTTCAAGTGCCTTGTTACCAAGAGGACCCTCAGTTAGCTATTGGCAAACATGGGCACTTACATATGTATGAGATGTACTTCTTTCACTAAAAGAAGTTACAGTCTAGAAAGAGAAATAGAATATAAATAGAATATAGGAAGAAGTCACAGGATGTGTCAAAGTGGCATAGTATTTGAAGGAAATCAAAGGATATGCAGATCCCTTTCAACTAATGTGATCAAAGAGCTGTGTCCAGTGATCTAACTTACCAAAACTGCATCTACTCTGCTCTAGAGAAAAGAACGAAGCTCTAAAATCCTACAAGCTCTTTTAAAAAAAAATCCAGAAGCCTATTTTTTATACCTTTTTCATGCTCACCCACTGGAAATCTTGAAATCTCCTCCCCAGCAATAATTCTTCTGTGATTTCTCATTAGAAACACGCTTAAGATAGAATATTAAATCACAGCAATAAAGCTGGAAAATGTGACATCAGATTGAGATGTAAAAGCTAATAATTCATCTTATAATGACTATTATATACAAGAGAAGATAAAACCATTTCCCCAAATGGACTACAGAAATTCCTATTCATACTGAAAATTACTTTTGATTCTCTTTCTCCACACTCAGAAACTAAGATGGTAATAATTTTCCTTAAAACCCCTAATTTGATAATCCTTCTTTTATAAACCTGAAGTCCATCTTCCAGAATCCACTGTGACTTGTCAGAGCTCTAAATGAGCCACAATTACACACCAGCTTTGTTCCTTCGCAGTCACTGTCCCTGTGCTAAAGTCGCCTCCAAAGATCAGAATTGGCTATCACAGTTAACAGAAACTTTAGATTTATCTTCAGCTAGTTATGAAATACCTTCATACAACTGGTCAACATCAAAACACTTGGGCAGCTGGGCCCACTTGACAGCTTCACTCATTTTGGAAAAGAATACCAAAAAATATCTAACAGTAGGAATGATAAAGGTTATATTTATCGAGCATGCACTGGGTCTCAGGCATGTTATAAGCACATTTCACAAAATATGCACACAGCCAGGTAACAAGAGGAACTTCAGTCCCCATCACTGGTTGGGTCTCCCGAAGCTGCTCTGCATTATCTCAGGAAGTAGAGAAGTTCCAGAAATATGGGAGCTAAAAACCTAATGGTGCCTAGAATTACTTTAGAATGGACAGTCAGGCTGACAGACATAGACAGGAATGAGAGGGATACGGGAGTAAAACTCCTATCTGCCAACTCTTTCTCTAGTTTTCTGTTGCACAAACTTCCACATGTGAACACAAGGATTCCTTTGCTGGCTTCTTTGCACCCATTTTGCTTCTCAATCTTTCTTGCGCTCAGGTGGTCTCTCTTCCTTCATGACGACAAGGCTCTCTTGGTACTGTGCTTCAATGCCCCGTAATTCAGACACTTATTAAGTGCCCGTTCCTGTGGGAGCTACATGGAAGGGAGCCAATCCCCACTCTTAAAGAGCTTATAGTCTAGAGCCATAATAAGTAGAACATAGGGTAGTTATATTATACACCACCATTACATTAGCCAGGATTCTTTCCACTGCTAATGATACAGACCCAATCAACATGGTCTTAAGCTGGACTTCTCACATACAGAATGGTGAGTTAAGAAATGTGTTATTTTAAGCTGCTAAATTGTAGCAATGGTAATTTATTATGGCAGCAATAGAAAACTAAAACATGTACCAAGCCAGCTCTGGACAGGAGGGGAAAAAAAGTCATTCCACAAAACTCCAGAAGTTCTCTAAGAAATTGCAAGAAACCAAGAAACAACTAGACCTACAGCAACAATAGTAATTCCAGCTGCTACCATTGGTGGGGCCTCCCCGACCTGACCTACATTGGCTCAAGAAGGAGAGAAGTTCCAGAAAAGCAGGAGCTAACAGTCTGGGGTGGGGCCTAGTAATTTTAGCCAGGTGTCCATTGCTGTTAGTTAAATCAGGAGTTGGCAAACAGTAGGCTGAATTTAGAAGGCTCCCTGTTTTTTACATCCAAAGATCTAAGTATGATTTTACCTTTTTTTTAACAGCTTTTTTTTAAAGCAAAAGATGAATGATATTTATGACACATGAAAATTACATGAAATTCACATTTGAGTGCCCATAAGTAAAGTTCTATGGGAACACGGCCATACTCATCCATTTACATGTTATCAATGGCTGCATTTATGTGACAACAGCAGAGCTGAGCATTCCCAATAGATATCATATGGCCAGCCAAACCTAAAATATTTACTATCTGGCTCCATAAGGAAAAGGTTTGCCAAACCCTACATCAGAAAATACTAATGTAAATATCCCTGAGAACTTTAACACACCTGAGCATGCATTTGTTTTCATTACTGGCATGGGAGAAGGTAAAAGAGTTCAGGAATGTCAGATTCTCAAGAAGGCTTGGGGCAGGGGTGTCTGGATGGCTCAGTTGGTCAAGCAGCCAACTCTTGGTTTCAGCTCATGATTCCCGGGGTCGTGGGATCAAGCCCTGTGTTCAGCTCTGCACTGAGCATGGAGCCTGCTTAAGATTCTCTCCCTCTCTCTCTCTCTCTCTCTCTCTCTCTCTCTAAAATAAAATTTAAAAACTTAAAAAAACAAGAAGAAGGCGGCTTAGGGCAGTCTAGGTGAGAGCTCTGAGGAATACAAGGGACAGACAAAGTCTAGCTCTTCTTACTGCATATTTGTGTCCAGGGTAGACCAAGAGATCTTCATGAGGAGTTGTTCCCTCACTCCCTACCATGAATTCTCAGAGCGATGCACCAAGCCTAGGGAGGATATAACCTTCCCTTTTGGGTAGACAGGTGGGTACCTCTGAATTTTGGTACATTTCTCCCTGTGCTGACCTAAGTGGAGAGTGATGGCTTAGCAGGGCTCAGATGGGTCCATGTACAGCTTATAAGTAGAGGGCTATACTTGGACACAACTGAAAGTGACCAACGTGAAAGGCAGAAACACAGGGCTCAACACCAAGTGCTAAGATGACAGACAGGTACCCTCTTCTCTGTCAACACCTGGAAGTAACAGCAGGATTATTAAGAGGAAGCTGGGAGTTCCATTCTGACCTGAGTTCCATTCTTCCCAGGCTGGTGGCTTTTCTTCCTGGAGCTGTGGTCTAGCTGGCCAGAGTAGCTCCTGAGTGTTCAAGGTTTTAACCCTATAATTAAGAATCCTCTCTATTGAAAAACAAGTTTCTCTTTATCAGTGTGAGGCAGGGGCCTCTGGCATCTGTCAAATGGTGGAATTAGGACTGATAGGAAGCAGGCTGCAAGAAGGTGACTTGGCAAGTAAAGCCTTAAACGTCACAACTAGATATTCCCTGAGTTTCCACAGAGTCAGATGGGCTAAACCTGGCTTCCCTTTTTACTCTTCCTCTTCAAATTTCTTAGGTTTTCTTTCCAGCTTCCCAAAGTAGGAACCAAAGCTAGAACAAGACTAGGCTCTTGTCAGTAATTAAAAGAATGGATTTGTTTCTTAAAAGGAAGTTTTGGGGCATGTAAGTGGCTCAGTCGGTTAAGCATCTGACTCTTGATTTTGGTTCAGGTCGTGATCTTGTGGTTTATGAGTTCAAGTCCTGTGTCAAACTCCACGCTGACAGCACGGAGCCTGCTTGGGATTCTGTGTCTCCCTCTCTCTGTCCATCCCCCACTTGTGCTCTCTGCCTCTCTCACACACACAAAAATGAATAAATAAACATTTTTTAAAAGGAAGTTTTTGAAGAGATGAGAGAATCTGTCAAATTCACCACATTCCCCAAGCAGAATTGTAGCTCAGTTCTGATACTTGGGTGAGAGCAGATGGCATGAGTCTAGAAAGAGTATTACATGAGAATGTTTACCCTCCTGCAGAGAACACGGGAAAAGGTGAATGGGGACAAATATTTTTAAAAATCTGTGATATGAAAGAAAGACCAGAATTGCAGAAACCAAGCATGTGAGAGATAGACATATAGTTTAATGGGGCAGCAGGGGGACACATTCCCAGTGTTCTGGGGGGGTCCAGGTCACTGGATTCCTAGCCCGTGTGCCTCACACGCTGCCACAAGCCCTGCAGTGGTCACTCCCGTTGAGCACCTGAGCCTGTCCTGGGGCCTTGTCCATGAAGAACGTAGCAGAGCTATTTTCTTCACTGAATTCCATTGGCCCCCAGCCATCCCTGTCAGGCAGACCCAGCAAGTTTGCTTTCCAGGACCAGCCTGGGAAGGTATTTTCCTCAGATACTCTCTCCACCACAGACAGAAACAATGCCGAACATTTACAGAACAAATTTTTCAAATTAACCTACAAAATCCCCTCCTGGCACTGCAGGGAGGTCAGGCAAGATGCTGATGGTTCCGTAACTTAGCGTTAAGCATCCACTCTGCACCACACACTGAAATCAGATGGTCTCTCCCTTGCTCGGGTTTTTCAGCATAAGAAAGGTTACATTTTTCATCCAGAAAGCCAATGTCACAGCTAGTGATAAGAAAGAATTTATTATGGGAATCACAGAAGAAGCAAGGCAAAAAAGCACTAGATTTGAGGAGGCAGAATGGTGCTGTACAAAGCTTGGAACACTTCAAAGCAGAGAGACCTCAGTTAAAATCCTGGCTCCTCTAACTAGCAGTGTGCTTGATCCTTCTAAGCCTCTGTCCTTATTTGCAAGGAAGGTTAATGCCTGCACCCCAGGCTGGGAAAATCAGATGAGGCAATGTGTATGGAGCACATAGAATGCTTCTCAGTGAAGGACTAGAAGTTGCATGTAAACATTAGTAGGTGTTATGAGTAGCATAACTAGGGAACACTTAGAGACAAAGTGGGTATCAAAGGAATCTAGTGCTGCTTGCCCCCTGCTCCCACCTCAACACCAACTATGTCAGGAGTTGATAACTTTTGCCATGCCTCCTCCCTCTTGACTCTTCTGACATAGAGTGAGGCTGATGACAAAGGGGACATCAGCAAAGTAAATGGTGTACCAGTGAGGAATCAGCTGGGTTAACAGACATACTGCAGTATGGTTGAGTAGAACACATTCATACCACCAACTGGATGACTTGAGTCACAGAATCCACCCAACCATGTGGCAAAGAGCTGAACTGGGTGGGGAGGGGAATAAAAGGTTTCTAATCAAGACCCAAGTGGCAGAGGAAAAAACAGTGCTTTGACATCTGAACACTTCAATGGAAGGATGGTTGAGCAGGTGGACACAGCCCTTGGGCATTCAGACACCAGGGACAGCATGAAGTGGGGGGAAAGTGAGAGGAAATCAAACAAGAAGAAGTGAAAGAGGGCTTGGAAAAAGCCAGTGAAAAAGCCTAAAGGAAACCACAGCCTGATCTGTGATTCCACTAAGAGCCCTGGGGATCACCCTTTGTAGCTCAGCATTGGTATGAGTGATGATTTAGATTGGCCTTGAGCTGCAAACCACCATGCAGAGACTGTGGTGAGGTCACTGCTAGGCTGGAAAGATCATGCAATTTGAAATAGGAAGACCCGGTGCTGACAACTGTTTGCACTTCTTGCTGGTTCTGTGACCCTGAGTAAGTCATGCTCCTTCCTTTGCACCTCAATGTCTTCATTTGTAAAATGAGGGTTAGAGCAGCTGAACTCAAAGCTTTGTTTAGGTTCTGATTCTAAGAGTCCCCAGAGAGGGCATGTGACTAGAGAGGAAAGCTTCCCTCCCACACAGAATCTGCCATGCTTCTTGTTTGTATTTCTGTGGGAGAGGGGACAATGGTTTTCTCTAAACTTCTCACGGAGTCAAGAGAGTGATGACATATCTAAGAGTCTTGATGGCCAATGAACTCAGGTTATGAATTCAGTCCACAGAGACCCTGTTGTCACTGCCTCTTCAGACCCTCCACAGAAGGGGAGGTTTGCTTCAGCAGCTCTGGGGTATACATGAAAGGGCGGGGAGTCCGGAGTGAGGGAGATGGCCAACCCCACACGGACTGCCTTGCAGCTTAGTGCATCTGCGTTCTTGCGCATCTCCACATGTGCCTGAACCGTGCTTGCCAATTTCCATCCCTTTCAGTACAAGTTCTTGGTTCCTGGACTGTTACATGTCCCAGCTGGTATTCTGCTCTCCCACAAGCTGCCTCAGAACACACAGCCCCGATGCCTGTCCACCCACCTCTCCCTTTCCCAAAGCCACATTCTCTCCTCAGCTGCACCACACCACCCAGCCCAGAGAGGCTGTGAGCCCACTGTCGCTGAGGGCCAAAGAGCATGGAGCCAATTCTAGTTCCCTTTTCCTCCTGCTCTTTACACACACACACACACACACACACACACACCAGGAGATGGGTTCACACAGCTTCTGCTTCTGTTTTCCCTCCTCCTTTGACACACTTCTTTTCATCTGGATTCTTCTCCCAAATGAATTGTTCAAT
Organism: Cryptoprocta ferox; assembly: GCA_028646485.1. NCBI lineage: Eukaryota > Metazoa > Chordata > Mammalia > Carnivora > Eupleridae > Cryptoprocta > Cryptoprocta ferox. The sequence goes on along the minus strand of CM053566.1, from coordinate 65,279,135 downwards.
TCTGACAGAAGAGTGAGGGACTGGATGTCTCCCTTCTATGTACATGGTAATTCAGCGCATTAACTCAGTGCAAATTTGTCATATGCCTACCACGTGTCACACATTGGGCTGGCTGGCATGAATGCAATAACAAATCAGACACAGTCTGGAGAGTGTTAAAGACCAAACCAAGGATGAGTGAGGCATCCAGAAACTATTCCTTCAATGCAGCTAACCAACACATGCAGGTTAATGATCAAGAGAGGTTATCAACAACTCAGCTCTACTGCTGGGTGAATTGTAAACACAGTCTCCACGGCATGTCCACCAAGACTCCCTATTCTGCCCCCCATTCCAATCATGTAGCGAGGGGGGTGGGTAATATGCATGTCACCCTGTGGTCCTGTGGAAAGAGCACTAGGTAGGAGTTAGGCGCCCTAGAGCCCAGCTCCACTTCTGCTGCATAACGAGCTATGGGAGCTGGACAATTTCCCTCTCCTTGTCGCTATGTGACCTAGGAAAATTGGAGCCCATTGTTTGCAGCATCCTTTCCAGCTCCAAAAGTCTTTTATCCCACTATCTGCTGCATGCAATTCATTACAGAAAGAGATAAAGGCCTATTTTGAGACCACCAAGCCAGGGAAATGACATGGGAAATGACTGTCATAGGGGAAGAGAGCCCAAGAGAAGTCTGTGGTATTCAAAGGGACCAAGGTGACTGAGGCTCCCTAAGGAGAGGGATCAGGATGCCTATAAGGAGCAATTAAACCAGCAGAGAAACCCTGCCTGGGCAGCTTAGGTTTACATTAGGAATTACATCATCCTTCTGTGAAAAGCCTAATGAGAATATGGCTTTTTAACAACAGCAGTCCTAATCATTAAAGAAGAGTGTGTGTGTACATCTCCCTGACTATTTCCAAGGGCAGTCTTCTACCCCAGATCGAAGCTGAGACAATCCCTTTAGGGACCTTGTACAGTATTTGTTTTTTAATTGTCTGGAGCCACCTTTACTTCTTCTCCCCCTCCCTTCCTTCCTCTTCCCTCCCTGTTTCTTCCCCTCTTCCTTTCTCTCTCTCTCAAAAACATACATAGTTAAAAACAAATAGCATAACATCATATAAGGCACAAAGTCCCCCTTTCTTCCTTCCCCCTGACTCTGCTTCTGGGGTCCCCTTTCCAGAGTCAGTCACTGTTACCATTTTCTTAAATAAACTTCAAAAGGTGTTCTCTGCACAGACCTGTATATATTCATTTAGAGCCTCCCTTTTATAAAAAGGTCTTGTCTCTTTGTTTTTCTAAGTTCTGTTCAGTCTCAGTGTAAGTGTACGTAGTTTAATACAGTGTACGTGCACCCAGAAGGTTGTATAAATCCAATTTTATTGTGATAGGTGTAAATAGAAAAGTTACAAGTGTTATTTAAGAAGAAAAAATGTTCTATGCCTTAGTAGGCCATTCAAAACAAACAAACAGAAGGAGGACAAGATGGCGGAAGAGCAGGGAGCTCTGTAATCCGAGCACGCCCGTATGGATTGAACTGAGAAGGACTGAAGGGATAAAACTCGGATTTGCAAGTGGGGGAAAGAAGAAACAGACGCCGGAAAGAAGACAACCTCAAAGATG
>CM053566.1:65136897-65277036 GCA_028646485.1 Cryptoprocta ferox | reverse complement strand
GCTCACACTGCCTTAGGCAGAGAGAGATGTGCCGAAAGGTAAACAGCTGACCCCTTAGGTAAAGGCAGATCTGGGATTGGTTTGAAGGAAATTACAACACAATAGGAATTATTGTGTTCCAGGAGCAAGTGTAGCTAGAATTTCAAGAAGGCAAAGGCTTGCCAGGAGCACTAAATTGAGTGGGGCCTGAGAGAATATAAGGGGCAGCAGGTAGGACCAGGGGAGAGGAGAGGGCTGTGGCAGCAAAGGACCACGACCTGGGTGGCTTGAAACAACAGAAATGAAGGTGTCACCAGCTGGCTTCCTCTGAACCCTGCAGGGGAGAGTCCTTCCTTGCCTCTTCCTAGTGTCTAGGGGCTGCTGGCAATCTTGGTGTCCTTTAACTGTGGCTGCCTCATTCCAATCTTGGCTCTGTTGTCATACTGATGTGGGAAACAAAGGCAGAAGGAAACGGCAAACAGAACTAAATTTCCTTATAACCTGCAGCCCATTGACAAATACTTGGGGTTCCGGGGACTCCCTACTGTCTTCATGCTAAAGCTTTGCTAGAGGGAAAACAACCAGAGCTTGACAATAGCTAGGCCTCCACTATCCAGGGAGTCTTTAGCATTTGAAAAATCTCACTGGAAACTTCCCCTGGACTTTACCTCCCCCCAACTCCACAGTATACAACCAGTCTCCCCTCATGGTCCCGGGGCAGCTCTTCCTGTCCTCAGGTCCTGTCCCTGTGCTTTAATAAAATCACCTTTTTGCACCAAAGACATCTTCAAGAATTCTTTCTTGGCATCGGCTCCGGACCCTGTGAACCCCACTATCACCCAAAAAAACCTCATCAGTATGGCCACCTTCTTTCTCACTGTGTACCTGTGTCTTCATAGCATTCTCCTCTCTTACAGGGACACCAGTCATATTGGATTAAGGGCCCACCTGACTCCAGCATAACCTTACCTTAACTTAACTAATTATATCTGCAGTGACCCTGTTTCTGAATAAGGTTACATCCTGAGGGACCGGGGAGATAGGGCTTCAACATATCTCTTGTTGAAGGGGTGGGGGGTGGCGGCGGGGGAGGGGACACAATTCAACTCAAGTGGCAAGGATTCTCCATTGGCTCCATTTCCGGGCTGCCTCACCTTCTGCCCCACCCCGGGCAAAGCCAATGTGTACAGAGTTCAGTCCCCTCTTCTCCAAGGACCCCACCTCCCCCTCAGTACCGCATTCACGCAGCCTCCCTGTGGGGGTTCCTATCACACAGAACTCCTGCTCCCGCAGAACATCTGAGCATCCGTTCCCATAGCCAAGGGTCCTTGGATCCTTTTCCTGCTCTGCTCCCCATCTCCTGGTTCACATCCCTCCTCACTCCCATGGACCCCACTAATTCACCTGTGTTCTCTCATTGGCACCACCAAGGTCCCTGTCCCCCGACAGCCCTTGCAGCCAAACAGCATGAGGTCTGCCTCTTCCAGCATGCATCCATACTGCAGGAAAAAAAAAAATAGAAAAAACACACACCTTTGCCTGTCTATGTCTCTAAAAACCATCCACTTGTCATTTCAGTCTTAGCTGAGTCTCAGCACATATATTTGATTCCTTTTCCTGTTTCCCATGTCAGCTTCCCAAACTCCCCTGTCCCCTGTCCCCATTACCTTCCCTCCCTCCAGATTGACATTGTTCTCTATTACATAGAGTATAGGAACCATCAAACATAAACTTGTTTAACTTCCTCCTTCTCTGGCTCAAAGTGCTTATCCAGCTTCCCTCTCCCATTCATCTCTGCTCTGTAGTCCCTGGGCATTTTTTCTCGGGAGAAGGTAATTCATGTTTATTGAATTCCTCTTGAGTGCCAGGCATTATGCTAGGTGTTATCACCTATTATCTCACTGTGTGAGGAAGTGTCCATTGTTCTAATTTTGCTTGTTTAATTTTCTGTCTGACCCTGCAGCTACAAGCTTCTTGTGAAATCTTCTTGTGAAATCTTTACTCATCTTGCATTATTCCATGTAATCCTCTAGAACTTTATGAACCAAGTACAGATTATCTCTAAATTACAGAGGAGGAAACCAAAGCCCATTGTGTTCAGCTACTTGACCAACCTTGATACCACCTGGAAGTAGCAGAGCCCAGATGCAGGCACAAGTGCACCGACCACACGGCCTCCCACATGACACTGAACAAGCAAATGGTACATTGCTAACTCAGGCCAAGGCAGGAGAGCAAATGAGGGACTGCTCCAACTCGCCCCACTGGCTGCCTCCCTCCTCTGTAAACAGGAACTAATCAGATCTGGAGTAAGGGTTATTCTAAGAATTATTTAAGCTCTGTAGGGGGTGCCCTTTCATTCATTTGTTCAATAAGTCTTTAATGAGTGTCTCATATGTGTCAAACCCTGTGCTAAAAAGTGTGGACACAATCATGAGCAAAACAGAACAGGGACTTTGTCGGCTAAGGACCTGTCTGGGAATTGCTTAACATATAGACAGAAGGTGGGCCTCCCCAGCCCCATGCACAGCCCACCCACAGCCCTTCCATGTAGCTCAGGACATCTGAGCCCGACGACAGGGATACATTTCCTCCTCCAAGGATGCCTGGGGAAAATGAGAAAAGGGTTTCCCTTTTTCTAGTTTCCCTTCCCTCCCTTGGAGAGAAAATGGTGAACAAGGCAGTTTCCCACCACTGAATTTATGGATTACAGCCACAGTTCAAAACCACTCCCGAGGTCCCTAAATGAGGATATAGAGTCCCACACCAGCCCTAACTACAGTTACTCACTTCTTCACTGCCTGTATGAAGTGTGCTTACTTCCTGATAGGCTTCCACAGGCAGGCTTTTCTGCTTTAACTACTGGCCTTTGGATTGGATAGTTCTTTGCTCTGTGGAGCTATCCCACACACAGTAAGCTACGAGCAGTATCCATAGCATCTATCCACTGCATTCCGGTAGCAACAGCACCACCATCCCACTTAGGACAACTAAAAACTGTCTCAGGCACTGTTAAATATTGCCTGAGTGAGGGCAGAGTCAGCCCCCTGTTAAAAACCACGGCTCTAGTGCATTGAAAATTGCTCAGATAACCTCTAAAGTACCAGCAGGAGACCCACGTCAGCTGAGTGCCACAGAGGAGCCTCTGTGAGGAGGAGACCCCAGTGCGGCCAGGACTGTCCTTCTCAAGAAGGCTGCAGAGGTAAGCACTATGTGCATCTCGGACTCAGCTCAGATTAAACACGTCCAGGCTCACCCAGGGACTCGGGAAGTGCTCAGTCACCAAACTGTGCCCAGAGTCACAGGACATTTGTAGTAGTGCCCACAACTGGGTACGTGACAGGTTAGTCCTCTCCAAAGACTCTGATCTGCATAGCTCAAATCTACAAATTCTTCTGTAGTCACTTCCTACCAGATACCCAGTTCCATCACTTCCTGAAATGCTTCTGTTAGAGTATTGTCTCTCTTTTTTACATGCCCTCTCCTTTAAAATGTGATCCTCCCCACAGGAGCACAGTAAATCACTGACATTTTATCTTGAATTAGCTAACGAATCCTTTCCCTCAAGGTCCTGTGGAAATCAGACACATGTCAGCCAGCTGTGACTAGAAGCTGGCTATGTCCCCAGATCTTCTCAATAGGTGGCTTTGCAGACATATTGTCCATATGCCAGGAGGAAATTGGCTGAATTCGGGCATGTCAATTTGAGGAGAGTTTTTCCAATCCTAACCTCACAAATCCCAGGACATTGTAACTGGTGTATGAATGCTGCATGAGAGTAGCCTCCCCTCAGGAGGGTTGTCTGTGACCACAAGGACCCCAGACCTGAGGAAGGAAAAAAAGCTGGTCCAGCGAAGCCGAGGACAGAGGAAGAAAAGATGGAGACCCCTGTCAACTTGACCTTTTCTGCCTACCTCCCACGAAGGCTGGTGGGGGATTGTGACCTGTTACAATAGTTTCTTGAGAAGAAATCATTCAATAAGTATTTATGGACAATCGACTTTGGACCAGATCCAGTGAGATTGATTTGAACTGTTTTCCTCCCAGGCCTCATTCTACAACAGTACTGGTTCCTGTGGCTCCTTAGTAAGGGATAGAGTATGTGCCACTGAGACTGTGTTGCCAAGAAATGGAGTCACGTTCCCTGTCCAAGACCAGTTCAGTTCTAACCAGTTATAACACGGGAATTTTATGAGACAAACAGGATACAGGAAGATTAAGGTGACTCTGACCCCACTGGCTGCCTTCTAGAATCTCTGACCCTAAGTGGACAAGAGAGAAGATCCAAGAAACACCTGGGCCTTCAAGCTTCTCATTAGCAGACCAGAGGTCCAGGCTAATGGCATATTCTTGAGCCAACCTGGCCCTGGCCCCCAAACCACTGGGGAAGCTGAAGTCCATCCCCTGTGTTTCCCCACGACCACAGGGGAAATTCACCCATCTGAATTCACATTCCACTCTCTGTGGTAGATTCTTCCCTTCCTGCATGGCTACATATACCCAGAAAGTGGCATGGCCATTGGTATAGCTCTATCCCACTTAAAGTATGGTACTTTAACCATCTGCATCAAAATCACCCACGAAGTGTTTAAATGCATGTTTAAAAAAAAAAAAGCAACCTCACTCTAGACTAAATAAATCAGAATCCCAAAGGAGTAAGAATCAAGTATCTGATGTTTTTAAATTACACTTTTAGGTGATTCTTACACATACTAATTTAGGAATCATTGGCAAGGTGAGAAGAACATCGACTTTGAAGCCAGACTGACTTAGGTTCAAACCCAACCCTGCTGCTTCTAGACTGTGTGACATTAAGCAAGTTACTTAGCCTCTTTTTTATTTCTAAGATGGGGAAAGTAAAGCCTATGTAATGGGGTTTGGTATAAGAATCAATATGATAATATGTAAAAAAGGCTCAGTCTACTTTATGTGCTTGCATAGCATGGGCTCCTTATGTCAGCTGTTGTTACTGTCACCATAGTTTGGTGGAATTTAGTCAAATGAGCAAACCTACTGTTGGTCCTTGGAACTGCTGAATCTTTCTGGAACCATCTAGCCAAACCCCTGCTGCAGATTATCACGGTCAAAACTGGAAGGTCCACATTACCCAGGGTCATTGTTACCCTTCACTGGAAGCTCTGAGGCAGGCTTTTCTGGACCCTAAGGACCAAACAGAGCTATTCAACCCATCAGAACCTTGGGAAGGAAAGGCAGGCAGATTGCTGGGGAGAAAGTTCCTGTTAACCCATCCATTCCTTTTTAAATGCTCTAGTACCTGGATGCCAAAACAGCCCAATCTCGGCAGCACACACACACAGACCTGACCTTGCCTGCAGCTCCTCTGTGCCATGGCCAGCACCCACAGTGCAACTGACAGGCGCAGTGTGATAAGCAAGCTATTTTCTGAATCTGCGCAAGGAATGTTTAATATTCCAGAGCTCATACAAATGGAAGAGGCTGCTAAACAATGTCGGAAAGTTCTGCAGAAAAGCATTATGCATTTCTCAAGGAAATTATTTTTAAAAGCTTTTCCACTGACAGTCTTCTTCAAAGGGAGACAATTGTTCCTTTCAAAAGTTCCTATGTTCATACAGAGATAAGCAGCTTAGGCCTGCTTATGGGGTGACTAAGTGCTCCTTTACATTCTTATTTCTGCCCTGGATTATTCCAAACCCTCAGCCTCTTGGAGAAATCAAGTCCCAAGCGTAGGCATTAGCAGGAGGTCTTCTGATCCCCTAGTTTTGAACCAGAAGAATGAGACTCCTTTATTAAAGAAGGTTTCTCCAGTCAGGCATTCCTGGGACTAATCGCCCTTCTCTCCTAGCTGGATCCCCATCGCAGTCCTAATTCATCCAGGAGCCTGCTGTGGCCTGAATGTTTGTGACTTCTCCTCCCCATTCATACACTGAAGCTTAATCCCTGACCTGCTGGTATTTGGAGATGGAGACTTTGGGAGGTGAGGAGGTCATGAAGGTGGAGCCCTTAGGAATGTGGTTAGTGCCTTTATAAAAGAGGTGGGGGGGCACCGATTGTTGATTTTGGCTCAGATCATGATCTCACAGTTCATGAGTCCAAGCCCCAAGTTGGGCTCTGACCTGACAGCAGGAACCAGCTTGAGATTCTTTGTCACCCTCCCTCTCTGCCCCGTCTCGCTCACTTGTGCACTCACACACAAGCGTGGGCAAGCATTCTCTCTCTCTCTCTCAAAAATAAATAAACATTTAAAAGAGGCCCCAGAGAGCTCTCTCACCCCCTCTACCACCTAAAGCACAGCAATAAGACAGCAATTAATGAATCAGAAACAGGCCACCCCAAACCCCAAATCTGCAGACATCTTGATCTTGGATTTTCCAACCTCTAGAACTGTGTGAATTACGTTTCTGTTGCGTGTAAGTCACCCAGTCTGTGGCATAGTGTGATAGCAGCCCAAACTAAGATAGCCGTATAAGAAATCTACCCAGCTAGGATTTTAATTTTTTTTAACTTGTATTTATTTTTTGAGAGACAGAGAGAGACAGAGCATGAGCAGGGGAGGGCAGAGAGAGAGACACAGAATCTGAAACAGGCTTCAGGCTCTGAGGTGTCAGCACAGAGCCCGCCGTGGGGCTTGAACCCATGAACCGACCGTGAGATCATGACCTCAGTTGAAGTCAGACACTTAACCAACTGAGCCACCCAGGTGCCCCATAGGATTTTAAAGATAAGACTGGGGGGGGGGGGCACCTGGGTGGCTCACTTGGTTAAATGTCAGACTTTTGATTTTCCACTCAGGTCATGATGTCCCTGTTTGTGGGATCAAGCCCCGCTTCAGGCTCCATGCTGACAGCACAGGGCCTGCTTGAGGTTCTCTCTCTCCCTCCCTCCCTCTCTCTCTCTGTCTCTCTCTCTCTACATCTCCACCTCCCCTGCTCATGTTCTCTCTCTCTCTCTCAAAATAAATGAATAAACTTTTTAAAAAAATAATGAAGACAAGGCTAACCAAAATATCTCAGGAATAGTTACATAAGGTAATTTATTTGTGTTTTTTATTTTTGTTCCTTAATTTGGGAAGTGGATACATAAATATCCATTATTTTATCCTTTATACATTTTTGTATATCTAAAATATTTTATTAAAAATAATGTTTCCAGGGGCGCCTCGGTGGCTGTCAGTTAAGCATCCAACTTCGGCTCAGGTTATGATCTCAGGCTCTGTGCCAACAGCTCAGAGCCTGGAGCCTGTTTCAGATTATGTCCCCTCTCTGCCCCTCCCCCACTCTTGCTCTGTCTCTCTCTCTCTCTTTCTCAAAAATAAATAAACATTAAGAAAATTAAAAAAAATAATGTTTCCAGATAAGCAATGACTATGCCCAGGAAAATGTCTTGTCAATAGCCCTAATCAATCCTGGTATCACCCAGCTTGTGACATGTATTCTGCACTCCTCCTTTGAGCATCCTGGCACATGGTTGCTATGAACCTTTCCCAGATGATAATACCTGAGAGCAGAGACCTTAGAATTTCCAGCAACCTGCATGGGAATGGACACCTGGTAAGTACTCTGTATTGAATTTTTTGTTCATTAGATTGTGGCCTATCCTCTAAGAGCCTCTCCCTTAGAACTACAGCTTTTTCCCTTCCTCTTCACCCCAAATGGATTCACTGCATGATGGTCGAGGTTATTCCAGCACACATATGCTTTGATGACAGTAAGTTTTATAATATGGATCTTATAAATTATATGCATACATGCTCATATGTCATTAAGTCAATTTGGCATGAGTTAAAACACAATTTGTTTTCCACAAAGCAGAAGGCATCACAATCCCAAATTTTAGCCCCTACTACAAAGCCATAATCATCAAGACAGTATGATATTGGCACAAAAACAGACACACAGAGCAATGGGATAGAATAGAAAAGGCATAATTGGACCCACAAACGTATGGCCAACTAATCTTTGACAAAGCAGGAAAGAGTATCCAATGGAAAACAGACAGCCTCCCTAACAGATGGTGCTGGGAGAACTAGACAGCAACATGCAGAAGAATGAAACTAGACCACTTTCTTACACCATACACAACAATAAACTCAAAGTGGATGAAAGACCTAAATGTGAGACAGGAAACCATCAAAACCCTCGAGAAGAAAACAGACAGGAGGTCTTTGACCTCAACCGCAGCAATTTGTTGTTCAACGAGTCTCCAAAGGCAATGGAATTAAAAGCAAAAATGAACTACTGGGACCTCATCAAGATAAAAAGCTTCTGCACTGCAAAGGAAACAATCAACAAAACTAAAAGCCAACCAACGGAATGCAAAAAGATATTTGCAAATGACATATCAGATAAAGGGCTAGTATCCAAAATCTACAAAGAACTCACCAAACTCAACACCCAAAAACAATCTAGTGAAGAAATGGGCAGAAGACACAAATTGACACTTTTCCAAAGAAGACATCCAGATGGACAACAGATACATGAAATGATGCTCAACATCACTCATCATCAGGGAAACACAAATCAAAATACACAGAAATACCACCTCACACCGGTCAGAGTGGCTAAAATTAACAACTCAGGAAACAACAGATGCTGGTAAGGATGTGGAGAAATGGGAACCCTCTTGCACTGTTGGTGGGAATGCAAACTGGTGCAGCTGCTCTGGAAAACTGTGGAGGTTCCTCAAAAAATTTAAAATAGAACTATCCTACGACCCAGTAATAGCACTACTAGGAATTTATACAAAGGATACAGGAGGGCTGATGCATAGGGGCACATGGACCCCAATGTTCACAGCAGCACTTTCAACAATAGCCAAATCATGGGAAGAGCCTAAATGTCCATCAACTGATGAATGGATCAAGAAGACGTGGTTTATCTATACAACAGACTACTAAATGGCATTGAGAAAGAATGAAATCTGGCCATTCATGGCAACATGGATGGAACTCAAGGGTGTCATGCTAAGTGAAATAAGTCAGGCAGAGAAGGACAGATACCATATGTTTTCACTCATAAGTGTAACAGGAGAAACTTAACAGAGGACCATGGGGGAGGGGAAGGGGGAAATAATTAGGGAGAGGGAGGGAGACAAATCATGAGAGACTCTTGAATACTGAAAACAAACTGAGGGCTGAAGGGGGAGGAGGAAATGGGAAAGGGGTGATGGGAATGGAGGAGGGCAATCGTGGGGATGAGCACTGGGTGTTTTATGGAAACCAACCTGACAATAAACTATTAAAAAAAAAAACCTTTGTAATTACAATAATGGCAAAATAAAAATTTTGATGGTAAAAAAAAGAACTAGGAAATATCTCCTAATTCTACATCCCACATATATACCTGGGCCCAACAGAGATATACTGTTATTCTAATATTGACCCCATTAAGAGGTGATTGTACATCACCTGTCCATTATCTCTCAAGTTTCAGGACTTCACCCAAAGTAGATGTGCCATCCAAACCAAAAGTCATCTAAGTAAATAGCTTTTCTGTACAGTGTGGATTAAAATCAACTTCAGAAAATAATACCCTTTATCATCTAACTCTCAGTTGACCCCAGATTGGGTAGTGTTCTTCAAGGACTAGGAATCAGAGCAAACAATTTCTCTGGAGATAAATTCACTGGTAGCTTTTCCCAATTTTGAGCACTTCGATCATTTTTCATCCCAAGGAGAGAAAGCAATCTCGGTAAGGGCTTAACTCAACAGCTTTGCACCCTCCTCCTCCAAGGTGCTCAGAAAGAACCAGTGTACTTCTCAAGGCTAGATGCCCATTACTAATACTGATTTCATGTGGGAACATGTCCACCTCTACAAGCAATAATCATCGTTTCCTTTCTTAAGAGCTTTGTCACTGTCAGACTGATCTTTCATTAAGGGTCACCTGATCTTAAGAACCAGAGTCAAATTCTGACAGAAAAGTTTCAGCATCTGAACAGATAATAACTGTATAATTGATAAACTCTTAAACGAATTAAAATAAATCTATGCCTGGTGTACAAGGAAGAAGGAAGAAACAACAGACTAATTTCCTCATTACTAAATTCATTTGGTAATGGTAAATGTTGAATGTGATATATACCACAGTAAATTGTGAATATTCACCACATTCAATGGGGGGCTGGCATGCCAACTCCTGAGTTTTCTCTTAGGGTTGTTTCTGGGTCTCGCTCTTAGAGGCTCTCCCTTCCCCAGGCCCAGAACTGCCCTTCTCCTGCCCCCTCCCCACTGTCCCCATATCTAGGTCCACATAGCCTTTGGAAAGGGGGTACACCCAACAAGCATACTACAGAACCTAGACCCTTAGATCTGGGCAGAGGCTGGGACTGATGCCATAAGAGTCACAGAAATAGTTGTCCCAAGAGGCCCAGTACCTGCCTCCCTCCAGGAGCCCAGACCACTGCCTTCCTGGTCTTCCCTACCCTGTACCCTCATTGGCCCCCCAACCCCTTGTGCTTTCACTTTTCTTTGGATTCCAGCTGCTTTATAATTGATTTTTTAAATCTGGGGGCACCTGGATGGCTCAGTCAGTTGAGCATCCGACTGCAGCTCAAGTCATGATCTCACGGTTTGTGAGTTCAAGCCCCGCATTGGGCTCTGTGCTGACAGCTTGGAGCCTGGAGCCTGCTTCGGACTCTGTGTCTCCTTCTCTCTCTGCCCCTCCCCTGCTCACGCTCTGTCTCTCTCTCTCAAAAATAAAAACATTTTTTAAAACTCTGAACATTAATGTTTGAAGTAGATGGAGCAGCATGAATAAAGTTAAAGAAGCAAGAAAATCCATGGCTTTATCCACAAGGCTGGAGGTAGTTCTGAATAATTGTGTATGTATGAAAGGGAGTGGCAAGAGATGAACCGGTGAAAGGAGCAGAAGCCAGACATTCACAGCATGTACACTGCAATGGAATTGTAATTGTAATCACAACCGCCCACCATTCGCACTCCCTGTGCAGGACCAAGACAACTACTCTCCCAGAGCCTCAGAGTGCTGCCGCTGATGGAGTCCCTCAATGGGCCTGGATTCAATTTAGAAAGGAGTCAGGATACATGGTCAATATACAAAAATCAATGTATTCTATATGCTAGCAATGAGCAATTGAAAATAGCAATTTTAAAAACAATACCATATATAGTATCATACAAAAACATAAAATATTTAAGAATGAATTTAACAAAATGTGCACAAGATTTATAGCTAAAGTCAATAAAGCACTGCTGAAACAAACTAAAAAGACGTAAACAAGTGAAAAGATACGCCATTGCTAGGGATTAGAAGACTCCGTATTCATAAGACACAAATTATCCTCAAACTAATATACAGATTTAATGTTATTCCAATCAAAATTCCAGCAGTCATTTTGTATAAATTGACCATGTTGATTGTAAAATGTAGAGGACCACAAATATCAAAACAATCTTTTTAAAGGAAAAATTGGGGGGTGCCTGGGAGGCTCAGTCAGTTAAGTGTCCAACTCTTGATTTCAGCTCAGGTCATGATCTCATGGTTTGTGGGTTCGAGCCCCACATGGGGCTTTGCACTGACATATGCAGAGCCTGCCTGGAATTCTCTCTCTCCTTTTTCTCTCTGCCTCTCCCCCCGCCCACACATGTGCTTTTTCTCTCTCCCAAAATAAGTAAACTTAAAACAAACATTTAATTTAAAATAAATAAATAAAAGGAAAAATTTTTAAGGTTGGAATGGCTTGCATTACCTGTTACCAAGACTTAACTGTAAGTCTACAATACTCAAGACAGTGTGTTATTGGCATAAGTTCAGATGTACAGATCAATAGATGAGAATAGGGTCCAGAAATAGACCTACACATATATAATCACTTGATTTTCACAAAGGCACCAAGAAAAGTCAATGAAGGGAAACTATAGCCTTTTAGCAGCTGGTGCCAAAGCAACTGGATACCCATAGAGATAAATATGAATTTCAACCCTTACCTCAAACCATACACAAAGGTAATTCAAGATGTATTTGTAAATATAAACATAGAAGATAAAACTTTTGGAAGAAAACATAAGAACAAATTTTGTGACCTTGAGGGAAGCCAGAATTTCTTAGGCCACAAAAAGCACAAATCATAAAAAGGAAACAATTGATAAATTGGGCTTTATTAAAGTTGAACCTTTATTTGCTGAAACACATCGCTGCTAAAATGAATGTTTTCTCCACAGACTGAAAGAAATTCATATATATGGCAAAGGAATTGCATTCAGAATATCTTTTTTTTTTAACTCTGTAAATAAATAGTAATAAAGTAAAGCAATACAATTTAAAAGGGGCAAAACCACTTCACAAAATAAGATATTTGAATGGCCAATGCACACGTCAGAAGATGCCCTATATCAAGAGTCATTTAGAAGTACTAACTAAAACCACATGAAATACTTCTACACACTCACTAGAATGGCTAAAATTTAAAAGACTAGTAATACCAAGTATTTCCAACAATGCGGAGCAACTAGAATTCTCATGCATTGTAGGTGGGAATTTAAAATAAGACAACCACTTTGGAAAAGTTTGGCAGTCTTTAAAATTTAAATGTACAGATATGATGGGCGCCTGGTGGTTCAGTGGGTTAAGCGTCCAACTTCAGCTCAGGTCATGATCTCCCGGTTCCTAAGTTTGAGCCCCCATGTCAGATTCTGTACTGACAGCTCTGAGCCTGGAGCCTGCTTCGGATTCTGTGTCTTCTTTCCTCTCTGCCCCTCCCTGTCTCATTCATTTATTCATTCATTCATTCATTCACTCTCTCTTTCTCTCTCTTTCTCAAAAACAAACATTAAAAATTTTTAATAAAAAATAAATAATATACAGATACAATGTGATCTAGCAATTTCATCCCAAGTTGTTTACTCAAGAAAATTGAAAATTTGCCTACACAAAGACTCTTATTCATGACATCCAAAACATAACTAATAGTGGACAATTAGTAATTATAGTAATTGCTAATAGTGACAGTTGAGTGTTATTTCAAATCTGAAGTTACAATTTTCACTAAGGGATGCAATCAACATTTTCCCCTACAACTCTAATTCATTAGAAAATTTCAGATCTCCTCAATTTCTGGTTGGATAAAGAAACTCTTTGAAGATAGGAACTGTGCTTATTTAGTTTTGCATGCTTAGTATGTAGTTTATTACCTGGCATATAGGTACTGGACAAATGTTTGTTGATCATGATATAATTTAGCACAATTTTAGGTCCTTTAAAGGACCTAATATTGCTCTAAATCACAACGTTGGCACCATTTGTAACAGACATGTCTCCCCTGCATCCTTGGTGAGACATTCCACTGTCTCTCAGAAGCCACAGCTCTCAGGAGCCACACCTTCCATGGGGGGGGACACCATCGCTCCGCGGCAGCTCTGGGGACTGGCACTGGCTCAGAGTGGTGAAGGCGGCCTTTCCTCTTGTTGGTATGTTAGGCTAAGTCTGTGCAGCATAACTGAGCAGAACCTTAGGCACTCTAACTCCTAAATTAGGGGGATTCTAATCACAACTCAGAGGAAACCGACATGTCAATTCTTTCCTCTGATTTAAGGGAAATTTTACTGCCAGATGTGAGAGCCTCCTGAAATAAGGAAAAAGACAGTGAACTAGGTTCCTAGGTCCCCCAGCCATATCATTAATGTCAAATTCAGAGGAATTCAATAACTGGTTTAACTTGGGTATGATTCCAAGATTAATTCCCACCCACTATTGGATCAGTAGACAATATAAAATTAAAGTGGCAACAGGAATTATATTTCACTCTGAATTTATAATATTATTTTCAGGCTCAGCTAAAACTGAAAAACATCAGAAGCACAAAACTCCAAGCAGCTTCCAGGAAAATAATACAAAAGAAAAGAAAAGACCCCAATCCTTTTATACATAAATACCAGGACTATTTCACCTCCCTTGTTTCCAATCAAGAAGTGGTTTGGAATGTCAGCAGGTAAACACATTTTACTGTTCACTCACTGCAGCTAAGAGAGTCTTCCCTTCACCTTGGCTGTCCTTGTAAAGGCAATGAAAATGCCAAAGTTCAAAAAGTGTTTTAAGAGAACATGTATGTTCCAAAACCCCCTGGAAAGATTAGGGGTCATTATTAAAATGGAAGTATAAGATGGGCTATGGTTTTGCCAGGGCAATCACTACATTGTTTATTCCTTTTATTTCCTAGTCTCTTTTATCATAATTGCATTCCTTGCCTTTGAGGAGTTGGTGGGGATTGGTGGAAAACTCCAAAGGGCCCAGAAGTTCTTTCCTGCAGACTTTGCAAGTTTTAGCCATTGGTTTCTCAGGTAATTGTATCTGTTATAAAAGAAGACACAAATCATCTTAACTCTCCAGAGGCCGTCTAAAAAGTTTCAGGCACACTTAACTGATGAAAGAAAACCAGCTTGCATATATGGGACTGATCAGTTTGTTCCTCTTGGAGTTCTGCCCCTCATTATGTGCCATCAGCCAAATGACAGCATTATTGAGCCTCAGTTTCCTTCTCCATAAAAATATTGTTGTTAGGATTAAATAATGATCTAAATAAAATAATGATCTGTACCTGGCATGTAATTAACCCTTAATTAAGGTGTCTATAAGAGGATGATGGGCATAAATTGGCCAAAGAGTAGGAAAATGGAGGGGAAAATAGAGAGGGAGAGAAAATGGATAAAAATTAGAGAAGCCAAAAGAGGCTGGGGAAAAAGTAGTGTGGGGGAGGGGAGAAGGGGAAATGTCTGCCCTAAAGTTTCAGAAATCAACTGAATACACATATAATCTATGGCCAGCTCCTTCAAAGGGCACTGGTACCAGAACTTTACAAGTCATCCTTTGCTTTGTGGGTGTTCAATAAATTGACAATGACTGATGATGTAATCTTCCCTTTCCCTGACTTTATATTCATTCCTTCAAAGATATTGGAGAATTGTTATTTAATGGGATAGTAGGGGGAAAACACTAAATATTAAATGTTTAGGAATTCAAGTGTGAAAAAGTATTAAATGTCCATTTAATCAAACAACAAAATGGATTATTTCACTTGCACAGATGTTGGACCAGTTGGGCAATGATCCTTAAGGGAAATTTTTGTTTCAGTGTCCCCAGTACCTGGCACCCAGGAGCTCTCAACACAGGTTTCTTGGAATGAATAAGTCTAACATTCCATGAGTCTCAGTACTGAAAAGGAAGAAAAGGTTAAAAATAGGTCTCTGTCCTCCAGGAATTATGGGAAGTTCTAGAATTTCCTCTAGAACACCAGGAATTCCAGAGTTGGAAAGGGCAAGATCAAACCAGAGTGGATCAGTCTGGAAAGACTTTGCAGATTTTCTTACTGTAGATTACTTGCAGAAAACTCTTTGCAGGAGGAGGGGGGAACATTTTTTTAATTAAAAAAAAAGAAGAGACTTTGTGGGGGAGACGACACCTGAGAATCTTAGTGAAAAGTACAAGTACCTCCTAATACTAACTCTCAAGAGTAAGGCTCCCAAATGAAGCAGATGTTCAAGGGAGTTTGAAAATCACTGGCCTAAAAAAGTCATAGGATGAGCCAAATAAACCTTAAAGGCTTTCTTGTTCTAACCAATTCATTTTTCAATGAGGATCTTAAGATCTAGAACAATGAAATTATTCCTCAGGGTCACATAGCAAGTTTAGACCGTAGGACCCCTCACTTCGAGTTTTTGCAATGTTTGCTATTCCATGGAGACGTTTTTGTCTGTTATGAAAACACTAGTAATCAGCTGAATGTCTGCAACCCAGGCTCCTCCAGTCAATCGAGGTGCTGCTGCCAATGATTTGATAACTTGACATCCACTTCTATCTTTCCCAAACACTTTCTCTCCCTTGGCATTGGCATCAGCACTTTTGGTACGTCTACAGGAACAATGTTAATTATATCGCCACATTAATCATTCCAGCAGCAAGAAATGAAACAGAGGAATGAGCATTACACTTCTTTCTTTAGAAAAATAAGCTTAATGTTTTGTTTTGCTATCCCTCAAATACCCAAATAACAGCCCCCTGACAGCCCACCTTCACCTGCTGGTCTTCCTCTCCCTAAACTATTCATGCCTTCTTATCCATGGGTCTTTGTTCCATTTCTTTCCTTTGTCCATGGCAGTCTTCCCTTGCTCCCACCCCATCCTTTTCTTCATCTACTCAACAATCAAGGTTTCATTTAAAACCTCCCTCTTATGAAAGACTCTTCAGATTACTCAAAATCATAACAAAAGTATCTTTTCTTTAAGACCCCAGATGTGCAGTCTGCCTCTATTTCAAGTCTTAGTTTCTTGGCTCCAGTGTTGATCCAATCACCTTCTAGATTGTAAACCTCCAGAAAGTAGGGATAAGATGCATCCTTTGTTTACTGTTTCATTAAACATCATAGAGGAGATGTTGACCATATGCATGTTAAATAAAGACATACATGAAATACCCTATTTGGATATTTCAAAATATTTAGTATGGCTGTGGAACTATGTAAATTACAGTATTTTAATAATTTCCATAGTGAAGGAATAGTTGATAGGGTGACAACAGAATCCAACTCAAAAATAAGTTTATGATTACTCTAGGAAATAATACTGGTGAGCTTTTTTAAAAGTAAAAAAGGGGCACCTGGGGGGCTAAGTGGGTTGAACATCCATCTTGATTTCATCTCAGGCCATGATCCCCATGGTTGTGAGATCAAGCCCCGCATCTGGCTCTACACTGAGTGCTGAGCAGGCAGCCTGCTTGAGATTCTCTCTCTCTCTCTCTCTCTCTCTCTCTCTCTCTCTCTCTCTCCCCCCCGCCTCTCTCTCTCCTTCTCTAAAATAAAATTTTAAAAAATTTAAAAAGAAGAAAATAAATTTTCTAGAAAGATCCATGACACCATGTGGTGAAGAAGAATGCAGGAAAACTGTTGTACAACTGTACAGTTATGGATCCATAGCATTAGGAGAAAAGGAGAAGCAGGGAGACGGCCATGGTGATTTTTGTTCCAGATTATATAGGTCAGTGCTTTCAGAATACTCATATTCAATATCTTTATCCCTGCTTATTTCCAAATGAGGTTTAAGGAAGAGGAAACTAATATCACAAGGAACGTGTAAAACAGAGCAAAAATACTATTTTTCAAAAATCTGTGTCTCTGTGTATGAAAGATGAAGAAAAAATGCACAATGGGCACTTTCCATGGAAACAATTTTTGCAAGGGCATGGGTATTAGAGGAAAACAACAGCATCCAAAAATAGTCCCAAACACCTATGATCACTACAAATAATTAACAGTAGTTATGAAAATGCTGCATCAGACATGGAGTCATTAATGTCTACAAGGTTGATGAGCACCTGGAGATTTGATAAGATGCTAAAGACAAATGTCCTCTCTCAGAAAGCTCATGAGATTACAAATCACTCATTTAACAAATGTGTATTAAGCATTAAATGAGTGTAATGCACACTCAAGATGAATTATGAAAAGATGTGTCCTTAAAGAGCTTGTAGCCCAGAAAGGAAAGAAAGCGTTCTCATACCTACTATGTTAGTAGTCAGCGGCAGTTGATGAAGCATATACTATGTGTCAGAATTCCCCTAAACACTAAAGTTGGATACATAAAAGGTGATCTCTGTCTCCAAAGCACTTATAATCTGGGTTGGGATTAAAGTGATATATATGAAACCATTTGTGAACCACACAAAACATTTATAAGCAAACATTTTAATCTGGTAGTAGAACAAATAAACGTTCCTGGAATTTTGAGAATGAAGATGTACTTATAGCCTAAGATAATCAGGAGACATGTAGGGGAGCAGAGGAAACCCGGAAACTATGATAAGCCTTGAAAGAGGACTGAGAATCAGGGTCCAAAGAAAGAGGAAGTGAGAGAGTTCCCAGTCAGACACACAATACACAGAGAAGACAATGTGTGACTAATTTGAGGGTAAGAAATCTGTTCATGATTAAGTTAAGAAGTTACATTTCAAGACAGGGTAAGGGAAGATTTTTTTTTTCTCCAGTCTCTGGAATTCTGTTACTGAACCATGTGTTTTCAAGATGTGTTTATCAGGCAACTGTTGGCATGTGGCACTATATCGACCCAACACAAAGCACTGATCCACTTAACCTTGAGGCTAGATCCTTCCACCTCAGAAGATACCACCAGCCAGGATGCATCCTGAGCCTCTCTCCTCCCAGCCGGGGTTTCAAATCCTTTTAACTCCCCAGGAACCCAAGATTTTACGGACACAGTGATCAAGACAGAGCAGAAGAAAATGTAAAATGTAAACACTGGCAGAGGAGATGCTGAAAATAGGAGCGGCCGCACCTACAGCACGCTTAGAAGTGATTCAGCAAACATTCCCCCCCCAACATTTCTTAGTGATTCTATACAGCTTTGAAAATGAGGTCTATCTGCCTCACAATTTATTTTCACAATTTCACAATACAAAGAAAAGAAACATTCAACTCTTTTGCAAACTGGAAAAGGAATATGCTTACATTTCTTCTCATTCAACAATAACTTAGAGGCAGCTAATGAGATTTTCTTTCCTTCCCTGTGCTCCCAGAAGTCATCCGTCCTCTACCAGGCAGAGTCTAGCCATGAAAATTTCCACCCAATTTGTGGTTTTTCAGACAGCTAGGAGAGGGATGAAAATGGTTTAGTAATGGGAGTTGCCATAAAACTTATAATTACAGAATTTGCTACAGTGAACACCATAATGGATTGTTTGTTTAAATCAAATAGCCACTGACTCTCCTTGAAGATAAATGATGTATTCCATATCCCATTTTCCCCAAATGTACACAGAGAGCATTTTTGCACAGTGGTGGTTCTTCTATCTTTCTTCAGTACGCCAACTGGGCTGCCTACAGCAAGTATATCCACTATACTCAGGAACCACATTCGGATGCTGAGCATAGCCCAAAATCTAAGCCTAGTGCTGGCCAGTGACACAGTCAATTAATACCTCCTTGTAAGACCTTCAAGGTAAGCAGACAACTTATCTAACAGAGAAGCCAAGGACATGCCAAGAAACAAACCTATCTAGCCCTGTTCGACCTTAAAATAATCTAATCTTTCTGTGCCTTAGTTTTCCCATTTGCAAGGTCAAGGAGTTTAATATCTGTATCTCCAAGGTCTGAATCCTCTAACATTCTATGATTCTAAATCAGAAGGAAAATGAGGATTAAAATTAAGCCCCTAGAAAGCCCTTAGACAAAGTTAGTTCCACAAAGTTTATTCCCTAAAGAACCTGCACCCAAGTCCTCAATGGAGAATTTCATGAAGGCGGTAGAGGGAATTCCTCTCAAAATCTCTCCTTTCCCCTTTCTCTCCCCTCTTCTGTATTCTAGCTAATGGCAAGAACTGTGCTTTTGAAGCTTGAAGACCCTTATGAAAAGAGTTAAGAATCACTTCCTTCTCCTTCCTATTGTTAGCCAACTATTAATTGTCCCCATGGGACAAGGCATGTTGAGAGGATTAATTAGTTAATCTTGGTGAAGTGCTTTGCAAAGGAGGAATGCTGTGTTAAGGAGAATTAATACTCGACTAACTTCATACCAAAGGATAAAAGCCCCAGAATAAGAACACATTGCAAGATTTTGAATAACTGAGAGCTGTAGACAAAAAGGGACAGGTACAGAGTAAGGGGATTCCATTTTGCTTAGTTTGGAAATCGAGGAAACCCAACCTGAAAAGATAGGACACTAATCAAAAAGATTCACAACAGGGGCACGTGGGTGCTCAGTCAGTGGAGGGCGTCCGATTTTAGCTCAGGTCATGATCTCAAGGTTTCTGAGTTTGAGCCCCACATCAGGCTCACTACTATCAGCTCGGAGCCTGTTCAGATCCTCAGTCCCCCTGTCTCTCTGCCCTGCTGCCACCACTCATAGGTGCACTTGCTTTCTCTCTCTCTCTCTCTCTCTCACTCAAAAATAAATAAACATTTTTTTAAAAATGATTCACAATAAAGTCCCTGAAAGTGCACCTGCTCTGAGAAAGGAAATGGGAAAGGTAAGGAGTAAGGTACCTGAAGCCTACAGACTATAAACTCCATCCTATGAAGGACAGACAGCCAGGAGGCCAGCTCTCTCCTGGGGACAGTGTGGAAGCACAACTTTGTGTCCCATTCTCCAAAGCCTTCTGTAAGTCCCTCTTTCAAAGAGCAATCTGCTCTTGGTTTTCGCAAAACAGGCTATAAAGCTCTACTTTGTCAATGCATTTCATCTAGTATGTGTAGATGGTCCTCAAGGAGTTCCTACATGGAACTCCATTCATAGAGATGCTCTATGAATAGTTAATGTCTGACAATCAACGAATGCCCTTCCACAATGAGACAAAAAAGAGACTGTGTAGGCACATAAAATCATTTGGACAATTTAATGACTGACTGTCCCCTTTCTAGGACACACATTGAAGTATCTGGGGTGTTTGGGTTCAAAGGAACAGAGCATAAACCCAAGTGCTCCAATCTTGACTTCTATGTTTAGAACCTTAGAGAAGTTATTTAACCATCCTAAAACACATGGTTCTCACCCACAAAGTGGAAATTATAATAACATTTACCTCACAGAGCTGTGATTAAATGGAATTAGGCACAAAAAGCACTTAAGCCAGTATTTGCAGTCGATAAATGTTCATTTTTTATAGTATTTGGATTTTTAAAGCTTATTGTTAATTCTAGTCGTATTAGGAAAAAATATTACGAAATTTTAGTTATAATCCCATTAGCACAACTGTTTTTATTTTTCCACATTCCCTTCCAATTTTTATCCTTAAATATATATACATTACACATTTATAATTACACCATGAATATAATTTTTATGTTTTATATTATAACTTGAATTATGCAATAAATACTTTCCATCATGTTTCAGTCTCTGAATATATAAGGCCTCCATGATGCGCATTGAATTGACCTGCCAATTAACAACAAGTTTCTTCATTGGAGAGTAGGGATTGTATGGTAAAGAGAATATTGAACTTGGACTAAAGATATAGATTTCCCATTTCCTCTCTTAATGCACATGCACGTTTAAGTGCTTTGTTGTGGGTCTTTTTGACAAGTGTTCTATCTTTGTTGTTGAGTTTCCCTGCTTTCCAAACTAAGCAAAACTGTCCAAACTCCATCACTCAATTCATCTGTGCAGCCTTAAAGAAACCATACCACTTCTCGAAGCCTGTTCCCTCATTTATAAAATAAGGAGGAAAAACAAAACTACCTCCCTCAGAGGATTGCTGTAAACATGAAATGAGATAATTCATGTGAAAAGAATCTGTAATCTGTAAATTAATATACTTCTGCATGTTAAAAAAATACATCCATGTATTTTATAACTTTCTCTTTCTTTTTAATGATTCCCTTGGTATCATTTCCCAAAAAGAAATTACTATGTCCAAGAGTAGGTCCATTTTTGTGACTCAGGATAGGTATGGCTAAATTGCTTAAACTGAAAACAAATGGAGGAACACCTGACTGGCTCAGCTGGTAGAGTGTGGCCTTGTGGACCTCAGGGTGGTGAGTTTGAGCCCCACATTGGGCGTGGAGCCTAGTTAAAATTTAAAAACAAAACAAAACAGAAAAACAGATGGATAAAGGGATGCCTTGCCCACAACTCCAGCACTACCAACAACCATATGCCGAACATGGAGATATGTTTGTATATGCATAAAGTGTATATAGACATGTATGTGGATATATCCATATGCATATGGATACACATAATATATAATAGTTTGTTTTGAGGCATTGCCCAGCTTGACTCTAAAGTTGAAGATGAAAACAGAAATGTAAATAAAACCTTTCTGTTTAATTAATTCTTACTTTACCAGTATTGCTAATATCCATTCAAAGTTATGGCATTAAGGAATATATAACAAAATATGACAAACCAACGTTTGCCATCTACAAAGCCTTTGAATGTGGAGAGAATACATATACACATACTCTGGAACATGTTCTACCCCACCTCCACACCCCCCCCCTCCCCATCTATAGTAACTCTGCACTGGAGGGGATAGGCGTCCACAAGAAAGCAGGGAAAGGAGAAACTTCCGAGGACAGGCTTTGGAGTAGGGCCTCTTAGGATGGAAATGAAAAAACAAAAAACAAAAACAAAAAAAAACGAGCTGTGCCACCCAAGCATACCTGTAGCCAGTACTTCTGCTAAATGCACCTCTTTCTACACCTTTTCATCTTTTTTTCAACTACCCCCCCCCCCCACACACACATACACACTTAGTAAAAGCTCTTCAGGAAATGTTCAGTGTCCTCTCAGGGATTGGGGAGCTAAGACAAGGGTTCATGTCCTCCTTCTGGGAGGCTAGGTGGGTGGGGTCAGTGTGCCCCTAATGGCTACCTATGTGATGGTGGCTACAGAAGGGGGGCATGCCTTTGTCCTCAGGGACGCCAGCCCAGGGCCAGGTGCATATCCTGAAGAACAAACATCTGAGGTCGGGACCATTTGTGTCGAGGAGCAATAACAGACCACCCACATCCATCACAAGACTGATCTAAATCACTGGACCACATACACACTGAATCACAAAGGCAGAGCACCAACACCACACACCATGACCTTGGGCCTACAGAACAATCTTTTAGATCTGGGTCTCACTTCTTTGCCTACTCACACCTGATTTTACTCACTTTGTGGAGCTTAGCAGTAGCTCAGAGTGTCCTCCTAATGCAGAGGAAGGTCCATGGATCAGACAAGAAGCACTTTGAATCTCAGCTGTATTTGAGAAACTTCAAGCAAGTTCCTTAACTCTCCTGACCCTTAATTTCCACATTTATAAAAAAGGGCTAATTAAAACCTCCCTCATCAGATGCTCAAAGCCTCTCTAAACAGAGTTGTGTTACTAAACACATTTTCTAAAACCAACACTTAGAGCCCAAGAATGCTGTGCGTGTTTTATATTACCACTTAAAAGATCTGCATGCTCGTACATGAATTTGGGATTTCATTGTTCTTTCCATAAAATCTCTAATTCAATTTAGTAGCATTGTGGACACTAGGAGTCAAGCTCTGGTCTCAATTATAGAAATATAACTCTCAAATGGAGATGGGCCATCTCCTGAAACCCACTTGGGCTCCCCAGTGCAACAGCCCAGAACACCATCCCACCATGTTTGCAACAAAAACAGAGAGTTTATGAAGAAATTTCTCTAAATTGATATTTTCCCAGAGAAGGGCTGCAGGAAAATCACAGGAGTTTTTATGACCAATTTCATACCCCATCCTGCTGATGATTTCAGTTCGATGGAGAGTTATCAAAATCTGTATCATCCTACTTCCTTTGTCTTAATCCCAGACATAAATGAATATACAAAGGAACTATACAAATAAATGTCAAGTTAAACCTCTGAGATCAACAGTCCGTCCTCACAGGTTAATGTCCTGAAACAAGGTGCACATTATAGAAAACTCTCTGTTCTCCTTTCTTCGTTTCTCTCATATTATTAAAGCATATACAAACGTTTCAGTCAAATTGTGTGACACAAAACTGTGGGTAAAAGGAAAAATCCTGGCCAGTAAGATACGAGGGAAGGCTTTGGGAAAACATTTGCATTTCCTGAAAGACTCGATGATAACCCTTCCCTTGCTCCTTTCCACTTCTCTCCTCTACCTTCTTCCTTCCTTGAATATAGACATGTTGACTGGAGCTGCAGCAACCCACCTACAACCATGAGGGGAAAAAAATCAAGGAAAACTGAAGAGACCCAACCCTAACATGACAGAGCTACTGGACCAAATTTGGCAACTGCTACCTCTCAACTTCTTGTTAGGTAAAAAATAAATAAATCTCCATTTGCTTCAGTCCCTGTATTTGAGTATTCTATTATATCAACTGGATGAAATCCAAACCAATACACCTGACAACTATCCTCTTCGTCAAGATGCTTCTGGAAGAAATGTTCTCCTTTACAGTTCCATGGGACACACTCCCACTCTTACACAGTCTCCTAATTCTATCAGTCCTCAGAGTATGACAGCACCCACCTCTTAGAAACTTCCAGGCTCCTTGGATCCTGACTATCTACAAACAGGTGACATAAAAGAAATGTAAACTCACCAGCCAGTAACCTAGGTCTGTTCAAGTTATATTAGAAAAAAGCAGTCAAAACAGTATCAGGAGCTTACTAAATATAACATTCTTTAGATTAAAACATGTGTCATCAACTTTAAAAAGAAAAAGAGAAAGGCAAAGAGGAGGAAATGACAAAAAGTAGCAAAAATATCTATCACACTTCTCTTTATCTTCATAATTACCTGGCACCAGAGCTGAGTACAATCATTGTTCTTTACAAAACTGATGGGAAAGCTTCAACAGATAAAGCATTTAAGATGTACCCTCCTAACTGCTTTTGTTTTATCAAAAACAAGGAGGCAAGTTATTCCTTGCCAACGTGTGCCACTAAGACCAAGAGTACTTCTTCTATCTCTTCTCTCTCCCTTTTGTCACTCTTCCCTTCCTTCCTAAATCTGAGATATAAAGCAAAACTTACCCCTTCAAACATTCCAGCTCCTTTAGGATATTCATCAATATTCATTCATTGTCACTTCTTATAACTGCCACCAATCTCTCTTAACAGACTCTAATGATATATAAGACTTACCCCTTTGTTCCATGATAGGCCTTCATAGAACTTTTAAAAAACATTGCTAAAAGTCCCATTTCTCTTCAATTCTATATTTTGTAAATATACAGCTTCATTATAGCCCTAGGAATACAAACATAGCACAATCAGTGTACCATCGCAGTACTTTGCACAAGTTCACCTCCATGTACACTTTTATCCAGGGTATGTCACTTATGTAAAATTCTAGACTTGATTTGTCTGAAATAGAGGAACTATTTTTTTCTACAATCTATTCTTACTTTATTTACTAATTAAAACCTTTTAAGAATACACAAGTATATATTTGTGATAAAATTTCATGTAACTATACACACACAAACACACACACACTGAACATAAAAAACTGGTGAAAAGTAAGGTTTGTGGAGTGTACAAATGTCAATTCACGGGTTTTAATAGTGGTACTATAATTATGTAGGATGTTACCATTGGGAAATCTAGATGAAAAGATACATAGAACCTCTCTGTACTGTTTTTACAGTTTCTGTAAGTGAAATTTTGAAATTAAGGTGTTTTTTGTTTTTTCTTATTGTTAAGTATCCAGAGAGAACCTAAGGCCACACTGACTTTCTTTGGTATTCCTAGCACACCATTAAACTCACTGAGCTCTATCTTTGTTGTGATGTTACTTCCATGAATATCTCGTATCTCAGGTCTTCCCATCTATCCTTATATACTTGAACTTTTGGAAAAATACAAGTAGTTGATCTATCTCTTTTAAGTTGCCTCACTGGTTTTAAATTCATTGTTCTGGCCTGCCAAGACCTTCTTGAATCTTCGTTCTGTTATCCAGGAAACTATCTCATCTTGACCTTTTTTTCTATCTGAAAATAGGAGAATTATGTCTTCTATCTTCATCAAGGCCAAAGGAATCCAGGTTGGCATGGATGACTAATAGCACTTTCGTGTACATTCACTGAGTCAACTGCAAAGGCACTTTGATGTATACATCACCCAACTTTGATTTCTCCATTTTGTTCACGAAGATATGGCAAACTTTTTAAAACATGTGGATGAAATCATTTTAGGAGAGTTTTGTGGCATCTCCCAAATCAACCAATCTATGATTTAGATTTTAAAAACCATGGTCAGAGGCCATAAAAGAAAAGAACAATAAATTTGACTACATATTTTTTTTAAATCAATGTGACAAAAGAAAAGTTTTTGCCATAAGCAAAGTCAGAGGAAAAATCACAAGCTGGAAAAATATTTGCAACATATGATGAACAAAGGGCAATTTAATTTCTAAATATCATTCAAATCAATAATAAAAAGTTAAGCAACATATTAAAAATGGACAAAGGATTTAAAGGGGTTCGTTAAAAAATATAAATGGTGAATACACTTTGGAAACAATGCTTAGCTTGCTAATGAACAAATGCAAATCAAAACACAAGAATATGATGGATTCCCCCACCTCTGACTAGATTGACAATTTTTTAAATGCTAAAACCTAGTAGTGTCAATGATGTGGAAAAACAAGCATTCTCATGTTCTGCTCATGTGAGTATAGAGCAACAGAACCATGTTAGAGAGTCTTTTGTAATATTAAAATGGGTGTACATTTTGACAGAGAAGATGACCTACAGGAATTTATCTCATGGATATACTTAGAAATATATACAAAATATGTGTACAACAGTGTTCATTGCATCATTGCTTGCAATAGCAAAACAAATAAAAATAATATCAATGTTTTAAAATACCTACAGAACAGTAAAAGAGATGAAGGAAAGTTATTCAACCATTAAAAATAATGAAGTAACTCCATGGGTATGAACATGGAAAGATCTAGAAAATATAAAATTCATTTCTTTCTAAAGCCAAAGTGCAGAACAGTGGACTTGAGGAAAGAGAGAACAGTCCTTTCATCTGTAAATTTTCTTTTCCAGAAGAATACAGGAAGATTTAATGGCCAAGAGCAGGGAACTCCGTTACCTTGCAATGGGATTGCAGGCCATCTTTGCTTTCTTCTTTGTATTTTTTCAGTATTTAAACAAAAGGAATCTTTTTTAATAGCAGAAATAAAAGGAGTGCCTGGGTGGCTCAGTCGAGTGAGTGTCCGACTTCAGCTCAGGTGATGATCTCATGATTTGTGAGTTCAAGCCCCGTGACAGGCTCTGTGCTGACAGCTCAGAGCCTGGAGCCTGCTTCCAATTCTGTGTGTCTCTCTCTCTGCCCCTCCCTTGCTCGCACTCTGCCTCTATCTCTCAAAAATGAATAAACACTTAAAAAATTTAAAAATAATAGCAGAAATCAAACAGCACAGAGTCTATTTGGTGTATTTGAGTATTAATGAACCTCTTCTGGTTCTTGATACTCAAATGTTTTCCTCATTAAGTGTTCCTACCCAACCATCAAATGAAGCAGCCTAGATTTTTGCCAGAGATCAATGCCAAGTTAGCCAAACTATAGTTTTCAGGATCCATCTAATTCTGATTTTAAAAAACTAGGAAGACCTTATTTGCCAAACTACGAGTCTCTATGATTTCTTGTAGCATGTTTAGCAGTTTTTTAATGTCAGTTAAAAGTTTCAATTTGAATATGCTAGAAGAATGTTTCTAAAACTTTTGCGGTCTCAAATGCTTTTCAGAATCTGATGGAAGCCATGGACGATCTCCTCCCTTCAAAGCATGTACATTGACAAAAATATTTGTATTTTATACCAGAGTATTTATAATGACCTACTGAAATCCATCCATGGAGTCCAGATTATGAATTCCCATGCATTCGGATCATCTGAAAGGCTTGTTAAAACACAGATTCTGGGGCCTCAGCCCAGCGTGCCAGATTCAGTAGGTCTACCGTGGACTTAAGAATTTACAAAGGAAAGAAATTCCCAGGAAATTCTGATGCTGCTCGTCTGGGAACCATACTTGGGAAACCACTACTTGAAAATACAATCCATCTGGCCCTGGAGATTTGAATGTATTTGAAAAGTATGAGGGTATCTTCTTACCACTTACTTTCTCCTTCACATGTCTTTCACTTTTCTTTAATCATATTTGTCCCTCCCTTTACAATTTCATCACTATTTGCCATGATAGGGCAACACTGGATACTATGATGTCACTAGCCCTACACCTGGCTGTGCTTGATTCTTCTTCAGACTCAACAAAATTTAAAAAAATTTTTAATGTTTATTCATTTTTGAGAGAGAGAGACAGAGCACAGTAGGGGAGGGGCAGACAAAGAGGGAGACACAGAATCCAAAGCAGGCTCCAGGCTCTGAGCTGTCAGCACAGAGCCCAATGCGGGGCTCGAACCCACGAACCATGAGATCATGACCTGAGCCAAGTCAGATGCTTAACTGACTGAGTCACCCAGGCGCCCCATAAACTATTCTTCTTATTGTCAGTGACACCTCACACACATTCTTTCGTATTTACCTTTGCTGTGTATTTTCCTTCATATTGGATATGCTTTGGGGTGAAGGGGAGGTATTTCCATCAGAACTCACTAGAGAATGACCAGCGCAGCCTATTTTTATCCTCACTTGGATAGATTTTTTAAATTTGAACTGCTGCCCTTCTAGGTCTTAAGGCTTTTGGCTAATTTTTGCCTTTCTTCTTGGATCCACTTTTTCAAAAAGCTAGAGTATGTGCACAGCTAATCCAAAAGTCCATAGCTTGGCAGTGGCAGGCTTCACGATAATGTTTTTCCCCGAAGTTCCTGCTATCTCACTAATGAACCTCCTGCTCTTTGGTTAAAAATTCAGTCATCCCAGCAGTTTCTTAGTCACCTAGTTTCTCTTCTCCAAGTTGACATGTCCTTAACGAGGCCCAGTGAAGAACTGGCTGAGAACTGGGGGGAAATGTCTGATGAACATGAATTCCTCATCATACCTCTGTGTCCCTGGGATGGTTTTACCATCTACTTTAGGAAAGCCTCACCATATCCTCTGGGGTACACATGAGGCCCTCTATAAAATGCTCCATAGGATGCCTCTGAGCGAGGCCAGCTTTCCCATATTTAAGAAAAGAGGAAGGCGGGAGGGTCGCCTGGGTGGCTCAGTTGGTTAAGCATCCAACTCTTGATCTTGGCTCAGGTTATGATCTTGCAGTTTGTGGAATTGAGCCCCACATCAGGCTCTGTCCTAACAGCGCGGGGCCTGCTTGGGATTCTCTGTCTCCATCTCTGTTTCTCTCTCTCTCAAAAATAAATAAATAAACCTTAAAAACAAGAAGAAAAAGAAGAGAGAAAGTTGGAAGGAAAAGTGTCAGTCAACTTGAAGAGTATGTGGGCCCAGGACCTAAAACATCCAGAGCAGTCCTGAGCCTGCGAGGTCAGTCAGTCTACAGACATAACCACGGGCTCTTGCTTCATCCAGGTCCCCAGAGTTTCCAATTGCTACAGTAACAAATGACCACAAACTTAGGGTCTTCCAACAATACAAATTAATTGTCTTGTCATTCTAGAAGTCAAACATGTTTTTAAATCAAAGGGTTAGCCAGGCTGAATTCCTTCTGGAAGCTTCAGGAGGAAACCATTTCCTTACCTTTTCTAGTTTCATGAGGTCTCCATTTCCTGGCTCACGGCCCCTCTTCGTGTCACTCTGACCCCTGCTCCTGTCAGTACATCCCCTCCTCTGCCTTTGAGCCCTGGCTTCCCTCTTCTAAGATGAGATCAGGCACATTCAGGGTGGTATGGCTACAGACCTCTTAGAAGGGCCTTTATGACTACACTGGGCCCACATAGAAAAATCCAAGCTAATCTTGCTAAAATTCCATAATTACATCTGCAAAGCCTCCCTTGCCATCTAAGTTAACATATTCACAGAGTCAGGGATTAGGACATGGACATCTTTGGAGGACCATTATCCAGCCTACCACAAGGCCCCGAAGTGAAATGCATATATGAATTCAAATTTAATGAATTTTGGTTTCCCCAGAGTTTTTAAGTCATTGCAAGACTGTTGCCTGAGAGGTCCAAATTCTGCATAATGTCATTATTATCGTTGTCAGTTTTTATTAAAAGAGAAAAATCATCTGTATCAGAGAGGAGAAATATAAGAGCTAATAACTGCTCCCTGCCCCCCAAGAAAAGAGACAAATGAATTAAACTTCACTGTACTAAACACCCTCCCACACCCATGACCACCATCCTAACCTCTTGTTGATGGGCAATTTCTGTTTAATTCCAACTGAGAGCCCACTGGGAAAATAAAAGGGGGGACAGTGGGGAGCTAATTCTGTTCTCTGACAACACTCTCCGCTCTCAATGGTGCACAATTGATGTTAAAAATAATAATGATAATAGTAATTATTCCTGCATGCCATGTTCAGTACAGGCTACACCATCACCCAGAATGAAGTAACAAGCAGACACACTACCCCATACTGGAATATGCAATCATCAGAAGAGCTGCTTGGGACCAGAAGAAGAGAATAGAATATGATCTGTTGGGTTGCTCAAGCCTGTGGAGCCCTAACAGCCCTCCCAAGAATTGCTGCTGTTGGTCTGGCTGGGAAGAGGGGTGAAGAGAGGCAGCCATTAGGTCCCCACCCTTTGCCCCTCCCTGCGGGGACCATGAACAGCTATGGTTCATGTCACAGGAGAACCCAAGGAATCCCCATCTCCCCCAAGTAGTTTGAACAAGGCAGCCAAATGATGGCGAAAAGCTCTGTCTACCCTCCCCAGGACAATCACTAGCTCCCAGGCAGCAGGATTTCATAGCTCCCAGGATGGCTTTGTAAAGTGATTCCTCTAAGAACGGACCATTGTTGGCAGTACATGAGGTGGCCTTGACTTTGCATGCTAGCTCCCATTACAGTGTAAAAAGAAAGCATGTATTCAGAGCAGCAGAGGGCTCAGTAACATGAAACTGAACAGCCTATGCCAAGAACAATAGCGAGGTCAGAGCTAGCACAGTGAGCTTCCTGCCGGAGGGAGCATCTGAAAAGATCTCTCCAGCACAGGTCGGAGGCAGTAGCCCTGCTAAGGACACACCTATCCTTACTTCCTTGGTATTCCCACAGCCCTCCAGGAAAGAAAGATCAAGCCAGATAGCCAGAGTTCGAATCCCTGCTCCTGATGTGTAACCTTGAGAGGGAGACTCTGCATCTGTCACACTAGATAGTAGTAGTTATTGTAGTAGTTAGAGAGTAGTAGAAATCCTGAATCGGCCCTTCATTGTAAGGTTGGCTGCCTACTTAAAAGCCTCATGAAGCTGGGCAGACAGAATATTTGACCTGTCTATAAATTGGTGATGATGTTGTGAGTTCTACGTGAGATCACATGCACAGAATACTTACTAACATGATGTGATAAGCCTTCAACAGGTGACAGAAACATTTTAGCTGTGATGCGGTTCTTACCACCTCATATTCCAATGTTACGACGTGTTTCAATTTTGCCCACTAGCGTTCTTTTAAATAAAAATGTGAGTTCCTCCAGTTCCCAGGGCTTCATTTTATTAATGGATATATCCCTCAGCACCTAGCACAGTAGAAGGCACTCAACTGATGAGAAACAGATATTTGGTGAATTAATGATCGGTCAAAGTAACTGGGAGTGATCAGCCTGAAAAAGAGAAAACAGCAGGAAATGATGATTTGTTTCACAAATCAAAAAGGAAGGGCTCTTACTTAGAGGGGGAGAGCCAGCTAATTCTGGGATGTCCAGCGAGAAAACCAAGATTAGAGATGGAAAGTTACAAGGGAATTAATGTGGGATCTATATATGAAGACTTTTCTTAGGATTGGACAGCTGGAGAAGGGGAAGGGCAGTCGTCCTAGCAGGAGGCACAGGGCTCTGACTTGAATAACTTTCATCAGGGCCGAGAGTCCTGCGTCCGGAAGCTGAGTGGGTGTAATAGATGTCGTCCAAAGCAGAGATGTAATGAGTCTATAACAGAGGAGTAGCAGCAAGGGGACATTTATGTTCACTGTTGAGGAGTGTAAAAAAAAAATCACGCTCTCTACCTTTTCCCTCCTCAATTCCAAACACACACACACACACACACACACACACACACAGAAGAGAAGCTCTGAGGAGGGTTTGCTCCCTATTTCACTGCAAAGATTAAGAAAAAAAGAAAAAAGATGTTCCCATGGGGGAAATGAGCAATAAAGCCAGAGACGGGCCAGCATCAAGGAGAACAGCACAGATGTGCCAAAGCCTTAGAAAGAAAGACTCTCCAAGGAGACGAGGCCTTGGGAAAGCATTGCCCTCTGTATCTGCCAAGGCCAGTCTCCCCGTCTGCCAAGGCAGTGCCACTCCCACGGGCTGGGGCTGCCCCAGGAGCCAGAGAAAGCCAGCCACGAAGGACGTTTGCCCAGACAGATAAGTGATAGCCGGAGGAATCCTGGCCACCCTCCTCCCAGCACTGGTCTTGCTGGCTCCAGGGGCCCTGCTGGGGGTGGGGATGGGGTGCCCAGCTGCAGGGCTGCAGTCCCAGCCCAGGCAGCACCAGCAAGGACTTCAAAGCCCACCTCCAGCCAGAATTTCCACGGGCCATTTGTGCACCCCTGTTTTCACACACCAGTTCTGAACTCTCTGACCTCAGAGCAAGCAGCTTTCTAGGCTGCCGGTAGGTGCTAATTATAGCCAGGCCCCTGTCACTGCACTTCCTTTCTCACGAGCCAGGGGCTGAGCTGGGCTGTGTTGTCACACTTGGGCCGGTTACAGCGGTTTCCTATGACTCGTGGTGCCCTTGACTGTTAAAGGGCAAAGCCACAGGTGCCGCTGGGCCGCCTCTCACACAAGCTCTCGCCTCTTCCTCCCTGCCTCCTCTTTCCTCCTTTCTGCTATCTTTCCCTGCCCCCACACTCTCTGACCTCCTCCTCTCCACTCTGCCCCTCTCTAGACGTTTCCATTTCCTTTCCCTTTGCCTCAGGCTTAGGGGCATCAGAACTCCTGTGGTATTTTGACGTTTTGACCTCACAGGATCACATTTATGTTTAAAGAAAATGAATATGGGGGCCCCTGAGTGGCTCAGTTGGTTAAGTATCAGACTCTTGATTTTGCTCAGGTCATGATCTAATGTTTCATGGGTTTGAGCCCCGTGTCGGGCTCTGCCCTGACACGGCAGAGCCTGCTTGGGATTCTGTCTCCCTCTCTCTCTGCCCCTCCCCTGCTCACTCTCTATTTCTCTCTCAAAATAAATAAATAAATAAACATTAAAATAAATGATTATGTACCTGGTCTGTGCCAGGCACTGCTCACCTCCATAACATGTGTGTGGGTCTTCCCAAAATTCTATGGTCCGTAGATGTCATTTTCCTCAGTCACTTTTACTCTCATGTCCAGAATCCCTCAAAACGGATGTCACTCATGTTCTCCATCTTAGAGTCTCTCAAAATATGATAGGACACCTATGGGCTGGAGCCCTCACTCTCTCACCTTCTCAGGTACTTGGCTCCAGCAGTCACCTCCTCTCCCCCATCAACCTCTCCCTCTTCTTGATTCTTCTTATCAACCTACACAAATGCCCTAGGGTTCCCTCTTGAAAAAGGCAAAGCATCCTGCATCCCACATCTGCCTTGAGCTAGCAGCCTATGCCTCTATCACATCTCACAGAAAGCATCTGGAAAGAGCAAACCACAGGATCTCCATTCCCTCACTTTCCATTAGCCCATCCACCTCTTACCTTGGCATTTTTACCCCCTTCCCTTGGTTGCAACTGCCTTTACCAAATCACAGATGACCTCCAGGATGCCAGTTTCAATATCCTTTCTTTGTACTCACCTTGCTCAATCCTCTCAACAGCTGTTGTGGACAGCCCCTCCTCCTCTTAGAAACTCTTTTGTTCCTTAAATTCTGTGAGCCCACATGCTTGGCTACTTCTCTACCCAAGCTCTAAACAAAGGAGCCTCTCAAAGCTCATTCCCAGGGATTCTCCTCTTCTCTTTCTTTTAAAAGGATCTCATCTATTCTTGTGGCTTTAAGTCACTCTCTAGCTACCTTGTCAATAGATAGGTGCAGTGCCAATCTCTCTACTGAGCCCCTTGTCAATATCAATAGGCATCTCAAAAGTATCCTATCTAGCTTGTGATTGTCAAAATTCCTTTCCACATCTCTTCAGAAGTGTCCACTCTCTCAGGAGACAGCAGGTCCACTCAACCATTTACTTGAGGCATAAACCTAGGCCCCCCCTTTCCTTCGCTCCCCACCAGTATCTAACTCCTCATCAAATCCTTTGTGCTCAGCCTCCAAAATATAGTCTAGATCTCTTCACCAGCCCCATGGCCTCCCCTCTAAACCAAGATGCCTTCCTCTCCATAAAGATAAATGTAATACACATTCTCTTGTTCTTCCTTGTTCCATCTTGCCAGCCTCTAAGCCATTCTTCACACACACACATAACACATTTGTCTAAGCATGTTACTCCTGTTTACAGCCCTCCAGTGACTTCCCATTGTTCCTAGAACAGAACTGGACACATAGTAAGAGGTCAGTAAATAGTTGTTGAATGAATGAATAAATTAATACTCAGCCAGGTTCGTATGTCCAAAGCACAAGAATGGATGGTTCTAAGTTGCCAAAAAGATTTGCTTTTGTTGCTCCTTATCACATTTGATAATTATTTGACGGATAAACAACAGCTAGCATTTATCAAATGTATCCAGTACTAAACTGTGCAGTTGGGTTTATCCTTCTCCCTTATTTATAGGAACAACACAGCTAGTGAGCGCCACAGTGGGATTTAAGCACAGGACTGCTGGATTCCAGGGCTCACATTCTCTCTCACATTCAGTCACTCATTCAACAAATGGTTTTGGAGAACAAATTGTACCAGGCCGTCTGCAAGCACTGGGGAATGAGAGACATGGTGCTTATCTTCAGGTAGTTTATATTCTGAGGACCATCCTCTCCTCAAAGGGAATGGATAAATGAATGAACAGAACAACTAAGTCAACAATTTTAAATGGCCTACTATAGGTCATGTGCCATGGAAGACATCGGATATGACAGCTATACTAGGGAGTCCCTGGCCCAAGAGGCTCTACTTCCCAACCACTTAAGAAGTCCTCCTTGACCTACCCATTTCTGATTCATCACATTATATCCTCCCCCACTTCATCCATCACACCTTCCAGTTATAAGTGATGCCAATATTGTTCCATCGTTACGTGGTTCACACAGTGTCTAGACATCAGATCTAACTGAAAATACTTGTCATCTCTGCCCACGTTGGCATTAGCTACCTTGGCTCATATTCAGAGTTTGTCTTATACTCTAAAGTCACCTGGAGCAACCAGAATGTGCTTATCTTTCCAGGTGAGGCTTCGAGGGATGGCATTTGATCTGATCTTTAATGGAGGGATCAGATTGAACCACAGGGGTGTGATAACACTATTCCATGTAACAGGAAGTATGAACTATGACCTTTTGGACCCATAAGAGGAAGCAGAGCAATGGGGGTAAAGTTATAAGGACTATGTTAGAGGGTGGCCCTAAAGCACCTTCTAAACTATAAAGCTCTGTATCAATCTGATGGATTATTGTCATTGCTTAAACTACACCCTGAAACTCACCCCTCTGCATTAAGGTTTTATTTCTTCAATGACCCACATCCTCCAACCCCCAAATCAATTATATCAGGAGGATGAGTATTTCAACTGCTGGCTCCCAACTGCATGTTTCCTGAAGGAGTTATCTGTTTTGTTTTGGGTTTTTTTTAACTGAAAAAAAATTCACATAACATAAAATTGACTGTTTTAAAGTGGACAATTCAGTAGCATTTAGTACATTCACAATGTTCAGCAACTACACCATTATCTAGTTCCAAAATATTGGTATCATTTCAAAATAAAACTCCATGCACATTAAGCAGCTACTCTCTATTTACCACTCCTCCAATCCTTGGCATCTACCAAACTACTTTCTGTCTCCACAGATTTACCTATTCTGGACATTTCATATGAATGGAATCATAGAAAATGTGACCTTCTGGATCTGGCTTCTTTCACTTAGCATATTGTTTTCAAGGTTCATCCACGTTGGAGCATTTATCAATACTTCACTCTTTTTTATGGCTGAATAACATTCCATTGTATGGATATACCACAATTCATTTAACCATGTATCCATCGATAGACATTTGAGTTGTTCTACATTTTAACCATTGTTAATGGTACTGCTATGAACATTCACGTACAAGCATCTGTTCGAATCCCTGTTTTCAACTCTTTGGGGTATATTCCTAAGAGTGGGATTGCTGAGCCATAGGGTAACACTATGTTTAATCTTTTTTTGAGGACCTGAAGGCATTTACTTATCCTCTAGTAGGGGGAATACGGGGCACAGGATCAGGTTGCTGGGATGAATGAGGGAAAGTTATAAGCCACAAAGCCCTAGAAAGAGTGGAAGGTGGTGCTGTCCTGAGTGAAAGTTGTGGAGAAAAGGAGGGAAGTATCCTAAAGTCCCCTAAGGAAGAGGAACAAAGCAAAATGTGCATGCAAAGCATAGAGGAGACGTTCACCAAGAACATGACTGAATGAGAGCTCAATGGGGTAGGAAGAAATGAGCAAGATACACCCTAGCTTTTCAATGAACTTTCCTAGAGCTATGGAGAGCTTTCAAGTGGGGTACTCTAATCCTCTTAGCTCAAAGCTATTTAAATTGCTCAGACTCAACAGCTTGGCACTAAATGGTTTCATGCATTTGCAACATCATACTGTTAACTCTCATATGGTCACTAAATTGGTCTTGTATGTTGGTCTTCCCCACTGCTTCCTGATTTCTTAAAGAGCTGGGACCCTGACTACCTATTTATTTGTTTGTTTGTTTGTTTGTTTGTTTACTTATCCCTTACCTTCTATACTGTCTAAAACTGTGCTTCAGCAAGCAGGTCCTTAATAAATGCAAGATGCTTGCTTGCTTGACTTTTAATATCCTATAAATAATGAGTATCTCTTTAATACAGAGGCTACAAAACTACTGCTAAATTCAGTTTTCTGCCTCTTCACTGTGCAACCTGTTCTCAGTATTTCTGCTAACAGCTGCAAGATCATTCCTTGTAAGCCTTTGTCAAGCACCTTCATCTTTAATGTGGACCTTCTGTTGTCACTGCATATCCCCATGTAGTCAGAGGGAGTATGGAAATGACGACTGAGATAGTTGGGCCAAGTTCACTTATCTTTTATTTCACATGCACAGGATTTGTGCCTGGAAATCACAACTTTCTGCCTTCATCTTCCACTTATGGGGATAGTGGTGTGTGGATCTGAAAGACACAGATTTAAGTTTGGGGTTCTTAACACATGTTCAAGTAATCATATGCTACTAGCTTTTTATCATCCCATGAAAATGACTATATTTATCAACTATTATCAATGCGGTAGACTGATTAAACAAGGCTGCACACTCCGAGATTAAAAGTTTAGGACAAATGAGACTTCGAACAGTCATTTCCTCAGAAAGTGGCAGAAGCTAGAGAAAAAAAAAATCAATGAAAGTTTAAGGCTACACCAATGGTCAAACGATTGTGACTTATTATGAGTCCCATTTAGCAGTTATATATGGGGACACTCCTAATCTTTTGAGTCTCACAGCCTGGAGGCCAACACTTTTCCCCATAATGCTTTACTCTGGGTGCCCACAGGACAGAAATGTGAACTGAGGTGAAACATAGGAGGTATTCTTGGATTTGTCCAGGACAGAATTTCATCCATCTCAAACTCATGCCTTTGTACCTTTAGAGAGCACTGGAGCTTGGCCATCTGTGCCCCTATACGAGTGACAATTGGGGAGTGGAATGAAAGACTGTCCTTGTTACAGTGTGTGTGTGTGTGTGTGTGTGTGTGTCAGAGTAGGCAGGGAAGAGGGAAGCACATCTCATTTACTGCTGCTGAGAGTGAACACTAATAAACCTCTAAGGAAGAGAATTTGACAAAACTTACCAAATGCACACACCATTTGATCCAGTGATTAGATTCCATTTTAGGAACGGATCCTACAGGTATACTCTCACATGCTTGAGATGATATATGTACTACAAAGTTATTCATCTCAATAACATTTGTAAAAGTGACAAAATGAAAATATCCTAAATGCTCTTTAGTCACAGACTGAAGGTTTAGGCACCATAAGCAGAAGCATTGCTGGCCATAGTCCAAACTCCTTAGTCCAGCGCCAGAGCTTCTCACCCAGTCTACCAGCCCAACCTCCCAGCCTCAGCCCCCAGCTCTCTATGCAGGAAGCCCACCCTCCATCTGCAAATTGAGATCCTGGAAGACAGAGACCCTGCCTGCAGCTGCTGCATGAGTACCTACCTGAGTGACACAGAGCCCACCATGTGGATTGGTCAGTAATTACCTGTGGGTAAACAGACACCTGAATGATCAGTCCTTTAAATGCCTTCTCTAAGTTGCTCCCACTATCTGGAATCTCTACCCTCCTCTGGTGAAACCCTACTCATTCCTTAAGTCCCAGTTTAGTGGCCCTTCCCCAAGCCAACACACTCTCTCTCATTCCTATTCCTAAGTCCTTTACCCAGTTTCCGTCACAGTGCTGCTCCTTTATACTCTCATCAGTGTGTATATATATCTGCACCCCCTGTCAAAACAAAAAATCCTCGAAAGCAAAGACCACTTCATATTTACATCTCCAAAGCCTGTCATGGTTTTTGACGCATGTTAGTTGTGCAGTAGATATTTGTTGTTGAATATATTGTAAGGGAAAGAAGGAACTTGGAGAACCTCCACCCATCATCTCCTCTTAGCTCAAAAATTCCACTAAATGGTTACCTTCTAAATCCAGAGATCCTAGCCTCTGGGACTGAGATGGGGAAACAAAAATATTTTAATGGGGAGGATGACGCATGAAGTCAATCGTTTCCGAAATCCACGTATTTTTTCAGATGGACCAGAATTCAGAGGGGTTTTCTTATCAGCCGAGCTT
This sequence comes from Cryptoprocta ferox, assembly GCA_028646485.1. Lineage (NCBI taxonomy): Eukaryota > Metazoa > Chordata > Mammalia > Carnivora > Eupleridae > Cryptoprocta > Cryptoprocta ferox. Next base: position 65,238,613 of record CM053566.1, on the reverse strand, counting down.
CCCATGGTTCTTCAATGAAAAATGACTTTTGAGCTCCATAGCTACTGAGTCCCCCATATGGAAGCCCAACAAGGGAAGAAATCCATGCCAAAATAAAAATCAGCCACATGCAGGGAAAGCTGGAAGTTGGGGCAGCTGCCCCAGTTGGATATAACCACAGCAACTGAACAGTGATCTATTCTGCCCTCTCCTCATTGGGTGAGGAAAGTCCTTAAAGAGGCAAAGCCCCAAGCTGTGCAGACACATGGACACTGGAGCCATTTGCAACAACAATCAACATCCTAGCCAGATGAACACCAGAAACCTGGGCCGTTGAGGGGCAGACCTGCCTGACTGGCTAGTGGCAGCAATTTGATTTATTTATGAAAAGCCCATGTGAATGTACTTCCTAAATCACTGCTAGCTACTCCAAGGCTGCAGTTTTAATGTTATCACTGCCTACTCAGCCAGAGAGAGAGAGACTTCCCCATAACTCACAAAGCTCCCAGTCCCCAGAGATCTATCTCACTTTGATTTACAGCACCGCACTCCAAGAGGGAACAAAGGTGCTGTTTCAATGGGTTTATTGCTCATTCATTCATTCTCTCATTCATTTGTACCACATGCCTTTATTGAGTATCCACCATGGCCAAGCACTATGCCAGCATTATGGGACAAACAAAAATGACAAAGGTACAGTTCTTGCCTTCAAGTGGCTCTTGTGGTCCAGTTGGGAGGGTAAAACATGCGTATATAATTAGCCCTAATTGGCAGCAGTATATAGACTACAAATGCTTTGCATGGTTGAAAATGTGCTAAGGGAGATCGGAGGATGAAGAATTCTCTTATGGCTGGGTCCATCTACAAAAGCTTTGTGAAAGAGATGGCACTGGGACAAAGCTATAAAGGAAAGCTGAGCTTTTACTACATACCATCTTAGAAGTTTCTGGAGTCAAGAAAGTAACTCAGGTAAGCATAAGGACATAATGAAAAGGTTGCCACTCTGGGATGGAAGTGATTTGGGATCTTGTCCTGTAGTTGTCACTTGTCAATCTGTGATCTCAAGCAATGACCTTTGGGTACCAGTTTCCTCACCTAGAAAAAGGAGGGTGAGCCAGGTCATCTCTAGAGCCCACTGACTCCCACATTCTGCATGATCTCTTGGGCTCCCAGATTTAGAGGTGAGAGGTCAGGAAGAAAGAAAGGTAAGTCATCAGCCAACTCTCAACTGTGTGTTTCTGTTCAGAGATGCCACCACTTAGAAGTGATAATTTAGGAGCATGTCTGTTGATGTACATACATGGAGGCAGGCCAGTCAGGTATCATATGATAAGACAGGTGTAGAGAGAGAAAACAGGAAAGGAAATGAGCAGCTCATTTAAGCAGATTTTTAATAATTTCTCAAGCTGTACATCTCTGAAAAGGATGATGTCTCAACTCTACCACTGCAGAAGCAAGAATGAATGAGATTTGAGACAAACTTGGATTTTGCCTTTCACTTGTCCTAAACTGTCATGGCTGTGTGAGGATAATAAAGGAGGTGGGCTGGGTGAACCATATCTGTGCTCTAAGAGCCCTAGATGAGAGGCACCACTGAGAAAACACAGCCTGTAAATGAGATGGCAGGAAAGGGGAGAAGGGTGAGAAAGGGGTGAGAAGACGACAGGGCTAAGCACCAGAACAGAGGAAGCACTGAACGAAATACCTCTGAAGGAAAAAAAAAACCCTAGTCATGGTCCACATGTCCATAAAAGAGAAGGATGCCCAGGACCCAAACCCAAGAAACTGGCAGCCATCTCTCTCTCTCTCTGTCTCTCTCTCTCTGTCTCTGTCTCTCTCTCTCTGTCTCTCTCTCTCTCTCTCTCACACACACACACACACACACACACACACACACACACACACAGCAGGATTTTACTTCTGAATCTCCACATAATATACAAGCAACTTTATGATATTATGTCAAGGGTCTTCTACCAAACATCCTCGACCTGCTCACCTGTCTAAGTCTCCTTCCAGACTGTGCATCGGTAAGAGCCAGGCAACCGGCCGTGATGGCCAATCCCATTTCCTCTGGCAAGGAGGAGGCTACCAGTCTTAATGTGCATGAGCTTAGCTATTAACACGGTCACACACAGATATATTTCACAATTCTGACAGAGCTCCAGGCCACCGGCAGCAGCGTGACTAACCACAGGGACTGAGCTTTTCTGAAGGTAAGCAAACATTAATTTGATGAGGAAGATAATACGTTTGCCCATTTTAGAGGAAACAACCCAAATGGAAAGCACGTGATTAGGAGAGACAAGAAAGAGGAGGAGAAAGGAGCCAGCAAGCGAATTTGTTTTCCTTGAAACCAAATGGCGGGTAAACAACACTGTTTACCTAAAGTAGGTCTCTTTCTTTTGAAAACATATTTATTCATAGTCAGCAGTGTTTATCGCACACTTAGCTTCAGATTTAGGTTGCAGTGTGGCACTGGTCAGCCCCCAATGGGGACATCTTTGACCAGCCATTGGACCCAGCCTTCAGTCTCTGAGAGGCTCTCTGTCCAGTAGACACTCTTCACTTTTAAAGAGCTTAAATCTTGGGGTGCCTGGGTGGCTTCAGCTCAGGTCATGATCTCGCAGTTTGTGAGTTCAAGCCCTGCATCGGGCTCTATTCTGACAGCTCAGAGCCTGGAGCCTGCTTCAGATTCTGTGTCTCCCTCTCTCTCTGATCCTCCCCTACTTGCACTCTGTCTCTCTTCTCTTCTCAAAAATAAATAAATATTTTAAAAAAATTTTTTTTAAATCAAATAAAGTGCTTAAATCTCAGTTGACATGAAATTTTGCTTTCTGCTTCTCTCCCCTGAACATTATATCATAATATTTTTCCATAACAGTCTTAGTAATCACCTTTTTTAGTAATGACATAAGCATCCATCAGATGCATGTGCTGTATTTACCAAACTGTTCCCTTTCATTAAACATTTAGATGGCTTGCTCTTTTTTATTAAAAATGACACAATACTGGGGCACCTGGGTGGCTCAGTCAGTTAAGCATCTGACTTTGGCTCAGGTCATGATCTCAGGGTCATGAGTTTGCACCTTACACTGGGCTCTCTGCCATCAGCACAGAGCCCACTTGGGATCCTGTCTCCCTCTCTCTCTGTCCCTCTGCTGCTTGTACTCTCTCTCTCAAGATAAATACATAAACTTAAAAAAAATAACACAATATTGCACTGCAGAGTAGCAGACTTAAATGAGGAATAAAAACTACTTGTGCTTAGCATGAGAAAAAGTCTCCTAGTGCCTCCCACCTAACCATGGACTCCTCTCTTGGAGTAGAACTAACAATCACTATCTACTTGAGCACCTGCTATGTGACACATAAAGAACCCTCCAGAACTTCCATTAATGAGCTTACTGAGCAAAAATTGTATGAATGGAGGTCCCTCTTTTCATTTCCTTATCTGCCAACTTTTCTTTCAAGTGCTTTTAGAACCCGAAGTCTTCTAAGGGAATGTCGCTCTTCTTCTTCACGTTTTTACCTCAACCGTAACACACAACAAACAATATTCAGAATGTAATCTATGCTCCTTGCATGTACATATTTTTCGTTTTAAAGACAGCCATTAAAAGGTGAGAAAACTTATTAAAACTTTAAATTGGCAACATGGTGATCCTGACCTCTCGAAAGCTGAAACTGCTGGGTGTGGACAGCACCAGGAGGCATTCAACAAGAGCCAGGCCAAACAGCAAGATCTAGATGAAAAGCGGCTCTCGGAAAGCACAGGGGTCGAAGATGGCATCACGCTGGCCAAAGAAGTTCCAGAGTCTCCTTCTTAACAGATGAAAGAGGTACATGGATTTAACCATGAATAGGCAGATACGTGAGAAAGCTTTCACGGGGAACTAAGAGCAGCCTTCAAAGGCTTTGAACTTCTCACATGGAATCTCTCACAGAGAAAAACTCAAACCCCTGAGCAGGGCAAGCGTGTGTAGAGTACCACCGCTCCTCCCTGTGCTGCTTCTAGTCCATCTCGCCCCTTCCTGCTCTAGCCCAGCCCTGCCCCCCACACCTCTGCTTACCTGGTTTGCTCCACCACAAAGGCTCTGCCCCCTTCTCCCCGAAGCAGCTGGTCAGCATCCTGTGTCCCCCTCCCCCTTACACTCTGCAAGTCACCCTCAGCTGAACGGTTCCCAAGCCCTCTCAGCTGGAAAAAACCTCTCAGGGTCTTGCACAGTACAGTAGCCCCCTACTGCCCGCCCCCCACATTGGCCAGCTTTGGCCTCTCTCGTTTCTTGTCAGCTCTGTCCCGTTCAACTCTATCCTGTTCACAGCACTAGACCCAGGGCCTGCCTGTAGATATCTCCCTGTAAATGTTTGCTTTCCCCAAATCAAACCCAGGACCAAACAAACCAACGATCTTATTAACTGTGGCAGACACTGCAACACAGGGGCTGAAGACCTTTCATTGGTTAAGAGAAAGGAGAGGAAGAGTCATGGATGATGGAGATGAGATATGGGAGCATGGCCTAAGGACACTGTGACTTTGTGAGAAAATTACTGCACAGAAGTCACCACTTCATCAAGGAAAAGGAAATTGGGAGTGAGACGAGCCACCTTGCCCTCCTTCCCCTGGCATTCCCTCCTCCTTCTAAGCCAGATAACAGAAAACCGCCTCGGGCATGTGTAGTAATAACTCTGAAGTTTTCTGATAAGGAGAATGTGGATGGAGATTTCTTCTTCTTTTTTTTTCTTTATGCTTCTTTTCTTTCTTCTTCTCTGTTTTGTTTCCCAGATCACAGAGTAAATTCATAGGGGAGAGTATGTAAACCCAAAATCATGTCAACTGTGTCTCAGGGAGGTATTTTGCCTTTTTTTGTTTTTAAGTTTATTTATGGTGTGTGTGTGTGTGTGAGAGAGAGAGAGAGAGAGAGAGAGAGACAGAGGGAGAATCCCAACCAGGCTCCACACTGTCAACATAAAGGCCAACATGGGGCTCAAACCCACGAACTGTGAGATCATGACCTGAGCTGAAACCAAGAGTCGGATGCTTAACCGACTGAGCCACCTGGGCGCCCCTCAAGAGGGTGTTTTAACAGGATGAAGTAGATCAGGGAAAAAGATGCAAAGCTGGGATGATCTCAGAGCCCAGGTATGTGGACTGCTGCCCCCAGCCACCTGCACAAGTGTGTGCCTGGCGGTGTTAGAGGCCAGCAGGGCTGAGGGATCCAGACAGCCCACCACGTGGGCCCTGCACTTTTTAAAGGTAACAAAAGGGCCCAAAGCTTACTCCCAAACCCAAACCATTGACTTCACGTCCTTCTACCCCGGTGTCCAGGGTGCGTTTTGAGAAACACCTGAACTGTGCTCCCATTGTTTCCCACAGGTGTCCTGCCACATGGCCCCAGGCACTTATATGAACATTTTTACCCTGCTCAAACCTCTGGTCTGGGGTCTGGCCTCTCCCCAAATCACAGTAGGATGATGGCCTGGCCTCCTCCTACATTCCTCAGATCAAGGTCATCTAACAGAACCCCCCTGAAGTCTTTCCTCCCAAACCCCCACTATATGGCAGCCATTCCCAACTCAGTTCTCGGAGGAAGGACCCTCAGGGCAGCCCAGGGCACACCCAGGCTCCCTCCCCTTTCCCCGTCCTTCCCTTCCCCCCATCTTACCCCAGATCTGGTTTCTCCTTTTTTCCCCCCTGTGTGCTTTTTATTTGTTTGATTGTATGATTCATTTATACAGAGAATTTTCACTTAGGTTGGTCTAATTACAGTCATTTCCAATCTTCGTTTCCACTGGCCACGTATACTTCACATTAACCTTCAACATGTACTTGAATTTTATCACTAATGACAAGTTAGCCAGGACATGGGGCTTTTGGCCCACCCTACCCCTTTTGTTAAAGACTATGATCTCACTGTTATTTTAACAGAAAAAAATAAACTGAAATTTCCCTTTTTCTGCATGTCTCCCATGTAGTATTCTATAGGATTCACCAGCATCCTCTTCATTTTACGAATCAATCCATCAAAGATCACCTAAAAGTGTCAAATGTTCAGTACATTTTATTGTTTCTTCTCAAGCTTATTATGTGCGGGTAAATCAATTTCATTTCCCTTTAAGCCTCCTACAATCGACCTGTACGGCCCAAATTTGGCTTTGAATAAAACTTCTCTCACATTCTGGGCCAACCAGACTCTCTTGCTTTAAAACAAAACTACTCTCTTCCCCCCCTTTTTAAACATAGTGCTAATTTGTCTTCCCTCTTGTTTTTCAGACAATGTTAAAGTTTCCCATGAATTTTTCAACACAGTTTTTGTCAATAGTCTAGATAGAATCATGTCACATATGTTCACCAGCCTGAAATGTTAAATGTTAAAAATTGCAATTTTCATTACTGGCTCAAAAACAGCATGGCTCAATTTCACTTGGTAAACCTGAAGTGATTTAATACACACAAAGACATTTTTAATCAAGTAAGAGATGTACATTAAAGACATACTGATTTAAAAAGGCAACAAAATAAAAAAAATCAAAGCAAATTCTAAAATCTACTTTACAATAAAAAATAATTAGCAGTTTAAATGAGTGAAAAATAAGGAATATACAATGAAAAAAAAAGATAAAGCATTCCGGTTGATAAATGGAAAACCTATTAGGTTTTATAGTCTATTTTCTAAGGAAGTTATGATTCAGTGTGATTTCTGAAATACTACAAACATATATTCTGTGTATAATTTAGGGGCCCATGTTAAAACTTCAAATATGCATCCTGCATTTATTAAAGAAACACTGGTAGGTAGGGGCACCTGGGTGGCTCAGTCAGTTAAGCATCCGACTTCGGTTCAGGTCATGATCTCGCGGTTCATGGGTTTGAGCCCCACGTCGGGCTCTGTGCTGACAGCTCAGAGCCTGGAGCCTGTCTTCGGATTCTGTGTCTCCCTCTCTCTCTGACCCTTCTCTGCTCATGCTGTCTCTCTCTCTCTCTCTCTCTCTCAAAAATAAATAAAATGTTAAAAAATTTTAAAAAGAAACAGAAAAAAGGAAACACTGGTAATAACCTAGTGTTTGCAAATTTCTAAGTTTGACAAATACTGTAAATATAAAAATTGGTTGGTATCGTAGTCATGATGAATCCAGAATTAGGAGAAAATTCATTTCATACATTTTTATTTGATTAAAAAATATCAGACTTGCATGTTCTAAAGGAACTGAAAAAGTCATATCTTAAAAAAAAACAGTAATTTAACACAGTCTGTACACCGTTAACTGCCATTTAAAAACAAACAAAACAAAAAAACACAGAAAATGTTGAAACTGGTATAAACTAACCCAGCAATCCTCCCATGTTCGCACTACAGAGGCCCAGGGGCTTCCAGTCTGTAGCGGGGCCACTACTCTTGCTTCACCATTTTTTAAAATTGGAGAAACTCCCGCTTCTCTATCCCGCTTTTCTTTACTGCTCATCATCTCAAAGGAGGAGCCACCATTCATACCCCTCCCATTTTCTGGTCAATTCTCTGATATTCTATTCTACCCCACCTCTTCCAGTGAATATAAACTATATTCTCAAAAGTTAGGAATTGCTTACTATTAATTGGCAAAATCCAGTGACTGCTTGTTAAAACAACTGACTCCACAATCTCAGGACAGCATTGATCACTTCCTCCTCAAAATTCTCTCCTCCCTGGGCGCTAAAGGATCCCTACCACTGTCTTGTTTTCTGATCCCTCTTCCTCCTTTAAAAATGTTCCTGAGTCATCTGCCTTCATCCCCTTCCCTTTCAACATTCTCTTCTCTGTACGCACTCCACAGCTTTCCATTGTCACCTTGATAAAGACATTGCCCAAAACTATGCCTGACTCTCCGCTTGAGTTATGACCCCAAATGTCAGTCTCTTCCTAGGAAATACTAGAGTAACACTTTAGTCTCAATTTTCTCAAAATTGAACTCAATGTTTTCATCCCAAACTTGCTTCTGTTCACGGATTTCATGTTTCTGTTAGCGGTACCCTTCCATCCTCCCAGATCCCAAGGCTGAAAATTTCAAGATCTGATTTTACCGTTTCCTCCTTATAAGGAGGAATCAGTGACTTTTCCTGTACAGTATCACTCAAAGCAACCTCCAAATTTTCTTTTTCTGCCATCACTGTCTTAGTCCACACCTTCATTAACACAGACTTGTACTGTTGCAATAATCTTACCAGCTATTCCCCTGACTCTGGGACTTTCTTTCTCTAAACCAAACCCTGTAGGGCACACAGAGTTGTCCTCTTCAATCACAGCTCTGGGACTCTGAAAACTTCGTTAAGTCCTGATTAACTTGCTAAAGGAATTCCTACCTCCTGACCATGTACTCATGGCTTTCAGAATCTGGTGCCTCTCCATCTTTTAAGTTAGAAGACGCTCCCTTCTTATATACCTTAGGATTCAGCCAAAGAAAATACATACTGTATTTTTTGTTAAGAGGTCCTCTCTCCCTTCCCCCTAAGTCCTACTCATTCTTCAAAATCCTATTTCTTCTTCTTGAAGCACCTCTGTTCTGATTCACCTTTATCTGGGTCTCTCTTTTGACTCTTCTTCCTCTTTTTTTTTTAATGTCTTATTTATTTTTGAGAGAGAGACAGAGAGTGCAAGCAAGGGAGGGGCAAAGAGGGAGGGAGTCAGAGGATCCAAAGAGGTTCTGTGCTCAGAGCAGTAAGCTCCATCCAGGGCTTGAACTCACGCCCACGAGATCATGACCTGAGCCAAAGTCAAACACTTAACCGACTAAGCCACCCAGCCGCCCCCTGACTCTTATTCCTTTTTAACTTGTATACTAGACCCCAAATTCCCTCAGGAAAGAGGTTTGATTAGTAAGTCCATGGACTCACTTACTCAGCAACTGTTTAAGGAATACTTACTATGTGGAAAAGCAAAATTAGGGAAGGAAGTTTGGGTAGGCAGAAAATTGTGTGCCGGTCAGAAAAGTGTTGACATGATGGTGCAAGGGGTCGGGAACAAACAAGACAATTACAAGGGGTGTTTTACAAAGATCCATGAACGACTACAGTCAAATGCAGCCATAAGGAAGGCAAATAGGGAAGGCGGGTATAGTCCCAAGGACTGTTTTTTTGTCAATCTAGGTACAAGGTGACAAGGTAAAAGACCGTGAGGCGCAATGAAATACCACTTGACACCCATCAGGAAGGCTATTATTTAAAAAAAAACAAACTGAAAAGAGCAAGTATTTGTGGGAATGTAGAGAAATTACAACTCCCGTCCACCACAGTGTGATGATTACAATTACAACTGGTGGTTAACATAAAATGGCACAGCTGCTGTGGAAAATAGTTTGGCAGTGCTTCAAAAAGGTAAGCAGAGAATTGCCAAACGATCCAGCAATTCCACTTCTAGGTACGTACCACAAGAACGGAACACAGGGATTTAGACAGATGCTTATATGTCCGTGTTCACAGCAGCATTACTCACAATAGCCAAGTGGCAAATACAGTCTAAATGTCCATCAACAGATGAATAGATTTTTTAGCATAGGATAGGCATACAGTGGAATGTAATTAAGGCATTAAAGAAATAAAATTCTGACACATGTTGCAACAGATGAAGCTCAAAAGCATTATGTTAAGTCAAATAAGACACAAAAGGACAAACATTGTATGATTCCATTTACTTGAGGTACTTAGAATAGGCAAATTCATAGAGACAGAACTAGAATAGAAGTTATCAGAGACTGGAGGGAAGGAGGAAGGGAGTATCACTGTGTAATAGGCACAGAGTTTCAGCTGGGATGAGGAACAAGTTCTGGAAATGCATAGTGGTGATAGTTGCATAACACTGTAAACGTACTTAATGGCCCTCAATCTTACACCTATAAAGGATTAAAATGGTAACTTGTATGTATATTTTGGCACAGTAAAAATTTTTGGCCCTTGTCTGGTTACTGGGAAATAATTTCTTTCAGGCAGGATATTTCAAAATCAGAGGTTATTTCCCAGAAGTCAGACAAGGAAAACTTTTCTTTAAACTGTGCAAGGTTTGGGGGTGTCTGGGTGGCTCAGTCAGTCTGACTCTCTATTTCAACTCAGGTCATGATCTCATGGTTTGTGAGTTTAAGCCCTGCATCGGGCTCTGCGCGGACAATGCAGAGCCTGCTTGGGATTCTCGCTCTCCCTTTCTCTCTGACCCTCCCACTCATTCTCTCTCTCTCTCTCTCTCTCTCTCTCAAAATAAATAAATAAACTTTTAAAATAAAACAAAATAGAGGTGCTTGGGTGGCTCAGTCAATTAAGTGTCCAACTCTTGATTTCAGCTCAGGTCATGATCTCGTGGTTTGTGAGTTTGAGCCCCACATGGGGCTGTGGGCTGACAGCTCAGAGCCTACTTGGGATTCTCTCTCTCTCCCTCTTTCTCTGCCCCTCCTCAGACCTATTATTTATCATAAATAAATAAATATATATATATATATATTTAAAAATAAAATAAAATGTGCAAGGTTTGGACAACCCAGACCTGCTGAGTTAATCCTTTACCGCACAGGTAAGGGTAGAAGCAACAGGCCACTTAGGTGTCATCTAGATCTATTGCAAAAATCCAGGTGAGAGATAATAGTGGTTTGGGCCAGGGTGGCCGTGGTGAGAGGTGGGAACACCTTGAGTATATTTTGCTATAGAGCCAATAGGACTGGATATGGGCTGTGAGAGGTTGAGAAGAGTCACGGATAAGTTAGAGACACAGGAAGGCTGAGGAGGACCAAGTTTGGAGCAGCAGAGGGAGGAAAGGTGAGTGTGGTTTGGATACATTAAATTAGTCTGATTTCAGATCCCAGTGGAGACGGATGGTCAGCACTAGGATTTACAAGGGAGGAGAGGATGGAGCTAGAGATCAATATACTGGGAGTCCTGTCTGTGGCTGAATGAAGGGGCCAAGGACTGGGCCCTGGGTCATGCCAACAGTGAGAAAGAATGACTAACAGGGATTTTAAGGAGCACCCAGTGAGGGAGCAGGGAAACCAAGTTTGAATGCTGATCGGGAAGTCAGCAATGAGATGTTGGAGAAGGAAATGGTCGGCTGTGTCAAATGCCCAATGATGGGTCAAAGACGAGACCTTTGAATTATCATTAAATTTGGCAATTTACATGTCACTGGTGACTTTGACAAGAGCAAATTTAAAGAATAGTAGAAATAAAAATGTGTTTGAAGTTAAAGAAAAAATAGGAGCAGGGGTAGGGACAGTGACAATTGATGGCTGTTGTCCTTGCTGTGTTCCCCTTCCAGCCATGCTGTGGGACCACTCACTATCCTGTGACCCTTCCCTGAACTTCAGTAAGCTGCAGCTCTTAGCTAACACTGTCTCAGTCCCAGTGCCTCTTCAGCAAGGTGCTTTGAGGGAAGCCACACTTGACTACTCTGCCCCTAATTTCCCCATGTAAACTATACTGTGTGTCTTTAACAGCCTTCACGAAAGCACAGGAGTTAACCAAGGAGTGAGTAAACCAGGATGTCAACTACAACTGTTCCCAGAGTCCAATGGGAAAAAGAACTAAACACTCTTTTATAGGGAACCCTCTTACGTACACACCCCAATGTCTAATCTTTCTTCCCTGTCTTGAGGTTTCCCCTCCTCTCTGTTCTCCCAGTGAATGATCACAGGTTGGTCTTACCCTAAGATATATCCCCTACCCCACCACCAGTAAAGCAATTCTTGAGACACAGTAACTCCCCTGCAATATACTTTCTAGAGACTTTGTTATTCAGTCAAGAATAACAGCATGGAGGGCGATGTGGAATCAGCTTGCTACAGATGTGAGCCATCCAAGCCTTAAACCAATAGTTCTTAAAGGTTAGAGTGCCTAAGACATTCTGGGGCTTGGTGTAAATGCGTATTCTAGAGCCCACCCCAGAAACTCTCATTCAATGGATTTTAGGTGAGGCCTAAGAGCCTTCTTTTTTTTTTCACACTAGAGCAACGCTTATGATGGTGGTCCTTGGACTTCCACAGTGAGGGGTCTGCAGTCTTCAAAGTTCATTGTGTAATCACTAGTGCTGAGTGCCTTCATTCTGGGTGATGACCCGTTCGCGTTGCTTGGGCCTGCAGGACCGTGTGCAAGAGGTAACGGGGTGAGGCCAGAGGTGGGTAGTCTGCGAAGGCCTCTCTTCCCTGTCATCCACACAGAATGGAAACCTAACTCGAATCAAGTTACTAATTAACCTTGATCAAGCTACTAGGTCTGGTTTCTTGGCTAAGTCAAAAAAATTCATTGCCCAGAGCTGACTCAGTTTTAGAGGCCGGTCACATGGCAAATCCTATGGACCAAAAGCTGAGTGAAATAAATAAAATTCCTGCCCATATGGACACAAACATCAGTTAGAGGATATGCAAACTTGCTCATTTGCCCTATGTGACACTTGGCCTCTGACTGCTATCGGGCTAAGTGGTCAAATGACATAATTGTGGCCTCTCTTTGCAGAGCACTAACCTACCAGTGGTCCTTCCTTGTGTCACTTCCTATAACCTCACCTTTCTCTTCCAGAAAGCATCTCCTCCTTGTCCCTCTTCCATGGCTTGTCATGACATTAGTGACTACTGACAGCTGGGGCCAAAATGACTTCCTTGAAAGATGGGGGAAGCCCATCGATTCTCAGACACAAGGACAAGCTTAGCTCCTGCCAGAGCAGCCTTTTGCCTCCTTTCAATGTCAGGCTAGAGAACTATCTTCTGAGGGAAGATTTCTAGCTTTTTAATAATTTAGTAACAGAATGTTTTTTTCTGTCAAATACCATACAACCCCCCCCACACACACATACTTGTACAAAAATAAAATAAAACTAATTTTTACAGTTGAAGCAGCATTTGTTTGAATCTCAGAACCCAGCCAGTTCTGCCTCCACCACTGCTTGGCAGTGTTCCAAGTAAAATGGCTTGAAAAGTCCCTACCCACTGGGATAAGCATGGCTCGGAGGACCCTGGGAGGTTTGTACTCTGGATTTTCCCAGCCTGAGGTCTAGTCTCATCATGATGAATCCACCTGGATCCCCATGTTCTACCTGAATGAGCGAACTTGCACATCTGCGAAGCCCTGTACCTTCCGTCTGACTACAAAAGGCGTTAGATTGGATCCTCCCCCTTATGTAGATCCTGAAGTCCACCACAGGACTGGCAGCTCACCGCACCTACTCAGGCCCACCGCCCAGATGCAGGACCTCTTTCCTGCCAGGACCAGCACCACCGGCCTCGTGCTCCTGCCCCAGGAAATGTATTCTCCTGTTTGACAGAAACCTGATTCAGATCCCACCCCTTCCTCCTGACCCCTCATATTCTCTTTTCTATCCTCCCTCCCTCCCTAGACCTATGTTTTTCTTCTTCTTTTTCCTTCAGAGCTTTGCCCACGTAGCCATTGCATCGGTTAGTAAAAAGAACTGATATTAAACTTTGTCTGCAAACAGTAAAATAGGTCATGGGGGGTGAGGGGTTGGTGTGGGGCATTTAAAAAGTCCAGGAATCTCCACCAAACACGCAAAATTGTTATAAATGCCAAGACTTCCTTTCTGCAACACACACCCATGCAGAAAAAGAGTAGTAAAAGGGGTTAGGACTTTTTCTTAGAGTTTGCCTTTTATGTGCACCTGAATAAATAAGAATATTTATAGTCTCATAAATTTTAAGGTGTCAAGACCCAAACCTTTTCTTTAAACAGCAAATAGATAGATGCAATGTTACAAAGTCATAATAGATTAATTCTGTGTTTCAGAGTCTTCTTAGTACTCAGTGCATGCACAAAATGCTAAAATGTACATTTAAAGTAGAAAAATACTCTGCACACCTAAGATTTCTTCCTGTCTTCTATTTTCAATTACTTATTTCATGATAACTAAGCAAGTCCAAGTGAGAAAGAACTTCTATTCATTCAAACCAGTGAAATGTGGAGGAAAATAACTGATTGTGTTTTATATAGGCGTGTGCCATGTAATGTATTTTTTAACGATCAAAAAAATACCCACAAAATTTGGTGATATATCATTAATGTGAACTGAGAACTTGAATTTGCTCGTGTATGACATCTTGAACTAATATAAAATACCTAGGATGCTAAATATTAATATCAATTAATGTAGGTCATGATTATCCATTACAATGATATTCCCAGAGATAGCTGACCCACACTCGTGGACCCTCCCAAGATATTTTAAGTGCAGTGATCGTTCCCATATCTAAATACTTGCTGTAGAATATGTTGAAATGTATAATAGTGTGCCCTATAGACAACCTAGGAAGGTCAAGGATGCAGGTGGACCTCAGAGATAAACAGAATCAGAAATGTGAATGCCGCCACGTGTCCCAAATGGCTCATCTTTTTGTGTAGACTCCATGCTCTCCTGCTATGTACAACGTTTTTCCACATAGCAGCAGACATGACAACCTCAACCCCAGCTCTAGAGGCCATGGGACCCCACGTCACTATTCTCAGTTCTAAAATCCCAGGGAAGGATCACCTGGGCCAGGTGTCCATCCCCAGACTGACCCCTGGGAGAAAGGGCCTAATTAAGGACCCCTTCCATTGCTCCCCCAAAACCAAGATTGGAAATAGAATTTCCAAGTAAAAGGCAGTGCCGTTCTGGGCACGCAAGACCAGATGTCAAAATAACTCCTAAATGTTTATGGTCTATTTGGTGAGGCAATATATAGAAATATACATAGAGCAACAAAATATAGTAGCTATCCCAAGACAATACATGATCTCTTATCAAAAAGATGTCACAGAGGGGCGCCTGGGTGGCTCAGCTGGCTAAATGCCCAACTCTGATTTCAGCTCAGGTCATGATCTCATGGTTCGTGGGATTGAGCCCCGTATCAGGCTCTGCGCTAACAGCAGGGAGCCTGCTTGGGATTCCCTCTCTCCCTTTTTCTCTCTGCCCCTCGTGTGCACACATTCTCTCTCTTTCTCTCTCTTTCAAAATAAACAAACATTTTTTTAAAAGATGTCATAGAAACCAGGAAAACAGTATTCCAAGTGAAAGAAACCATTTACAAATGGGTAGATATCATATGACTCCATTTATGTGAAATGGTCCAGAATAGGGAAATCTATATAGACAAAACATAGATTAGTGGTTGTCTGGAGCTGGGGTGGGGTCAGGGAAACAGGACTGGGGAGAGACGAGGGCTCATTGCTACAAGGTATGGATGGGGTTCTTTGAGGGGTGATGACATGTTCTAAAATTTGTTTTGGTGATGACTATACAGCTCTGTGAATACACTAAAAGCCATTGAATTGCACACTATAAATGGGTGAACTGTATGACATATGAATTTAGGATGGGAAATTTGAGGGTGGGAACTGAATTTTGAAATAAATTTTAAATCCACCCTTTTGTATTTTCATTGTTTCTCAAAGTATTCACACACAGAACAGGTTTTTTAACCTGCAATTTCCTATCCACCTGCTGTTAATTTTCTGGCACACACTCTGATTACATTTTAGAATGAGTGAAAATGAGAGTGCAATTTGGAGAAAAAAAGAAGAGCAAGGGACTATGGTAAAAAATCACATACTCTATATGAACTTAAATATAGAAAGTGTTAGAAACTCCATAAAATACCTAACGCCTAATTCTATGGGTGAAAACAATTGCGGAATCCCAGCCATTCTTTGAGGAACACTAGTGGACCCAGAAGTCACCAGTTGTCCTCAGCCTGGTGGAAAAAGAAACTCTCTCACATGGTGACATTCCCTGAGGTTTGTATTTGTTAGTTTGGAAAGGGCTTCAGCCATTTTCTTTCCCATGATCCTCCCCTCAATCCAATGACAAAGGCAGAGCAAGTACTGTTTTTTCCACTGTGTAGATGAAAAAAATGGAGGTCCAGAGCAAGAGACACTGGCCGCAGGGCAAGAGTACATCCAGGAAGCACCCTGCTGTGTCAGACATTAACTCCTCAGTTGTACAAAGAAAAAGAAATATCGGAGAAGAGTCTGGGGTGAAAGGGTTGTTGGGGCAATAGCTATTTACCTAGTGTATGTCATGATTTTAACAACCAAGATAGCCAGCATTCTGGTTGGTTGCCACTGAGTGCTAGTCCTGTTCCCATGAAATATAGATTGAAAATACCTGAAATCAACAGTAAGTGTTGTGACAAAACTATGTACAGTTGGATAACATAAGGATCTAGCTTTCCATGGGCCTGAAGTATATAAAGTATATAAACAGAAAGGTTTGCATCTGCTATTGCTACTAATTAGCAACATTTATTATATGAAGAAGGGAAAAGGCCTTAAAAAGTGGCCTTCTTCATTTACCCGACAGCTTCAAATCTGCCAAGCCAAAGTTATTGGAGATTCTCAACAGAGTTCATCACGCTTGTATAGCAAAAGACTAAACAATGCTGGGAACCGTATGATTTAGTTATTTACATGTAGAAGAGCAGAGAAGAGTTCAGCCTCTCGAGTTACACTGTCTGGCTTCAAACCATAGCTCAATCTCTTACCAGCTGTGCCTCAGTTTCCTCATCTATATAGTGGGGATCATAGCAACTACCTCATAGGATTTTTCTGAGAATGAAATGGGCAAATGTATGTTAAATGCCTGAGACCCAGTAGGTGTTCAATAAATGTTAGCTATGACTATTCACTGTAAGGACAAATCCACTAGAATTGAGGAATTTGGGGACAGAGAAGGCAAGAAAGGGAAGTATAATAAGAACCCAGATGGCCTAGAGACAAAAATTCTAATTGCTACTCTGTCTAGGATGCAGCTATTTTCATCTATAATACTAATCTCTTTTTCTTCTATATCTCTTGAGGGCTAAGGAGGCATTGGTGAATATCTACTAAACTAGATAATTAGGCATTTTCTTTAACTCATAAAATGAGGTGGTGTTCAAATGTTTACCCTCAGGTTCGCTGATGTGATGGATACATCCTACTTGTTACTAAAAAGAGAATGGAATCTATGGAAGAGTTTAGAGGAAAGTAGCCTTTTTGACGTTAGAAGCTGTAGTGGGGGGTTATGTGATGGATGGGGTAGAATAAGATTATCTCTTGTAAATTTAGGATGCTTCTTTATGAGGCAAAATTGTTCTAAATTTAAAAATTAAAGAGTCTTTTTATGACTGTTGAAGATGATAAGCCCAAGTGGATAATGTTTTAAAACTTATAATGGATTACATGCCTAGAAACTCTAAAATAAAATAGACATTCTGCATTCTAAATGAGAGCATACCTGGGGTTTGACTAGGAGTGAGTTCGGCCTTGGCCATGGGCATAGCCTGGAAAGCCTCAGATCATATAGCCAAATGAAAATTACACCCTACACCTTCCTCTCCAAATACTCTTCCTCCTTCATTCGTTTTAAAGGAGTCCAATGGAATCAAGAAGAGAAGGATGCAAAAAAAGTCCTGATGCTGAAAGACATTTCCATCTCAGATCTGTTTGCAGGGACTCGTTCTGATCACAAAAGTGCTCCTGCCCAGTCCTGCCCAGGTGGTTGGGAAGAATATCTTTCCAACCTCAGGATAATCAAGTTATTTCCTCCCTGATTGAGGTGTGTGTGTGTGTGTGTGTGTGTGTGTGTATACATACATATATCACATGTATCTTTGAGGTAAAAGTTTATTTCTCTCTCAGATGAAACCCAAATGGGAGTTGCTGAAGAGACACAGCCTCCTTCATCCTGTGCTTCTGACTGTCTTTACTACCTGACTTTCAAATTGTCCTACCTTGTCTGTATTAAACCAAAGGATGAGAAATGAAACAAGAAAGTAGATATTTTTATGGGTCAAGTCATTTCTGCTCATATTCCATTGGAAAGAACTTGATCATTCAGCCAGATATTACTACATGAGATGCAGTAAGGTAGCCATGGACACCAGGAAGAAAAGGAAACAGTTTGGTGAACAACTAGGTAATTTCTATGTAGAGATTCTAGCACCATCCCTTTTATCCATCCCTCTTTGTGAACATGGCCTCTTCCATAAAACTTTGCAGTGTCCTCTCAGAGTGTGGTGCCACACTTCCCCTCCTCTTGCCTTTGGATGTGGTCATCAGACTTGCACTGGACAATTGTTTGAGGCAGAAGTGACTTCATACCCATTCTGAACCTTGTCTTCAAGAGGCCTTATATGGGTGCACTTGCTTCCTTTACCTCTAAGCAGAACATACCTAAGTGGGCCTGCCAGTCCCATGAGAAGGACAAGAGACATGTGGAGAGGAGCCACATTCTAGTCTAATCCAGCCCATATTAACCACCCTCTCCCTTAGCCCACCCTCAGGTCCATGAAACTAATTATTGTCATCCACTGAGTTTTGAAATGGTCTGTTACGTAGCAGATTTTGGCAATAGCTAACTGTTACATTCTGCTGCATCACCTCTCAACAACTTGACTTTTTCAACTCCGAAACAGAAATCTACAACACAGCTTCACTATAGATATCCCAACGAACACTATAGATATCACTACAGATGGCTCTCCTCCCCTCATGTCCTATTTGAAAAGCATATCTTATAGATCAAGATTAAATCAAAAAATCATTTCAACTTAATTTTAGGTTACCTAACAAACCTTTGGTTCAAACCAAATTGAAACACAAATGCCTGCTTTTAAATCCTTCAGTGCCTATATTGACAGTTTATGATTTGGATGGAAGAAAACTAATATATTGTGGCAACTTATATGAACAATATGGTTTCATTTACCATAATTTTAAAAATTTAATCTTAATGTACTTGATAAAGAAAAATTTTATAAGGTTTAATAAAAAGATAACATTTATTCTGAAAGCTCCAAAAATGTACTTTAACTTTGGTTCCTATGGATCGACTTGAGGAGTAATTAGTTTACTCAGTCAACAGACAGTGTTTCAATGGGGCTGCTGTGCCTGTTGCTTCAAATTCTCTAGAAAGATCAAGAAGACATACGCTGGGGTGCCTGTGTGGCTCAGTCGGGTAAGTGTACGACTTCGGCTCAGGTCATGATCTCACAGTTCGTGGGTTCGAGCCCAGCATCGGGCTCTGTGCTGACAGCTCAGAGCCTGGAGCCTGCTTCGGATTCTATGTCTCCCTCTCTCTCTGCCCCTCCCACACTCATGCTCCCACACTCATGCTCTGAACAAGACATGCTCTGGTTGGTTAATGTTCAGCCAACAGTATGGATAACAAATGTCCACCTTGGTTGCAATCAGGTATGGGGATGGGGGAGAGGAGGAGGAAAGAGGGAGACAAAGGAAGAAAAACAGAACTGACACAACACATGCATGGTTATGAGACCAAAGGAATGGACAGATCGCAGAGAAGGACATATGGCAAGTACTGGCACCTTAAAACATACCTGTTTCAGGAGGGACTACCCAGTATGACTGCTAGAGGACTCTAGGCAGGGGCTGCAGTGCATCCAAGAGGCTGAAACAAAGAGGACATGCCTCTGTGATCTGCCTTCAGAGCCCTTTCATCAGTTTCTTTATTAGCTCTTATGTCACAGTCTACTATTCCCTGATACTCAAGACTAAAGCTTCCCTCTTCTGAGCTTTCTGATCTCCCTGGATTTATCTCATCCTATTATTTGGCACACCATATGGTTAATGCCTGTTTATAAATCTATATCCCCCATGAGAGTAAAAGTTCCGTGGGGAACAGAGACCATGTCTACTTTGTTTATCCATTGTACTCCCGGCACTACAAGAATACCTGACATGCAGCAGGTATTCAGTAAGCCTTGCCAAAGTGATGAGCATCACTTACCTACTGAGCCCTTGTGCCTGAGGCACCCTGAATATCTACACAGTATCTCCATGTTGCATGCACAAATACTTGCAATATCTCCATGTTGCGTTTGCAACCATCTCATTCTCTTTCAGTTTATTTCAGATAGTTTTATTTTACTTTAGTTCCTGAAAATCGCTGGAGATTCTGAGCCAAAATATTAAAAGATACCTAGATAAGTAAATGTTTTAATGTACAATAAATTTTTATCAGCCTTAAATTGATTCAAATGACTTTCAGAATACTTCCACTGATACGATGATCATAATTTCCATTTCATTTTCATATATTATTTATCCGTGCAATTATGAAATGAATAAAACACTATATAAGAAATTAAGTTGTAATGTGTTGCCCCTGGAGATTTCATGAATTATAATAGTTATGTTTCCTTCAGAAGTAACTAAAAGTTTGTATCCCTGAGGGATTAATAGTTTGCAAGGGAGGTAACATAATCTTTGTGAGAATCCATCTCTTCTTCTGATTATGAAAGCAAAACCCATTTATAGACACTTAGGGGAAAAAAACAATTATAAAGAAGTACATAGAAGATTGGATTAAAATACTGAACTAAGAACATGACTCTGATTCAAAATCCCTTGAAATAGGAGAAATATACTATTTTAAAAGGATAAACACACATAGAGGTAGAAAACCAAAAGGCATAACATCAAGAGGCTATAAAAGAATTCCTGCAAAATAATAAGCATAAAGATCAGATTGGCAAAGAATTACACATCCAGAAATGCAGGTCAGGAAATCAAAGCAACTCCAGAGGCCAAACCAGCTCCATATTCACAAATTCCAAGAGCAAGAAGAGACATGGGGAGGGGGATTAATTTTAGGACCACAGGGCTGAGCAGTGGGCCAGTCTGCCTGGAAAAGGCTCGTGGCACCAGGGTTGGAGGTAGATGGAGAGAAACAGATCTGCATTATCCCTCAAGACCACAAGGAATGCAGCAGGCAGAACAACAAGCAGAGATCAGCACACTCCAGTATTGGTTCTTTTGCTAAATTCATGCACACAGCTCTGAATCAGATCTTCTGACTCCGTCCTGCAGCTAGTGAAGCTAGTGCCTCCAGCAACTCAACTAGTCCTCTCCCCAGAGGTCAGTTTCCTACACAAGCTGCCTAGGCACACCACCTCCACTCAATGAAGAAAGATATTTTTTCAAAATTATTGGCCATCCTATCCATCAGAACCCAGTCAGGAAGCAAAAATCATACCATGTATTTGAACAGTGCTGGTGTATCAGAAATGGGGCATCAGAAGGCTGGTTCTCCAATTGTTAACTGCACGCTGGCTTCAGCCAGAAGGAAGGGCTGCTTCCAGGGTGAAGAAGCCTGGAGTGACTGTCATCAGAAAAGGAAGCAAACAGCCAGAAGCAAGTTCTGTGTGTCTGCCCCTGCCTTCCTGCCTCGCTCAGACAACCCCTAATGGCACAGACTATCAGAACTGCTACGAAGGAAAAAAGTGGCTTGAAGAGTGCCAGCTCCAGCATCACAAAGCCAAATACCAAAGAGTAGATTTGGAGCCAAGAGACAATAGTTTAATCACTGGCAAAACCGCTAAAGAATATCAATAGTGTAGGGGAGGAAAAACTTTTTCCTACCCTCTTAGGTTCTTCGGCTGGGACCTTCGAATTCAATTGATGGAGGACAGATTAACAGGAGAAAAGGCATACGATTTTATTTGATGTTAGTATTTTTTTAAATTTTTTATGTCTTTATTTTGAGAGACAGAGACAGAGATTGAGCAGGGGAGGGGCAGAGAGAGAGGGAGACAGAATCCGTAGCAGGCTTCAGGCTCTGAGCTGTCAGCACAGAGCCTGATGCAGGGCTCGAACCCACAGACAGTGAGATCATGACCCGAGCCAAAGTCGGAGGCTCAACCAACTGAGCCACCCAGGTGCCCCTTGATGTTAGTATTTCAATCTTTACATGCACAGAGGGCTTCATAGAAAATAAGTAGAGACCCAAAGTAGCAGTTAAACTTAAGAGGAGAGGGAAGGGAGCCTGTATGCCATTTTAACAGAGGCTGATAAATTGTGAAGTGACCAAAAGAAAAGGGTCCTGGACTTCTACAGGTGGTAAATTGTAGGAAAGTTCATATATGGGGGAAACTAATGAAAAATGGGGTTATTTGGGTAAAGTTTGTTTGTGCAGCTCCATGCCGGGTGTTGACTTTGTCTTCATTGATAAGGGTTTTTCTTCTTCGGGTGCAGGAGACAGGGAACACTTTCACAAGGGAAATTTATGTCTTGCTTTTAGGGAGATGGGGGAGGACAAAGAGCCTTTTCTGAGTTTTCTGCCTCCTAATAGCCTTCAACTTGAAATAATTCTGATGCCAAAGTGGCATACTCTGGGGTGACATATTCTGATCCCCTTCAATAGCAAGAAAGAAAGGCACCAAATTCACTTAGGATTTTCATCATCTTTTCAAGGAATAGCTTCATCCATACTAAATTTCTTAAGTTCCACTAAAATGTATCAATACTCAGATTTTATAAAACCAAAAATATTGTTATATTGTAATAATATATTATTTGATTTTTTCATATCTATCTTCATCTGTGACTCTGCTTTATCTATAATGCTCAGTAAATAGTCTCTATAGTTTCAAAATTATTTGACACATAAATCTTGTTCCTCAGCCATTGAAATATTGTTTCTTTATTTTAATTTCTTATATTCATTGCAATATCATTTTATTGCATATTTCTTATATCATTTTGATTTACAAAAACTGTTCTAAAGCTTTTGAACTATCTTCAGTCCTTGTTTTTAATTTTTGTTAATGTTTATTTTTAACTTTAAAAGTCTGGCTTGTGCAGAGAGAAGGGGGGCAGAGCATGGGTGGGGGAGGGGCAGAGAGAGAGAGAGACAGAGAATCAAAGCAGGCTCCAGGCTCAGAGCTGTCAGCACAGAGCCTAATGCGGGGCTTGAACCCACAAACCGTGAGATCATAACCCAAACTGAAGTCAGACCCTTAACTGACCGAGCCATCCAGGTGTCCCTTTTCAGTCCTTTTTAAAGTGAGTAAGTAACTTGACCTTCTTGGGCTTCTTATAACCTTTTGCAAATATCAATTCTAAATACAAAAATGCAATGGGAGTACAATTTTGATATTTATTTCTTTTCCTACCAAAGTCCATAATTTACTCTATTTGAGAATTTTCTGCCACTCTAACTTTTCTAATGGATCTTGCATCATATCTAAATTAATCTAATTGCTTTCACAACATTTTCCAACCATTTATCTGAGTGGTTGCATGATCAAGTGTGATATGACTTTCTTCAAAATATGCCATTTTTACACCTGTCCAGAGATTGTCATGCTTAATCTCTGAACTGTTCCCCCTAAACATGATTATAATTGGCGCAGTCAAAACCATGTCTCCTAGTAACAGATTCTAGCTATACACAATTAAAATTTAGTTAGGCACAAAGAATGGATCTGGATATTTCAGACAAAAGTCTGGCTTGTGCATCTTTTTCTTTACCAACCATGTCAGGGGCATTGCAAGACGCTGCCCTCCTCTGTCTTTTAAAAAAAATTTTTTTACACATATTTAGTTTTGAGAGACAAAGACAGATAGAGCACAAGTAGGGGAAGGGCAGCAAGAGGGGGAAACACAGAATCCAAAGCAGGCTCCAAGCTCTGAGCTGTCAGCACAGAGCCTGACATGGGGCTCAAACCCACAAACTGTGAGATCATGACCTGAGCCAAAGTCGGACGCTTAACCTACTGAGCCACTGAGGCGCCCCGCCTGTGTCTTTTAAATTAATATCATATGTCTAAGGACGTTTCAGTTCTTCAGTTAAATTTCCAAAATGTACTCTTAAATCAACCTCCCTGTTTTGAGAAGTCTCTAGTTCAACAACATATACATTTTCATTGTTCCACACAACTTCTTCCCTGCTGCAGTCTGATTGAACAGAGCAATATACAGTTTTTAAATTTTTGTATCATATTTTGTCCCACTTAATTACCTATTAAATCAATAATTATATATTAAATTCCCCATTCTAGATAGTGATAATTTGTTTCACAATTTCTTTTCCATCTTACATGGTTAGCCATTCTAGCATTAAATTACTTCTACTGAACTTAGAAAATTTTCTTTTTTTCAGTAAATACTGTGCCACAAAAATCCCTGTTATGCATTGTTTTCAAGAACATCATGCTGATATTCTCTATCTCTGTCAGTGTTCCGCATTTGCCTGTCTTTGCAGAATAATATCAATTGTTTGCTATTTATTCAGCCTTCTTGTTCTAGTCTAGTAATTGCCTGTGAGCCTTTTTTTTTTTTAGTGCAAGTGACATTTCACGATCGTAATTAAATCTTCATTCAGGGAAGAATATGAAGTTGTGGGGATTTCTTCTGATCTGTTCAAGTTATGAATTTAATCAGAATAATTTTTGACTCATTTTCTTTTCCTTTTTTGATCAGTAATTAAATCCTCATTAAATAAGAATTTGTAATGCCTTTTTGCAAATCTTACATGGGTCATGTTCAATGGAAATCTGTGCTTCTATGTTTTCAATGCACAAAATCTTAAATACACTATTTCTTTGAAAACTTTCTCTTTCTTTCAGCTTTTTTCTTTTTCTGGGTTATACTTTGATCTTGTCAATTTCAATTTCTGTCCAATCTCAACGTGTACTCATCCTCAATGATCTAGGAATGTCTGCCTCTCAAATCCCTCCCATACTATGAAATAGTGTCTGTCTCTGACACACACCCCAATCCTTCATTGTTGCCTTTTTATTTTTTTTCTAGTATACTTCCTTTAATAAGTTTTTGCAATTTCATTGTGGTAAAATATATGTAACATAAAATCTGCCATCTTAACCATTTTAAGGGCCACAATTCAGGAGCTTTAAGTACATGCACAGTGCTGTGCAGCCATCAACACTATCCATTTCTAGAACTTTCTGAAGATCACAACCTGAAACCCGGTACTCATTAAATTAGTCCCTATTCCTCTTGTTGCCCCTGGCAACCACCATGCTACCGTGTGTCTCAATAAATTTAACTATTCTAGATGCCTAATATAAGTGGAGTCATACAAGGTTTGTCCTTTTGTGACCCGTTTGCGTCACTTAGCACAATGCCGTCAAGATTCATCCATGTCATAGTATGTGTCAGAATCTCGTTCCTTTTTAAGGCTGAATAATACTGTGTCGTACCACATTTTGTTTATTCAGTGATCTCTTGATGGCCATTTGGGTTGTTTCTACCTTTTACTGAATTCCTGTTTTCAATTTTGAGGTGTATGTGCCTAGGGGTGGAATTTCTGGCTCATATGGTAATTCTGTGTTTAACTGTTTGAAGAACTCCTGGTTACTTTTATACCTACATTTTCCCCACTGATTTTATAATGGTTTGTTTTAAAAGATCGAGTTCTCTACTTCACACAGAATGTTTTGCTGAGTATTATATGTGGGACAGAGCTATCTTTCTATGTGAATGGATATTCAATTGTCCCACACCCATTTATTGTATGATTTTTCCCCCATTGTTTTGAAACTCTGGCTTTATCAAACACTATATGTTCACATTAAACATGGGTCTCTTTTTAAATGCCTACTGTTTCCATTGAGTCTATGTTCACAACTGTGTAGGAGCCTGCATTGTTCTTTTTTCAAACTATTCATTTTCTCTGACATTTTTTTTTCTCTCAATGAACTTTAGACTCAGGTTTGTAAAGTCTAATTAAGGTTTTCCAGAGAATTTAATTAGAATTTTATTATTGATAAATTAAGAGAAGAAATTACATTTTTTCTAATATTAAACTCTTGCATAGCATACGGAACTTTGTATTTCCCTCCATGTATTCATCTCATCCTTTCTATCCTTTATTAAAGATCTTCTACGTTCTCTTTAATCATTTCTGTATTCTAATTTTATTTAATTTTTTTAAAGTTTATTTATTTATTTTGAGAGAGAGAGCACACAAGCAGGGAAGGGGCAGAGAGAGAAGGAGAGAGAATCCTACACAGATTCTGCACCATCGGCACAAAGCCCGATGCAGGGCTCAAACTCACAAACCTTGAGATCATGACCTGAGACGAAATCAAAAGTCAGACATTCAACCAACTGAGCCACCCCCATTCCTGTATTTTTAGAAATGACTTTTTGCTATTATAATTGAAGAAAAAATATTATTATATATAAATCTTTGACTACTTTTCAAATTTTTTCTTAGAATCTTCAGAACAGATTCTGCATATTTCTGGAGCAGAGATTAGAAACAATTTTATGGTTCTTGAGGGCATATTCTTGATACACTACTTTCTATTGCACTAAAAATAAAATTTAAACTCTCCACTATTGTCTACACTGTCCTCCCTGATCGAGGGTTTGCGTCCCTCTCCAACATAATCTTCTGCCACTTTGTTCCCAGTCCCCCTCAGGCCAACTTTATTAAGGCCTTCTGCTTCTAGAACATGCCAAGCTTTAGCCAAAATGTCAATGGCCTAACACAATAAAAATTTATCTCATATTCACATAAATCTTCCACTATCTAGAACACGTGGTCTCCAAGATGGCTTTAGGTAGGCAGAAGGGATAGACAAGCTCCACTGGTTCTTAATTACTTACTTTGGCCCAGTAACCACACGTCATGTCTGCTCATAGTGCACTAACCAAAACTAGTCAGAGAACCCAGCCTAATTGCAAACAAGCTCAAAAATGTCAAAGAGGACATGGGACATTTGGTGAGCATTGTCTGATTCTGTTATAATGGACATGATTTGCCTTTTTTAAATTTATCTATCTTTTATCTTTATAAAAGAACATTGAATATTCTTTTATATATTTAATAACTATTTATATCAGGTTTTCATGAGTTGCTTGGGCATGTCCTTTCTCTAGTTATCTTTAGGAATTCTTGTTATTTTCTTATTTGCTTATTAGAGATATTTATATATGAAGGCTATTTTAGAATTTCTTAATGATTCTATTTATTACTTATTCTATCTAATCATTTTTTATGTATTTGGCTGCATTTTAATGTTATGCATTTTGTTAGTATGGGAAAATGTTTATTTTTAAATAACAATCTATTTTGTATTCATTAGATTTGACTAATAATCAAATCTGTAATTTTCCTCTTAAAATTTTTCTGTTGCATTTGAACTTTAAAAACCCTCTCCTAAAACAGGCAACAACCTCTTTGACCTCGGCTGCAGCAACTTCTTACTTGACATGTCTCCAGAGGCAAGGGAAACAAAAGCAAAAAATGAATGACAGGGACCTCATCAAGATAAAAAACTTCTGCACAGCAAAGGAAACAATCAACAAAACTAAAAAGCAACCAACAGAATGGGAGAAAATATTTGCAAATGACATATCAGATAAAGGGTTAGTATCCAAAATATATAAAGAATTTAATCAAACTCAACACCCAAAAAACAAATAATCCAGTGAGGAAATAGGCAAAATACATGAATAGACACTTTTCCAAAGACATCCAGAAGGCTAACAAACACATGAAAACATGTTCAACATCACTCATCATCAGGGAGATACAAATCAAAACTACAATGAGATACCACCTCACACCTGTCAGAATGACTAACATTAACAACTCAGGCAACAACAAATGTTGGTGAGAATGTAGAGAAAGAAGAACCCTTTTTCACTGCTGGTGGGAATGCAAACTGGTACAGCCACTCTGGAAAACAGTATGGAGGTTCCTCAAAAGATTAAAAATAGAACTGCCCTATGACCCAGCAGTTGCACTACTAGGTATTTATCCAAAGGATACAGGAGTACTGATTCAAAGGGGCACACCCACCCCAATGTTTATAGCAGCGCTATCGACAATATCCAAAGTATGGTAAGAGCCCAAATGTCCACCAACTGATGAATGGATAAAGAGGTGGTTGTGTGTGTATATATATATATATATATAATTAAGATTATAATTATATATAATATATAATGGAATATTACTCAGCAATGAAAAAGAATGAGATCTTGCCATCTGCAACAATGTGGATGGAACTAGAGTGTATTATGCTAAGTGAAATAAGTCAGTCTGACAAAGACAAATATCACATAATTTCACTCATATTTGGAATTTAAGACACAAAACAGATGAACATAAGGGAAGGGAAGCAAAAATAATATGACAACAGAGAGGGAGACAAACCATAAGAGATTCTTTTTTTTTTTTTTAAAGTTTATTTTTGAGAGAGAGACAGAGCACGGGCAGGGGAGGGGCAGAGAGAGAGGGACACACAGAATCTGAAGAAGGCTCCAAGCTCTGAGCTGTCAACAAAGAGTTCAACACAGGGCTCGAACCCATAAACTGCGAGATCATGACCTGAGCCAAAGTCAGATTCTCAACCAACTGACCCACCCAGGCGCCTCAAACCATAAGAGATTCTTAAGCACAGAGAACAAACTGAGGGTTGCTGGTAGGTTGTGGGGTAGGTGGATGGGCTGAATGGGCAAGGGGCATTAAGGAGGACAATTGTTGGGATGAGCACTGGATGTTATATGTAAGTGATGAATCACTAAATTCTATTCCTAAAATCATTATTACACTATATATTAATGTTTGATTTAAATTAAAAAAATAAATTAATTAATTTTA
This sequence comes from Cryptoprocta ferox, assembly GCA_028646485.1. Taxonomy (NCBI): domain Eukaryota; kingdom Metazoa; phylum Chordata; class Mammalia; order Carnivora; family Eupleridae; genus Cryptoprocta; species Cryptoprocta ferox. Next base: position 65,210,279 of record CM053566.1, on the reverse strand, counting down.
AAAAATTAAAAAAAATTCCTCTCCTACTTAAATATCACACAGTCATCTATATCTTCTTGTTTATGGTTTGACTTTATTACAATAAAGTAATAAAGTTACTTTATTAACTTTTCAATAAAAAATACAAAACAATTTATTGCTAGCACATGGGAAAAAGCAATGAGAAAGTCCCCAAGAACGTCAACATGTAATCATATAATGGATCAGAACACAGATATGCCTCATATCTATTACCTTAGAGAAATTGGCTACTGAAACTAACGCTTTATTTCTCATACAAGATGATGACAGAAGCTAGAAAAAGGAGGAGCAGAGAGATGCAGTCCAAGGAGGAAACTGACACATCGGGCTATCACCAGCTACTAGAACATCCAGCTTCCTTTCCAGTTCTGATTCCAAGTTCTCAATGTTCATTCCTAATTATGAGTTTTCTTCCCATGCTATTTGCCTACAGAGAGAATACATGAACTAAAGAACACAAATATCCAGTCTGTCTGCGTTACAAAAGAGAGAATTGACATTCCAGTTTGCACATCACTCTTGTTTGTTTGTTTAGAAAAAGTCAGTTCCCAGGAGCCTAATTACTTTACTTATGCTTAGAGTTTCATTTCGGAGCCTAAGAAGCTGGCTCAGAGTCTTAAACACGGTGCTGACACTCAAGAGCACTTCCCTATTTGGACTCGGCTAGAAATCACTATCTTTCCCAGGCAGAACCACTCTATAGCTCGATGCATGATCGCTTTCAAGACCAGTGTATTTCATGACTTCTTTGTCCTTGAATAAGGACCATAACAACCTTCTCTGAGTTATTTAACTTTTAGTATTTGTGCTACCAAACTGAACGTATGGATTATGCTTAAAGTCTAAATCAAGGGCCAACGGGCCTCTTGGGCAAATGGGCTAAATCCACTCCATTGCCTATATTTGTAAATAAAGCTTTATTGAAACAGAGCCATACCCATTCAGCTGTATATATTATCTACAGCTGCTTTTACTCTGCAATGGACTTGAATGGTTGTAATGCAAAGCCCCTATGGCCTATAAAACCTAAAATACTTATTATTTGGCCCTTTACAGATTAAGTGTACTGATCCCATCCTAGGGTAGTGGCAGAGCAATAAAATAAAAAGAACCTGGACCCCCAAGCAAGCTGGTATAGAGCCCCAGCCATACTGCATGGCTCATCTCCAACTGGACATTACAGAGAAATACACTTCTATCTTATCTGTGTCCCTGGATTTTTGTGGTATTAACTCTCCAGTACCACAATTGACCATCACATAACAAATCAGTTTGGATATGGATATATATATCAGTCAGGGTAGGCTAGGTCATGTGAACTAGTAATAACCCTTGACATTTTAGGTGCTTATAAGAAAGAGGTTCATTTCTGACTCATGCTATATGTCTTTACACTGTGAGTGAGCTGCTGGTTCTGGCCCACATCTTTTCACTGCAGAACACACGCTGAGGGAACCCCCATCATTTGAACCCCTAGTGTTGGTCTGGCAGGGGGAAGGGATACAGAAATCATGAACTGTTTCTTAAAACTTCCACCTAAAAGCGAAACCCATCACTTTTGTTCACCTTCTACTGACCAAAGTAAGACGAGAACTGCAGCACCTTGTATGGAGGCCCTGCCCCACCCTCCTCAGTCACAGGAGTTCACCTGGAATGACACTGTGATTCCCAGCAAGCTGTCAGCTTCCCAACTCAAATGTCTGCTTCTGTCTTTTTTTATTCTCAAGGGCTTTCACCAACACCAGAGCTCCTTCCACACATGAGGGTGGTCCAGAAATACAAGGATGTTAATGCCATCATCAAACCTTCAACAAACTGGAGGATGAGAATTGTGATATATGCCAAAGAATCCCTTTCCTTTTATGAACACAATCCTTATACTATCTCTGAGTGCCCTCAACAGGATTGAATATTGGTTGCCCATAGCTCTCTCCCATTCCTGTGTCATTTCCCCACCCATTTTTGTTCCCCAAGATCACTTCACAAATATTCTATCCTATACTTAAGGCTTTGTCTCAGGGTCCACGTTTATGAGAATTTAAATGAAGATACATGGCCCACATTTTTCACATAAATTTAAAAAAACTTCTAAAATGTATATGAACCACAAAAAGGCCCCAGAGAGCCAAAGCAAAGCAGTTTTTGGAAAGAACAAATCTGGAGACATTAAACATCCTGATTTCAAACTATATTACAAAGCTATAATAATCAAAACAGCGTGGTACTGTCATAAAAATGTACACAGAATAGAGAACCCAGAAATAAACCCACACATATATGATCAACTAATATTGGAGAAGGAAGCCAAGAATACTCAGTGGGGAAATAATATTCTTTTCAATAAATGGTTTTAGGAAAACTAGACATCCAAATGCAAAAGAATGAAATTGGACCCCTGTCTTCTACCACTCACAAAAATTAACTGAAAATGGATTAAGGACTTAAACAAAAGACCTGAAAACATAAAACTCCTAGAAGAAAAACACAGAGACAAAGTTCCTTGACATCAGTCTTGGTGATGACTTTTGGATGACATCAAAAGTATAAGCAACAAAAGCAAATATGAACAAGTGGGACTACAAACTACAGAGCTTCCACCCAGCAAAAGAAACAATCAACAAAATGAAAAGATAGCCCACACACTAGGAGAAAACATTTGCAAACTCTAGATCTGAAAAGGAGGTAATATCCAAAATATATAAGGAACTCCTATAACTCAGTAGCAAAAACACCAATCTGACTAAACAGTGGGCAGAGGACCTGAACAGATGTTTTTCCAAAGAAGACATATAAATGGCCAGGAAGTTCATAAAAGTGTGCTCAGTAGCACTAACCTCAGGGAAATCTACATCCACACACAGTGAGATACTACCTCACACCTGTTAGAATGACCATTATCAAAAAGACAAGAGATAATAAATGCCAGCAAGGTTGTGGAGAAAAGGGATCCCCGGTGGTTGGTGGGAATGTAAGCTGTACAGCCACTTATGGAAAACAGTATAGAGATTCCTCAAAAAATTAAAAGTAGAACTACCATATAATTCAGCAATCCCACTTCTAGGTATCGATCCAAAAGAAATGAACTATCCTGAAGATATACCTTCACTTCTATGTTCACAGCAGCATTATTTACAATAGCCAAGACATGGAAACAACCTCACTATCCATCAATGGTTAAATGAACAAAGAAAATGTGGTATATACATACAATGGAATATTCTTCAGCCATAAAAAAAAAAAAAAGGAAATCCTGCTATTTGCAACAACATGGATGGACCCCGAGGGCATTATGCTAAGTCAAATAAGTTAGACAGAGAAAAGACAAACAGTGTATGATCTCACCTCGAGTGGAATCTAAAAAAGCTGACCTCACAGAAATAGTAGGATGGTGGTTTCCAGGGGCTAAGAATGTGGGGCAAATGGTGAGAATTAGTCAAAGGGTGCAAACTTTCAGTTATAAGATGATCTAAGTTTCAGCATGATGACTATAGTTAAACAATACTGTATCGTATATTTGAAAGTTGCTATAAAAGTGGAGCTTTAATGTTCTCACCATAACAACAAAATGGTCATCATGTGAGCTGAAGGATGTGTTAACTAACCTTATTGTGATAAACATTTTGCAATATGGGCACGTATGAAATCATCACATTGTATACCTTCAACTTACATAATGTCGTATGTCGATTATATTGCACCAAAGCTTGAAGCAAAAAAAGATTCATGGTCATGCCTAATTTCATAAGAACAGGGGGAAAAAATTCAACAAGACTCCAGGATGAGAATAGCTGTACTGACTCCACAGCTTTCTGGGCCTTTTTAAGTTTAGTTCCTGAGATCAAGTACCACATGTTCCAGTCCCACTAAACTACACTTTGTCCCCTTGCACATGACTTTGCTTTTCTGCAACCATGGCATTTGTCATGTTCTCTGCCTGGATTACTCTTTCCTTCCTGTTTTTAATATCTGTAACCCAAATAACTCCTTAATTAAGGACCCAATTTCAATACTGCCTCCACACTGTTTTATCCAATCCTGCCCACACCTCCCTACCCCATGGAACAGGAAATGATCCTTCCCTGCTCAAAATACTAAGTAGCCTTTTACACTTCTCACTTCCTCCCTTGCAATATAATTACTATAATGTTTTACCTACCTTATCTAGTATAATCTTCTCGAAGATGAGATTTTTTTTCTCAATTCATCTTTATCTTTCCCATTGCCTAACAGAGCACTAAAACATAATGAAGGCTGTTGGCCCATAACTGACTAAATGAACACGATTTTCTTCCATCAGAAACGTATTCACCCCACACCTATCAAGCTAACTAGAACACCTTTCCCTACCAGAAGCTAAAAGTTGGGTTTTATTTGTATACCAGACCTGTTGACAATTCATTATAACTTCTTCTCTCATAACAAATGACGGATTCCAAGGGAAGTAAACAATTTTATCATATATTTTCCATCTTCCAGAATGCATGCATATTCTTATTTTGTGCATCTGTGTTATGTGTAAACTTTTTGAAAATAGAAATGAGTATCTTCACCTGTGTGTACAACTTGGGTCTCCTAGTACAAGAAATGTGAATAACAAGAAAATCTTACCTTTTTTTTTTTTATAAAGAGAGTACGTGCAAAGCGCACAAGCAGGGGAGGGGAGGGGAAAGGGAGAAGAAGAGAATCTTAAAGCAGGCTCCATGCCCAGCGTGGAGCCCAATGTGGTGCTCGATCTCACAACTGTGATGTCATGACCTGAGCCAAAATCAAGAGTGGCCACTTAACCAACTGAGCACCCCAGGTGCCCTGAAAATCTTACCTTTTAACACTAGCTTTCACTTAATGAAATGCAATATAACCTGGAAAGGCAATAAGTTCACCTTGAACACAGTACCAAACTTCTTAGATATTTGGGTAAGAAATCACCTCACCTTTTAAAACAGGGCAGTTAACTGTCACAATGTAATACTGACCCCAAGACAAATGGTCCCCACTCTTAGGAAATTTTCCTGCATGGCACTGATAATGGGAAAGCCCCAGGCTTGGAGAAATGTATTTCTTTAACAATTATTGATTGAATTCCTGCTATGTGCCAGATCCCATGGTAGGCCCTGAGAATATGATGGTGAGCACTAACATTCCAGTGTGTGTTGGAAAGAGAGCATGATCTTGGGTAAGTCACTCGATCTCTTTTAGTCAATATTTTGCAGCTGTTTCTAAAGAGAAGATACTACACTGGGTATTATATGGAAACTAACTTGACAATAAACTATAAAAGAAAAAAAAGAGAGAGAAGATACTAGCCAGCAGCCTCACCCTCATGCTGAGGGACTCAAATGAGATGTCCAAGTGAGTCTTGACTTAGATATCATTGGGTGTGGGTGCCCAGCAGGAGTGAGTACATGGTTAGAGATTATTATGGGCCCCCAGGGATTACTGGAGTTGTTTTCACATTTCCTCCTAAATCAAGGTCAGGTAACTCCCTGCAGGCCATGCCAGGGAAGGAGGCAGCTGCCTTCAGAAACTGTGTCTGCCTGGAAGGAATCATAAACATTTCCAAAGGAGAAAAAAATATAGGAAATATACAGTTGGCCCAAATTAGGACGTGTTGGCTTTTACAAGGCATGGCCCTTACTGGCCATTTGGAGAAATCTGCCACGCGGAAGAGATGGAATATTTGGGGAAACATGGTAGAGAGTTAGAGCAAGGGTAGACTTGGGGCCAGTTGTGTTGTAACTAATCTTGACTAATCCCTTCGACTCAGACTTTGTTTCTTGCCCCCCCCCCCATCTTGGTGGAAGGTCCTTTCCCAACCCTTTTCCAGGGGGTTATCTTAAGAAGAGCCATAGTGGATGGAATATTTTTAAAGTGCTTGGTTTGGTTTGGTTTGGCTCAATTTAATTTGGTTTGGTTTGGTTTCTGAGGGAAATAACTAAAGAATATACATATGTGGTTCATGGGTGCTCTCCAAGCCATGGAGAAGGTATATGCACCAGAGTGGTATTTCTCAGCCTTTTCCCCCCATTATGGTTCCCTGCCCTCAAAAGAGAAAAAATGAATTTAATTTTCAATTAATTGAAAGTAATATATTTTAATTTTAAACTAAATTTCTCTCCAATGAGAAAATTCAGTACTGAGGACTATGATTTTAGAAGTTTGGATTGAGCTTTTTGGAATGCCACAAACTATAATATCTAATGTAATATCCAAGGGGTTTTAATCCCCCCCAAAACAAATTTTCACCCCCTCAAGGATGAGATCACCTCTGTTGAAAATGTGTGCTCTAGATGAGGAGGGAGCATTCTTTAACAGATGGAAGAATCTCACGTAGGTTTCTCCCCCTCGCCTTCCCCAAGTCTCGAGCTACCTCATGTCCAGGTGCCCTAATACTCCCCTAAGCATGAGAAACAGGGTGCCAGGGACCCTCCGGATAGAATGGCTTGTGACAACCTCACTGAAATACTCCCTAATCTTAAACTAGGAAGAGAGTAAAATAGCGGTCAAGTCAGCAACACGAAAAGCTTTCACAAAGCAATTTAAGTTTAAATGCCAGACCAATTACTGGATATTTTTTTACACTTATTCTATGCAACTCACTGGAGAAAGACATTCACCTGGACGTGTTGATAACAATGCCAGATTTTCGTTAGCTAGTTGGAGCTAAAATGTTAGGAGTTTCTACCAGCCTTAAGTTAGAAGTAGGGAGAGGCCTCTATGGTCTTCACAAAAGAAGCCCTTTCTGTCTTCATATGCAGCCCTTCCAAATGGATCCAGCAATTCATTTCTCCAAAACATTTTACTTTGCAACCCTGAATTGAAGAAATCCTTAGGGAAACAAAGGTAGTGAATCCCTATTCCAAATTCATCTTCATTCCAGGAAAGCCTAACAGGAAGTTAATCAAAAGTTAATCAAAAAAAAATAAAAAATCTCATTAAATTTTAGGGGGAGCCCAGGAGGAACCTGGGCACAGACTACTGCATGGATTCTGTTAGAGGACCAAATGTCCCCACTGCTTACAATAATTTGTATTTGTACATAAATTATTCTGATCTTAAATGCCATTTCTTTGTCTTCCTGACTTAGTCTCTCAATGAAGTTTTATACTTTTGCCAAAGATCTAATACTCCAGAGAAATTAAAATCAACAGACAATTTAATGAGCCAGATTCTTATGTAACTTTGGAATTCTGTAGGAGAATTCTACGGAGAAAACTTGGCTTCTTGAGGATATAATTAAAGGTAATTCCAATCCAGATGTGAAGCACAGGAAGCTCGGCACAGACATTCAATGTCAAATCTCAAGTTGCAGGTGGGAAAGAAGGGACAAGGAGGAAACCGCAGGGAAAATAAGTAATTAAAATGATAAATATGTAATCGTATGATGTTACCAAATCCACTTTAACTTTATCAACTCTTTATTTCATATCATGGGGCAAAACAATTCTTAATTCACATGCAAAAAAAAAAATTGGGGGGAACCTGACTGCCAAAATTACTCCAAAGGGATCTCAACTTCAACATTTAGGAATGAGGCAGGCAGCATTTCATTATCACAGTCAAGTGCATGTCAGATGATAGATAACATCTCCTGGTTGAGGTTTCAGCTGTATTTTATTAGAAACTGGGCAGAAATATTAACTTGTACTGACTTGAGAGTTATTTAGCACCTTCAGCCAGTAGTTATTCAAAATGCCAGAGGGGAAACCATCAGGCAGCTTTTCCAAATGAGCAGAACAGCCTATTGGGATATCATAGGTATCTGTATATGTGGGAAAGCTCAAAAATGCAAATGAAGAAATTTACTCATGCATTTATATATGGGGAAGCCATGTAGATTTATTTGCATTTTTTTCAGGTCTATTTATGATATCTAAGGAGAAATAAATGTAATTTGACTGGCTTTTAACCACTGTTGAACAATCAAGATTTGTATGAACCATTTGGGTACACTGTGTTTGCCTCCTGGGGCACTTTCTGATAATGCCTTAGATTTCCTAAGCAAGAAACCTTGAAATTATTTAATTTCATTGTTGGTGTTGCTTCTATAGTTCCATCAACATTATCATCCACATGGGAGAGAGAGATGGAAATTGTCAGATCAAATTCAGTTCTGTAATACATATGCTTGGAGTCATAAACAACTAGGAAAGAATAATTTATCAGACACTCCAGCTGTTGTGACAAAAGACCAAGTGCAATGAATATTTAAAACAATTTGATTAGTGTAGAAAGTCAGTCTGAATAATACTTGAATTGGGAAGTGTTTTTAAACTGAATATTTTCTGGTCTACTTGTTTCAAATCAGCTAGAAATTTTGCCAAATCTCTGCTTCACTGGGTGTTTTATGAACATACTTCTCCAGTTGTGTCTATCCAGGATGAAGTAAGATGAAAAGACAACACTTGCCAGCAATTGTTAAGTTTAGGTTTCCAAGAAAAGTCCTAAACACTCTATATCCTAGATTTGCCCAAACACCTGGATTTTAAATCATTGATTTTGTTAAAGGTGACCTGTAGGGTATGTGTAACCACATATGATTTTAATTTCATACAACATATAACTTAGAGCATGTTTTAGAAATGTGAATGGGCAAATTAGTGGGGTGGGGGGGATGTTATCAGACTGATGCCCTAGTTTTGGGTTTGGAAAATAGTTCATTCTTAAGCATTATGTAGACAGCTCAGGAAGTTGCAACCTGGTAAATGTCAGTAAGTTGGATTATGGCAGTGGGTCTCAATCAAAACACCTGCCAATATCTGAGTATCCCAACTAGGTGGGGGTTGAAGATCCCACAGGCAACGAGCGGGTAGAGACTAGGAAGCCACTAAACATCCTACGATGCACGGTAGGAGATTGTCAAGGACAGTACCCTCCCCCCCAGAACAAAGGATTGTCCAGCCCAAAATATCAATAGTGCCAAAGGCAAGAAACTCTGGATTGTAGGGGGAAAAATACACAACTGGTTAGATTTTCTTGAGACCTAACTGCTGAGTCTCAGAACATGTATCCATATGATCAAGAGGTGGAAAGAGGGGATAAACACTCATCTGGGAGTTATATTTCTAGTCCTTGCTCTGTCGAGGTAGTAAAGACAGACTTAATGATGTAAAATTTAAAAACAACAAACAAGTACAGTATTTTAGGAGCCTTAGTTTCTTCATATGTTAAGAAAAGACCTCTAAGCCTTACATTCCCCAAAAGTCTTTTAATTATGCTTTTCCATCGTGCTAGATCTTGATTTCTTTTTCTTTTTCTTTTTCTCTTTTTCTCTTTTTCTTGAAAGAGAGAGAGCAAGCAGGGAAGAGAAGCAAAGGGAGATATAGAATCTTACACAGCCTGCACACTCAGTGGAAAGCCCGATTCAGTACTGGACCATGACCCTGGGATCATGACCTGAGCCAAAATCAAGAGTCAGATGCTCAATTGACTGACCTACCCAGGTGTCCCTAGATCTTGATTTCTTATAGAAATTTTCCATTTATAAAATTCTTTCACATCCATCATTTCAGTTGTTGAAATAACAACATAAGTATTAATTATATTGTGATTAATAATATTTACATAATAAGGGGTGCCTGGGTGGCTCAGTCTATTAAGCGGCCAACTTTGGCTCAGGTCATGATCTCACAGTTCATGGGTTTGAGCCCCGCATCCGGCTCTGTGCTGACAGCTCAGAGCCTGGAGCCTGATTCAGATTCTGTGTGTGTGTGTCTCTCTGCCCCTCCCCCATTTATGCTCTGTTTCTCTCTGTCTCAATAATAAACAAAAACATTAAAAAATTTTTTTAATATTTGCATAATAAATTTAAGTTGGATTCTTTGAAGAAAGTTAAAATCCTATTAATGCTTGGGATTCTCCAAGAGATAAATCGTCTCTCCCCCAATCAAAAGGTAGAGACCATATCCCATCCTCTTGAATCTGGTCTGGTCTTAAGACTTGCATTGGCCACTAGAATAAGAGTCAGTGACTGTGCTAGCTCTGGGTCCAGGCCTAAAGAGGCCTGGCACCTTCTACTTTTACACTCTTTGAGCCAGGTGTAATAGAAGCAAGTTCAGACTAGACTAATGACATTAGAAGCCATATGGAAAAAGTCTTGAAGGATGAGAGGCCATTTTGAATGTTCAACCCTAGCCAAGCTCCCCCCTGAATGCAGCTGCATGACTGATCCAGTCAAGAAGGACCACCCGGCTAAGGCCTGCCCCAATCCCTGTCCTACAGAATGTGACAAATCATACATCATTCTTTCAAGCTATTATGTGTGGGGATTTTGTGTTTCACAACAACGGATAACTGAAACAGAACTCTGCTGGCAACTCAGAGAAAGCCTCACTTCGGCGTCACTTATTTTATCTTTTCCAGGGACGAAAAAAATACAGAGGGATGACTCTCCTACCAGACTGTTCAGTCCCCAAAATCTTTTTTTTCCCCTAACCAGAAAGAATTTCAATTATAACCCAGTTACTAACTTCCCCTTCCAATTTATCTGCTTAGCTTCCCTGTGGAAGTTAGTGTAATGTTACTAGAGAATTTATGAACCCTATAGTGCTAGACCAGGTGTCTGTTTTCCCAACTCTATCACAAGACAAGCAGAGTTTTCCCTGCTTCTAATATGTGCAACTCACAAAAGTCAATCGACTCAGTACAATCAACTCACAAAATGGCTGAACCACACCTTTGAATCCTTGTTTGTTTCATGTAAGATAAGGTAGCTAACTGTTGGAACACTCAAATCTCCAGACTGTTCTTGGCTTGGCTAATACTGGGAAGGATAAAATCTGAAAAATATGTAATAGGATTCCAAGTACACTTTTGTCTTGATTCAGGTGGTTTCGTGTAAAAATATAAAACCCTTAGTATGGCTAGGCAGTGGGTAAGCACTGAAGATGACTCACCACGCCATCCTTATTTCCACCATGGTCTGCCTTTTGGTTTCCTGCTTCCCTGAGAGGAAAACTTTACTAGCCAGGCTGGTGACCAGTTACCCTGGGCACAAAGACTGTGGGAGATTCCTTCACCCCTGCTAGTCACATAGCTTTGCCTTTTCCTTCTCATTATTTTCCACTGGAAAATTCTGGTGAGGATATGCAATAAGTAGAACATTGGTAAAGAGAGCCATTCATCCAATAAAAAACACCTTGTCTAATTAAAAAAACTCAGAGTTAAATTAAAAGGTCCTCACACTTCTCCCAAAGTTCAAGAAGCTCTTCCCCAAACACATAGAAAATCTAAATATTATGTTTGAACTAGCCCTGTGCTATAACACCCCACACCCTACCTATCCTTGTGTCCAAAAAGCTGCAATTTCTTTTCTTGAACATTTTAACTACATTCAAACAGTATGATTCACCTTGTATTTTTATTGTAAACCCCCCCTTCAATGTTGCCAAATTGCTTTCTAAAAGAGGTATTTCAATTTACACTGCCACCAGTTTTACTAAAATCCTACCAAGGCAGAACATAATTATTTTAATACTTAAGACTGGTTTCAGAGGTGATAAATGATATTTGCTTGTTTTCATTAGTTTTTTTTATAGAGGCTTGAACACAGTATACACCTCAGAAGAATCATATCAGAATCAAATTATCTAGACACTGAACAGAGTAAGTAATTAAGACCAAAAGAAATTGAGATCCCCAAAATTTCCATACCTTTCCATTTAATGTTTCTTAAACCTTATACAACCTGGAAATTTATCCATGTGAAATAATTAAAAGGAAAAAGTTATGAGGGCAAAGAGGGCTGATAAAGCCAGCGTATAATTGCTTGGTAAGTACAGTCAAAATGTGAACAAGTCACTCTTCGCTACGTTCTTTGCCATGTGGCAGGAATCTTAACTTGACTATTCTAGCTAGTGGGCAACTGTAATAATACCAGGCAGAGATAAGGGAGCTGTGTGAGTATTTTTGGAATCCCAAATCATGAGAGCAGATGAGATTACACAAAAGATTACAGAGATGGAATGAGCCCAGGATTAACCCAGCTCCAGCAATAACACAGGGTGAACTGTCTTTTAAAAGATGCTCAAAGACCAGAGAGAGGCCCACCAACAGGGCCAGGAGAGCACAGGGCCCTCTGAGCCCCAGTGGAAGGGGTCTAAGAGAAGGTTGGAGGCAGGCAAGATTGTCCAGCCTTAGCAAGCAGTGAGGGGCTTGGAGAGGAAGTGGAAGCTTTGGGACTTGGGTGTGCAGGGGGAGGTATTCACAGGGTAAAGTCGGAGGTGACACAGTAATCAGAAGGCAGGGTTGGAGAATGCAGAACACGTTACCCCATCCTCGAATAATCTACAATGACTTGGAAGCAAATCAACACCACATCAGGGTCCAGGATTCATGGCATCAAGTGTTATAAAGAGGCAGAGGGGCAGGAGCTCAGTGGGCACACTACTGTTCAAGGAAGTTGGAAAGGGAGTTGGGTGCAAATGGAGTGGCAGAGGGGAAGGTGAGATGAACCTCCAGACCAGAGGGCAGGGCCTGGGTGTTGGTCCCGCTCTCCTGGTGCCAGCTCTAGCAAGGTGGGCAACCTCTTCCTGCTGGAGAGAGTGGGGAGAGAACCATATCTAAGATCACTCCTGGCTCCAAAGATCTGTGTTCTAGGACAGGAGAGTTGTGTGCGAGGAGAGCCGGAAGGGGGGTTGCCTTGGCAAACAAATACATATGCTTGTGTCCTTTCCTTTCTAAAAAGAGATACTAAACAATAACTCAAACTACCACTTAAATTGCCCCTGCATCAGCCACTATAGCTGTAGAAGTATTCCTTTCTTTCCCATCTGCATGTCTAGGGTACCACTGATGAGGATGATGCCGTTGAAGAGAACTGTAAACTAACCTATGCTCTACATCAGAGGTTGCAAACTAGACCCCGCAGGCCACATCCACCTACCACCTGTTTTTTGTAAACCAAGTTTCATGGAACACAGCCACACCCACTCATCGCATATTCTCTGAGGCTGCGTTCCTGAAATAAAGGCAAAGGTGATTGCAATCAAAACAGTGTGGCCTGAAAAACCAGAAATATTTATTACGTGGTCATTTTCAGGAAAAGTTTGTCAAGTCCAGCTCTAAAGCCATGGTTCTCCATGCTGACTACACACTGGAATCACATGGAAAACTTTAAAAAAACATGATGGCTGGGGCACCTGGGTGGCTCAGTCAGTTGAGCATCCGACTCTTGGTTTTGGCTCAGGTCACGATCTCATGGTTTGTGGAATGGAGCCCTCCATGGGGCTCTGAACTGGCAGTGTGGAGCCACCTTGGGATTCTCTCTCTTGCACTCTGCCCTTCTCCCCCCACCCATCTCAAAATAAAAAAATACTGATGGCTGAGTCTCTCCCCCAGAGATTTTATTCAACTGATCTAAAGAATAACCTGGGCATCAAGGTTTTTAAAATGCACCCCCACCCCCATGATTCTAATGTGCAGCCAGTTGAAAAATCATTGCTGTGGGTTCCCTGAGGCTGAACCTATTAGATCTTCGGAAGGCGACGTACCCACATCACATCTTAGCTCCCCGTGGAAATGAGTTAAAAGCTACTATTAGTATTTATCTCTCTGTTTTCACCAAGAAATGATATCACAGTGTCCACTTAAAGAGAATTTCTCTCTCTTTTGAGCAACAAAAGCCAGGCATTGACTATTCTGTTTCTCAAAATGGCTCTGATAAAAGGACCCATTCAATAAAATCTTCCTAAAATTCAGTGTCAAGGGGAAAAGTGATTCCAGATAAATTTGTAAACTTCCTTTTACTGAACAGCTAGAGCTGTAAATACCAAAGTCCTTCATGTTTTATCTTCACTGCCAGAAAGTGAATATTGTCCTAAATGGTAGGACCTAGAATCAGTCCAGGTGCCTGGAACATCTGTGTCTTTCATTCTTTTATTGTTTTTTGTTTTAGTCTTATTTCTCATTGTTCTATTTGTCTTACCATTGATCAATTACTCAGGTCCTTTTTGAAAAGAATATAAAAATTAGTAAGTGTTAATATATATATTTATATATTTATTATAAATATGTTTTTAATATATATAATAGATATATAATAGATATAATATATTTATTATAAATATATACATTTTATATATAATATATAAAATAATTATAATAAATATATGATAATATATTTATTATATTATAAATATATATTACATATTATATATATATTTACTTCACAAAAATGTGGTGGTTTTATAATATGTCCACAAATTTTTTATACTCTTGCCATGGAGAAATGGAATCTATGTTCTTTCTCCTTGAACCTGAGCCAACTTTAATGGCTGGTCTACTAATATGTTAGTGAAGCCATGTGACTTCCAGGGCTAAGTTACAAAAGATGATGCTATTTTCATTTCATTTGCTGAAACTACGTTAGAATTCGGAGCCACCCTATAAAGAAGCCCTACCGCCCTCAGGCTACCATGCTAGTTACAAACCCAAACTAGCCCATGCAGAGAGACTACATGAAGAGAGAGACGTCTGCTCAGCCCCCATATTCCAGTTTCCTGTGTTTCCAACTCCAGCCCTGTCTGGCAACAACCACCTGAGATGCTTAAATTAGAAGTGCCTAACCATTCACTTTTCAAATTGCTGACCCACAGAGACCATAAGATATAATAAAATAACTGTTGTTGTTTTAAGTCACTATAGTTTAGCATGGCGTTATTAGACTATACTAGATAACAATAAGTATATCCACATTAACAGTAACATTTATAATGACCTCTAATAAAGGAGCCTTCTCAGGTCCCCTTGTAACCTGATCTGTTGTCACAAAGTATCAGATGGTGAGAAAGCTTATTCGCTCAGGAAAGGATCAACACTGGATACTAAAATCATTAGTGAAAGGTTAATAGGAGACTGGAGAGAATAACCAGTGTGGCATCACCAATGGTGGGGCAGACGGCCAGACATTTCCCTTCCTCCTAGATGGGAAACAATATGAAGTGCCCAGCATCATCACCTATGAGGTTCTGTCACCAAAAATGTTCAACTTGAATCTGACCTCAGCTTTAAAGTTAACCCACTTTGTTAGGAATTACAGGGAAGAGAGAAACCAGATAAATAAATAACACTATGAGAGAACCATCAGACAAATCTAGAATGTGGGACATTCTATAAAATATCTGGTCTAATTTCTTCATTAAAAAAGAGAGAGAGAAGGGGGGGAGGGGGAGAGGGACTGTTCTAGATTACCTAAGGACATAACAATCCAATGCAGTGTTACCTTTATATCCTGGCTCAAAAACATCTATAAATGACACTGTGAAGACAACTGAGAAGAGTCCAACATAGGCAGATTATTAGTGATATTCAGAAAACAGTGTCGGGGTGTCTGGGTGGCTCAGTCAGTTAGCCAACTTCAGCTCAAGTCATGATCTCATGGTTTGTGGGTTTGAACCTCGCGTCGGGCACTGTGCTGACAGCTCGGAACCTGGAGCCTGCTTCAGATTTTGTGTCTCCCTCTCTCTCTGACCCTTCCCGGCTCACACTCTGTGTGTGTCTCTCTCAAAAATAAATAAACATTAAAAAAAAGAAAACAGTGTCAGTTTGGTTATATGAGAATGATATTGTGGGTATGTGGGAAAACATCCTCCTTTGGAGATGCATGCTAGGGGTAATGCGTTAGAATATACATAATTTACTTGAAAATGGTTCTTCAACCAAAAGAGAGAGAGAAGAGAGAGAGAGAGAGATGGATGAAACAAATATAGAGAAATGTTAATAATAATTAAATCTGTGGGGCACCTGGGTGGCTCAGTTGGTTAAGCATTCAACTTCAGCTCAGGTCATGATCTTGCGGTTTGTGAGCTTGAGCCCCGCATCAGACTCTGTGCTGACAGCCCAGAGCCTTGAGTCTGCTTCAGATTCTGTGTCTCCCTCTCTCTCTGCCCCTCTCCCACTCATGCTCTGTCTCTCTCTGTCTCAAAAATAAATAAACATTAAAAAAAATTTTTTTAATCTGCATGGTAGATTGATGATGTTTATTGTATTCTTTCAACTTGTCTGTATGTTTGAAATTTTTCATAATAGAATGTCTCAAAAGGCTTAAAATCTTGTTGAGAGCAATCTTTTTTAAAGTTCATCCACCTATTCTAACTTATGTCACTCCTGCTAGAATTCAAATATATACTCTCTGGACAGAAAAACAGCTGAGACCCACTCCCCCAGTAGCACCTACAGGCTAATTTGGTTGACAGGAACAGACACGCCCCTCTCCCTCAAGCTTGGTTGAGAAAAGGAAGAAAAGTGAGCATTACTATTGGGCTCAAATGACCTCATGAGGTCTCGGGGACAGGAACAGAGGAGACCCAGTACTGGGGAAAAGGGATTAGCTCAAGAGAGCTCAGACAGAGAGTATTTCCAGAATGAGCGTAGCTCTGAGGACAGATTCCCACCATCCCTCTGCCAGAAGCATCATCCTCCTTCCTATGGCTCATTTTCTTTCTCTCCCCATCCCGTGCACTTCAGCTTCCCTCTGCAATCACAGCCTCCCCGGCTCTGACTCTGCTCCAGGATCTTTCAGCTGCAGCGTCCACATCCAACTGGCAATCACCTTCCGTGTTTCTTAGTTCTGATTCACCAGAGCAAGAACCAGAGTGGCTCCGCTCATCACTGTATACCCTTTGATCAATCCAATCAGCCATGGCCAGAGAAAGTGGATCAAGTGATTAAAAAAAAATTTAATGGCTGCTGAGGCATAAAAGGCTTTAGACAGGTAAATTCCCTGTACTAGAGTTGCAGACAGGGCAGACAATGATAGCATCTCTTAAACATCCTCTTCTCTGTCCCACAGAGATTATTCTGAGCTGCAGGGAGATTTTCACAAGGATCTAAAGAAGATATTCATGGGTTTCTACATCTCTCCACTGGATCACTGTGTCTCATGAGATTGTTATCATCCCAGCTCACTAACATAAAGCACAGAGGTCTCAAAACACAGGCTTTACCTGTCACTTTGTTCTGAATTGAACACATACCTGAAAATAGATAAAGTGAGGAGATCAATCCTCTGCCTGGGTCTAAATTACTCAAATTAATAATGAATTTCATTGAGATCTAGTATTACCCTTATTTACTGTCTTTATTTGCCCAGTAAAAATGTAAAGGAACACAGGGACACACACGAGAAGAAGGCACAGCCTTGGTACCTGAGCATACGACAGTGTCATTGCGTGAGATGATATACACGCTCCAGAAAACATAAATAACAAAGTAATTTCACAACATGAGGGCTGCCATCGGTCAATATAGGTTAAGTGTAAAGTGAGGTCAGGGAAGCTGGAAAATTCAGATCAAAAGCTTTCTGGAAGGAGTCTGGCCTCAAAAGACACACTTCAAGGTGGGGAGGACAACAAGTAAGATGGAAGAAACGTGTCAGGCAAGTCTGGAAAACAGACAGTAGATAAATGTGATTAGGGAAGAGGATTTTATTGAAGGCGAGTGGGAGATCACTTTGAAGAGGTAGACAGAGCCCAGGTTGCACAAGAAGGACCCCAAATGCTAAGACCATGAGCTCCAGCTTATGAGTAAGGATTTGCAGTCCGGAAGGGACAGGATGAGATCAGTGTTTTAGGAAGTGCTGGTGTCAGGGGCAGGTTGAGAGGCCAGAGATCTCTGCAATTTACAAAGCTTCCTCACAGATGAGTCATCTAATTCTCTCCTGGCAAATGGTTTCTTAGGAGGCTCTTAGAGGCTGGTGCAGGGCAACATTCAGAAGCTGACACGGACTGGAGTTACAGCAATTTTAAAAAGTCAACCCCCGGCGCCAGAATGGTCAGACAGATCAATGAAGCAGAATGGAATATCTGGAAACAGACCCAAATATTTATATTTGTATGTGCATACGAATTTAATATTTTATCAAGTGGCATTTTAAATCTGTGAAGGATAAAGCACAATTTAATAAAGGGTTTTAAGACAACTGGCTAATGACTTAGAAAAAACCACAAAAAAAAAAAACAAAAAAACTAGCTGAGATTCTTGCCTTACAACTTATATCACAAAAATTTTTTTAAATGGGTCAAACTGTAGATCTCCAATTCTGGCATGTATTTCATCCCCCAGAGAGTCTGGTGTAAGGGAGGGTCCCAGAGATTCTGATTCACTAGTTCTTAGGTGAAACTGTGGTCTATAGGCCATCCTTTGATGAACACTTGCTTGAAGACTTAAATATAAAAGATGAAACTATAAAAAATCACTTTAAAACCAACGAATATTTATATAATATTTAGGAGAGATGCATGACATCAAAAAATTGACTGCAAAAAAGTGAACACTTTTATATGATATTTACATCAATAAAAAGACCTATTCCCCTGAAAAGATGGGGTAGATGTACTTTTACTATTCCTCCCATTGAGTACAGCTGAAAACTCTGGGCATTATACATAAAACAAGCATAGGAAGACTCTGAAAGATGGAGAGCAGAAGGCAGAAGGCTAGGGGACCCTGGGACATACAGTGGGCTCCTTTCTGCTTCATGTATCCCAGACAAGGTGGTGGTGGAGGATGCAACAATCCAGAAACATCCATGGGTGCAGACGAAAAAGCCAGAGCAAAAGCCTGCTGTCTCTAACCAAAGGACCAGGAAAGGGGCAACCTAGTAAGACACAAACTTGTAGACAACAACTGCTCTATTCTTGTCAAACACCACAGAAAAAGCTACACTCTTACCTCTGTCGGCAAAGGCTGAATGGAGAGCCTAGACCTCCACCCCCACGTGAAGAAAGGAGGGTCCTTTCTCCCTCCTTCCTGTGTGGTGTCAGAGGAAGCCTGATGGAGAGCCAGCCTAGCTATGATGACGTAATCAGCTATCCCTGCACAATGTCATTGGACGACATGCAGGAAGCAGAAGCAAGGTCCCCTACCCCTCCCAGAGAGGACATAACCAGTAGGAACCCCCACCCAGGCCAGCAGTAATGAGGAGACCCTCATTCCACGTGTCAGCAAAGGCCCGTGTGGAGCCCAGACTTTGACCATACCTGGCAGTAATGATGCCAACCTCCTCTTCCTTGCCAGAGCCAGGTCAAAAACAAAAGGAAAACAAAAACAGAAAACAAAAAACCTGCTACAACAATAGATTTAGATAAGATCCAGGGTCTCATAACATAAAGTATCCAAAATATCCAGGTTTCAACAGAAAATCACGCCCCCTAATAAGAACCGGGCAGATCTCAACTTGAATGAGAGAAGATCAACAGGTACTGTTGTCAGCAAGATGGAAGAACAGGAGTTCCCTGCCCTTGCCTCCCCCCACAACCCCCCCGACAGAAACACTCATCTAACAATCACCCAAAGACAAATATAGTCCAAATGAGAATGAAAAGTTTGAGCACCAGGCAGAGCACGAAATCCAAGAAGACTGCAATGACAAATGTTAAAAAGAACAGTCTGACTTTACCCACATTTGCCCTCCCTGAACCAGTACTACTCAGTACCAAGAGAGACCCCGGTGGCCCACAATTTCTCCCAAGGGGCAAGGAGTTGATGTGGGCATCTGACCTCTCCAGCCTTTAGGGCTGCCCCCAAGGCCCACCACTGCCTCCCCTCACCCAGGACCCTGAGGGAATCAGCGCAGCCCGTTGTCTAGGGGCAGCTAAGGAGGAAAGAAAAGGGGAGGGGCATATAATGGGGGTGTGGCACAGATTCCCACAACCTATGCCACCCTGTGGCAAACACGTTCTTTTCAAGCACAGAAGGAACATCTTACGGGATAGATCACATGCTGGATCACAAAATAAGGCTTAACAGGTTTGAACGTTATTATCATGCCAAGTATGTTTTCTAACCACAATGGACTGAACATAGAACTCAGTAGCATAAGGAAAATGGGGAAATTCACAAATATATGGAAATTAAACGGCACACTCTTTTTTAAAATTATTTTAGAGACAGAGACCATGAGCAGGGGAAAAGGGCAGAGGGAGGGGGAGAGAGAGAGAGAGAGAGAGAGAGAGAGAATCTTAAACAGGGTCCACACTCAGCACAGAGCCCAAGGCAGGGCTCAAACACATGACCCTGGGATCATGACCTGAGCCAAAATCAAGAAATAGATGCTCAACCGACTGAACCACCCAAGTGCCCCAAAAGAGCACACTCTTTTTTTTTAAGTTTATTTATTTATTTTTGAGAGAGAGACAGAGAGAGTGAGCAGGGGAAGGGCAGAGAGAGAGAGGGAGTGAGAGAATCCCAAGCAGGCTCTGCACTATCAGCATGGAGCCCAACGTGGGGCTCGAACTCCTAAACCATTAGCTCATGACCCGAGTCCAAACCAAGAATTGGTTGTTTAACCAGCTGAGCCACCCAGGCGCCCCCAAACAGCACACTCTTAAGTGAACATTGGGTCAAAGAAAAATTCAAAAGGGAATTTTCGAATACCTCAAGAACAACTAAAACGATCATCTTGGATTAGCCGGTGAGTCCTACCTCCAATGACAAGCGACCTTATCAGAGACAGAAGAGAGCACAGAACACAGAGGAAGAGAAGGCCATGGGCAGGCAGAGGCGGGATTGGAGCGATGTAGCCACAAGCCAAGCAGCGCCTGGACTCACTAGAAAGTGGAAGAGACAAGGAGAAGCCCTCCCTAAGAGCCTTCAAAGGGAGCATGGCCCTGCCGAAAACTTAGTTTCAGATTTCTGACCTCCAAAATGGTGAGCAAATTCATTTCTATGGTCTTAAGCCACCAAATTTGTGGGAATTTGTTGCAGTAGCCATAGCAAACTGATACGGAGGCCAACACTGAGGTGACACAGGTGGGAGAATTACCAGACAAGGATTTTAAAGCAGCCCTCATATAAATGCGCCATTGAGCAATTACAAATATGTTTGAAAGAGAGGAAAAAATGAAAGTGTCTACAAAGAAGCAGAGGTATGAAGAAGGACCAAATGGAAATTTTACAAGTAAAAATTACCCTAACCAAAATTTTAAAAATACAAAGGATGAGCTTAGCAGCAGAATGAAGATGACAAAAGAATAAGTGAACTTGAAAATAAAATGATAGAAATTACCCAACAGAGGAAAAAAAAAGTAGATTGAAAAAAGAATGGACAGAGAGAGCCCAAGGGACCTATGGTACTATTATAAAAGATCTAACATTTGTGTCATTGGAGTACCAGAAAGAGAGGAGAAAGAGGGCGGAACTTAATACCGTTAAAAATTTAAAATCAATCTCAGGGCACCTGATGCCCAGGTCTAGTTGGGCATCAGACTCCTGATTTGGGCTCAGGTCATGATCTCACAGTCGTGGGATTGAGCCCAGCTGCACTGAGCATGGAGCCTGCTTGGGATTCATTCTCTCCCTCTCTCTCTGCCCCTGCCCCTCTCGTGCATGCGCGTGCTCTCTCTCTCTTTCTCTCAAAATAAATAAACATTAAAAAAGTGTAAAAACAAACAAGAAAAAATATTTCCTACATATTATAGACCAAGAGTTACAATCCCTGTGCAAGGTCTATTTTCGGGTCCCTCTCCACCCACATTCCCTTCTAGAAGATCTTTCCTGCCCACAGGTTCTCTTTTTCAGTCAATTCTGATGGGACAAGAATGGTCACCTGGTCCTAGGGTAGTTTATTCATAGGTTACCAATGGCGTGTGACAAAAAAGAAGTAGGTGACAATTATATGCTGAACCAATCAGTTTCTCTTTAAACTGGCATTATAAACCTCAGCTTTTAAAAGTATAAGCATAGGGGTGCCTGGGTGGCTCAGTCGGTTGAGTATCCGACTTCAGCTCAGGTCATGATCTCACGGTTCGTGGGTTCGGGCCCCACGTCGGGCTCTGTGCTGACAGCTTGCTCAGAGCCTGGAGCCTATCTTCGGATTCTGTCTCCTTCTCTCTCTGCCCCTCCCCCGTTCATGCTCTGTCTCTCTCTCTCTCTCTCTCAATAATGAATAAATGTAAAAAATTTTAAAAATAAATAAAAAATTTAAAAAAAGTATAAGCATCATATGGACTTGCACATAAGAGCTCTCAGAAAAGCAGAGAAATTCAAAGAAGTCTTCAATATATGCAGTTTCCATGTCCCCCTGGGAAGGTTTTCCTGGATTGATGCTACCTGTCCCCCACCTTAAGTACCAGGTATGGTTCGGCAATCTCTCTTTGCCCTCATTAAAACCAAGAAAAACTGCTGCATTTGGGTCTTTAAATGTTAGCAGAAATTTAAACCACCCCTCTCTTTCCTAGGGGAATCCACATTTTAATCTTTAACTCCTTTTGGTTCCCAAGCAAAAGAAAGGTAGGAAGGTGCTTTGAAGAAAATAGCCCTTTTCAGTCCTTCTGACAGCCTGCCAGTCGAGGATCACCAATGGACATTGTGGAGTAAATGAGATGTTAGGAGACCCATTCTCAGGACAGGCTATATAAATTGTAGGGCCTGGTACAAAATAAAAAGGCAGAGTTCCTTTTTGGGAAATTGAGAATTTCAAGACTGTGACAGCAGAGTGTAAAAACCAAGCAAGAGTTGCAGCCCATGAAGCTGGCCCTGCCCACACTGCACTTTTTACCGCCATGGCCTGGGCCCCCTTCTTAGGCCCAGAGCTACACCATGGGCTCCCCCTTCCGTGGAGCTGCAGGCTCACATCCTCCCCTGCCTTCCTTCCCTCTGCCTTATGGCCATCCACCCACTCAACTTTCCATCTTCTCTGGCAATCCTGGCTTCACACAAGAAAGTACCTCCCCTTTCCTGTCCCCACAGGACATGGGTCCTATTAGGACATGGGATTCATGTTAGGAATCCCTCTTAATGTCTGTGCTGCAACAAATAAAGGGCAACAAGGATAACAGAGGGGACATGGAGCTTACAAAAGTTCTCATCATCGGGATCTCTGGGTTCCGGGTCCAGATCCCCTTCTCTGATGTGTCGGCTGAGATGCCTCCAGTTTGTATTCCTGGAAGTGGAGCTCACAAAACATTCCCACTCTGAGGGAAAGCCATCGAAGGCGTTCAGAACAAGCATACCCCACTTTGGCATGTGGATTCTTTTGAGCTAAACACAATGAAGGCCCAAAAGACTCAGGAAGAGCTTTTCACCTCCCCCTTAACTGCCTCTAAGAATTTAGATAGAGGGCCTGGCCCAGGAAGACAGCGATAACTAGAGAGAGCTACAAAGAGTGTGGTCTAGGTGTGGGGAGCTGGGAGTGCTCAGCAGAGTCTATTTGCTCAAATTCCTCTTGGTGTCCTATTATCTCTGCACAGCAAACATTTGTTTATCAAACGTTCATTCTTCCCATCTTCCTGTGAATTGTCTTCCTTCCCTTTATAGCCCTAGACCTCTTCCCCAGTCTTAGCTCAGAGTGGCATATAAGCATCAATTGCCTGTCTCTGGGCCTCTGTCTTTGTAGGGCTCCCATACGTACAAAATTAACTTTGTTTTCCTCCTATTAACCTTTTTTATGTCAATATAATTAATAGCCCAGCCAAAGGAACCTAGAAGGGCAGAGGAAAAAATTTTCTGCCCCTATACAGTGTTGCACGGTGATTATGGAATGCAATCTAGAGCGAGGAAAATCTGGCCATGAATACTAGTTCCACCATTCAAGACCTAACTGACTCTGGGCAAGTTACTTACTTAGCTTCTCCAAGCCTTGTCTCCTAGTCGTTGATGTGGGGATAATGGCACACTGAGCTGGGAGGTACCGACCAAAGCCTGAGACTTCCTTTGAGGAGGATATAGCTAAAACCACAGACCCTGGCAGAATCAATCTCTCAAAATCTCCCCACCCAGAAGTCTCCAGAATTTCCATAGTTTCTGGTGAATAAGACAAATAATAAAAAGCAACAAAACATGATTTTAGGATAACCATCTAAGGGTTACCATTTGAAGCCCCGATACCGCCTCCCATGTCAGGTGCTTGGCTAGGAGCCAGGACCAGGGGGCTCAAAGTGGGTAGTTAATACAAATTTCAGAATTGGGAGCTAAATACTATAGGTCTGCAGATCCCCCAGGGAACTAGCTCCTAGAACATCTGGGTAAAAACCAATATTGGCTTTCTCATGGTGACAAAGCGACTGTGAGTCCTTCCTATTAGGACCTGGAGAGCAGGGAGTGCCAACAGTGCCAACTGTTATGATTATAAGTCCGAATTGGCTTGAAGTGGAGAAGGAGATGATTTTTTTAATATCATTTTGTGTTAGGGCACAGACGGCTGTAAATAGGGTGGTGATGGCTCCTAAGCACAGTGTGAAGGTTTGGATAGTTTTGTTTCGTTCTATGAGGGGGTAAAAACAGATTAATAGGAAGACTCTGGCTACTACTATTGTGCTTGAATGGAGTAGGGCAGATGCAGGTGTGGGTCCTTCTATGGCTGATGGTAGTCATGGATGTAATCTGAATTGGGCAGATTTGCCAGTGGCTGCTAGAAGAAGTCCTATTAGTGGAATATTAGATTTTCATGTTGGGTGATGAAGATTTGTTGGAAGTCTCATGCATTTGAGTTCTTCCTCATGCTATAGCTATAATGAATCCTACGTCTACAATGCAGTTGTAAAGGATTGCTTGTAGAGCAGCGGTATTAGCATCTGTTCAACCGTATCATCATCCAGTAACTAGGGAAGATATGATCCCTACCCCGTCTCAACCAACGAATAGCTGAAATAGGTTGTTAGCGGTTACTAGGATTATTATAGTGACGAGGAATAGGTGTTGCAGGTATTGCAGTAGCAAGAAAAAAGAGGGACCCCTGGTTTTAGAACTTCCCCATACTATTTGTTTAGCCTGTGTTCCCCACCATTGCCTGACAACCCAGAGCAGAAGATAAAGGCTGGCTTGCCGAGAGCTCATTTGGAAAGCAGTCCAAGGAGCTGGCATGAGGGACAGGGAGAATGGAAAAGGGGAGGACGTCATTGAGTTGCTCCATCTCGCTAAGTCCTCCTGGGGAGGCTTATGAAATAGGTCTCAGAAGAGTCTGCCTGACTAATGAAAGGGGGAAGCATCTATCTATTGATGCTTGTCCCTGTTGGTCAGGGTTTGCACGTGAGCATTAATTCCTGCATTCTGAGTTGAGCTTCCCATCCCAAGCCCCAATGTCAGGGAAGTCTCATGGTAGGAAGTAAGAGGTAGGAGACTTAGGCCAAAGAGAGGCTTCCTCTGGGTGCATGTACACAGAGCTGATTGAAGTCTGCTTAGAGCTAGTCACTACAATAAGGGCTGATGTAAGATGTGGGACCCGAGGACTTGCAGTGTCCAAAACAATACCCATCCTTGGGGCACCTGGGCGGCTCAGACTTCAGCTCAGGTCATGATCTCATGGTTCATGGGTTCTTGCCCCATGTCGGGCTCTGTGCTGACAGTTCAGAGCCTGGAACCTGCTTCAGATTCTGTGTCTCCCCCTCTCTGCCCCTCCCATGATCATGCTCTGTCTCTGTCTCTCAATGATAAATAAACATTCAAAAAAATTAAAAAAAAAAAAAAAAAACAATACCCATCCAGGAAGAATTCTATAGAGATGAAAAGGCAAAGGGGAAATAGAAACTCACTTAGCCCTGAACCCAGCACATAGCAAGTACACAAAGAATATTGGCTGTTACTGCTATAAGTGGTATCATTACTCAGATCTTTTCCTCTTCAAGTCTGAAGACATGACCCTCAGAAAAGCAGGTGCCTCTTTTCCTCTGCTGGACAGTTTAGATCTTGGAGCACCTCCAGATTTGATGAGATCCAAGACCCTGGACTGCTCTGGAACGACCCTCAGGACATGTCCCTGCAGAGTGATTGTTCTCACCATTATTTCCCCCACGGAAAGCCCTTTTTGAAAATAACCAAAAGAGCACAAAACATATGTGCAGTTGAGGAGCTGGCTCAGAAGTGTTTGGACTTTTTTTTTACCCCTTTCTATTCTCTCTCAAGAAGGCAGCTATTCAAACAATGAGGTCATAATCACACAAAGATTTCTCAGGTCTAAATGCAAAGTAAAATAAATAACCCTCTGACTTGGGACCCAAAAGGGTATCCAGGGGAAAAATGAGAAAGCTGACCAGCCCAATAAGACCAAGAAAAGCTTCCAAGATGCAGCTTGAAAACCACAGGAGGCATAGTGATCATTCCTGACACTGTTACTCTGATGTGAAGAACTCATGTAAGGCATTTGATTTGAATTCAAAGTCAATAAAAAGTTTAAGCACAAAGAGCTCCACTCCTAGCCAGATAATTTATCCTTAAAACCCTTGGAATGCTCAGACTTTTCATTGCTCATACTCTTTCCCCAGAGCAACCCCTTTACTTTTTCCCTGTGGCATGTAAAACAGCAATTAATAGGAGCATATGGGGAATGGAGTGTTCTAGTTAATTGAATTTTCTAGTTAAAGAAAGGCTAGCTCTAACAACGCATTTTGTCTCGTAATGTTTCCAAAACATCTGAGTCCACTTTCCTACATTACAAAGTGGATTCTGGAGGACAGAATGGAATCTCTGTTTTAGGATTCGGTTTTATCTAAATTTTAGTCCTCCTCCATTCTGGACACTTAAGAGAGGTGGTGTGGTGAAAGAAGGTGGGACTGTTTGAGAGTCAAACTTAAATGCAACTCCCCAGGCTGTCACTTACCAGTTAAGTGATATGATGCAACTTATTAACCTCTCTGAGCCTCCCTTTTTTAACATTTGTGAAATGGGGGTAATAATATCTACATCATATGGGATCCATGTGTCTGATACCTGTGAAACACTCTGTAAATGGGAGCCTCATGATTTTCCTCAGGGCTCACTGCTACAGAAGAAGATAAAGAAGGTTTGGGAGATGTTGAATCTGTTTTGATGCCAGGAGGCCCTCTGGGACTTTCTTTACAAATAAAACAAAACAAAAGCAAAACCAAAAAAGGTTCTTTGATATCTGCCTATTTTTCTTACATGACTCTTTCTCAAAAAAAAAAAAAAAGAGAGAGAGAGAGAGAGAGAACAGAGAAAAACATACTCTTCTTATCTGGTCTCATGAATTCATGAATTCATATGTCTTAAGTGTCTGTCCGCTAACATCTGTCTACTACACCTTATCTGTAGAGGAACAGAACAGCTCCTATAGTTGTAGGACCAGAAGGCACCTTCCAGTCCATTATGAGACACCACAAGGCCCTACCTGCTCAGGTATACCCTCCCCAAAACCTGTCACATGACCTAAATTTCTTCTATCAAAGTCATCCCTTTGGGGTAAGGCTCTATAGAAGGCTCCACTGGTTGCCAAAAAGAAAAATCTCTTCTTTCAAGAGATTTGCTCAAGAATGAGTTTACCAGATTAATTAGTATTCAGGAGAAGTCCTTGTCGTCTGGTGTCACTTTAGCCTACATTTTGTCTAAGATTCTCCCATTTACAGTCATGGCTTGGATCCCCCACCTCAAGCCCAGCCCAAGTAATTCTTCTAAACATCATACCCAGACATTCAATAGCTTAACGTCTCCAGTCAGATGTCTTCGAAGTACTTCATAATAATCAGGCCCATACTACTTCCACACCCATCCTGCTCCAAGGTTCCCTATCTCAGTGATGGGCACCACTGGGCACCCAATTAATTAAGCCAGAGACCTAAGACACATCCTTTATTAATACCACTCCTTCATTTCCAAAGCACTAAGTTCGGTTGATTTTACCTTCTAAGGATCTCTTGAATCCATCCACCACTCTGAATCTCCACTCTCACTCCTTAATCCAACCCAACATCATGTTCTGCCTAAATATGCACTGTCTAAATGATATCCCCTAAAGTCTGCTTTCCACACTGGAGCCAAACCTCGTTCTTAGAAGAAATCAGATTGGGGCACCTGGGTGGCTCAGTTGGTTAAGCGTCCAACTCTTGATTTCGGCTCAGGCCACAATCTCATCGCTCGTCAGATCGAGCCCCACGTCAGTCTCTGTGCTGACAGAGTGGAGCCTGCTTGGGATTCTCTCTCTCCCTCTCTCTCTCTGATCCTCCCCTTCTCTCTCTCTCTCTAAGAAATTAGAATAATCCACATCTTTCCTCAATTCAAATCATTCTATGGCTTCTAACTGTTAATAGGATAAAGTCCAAAATCCTCAACATGGCACATTAGGATTCCACCCGCCTCCCCAGCCGTGCATCTCATTACTCTTCCCCTCCTTTCCCTGAGCCACTCTTGCCATTTTCCAGTTTCGAACACACACATACCCTCGCACTTCAAGGCTTTTGAAAAAGTTGTTCTCATTGGTTGAAATGTTTTCTTCAATTCCATTCCTCTTTGTATGGCTAATTTCCAATCAAGCCCCAAATTTTAGCTCAAACAGTACTTCTTTAGAAAGTCATCCATGATTCCCAAAGATGATCAGGGATTCCATGAGGGAGGTAGGGTACACAACTGCTGGAAGATATATATTAGAATTAACTGGAGAATTTTTCAAAATATATTTTCAAATTATATGTGCCTCCTGACTCTGCCCTAATCTTTCATTCTGTCTCTCTCTCTCTCTCTCTCTCTCACATATACACACATGTACACCACCTCTATTACCAGATTCTTATTTGATGTTAAAATATGTCCCAGTTAAGATACCATTAATTTGTATTATTATTAGCCATTATTAAGAGGGGGAGTGTGTTATGAGCCTCAGAAGCATGGAAATGGAAAAAAAATTGAGAACTGCTCTTCTAGATGGCCTGCAAGATGCCTTCCCACTACGGCTCAGTAATTCTATGAGGTGCAAAGTATTATTCTAGGACCCAGTCAGCGCTCTCCTGGAAGAATAAGGCATCCACACACGGTAGAGCTGGAGTGGTCAGATAAATGACAGGATACCAGTTAAATTTGAATCTCAGATAAACAACAAATAGTTTTTGAGTGTCAGTATGTACCATGCAAAATTTATTTTTTTAATTTCTTTTAATCTTTATTTTTGAGAGAGAGACAGAGACAGAGAATCCGAAGCAGGCTCCAGGCTCTGAGCTGTCAGCACAGAGCCCGACACTCGAACTTACGAATCGCAAGATCATGACCTGGGCCAAAGTTGGATGCTTAAAAGACTGAGCCGCCCAGGCGCCCCTGTCCCATGCAAAATTTAGGGACATCCTTTTACTAGAAAGTGTGCTGATATTTATCTAAATTTCAGATTTAGCTGGTATTCTAAATTTTTATTTGCTACATCGGACAACCCTACATGGGGCAAATCTTTGAAAAGTGGGAGATAGGTGGTGGTTAAATTCTTCTCCCTTCCCGAGGACTGTTCTGAGACATGGTAGTTCATACAGCATGATGGGTCCCACAAGATCAAGCAACCAGCAGCCCTGGACAGCAAGCGGTGGCCAACATCCACACATCAGCTCTCTTCCTTTCTTGACTCACTGCCCTTCTCCCTAATCTTGCTTTCCTGGCAGCAAATTCCCTAATCCGCTTTGACTTCCGTGTAAGCTTTGGTCTTAGGTTCTGCTTCCTAGGAAACCCTGCCCATCAAGAGACAATGGAAAAATAATTTGTAGTTTCTTCACATGATGGAATCCTATATAAGACTTTATGTTTATGAACCAGATTTATATATATCAACATGGATGGATTTCGAAATCAATGTTAAGTGAAAATAGCAAACTGCCAAAGGACATGTGGTATTTTACTATTAATATCCCTTTTAGTATATAGAACAACACTTATGTTATTTATGGAATGTATAAAATGTAGTAAAATATAAAATTATGGATGAAAACAAAACAAATGAGCTTGAGGATGTGGGTTATCCCTGGTGAGGAAAAGAGGTAGAAGGGACAAGGATGAGGGTGTGTAGAAAGATTTTAAGACTTTATCTTAAAAGATACAAAAAAGATTTTTAAAAAAGAAAGATTGTATGATTTTATCCCTTAAAGAAAAAAAACCTATTGGAAGCAAATATCGCAACCTCCGAATATCTGTGAAGTGTAAATGGTGGGCCTGTGGTATATGCTTCCCTTTATTTTTCTGTCTGGTCAGCATTTCATAATCCTTAAAAACATAATTACATTTAAAATCAGCTGCTTCTAACTTAACAAAGGACAAAGCAAATAGAAATTGATTTCAGCTACACTCCAGAAGACAAAAGAAATGGTGAGACACCAGAGTTAAATTGCCCGGAGAGAATGGAGAGAACGTGGAGTCTCTCTCTTTGCATCTCTCACCCAGCATCCACGGCATTGCCATAGGCATTTTGGAAGAGACGATTATATGTTAAACAGCCTGGTACCAAAAAGTTGAAAATCTAGGTCCTATTTACAAAGAACTGTATTCTAAATATTTATTTCTAAGTCTGTTGGTCAGAATTGAAGCCTCAAGGAAGATTTCCCCATAGAGAAAGAAAAAATTGTTATCAACTGTGGTTAAATTTGTACATTAGCCCTCAAAAGACCTATTTGTTCTATAATATGAAATTATTGAATTCCAGGGGTGGAAGGGATCTTAACGTAATTGAAATTCTGCACATTTGCAATGAAAAATAGTCGAAAACAACAAGTTTCGAAACTGGTAATGAAACAGCACAGAAAAACAATAGAGTTGAATAAGAAATAGCTTTTTTCATTATCTTGAATGCTGAAGTTTGAGGACAAGAAGAACTAATTAAAAACAGGTTGGAAAGCAAGGGAAACTTGCAGAAACAGGGAGGGGGGAATTGGGGGCATTCCAAGGACTTTTAAGGTTGATCGCACTAGCTTTCTTGTCATTTAGACTTTCTGCATTCACTTTAAACAAAGAGCTCTTACTTCCCTTGATAGTCAAGTGATTATTGATGATCTTCTACACATTTTTCTACCATAATTAGGGATCTATGATTCAATGAACTGAGACCAGAAGAGACCGTGTGTGCGTGTGTGCACATGTACCGGTGCCTGTGTGTGTGTGTGTATGTGTGTGTGTGTGTCTTAGTTAAAGAGATTGCTGTAGGGGCGCCTGGGTGGCTCAGTCAGTTGGGCGTCCCACTTCGCTCAGGTCATGATTTCACAGCTTGTGAGTTCGAGCCCCACCTCGGGCTCTGTGCTGACAGCTCAGAGCCTGGAGCCTGCTTCAGATTCTGTGTCTCCCTCTCTCTCTCTGCCCTTCTCCCACTCGCGATCTCTCTCTCAAAAATAAACATTAAAAGAGAGAGAGAGAGAGAGAGAGAGATTGCTGTAGGGAACCTTAGCTAACTTCGGAGTGGAGAAGGGAAGGTAAAAAATCAGCTGAAAGTTACCATGGTTTGGGCACAATCCTCCTAAGGGAGAAAAAAAATAAGAAACAAATGTAGATCATATATGCCCTGCACTAGCCACCAGGTATGTGACTGGCCAGAGACAGTATAGCTATGGTCCAAACAGAAACGAAGTACAAAATAAACACTTGTTCCTCAAAAATGACACAGAATTACCACATGATCCAGCAATGCCTCCTCTAGGCATATACACTCTAAAAAGGAGGATCTCGAAAAGGTATTTATAGCAGCATTATTTACAAAAGCCAAAAGGTAGAAGCAACGTAAGTATCCATTCATTGATGAGTGAAATGTGGCCTGCACATACAATGGAGTATTATTCAGCCTTAAAAAGTAAGGAAATTTTAACCCGTGCTCCAACATGGATGAAACTTGAGGACATGATGCTAAGTGAAAGAAGCCAGTCACAAAAAGACGAATACTGTATGATTTCACTTACATGTGGTACTGACCACAGTCAAATTCATAGAGACTAAAAATAGAACAGTGGTTGCCAAAGGCTGGGGGAGAAAAGACTGAGGAGCTATTTTTCGATGGGTATAGAGTTTCAGTTTTGCAAGGTGAGAAGACTTCTGGAGATGGAGGGAGGTGCTGGTTGCCCAACAGCATAAAGGTATTTAACACTACTGCCGTGTACACTTAAGAATGGTTGAGATGGTAAATTTTTATGTTATATGTATTTTACAACAATTAAATATACATAAATAAATACATAATAAATATAAAATAAATACGCCCCAGTGTTGGGGTGACGCTGGTAGGGCAAATGGAGTGGCCTCGAGGGAGATGCAAAAGGGATTGAGTGCTGTCATAATGTCAGGTGTCTGCAGGACAGTCACCACTTCTACTGACATAGCACCTGGTGCTTTCTCCTCTTCACACTTATCACCACTGCAATCAGGTATTGACATGGCAATGTGGTGATGTGTGATGTCTCTTTCCTCTCAATCCTAAGGTCAATGAAGGTAAGAGCTACATCTGCTATGCCCACCTCTCTACCTCCCAAACCATCATATTGACTGACACTTCATGAGCCTTAGCAATACTTGTGGCATGAATGAATTTGTGGCCACAGATATAACCATCCCTTAAAAGTCCAATTACAGTAAAAGAAAGAAATTTTAAGAAATAGAATGTAATGGAAAACTAAATGCTACAAATGATAAGACACCTGAATACCAAGGTAAGCAATGTCACTGTGTGCGGAAGTTTGCACAGAGAAGGAGGAAGCTGACTTAAGTCCTGACTCTGTCCCTGATCCACTTTGCGTGTGACACCCAGCTGGGCAGTGGACTCTTCACTGCTATTCCACGTTGAATATGACCCACTTGCCAATAATTGAATACAGATAATTGTACTTGCAAGGTCCTCTGATTTTATTTGCAAAGTTTCTCTTTTGCCCTGTGGGTCTGTGATTAAATAGGAGAAAACTGATGTGATTAATAGGATCTTAAAGTTCTGATTCTCCAAATACCAATTTCTCTGAGCTGTCCCTACTCCCTCTATAAAACTGGCATGGCTCTAACGTTAAACTTTTTGGCACCCAGGTCTGATGAATTTCTAATAAAGTAAACTAAAGCTCTTTATAAATTACATATATAGATAGATAGATATAGATATAGTGAAAATAACACCTTGAATTTATACAACAGCTTCAAAAAGGGTGCTTCGTTTATCCACCAAAAGAAAGAGAGGGAAATAAAAACTCTCTTTGGGTAACAAATGGATAAATACAAGTAGTAGTATTATCCTTGACAACAGAATGAATATAAGAAGCAAAGAAAGGTCAGGCAACTTGCCCAAGGTCACTCTGGAAGTTAGTGATGGTGATGAGAATAGAACCCAGGTTTCCAGGCTCCTGGCCCAACGCATTTCTCTCAGGGCAATAAATCATAAGACTGGTTAGGTTTCTAGATTCTCCAGATGTTGCCATTCCCTCAATGTCCTTGTGTCGCCACCCAATGCTTTCACATTTTTTATGGAGTTAGATGAAAGTCTCCCTCCTCCTGACAGCTTTATTACCCCAAGAAACCATTATCTCCCTCTAACTCAGAAAGTTATATGCAATTGTTGGTGCAGTAACCAAACAGGAGTCAAAGACATTTCTATGATTGATGCACCCTTCAGTGGAAAACAGCTGAAAATATTACTGCTTTGATATTCCCATTTTTTTTCAGGCCTAAAGGTTAATCAGTTGACAATGTTACGCAGAGAGTCTTTTTAAAAGTCCAACAACAAAGAGTCTGTGTACATTGGAGGACGCTTCCCAGGCTAGGAAGAGTGGTTAATCCCCAGAAGAGAAGTTTGAATAAAGCGGGGGAAATGCAAGCATTGTTAATTTCACAGGATGGTTTGCTGGTCTTTCATGCAAATGCAGGGGTCAGATTGTAAAGGGCACCAAGTAGAAGTAACATTGCTTAAGAACGATCACCAGTCCAAAGGGAAGAAAAAGAAAACACGTGAAAAATACAGGAAAATAAAAGATATAGAAAATGAAGGAAAAGGAAAGAAAGAAGAGAAATATAAAAAGAAAGAGTAAAAGAAAAGAATGAAGCATGTATTAATAATAACTAATAGTTATAAATATTTACCGCTTCTTAAAGGCTCTCATATATATTCATGTATTGCTCCACACTCATCCGCCCAATTTGACGAATGAGGCTCATAAGCCAAAGATCAGAAAGTTAGGAAATAGAAGACAAACACAGATACAGACTCAAATATAGGACCCAAGGAAGCTTGTCCTAGGTCATTTAAGGGGGGTTAATCCTGGACTCTAGTTGTGGCCCCAGGGACTATGTAGAAACCCTCAGCTCTGTACCATAATATAAAGAACCCCAAGAGCCTTCACTCCAGACCCTGCATAAGTTCTACCTCCTCCAAGAAAAACGGGTAGGAGAAGGATGGTAAGGAGTCTTGCTTCCTCAGAAATGGAAAAGAATGAAATAGAATTTGAAGTGGTTTGCGTTTAGAATGAACAGTACATGCAAAGATACTGTGGCACAAAATAATGTCCAATATTAGAGAATGTGATTAGCCTGAGTGGACCATTTGGCAAAAGATGTAAAAGAGAAGATGACATGACGTTGGTTAAATGGCTGAGTGATGGGTGCTGGAAGGCCTTATAAACCACACTAAGGGGCATAAAGTTTATCCTATTGGCAATGGGGAGACTTCAAAGGTTTAAAGTTAAAAGGAAGCATTGCAAATGACATGATCACGTCTGTTTCGGAAAAATAACCCTGACTGCAATGTGGCAGAAGAAAAGAGTATCTGTAAAACCAGACATGGAGTGAAATTCAAGCATGGAAATATGACCTAAAAGAAAAAGGAGGGCTACCTGGGTGTCTCAGTTGGTTAAGCTTCCAACTCTTGATTTTGGCTCAGGTCATGATCTCGTGGTTCATGAGTTTAAACCCCACATCGGGCTCTGCACTATCAGTGCAGAGCCTGCTTGGGATTCTCTCTTTCTCTCTCCCTCTCTCACTGCCCCTTCCTCTCTCTCTCTCTCTCTCTCTTTCTTTCTCTCAAAATAAAGAAATAAAATTTAAAAATATATATTTAAAGAAGAAAAAGGACATGGTCTAGAGATACTTCAGAAGTACCGTCAATAGATAGAGCCCAGGGAGAAAGAAGTCAAAAATGATTCTGGGAATTCTGGCTTCAATAACCAGATAAAGTATAATAGCATCCATCGAGCCTGAGAAGATACAAATGCATATTTAAGGCATATTGAATTTGACATGTCTTTGAATATAGGTGTATGTGTCAGCTAAGCTGATGGGAAAGATGGCTCTGAAGCCCAAGAGAAAGTACTGATAAGATAAATTTGAAAATTGTCAGTATATAGATGATGGTGGAAATCGTGGCAGAAGAAGCAAACATCAGTACCCAGCCTATATCGAATTCTTTGAAAATTCAGCCTTCAAAAAAATCTTAGGTCATGTAACAAAGACAGTGAAATGCCCACTAGATAATTGGCTTTCCTGGCCATACCATACCATATGGTATAGTAACCACACCAGTGATTTCCAACCTACTGTCAACTAGACTCACCAATATCTATTTTCAACTGCTGCTCACTCTCCACTCTCTCTCCTGCATGTTTACAGAGTGGCACATTATTTGACATGCTTCTCAGGCTCTGGATCCTCCTTTTTCCCCCAAGTTCCAGCCATGCTTTCTTCCAACTGTAGGATCTTCAAAGAATGATAATCCATTGAACGCCCCCATTATCACATGGCCCTAGAAATCGGCACGAACATACTCTTCTGGGGCAGCAATGACCTTCTTTGGACACCCTGAAACAAAAGAAGAAAAATCTCAATAGCCAAAAGGTGGAAACAACCCAAATGTCCACCTGCAAATGAATGGATAAACAAAATGTGTTATATCCATGCAATGGAACATAATCCAGCCTTAAAAAGAAAGGACATGTATTAGAATCTAAGAATAGTTGATGGTTTTATATTCACAACATGGAATACGACAGAGCAGTGAACAAGAACTAATACCATATGCAAAGATGTAAATGCATCTCACATACATAATGTGAAGCACAAAGTACCAGATACAAAAGCGTACAATCTAGGGGTGCCTGGGTGGCTCCGTCAGTTGAGTGTCCGACTTCGGCTCAGGTCATGATCTCACAGTTTGTGGGTTCGAGGCCCGTGTCGGGCTCTGTGCTTATAGCTAGCTCAGAGCCTGGAGCCTGTCTTCAGATTCTGTCTCTCCCTCTCTCTCTGTCCCTCCCCTGCTCTGTCTCTCTCTCTTTCTCTCTCTCAAAAAATAAATAAAACATTTTAAAAAAATTCAGAAGTGTACAATCTATACTATTTCATTTATGAGAAGTTCAAGAACAGGCAAAACTGACACGCGGTGATAGAAGTCAGAACAGAGTTGCCCTGGAGGAGGCATGTTGAATGGAAGGGCTCAAGAGAGAACCTTCTGAGGGTCGAAATAAATGGCCCATATCAGGATTGGAGTAGTGGTTCCATAAGTGTATACACAGGTAAATTCACCAGGCTCAATACCTAAAATGTATGCACTTTACTCTATGTAAGTTGTGTCTCAATATTTTAAAAATTTTTAAAGGTTACTCTTAATAAAAATTGGTTAAATGTTTCCAAGTGCTGGGGCACCTGGGTGGCTCAATGTATTAAACATTGGACTCTGGCTCAGGTCATGATCTCGCAGTTTGTGAGCTCGAGCCCCTCTAGAGTTTCCTCACTCACTTGTGTTCTCTCTCAATAAATAAATAAATTAATTAAATTTTTTAAAAGATGTTTCCAGGTGTTTTCAACAGCTACCTGAAAGCAGCTACAGCATGGGAACCAAAGTTCTGATCAAAAAGGGAAAGAAAGCAAGAATTTGGGGGGAGAAAGAAGCACTAACTACGAGGGATGCGCCCCTTAGGTTTTGGGGGAAAGAGCACAAACATGGCCATCATGGTGGTTTTGTGGAGAGGTAGGGAGAATGCACAAAAAAGGAGATCAGGGAGTTACTTCAAGGTTCAGTTCAATAAAATCCAGTTAATAAATAACTATCGAGGGACACCTGCCTGGCTCTGCTGGTGGAGCATGCAACTCTTAATCTCAGGGTTGTGGGTTCGAGCCCTGCGTTGAGTGCAGTGATTACTCAATAAAATTTTAAAAAATAAATAAAGAGAGAGAGCCCTTAGTGCCAAAGTTCTAGGGCAGTATCTTGAAGTGGGCCAACCACAAGGGAATTGTGTAAGTTGTTTGTTTAAAGTGAAGATTCTTGAGCCGCACCCCAGATCTACTGACTCAGAAACTCAGGGGGCTGGGCCCAGGAATGTCTTTTCCACAGTCACCCCAGGTGACTTTACAAAGATGAGTAATATATACTTTGCTCTGGGCTAACCTCTCTGCCCTCAAGGGGGTCAAGGGATGGAAATGAGACTTAATTTCCATATAATGTGGCAACTACAAAGGTTAAGGTACACAGAGACTGCTATGGGAGCTTGGAAGGAATGTCTGCGGGGAGACGTCAGAGGGGGGCAAATCAGGTGAGCTAATACCTGTATTGAACCGAAAAGGCAGTGGAAGAATTAGCAGAACCTCTTGGCGGGTGAAGAAGGCAGAAAGGTGACTGATTTGCAAAGTGTGGTTTCCAGAAAGTAGAATCAGCATCACCTAGGAACTGGTTAAAAATGCAAATTGTCAAACCCCATCCCAGACCCACTGAACCAGAGATTCTGGAGGTGGAGTCCGCAATCCACATTTTCAAGCCCTCGGGGGAGTCTGATGCCCCGTTAAACTGCACAACCAGAACTGGCCTGCAGGAGCCAGGAGCCAAGCTGCCTGGGTCCAAAGGAAGGTTCTGCGGCTTACTTGCTGGGTGACCTGAAGCAAACTGCCTAATCTCTGCCAGCCTCCGTTTCTTTACCTCTATAATAATAGCAGTAACTCATATCATTTCATACAAAATGCCCAACATGTAACAAGTGTTTAGCATTAGTGGTGGCGTGGGCGGAGGGACCCATGGGGCAATGGCAGGGCTGTTTCACAGGAAGCTGGGATCCCCGCCTCAGGCACGAAGCAGGGTGTGACAGGAGGTCAGCAGAGGACAGATGACGCCATTTCA
Organism: Cryptoprocta ferox; assembly: GCA_028646485.1. Taxonomy (NCBI): domain Eukaryota; kingdom Metazoa; phylum Chordata; class Mammalia; order Carnivora; family Eupleridae; genus Cryptoprocta; species Cryptoprocta ferox. The sequence goes on along the minus strand of CM053566.1, from coordinate 65,172,520 downwards.
CGTTGAAATAAGAAATAGACACTGGGAACTTTCACTTCCAAAAAGATGGACTGCATGTACTGTTTCCCATTCCTCCCACTAAGGACAACTGAAACCCCTGGGTAGGATACATAAGAAGATTCTGAAAAGTAGAGGGAAAAAAGGCAGACCAGGAAGAAAGCTCAAACCCTGAGAAATGACACAGCGATGAGTTCACTGGATTTTTTTTTTCTTTTAGCCTCGCATATCCCAGACTTGGGGTTATGTACCTGGGAACTCAGATATACCATGGGTGCAAAGAATAAAAACCCCAGCAAATGCATGGTCTCTCAGCCAAAGGGCCAGGAAAGGGGCACCTGGAGAGACAGCTTTTAGACAACAGCTGCTCTACTCCGGCCAAACACCCCAGAAAACACCGGGGCCCCGTGCCCACCCCAGCCAGGCTGTAATGAGAAGTCCCGGTCCCACACCGGGGAGCCGTTGGACAGACTGGGACTTCATTGCCCATCAGGAAACAATGAACCCCTCCCCATAATGTCCATGAAGGCCACATGGGGGCCAGAGCACCCACCTTCTTCCGCCAGGACCCCACCCCTACTGCGGGGTGTCAGTATTGGATTTGTGATACCGTACTCTCAATTTTGCAAGAGCTGCAGTTGGGGAAAACTTACTAAAAGTTACAGGGGCTCTCATATTGTCTTTTTAAAACTGCATATGTATCTACAATGATCTCAAGATTTAATCATTTCATTTAAAAAAGTTAAAAAGAAAACTGAACCAAACCATATGGCAATGGAGAGCTATGGATTTTTTTTTTTTCAGTTTATTTATTTTGAGAGAGAGAGAGAGAATGGGGGCGGGGCAGAGAGTGAGGGAAAGAGAATCCCAAGCAGGCTCCACACTGTCAGTACAGAGCCCTATGTGGGGCTCGAACTCACGAACAGTGAGATCAAAAGTAGGATGCTTAACCGACTGAGCCACCCAGGCATCCCAGAGCTATGCATTTTAAGCTAAAAATGACAGATTCGATTTGTACCATAATGAACCTTGCAGTTTCACAAAGGGCTCAGCTCACGACACCCTCCAAACATCCCTGCAGTTACCTGACGGAGCCTTCGGCACTCACGCTGCTGACCGCCTGCTCTGGAGAAAGACTCTTCCACTGGGCATCATCAGAGCCTCAAGGTTGGCCTCCCCAAGGGGAGCGGAAGGACAGTTGGAAGCTCCTGGGTCGCTGGGAGCCTAACGCCTGTGGGAAGTCTTGAGGGAAACGGCCAGGGGAGTGAAGGAGGACATAACTCACAGAGAAGCAAGATCATGATTTGGGAAGCTCTTGTTTCTGACAAACATGCTTGTGAACCAGCTCTGTTCGCCCCAGGAGGAGTAGCCCGGGCAGTCTGCGAGGGTAAACACACAGCAGTATGACTGGTGGCCAGAGGAGGCTGGGGGACACTTTTTCAAACAAAGAGGTTTTTGGACATGAAAACCGTAAGACGCTTCCAGTGCAATCAGTGTGTTTCCACTTGTACAGCTCTGATTCCATCATTCCGAGCCCTGCACCCCAGTGGGATGAAGGGATCCTGGGCAGCGGCCTGGGGAGGGAGAGAAGAGAGCAGCTTGGTGATCAGTAAACACTTGTGGAACCCTGAATGAAAACAAAGAACTTGATGGGGAAGAGAAGTCAGAGAGCGCTTGAGCTTGAGCTCAATCTTCTTTGAAGAAGAGGGAGCACATGACAGGCTGGAGAAGTCAAGGTGGGCTTCTAGGAAGAGGTGGGGTTTGTGCAGAGTCCTGAGAGAGACCAACACATGGGGCCTTAGAGAGAGAGGAAGGGACGTGGGGTGGAACGGGAATTCACTATTAGGCAAGGTGTTTACGATACAGTGCCATTGTGAAATTGGGGCTCTTCAGCTCAGTTAGCAAAAACGTGAAGCTAATAATGATAAGAGTTGCAAATGATTTGCTTTGTGCAAAAAATAATAATAAAATTAGTAAATCAGTTTAAAAAAACCATTCAAGGTCACAGACTGGGCACTGGAAATACAGATGGCTCAGCACAAATCCACACTCAGTCCTGGCCCTGAAGGTCCCCACATTCCTCAATGGAGAGACACAAATACACTGGCACAATGAATAAGGGGTTTCCTCCCATGGGGCGGGGGGAATGACAACATTCTTGTATAGTGTCTAGAACAGTGTGATTATGTCTTTATTCCTTCTTTTAAAAGGAATAAACTTTTTTTAAAAAAAAAGTTTTATCATCATTCAGGTATGGCGAGCCTGGCAGATCAGGAGACAAATACCACTGGATATAAGTTGCGTTGCGATTCACCGTTTCCAAGATGAGGGGGCATCACGTGCAGAGGTCACTCGGGAGGCTTGAGGAAGCAGGAAGTAAGTGGGGGAAAGAGCCTTTATTGTGGTTCCACAGGAGGGAATAGGCGAGGCAGGGTAAGCAGGTTTAGGACTGGCTAGCCCACATCCTTTCACAGGGGCCCAGGGTGCAGGGCTGTCCCTAGGTGCTTAGGGCAGAGGACTGGCACAGAGTTTAGGAGCTGATAAAGGAAGGGAGGGAGGAGGTTGTGGGCTGTGGATTGCTTAGTTTACATATGAAAGGTGTTCCAAAAGTGAGTTGTTTGCTCGCTCTAGAAATTGACTAGTTGGGGGGGGGGGGGGATGTGTAGTCCTTCCCTGAGCTAGCCAGGGCCCAGATGTCAAAGTGTCAAAAACACAGAATATGAAAACACGCGATTAATACGTTCACTGAATATTTACTGGGCACCTTCCATGGGCCCAGCACAGCCACTGAGCTTGTGGATTCTCAGAAAACTTGTAAAGGTGATCTTCATTCGCCCCGGGAGAGCTAGCACTGCCTTAAAAGGTAGAAACTCACAGATGAATTAACAACTCAAGAACTGGCAATTCAAAAAATGTATCGATATGAATACTCCAAATCAGTGGTCCTCAAACCTGAATAATGTTAGGATCCCTTTAAAAAAAAAAAAGGATTCTTCCAGATCCCCAGTGTTGACTTAAATTATGTATTATTATAATGTTATTTAAATCTATACAAACATGAGACTGGTTATAAACTTCTTATGCTCACAGCCCTTACAATAAAATCAAAACAAATTTTTAAATTAAATACAAATATGGGGCACCTGGGTGGCATAGTCGGTTAAGCCTTCAGCTCTTGATTTAGGCTCAGGTCATGATATCATAGTTTGTGACTTTGAGCCCCACATCGGGCTCTGTTCTGACAGCACAGAGATTCTCTCTCCCTCTCTCCCTGCCCCCTCCATTCTCTCTCTCTCTCTCCAGCTCTCTCAAAAATAAATAAATAAACATTTTTTAAAAACTTAAATTAAATACAAATACAAATATAAAACCAAAGAAATTTTAAAATAGCTTTAATTTAATGTGATAATTGATGATGTTTTTCTTAACCTTGATTGATACTAAGGGACATAATAGTGGAAAACTATGCTTGAGCATTTCCTGTTTTACTTGTTACCAACATGAATCTTCTGATTCTGAAAACTCGTCACTTGAGTCATTGTCATTGGGTTCTCCGCCATCATACTGTTCTTTATTTTACTTAATCCACTTTTAACCACTGATGCACTACTTTGATAGAAGAAATCAACTTAAAAAATGCAAAACTGAGGAAAAGAGCTCCACTGGCCTATTTTCAAATCCACTTACTTGTAGCGAAGTATTACAAGTAGGTGCATAGAAAGAATGAATCCACATAACAGGTCTGCTCACAAGGCCAGCACGGTGCTGCCTGCTGGTGTTCAAGTTCTCACACAGCTACGTGCACTTGAATCATCTCATTTCCTTCCACAAAAGCTCCTTCAAAACTATTGCTTCTGTGGCTTGCCTGGACATCATTGGGCTTTCCCATGGCACCACGGAGGCCCTGAAATCGTAAAATGAAACTCAAATAGGTGATGGCCTCAGCTTATACTATTTTAAAACTTATCATTGAAATTAAGACATTTTAGGGGCAACTGACTGGCTAGTCAGAAAAACACATGTGACTCTTGATCTTGGGGTCATGGGTTTGAGCCCCAAGTTGGATGTAGAGATTCCTTAAAAAAGAGAGAAAGAAAAAGAAACTTAAAAAAAAGAAATTAAAACATTTTGTAAAATCTGAGGATACCTCCCCAAAGATCAATCTGGGGGTCTCCAGACGTCCAGGGACCCCAGTTCAAGGAAGGGAGCACAGTTTGGATGGCAGGGGGAGATGGAGAAAGCTGCTAAGGTCACGGAAGGCTTGGGACAATGACATAGTTGGAGCTGGATGGCAAGATGGGGAAAGGACTTGGGAAATGGAGAAGGGAAGAAGGAACCTCCAAGTAGCAGCTACGGTGTCCATGAGTCATATCACCTGATGTCCTCTCCTCTATTACCCTGACCCACCCGTCTACCTTCAGTTGCTGTAACAGACAAAACTGTTGCTTTTCAGGTCTCTTCTGACATTGTTTCTCTGGATGCAGTTCTCAACACCCTGTCTTTTTTGAAGCCTGGCTCCTTCCCTTTTATTTAGTCTTTATCCAAAATATTAGTTTTTTTCAAAAAGGTCTTCACTGATCCCCTCATCTCAGTAAGGTTCCTCACATTATTCTTCCAAAGAACCCACTCTTTTCCTTTGAGGTTTGTATTAGTTTCCTATTGCTGCTGCAACAAAATAGCACGAACTTGGTGCTTAAACAATGCAAACATATCCTCCTACAGTTCCAAAGGTCAGAAGTCCTAAAATCAACATGTCAGCAAAGCTACATTCCTTGTGGAGGCTTCAGAGGAGAATCTGTGTCCTTCCCTGTTCTGGTTTCTGGAGGGTGCCTACATTCCTTGGCTCACAGCCCCATCCAACTTCAAAGCCAAGAGCATAGCATCCTCCATTCCATCTCTGTGCCCACAATCACATTGCTTTCTCTGACCCTGACCCTCCTGCCTCCCTTTTATAAAGACGCTCATGATGACATTGTGCCTTCCCAGATAATCCAGGAAAATCTCCCCATCTCAAGAGCCTTAGCTAACCACATTTGCAAAGTCCCTTTTGTCATGTAAGGTTAACATATTCACAGGTTTTGGGGATCAGGATGTAGACATCTCTTGAGGCCATTATTTACTGTATAACAAAAGCTCTTACTACAACTTGTTCCTTCTTTATTGCCTACTTCACACATCAGACTTTAGGTCCCATGGGGAAAGAACTATGACTGTATTATAATGTTGAAGACATAGGAAATGGTCATTATATATTTAAGAAATTAGAAATCAATAAAGGGGGTTCCTGGATGGTTAAGCGGCTGACTTCAGCTCAGGTCATGATCTCATGGTTCGTGGGTTCAAGCCCCTCATCAGTTTCTGTGCTGACAGCTCAGAGCCTGGAGCCTGCTTCAGATTCTGTGTCTCCCTCTCTCTCTGCCCCTCTCCTACTCATGCTCTGTTTCTGTCTCAATAATAAATAAAAACATTTAAAAAAAAGAAATCAATAAAGGAATGGCAGATATATGAAGATGGAGGGCATGGCTGAGATATCTTCTAAGGAAGGTTGACATGGCTATTCTGTCTATTCCAGATTTCACTAAAAAAGGTAGAAAGCAAACCAACCTTGCTCAAGACACTTTGCTTTCACTGCTCTAGAGTATGTCAACCCTAGAGAAGATCTCTAACTAGACAGGGGCTTCAAGTGTCCACCCCATTATGGACCAATCCTCATGTCCATGGAAATAAGATGAGGTGATTGTCAGACCCATTACAGCCACCAAGCTGGAATTGACAAGGGGCATTTTCAAGAAAAGGTAATGGTGGTGCTGCTGCCAGACGGGGGGTTGGGGGGAAGGAATGTTGGACAGACAGGTAGAACAATTTCTTGCCAAACTTGCCAAATCCCAGCACTTCCTACCAATAAAAGCTTATCACTAAATCACTCGAATCTTTTAACCTACTTTCTTTCCTTCTGTATGTACCTCCATCTCTAATGATTTGTCCTTTAGCTAATCTTTCTATGCCTTCTATCTTTCCATTTTTTCCCTCTTTCCTCAAAAATACATGGCTGATACATATAACTGCACTATAGTATTTATTACATTTATGTAAATGTGTTATATGTACAAACTAAAGTTTTGTATCCCCAGCTCTTATTTTGAAATCAAATGAGTTGGAACATTCTACACTCAAGGGTGCAGTAAAGAGAGACCGTGGTTAGAAGCTTGAGTTCTTGTAATCTGGCACCAATTCTCTAACTAGATGTGTGACGCAGACAAAGTCACTTGCCCTGACTTGGCTTTAAATTTCTTTGTGTGAAATGCAAAAATGGGTCTAAATGATCTCTAAGATTGTGAACATCTCTGAAATTCTATTACACAAAGGTAAAAAGTAACTAACATGAAAGGAAGCATGTTCATAACCAGGAAGGCGGGTTGCGTATAATCTGAGAGTGTTGTTTTATTTCTAAGAATCGTTGCTCTTCAATAATAATAGCAACAATAATGGTAGCTTACATTTATTTAATGATTCCCATGTCCTAGGCACTGTTCTAAGTAGTTCACATGTATCAGCCCAATGAATCCCCAACTGGGGACAACGAAAGCACAATTGACAGAAAGATATTCTGCCCCTGAATTATAGCTTCCTGACAATAGTCTCCCCATGAGAGTGGACCCACAAATCAGGAAAAAGATAGCTATTTGTTGAGCTGCCCCTAATGCTGTATTTGTACCCATTTCACTTAACCTTCACAAAAGCCTACAAGATAAACATCAATGTACTTCTCCCTTCAGCTGACAAACAGTAACTTTTTAAAAAGAGATGTTCTAGCTCAAATTAGTGATAGAAGAGGATCCTGAACTTACCTCCTCCTATGAACACACTGAATCTACAGCTGCATATGGAACAACTTCCTCCAGAAAAAAAGCCTAAAAACTGGCCGAGTGACTCCTATGCGTCAGATGACTGAGATAAAGTTTATATGCAAGTGGATAGGAGAGACTGAAACACAGTCTTGCCATAAACGTCATGCCCACTGCAGTGACCTGCAGTCAGGAGGGAACACAAAACCCAGAATTCTCCTTGGGGAGTGAAGGATTTGAACCCTACAATGTGTACCCCCAACTTTTCACGCCTGCACTTGGGAGATGAGCCTGCAACACAGCTAGGTTTGAAATGTAATAATGCTTACATCCACAAGAGCCACAAGACTATAGCAATCTAAGAACAGGTTCTTAAATGGCTCATGCACTCGGACTCACCAACCCCAAAGCCCAGCATGGAAGTAGCCAATGAAATGGAACTCAGACTTTGTGTGGGAGAGGCTCATTTGCTTGACTTGGAGCATCAGCCGGAGGGGCAGGCATAGGAGATAAAAGGAGATGTGATAGATTAAAGACAGCCACCAATTATTTGCTGCTTCCCCATCAAGAAGTGGGAACTATTTCCCTTTCTCTTGAATCTAGAATGACCCCATGACTTATTCTAACCAATCAAAGGTGATCAGAGTTACACATGGCCAGTTCTAGACTAATGCCTTGCACTGGGGCCTTCTCCTTTTGCATTCTGGAAAACGAGGAGCCATGCTATAAGGAAGTCCAAGCTATCCTGCCACAGATAAGGATCACATGGAGAGGTCCAGGAGGATGAGACACTATAGAGAGAGAGAAATAGAGAGAGAGAAATAGAGAGAGAGAAACTGAGCCATGTAGAGGAGCATTCCAGCTGACAATCAGCACCCAAGCCCCAGACATGTAAGAGAGACCTTCTTTACCCCTCCCGCCTTTTTTTTTTTTTTTTTTTTTTACCTTTTTACCCTCTTCACCCTTTTCTCCAAACCCCAACCCCTCACTTCTGGCAACCACTAACCTGTTCTCTGTATCCCATTCACAATTGCATCAAAAATAATAACATATCTAGAAATACATTTAGCCAAGGACATGAAAAAACTGTGTATTAAATACCACAAGACATTAGTGAAAGAAATTGAAGAAGACACAAGTAAATGGAAATACTTTCTGTTCCATAGATTAGAATAATCAATATCATTAAAATGCCCATACCACCCAAAGCAATCTACAGATTCAGTACAATCCCTGACAAAATTCCAAAGGCATTTTTCAAATAAATAATTATTTATTTGTATGGAACCACAAAAAACTCTGAGTAGCCAAAGCATTCTTTCTTTTTAAGTTTATTTATTTTGAGAGAAAGAGAGAGAGAATGAGCACATGAGTGGGGGAAGGGCAGAGAGAGAGAATCCCAAGCAGACTCCAGACTGTCAGCACAGAGCCTGACAAGGGTCTTGAACTCAAAAACCATGAGATTATGACCTGAGCTGAAAACCAAGAGTCAGACACTTAACTAAATGAGACACCCAGGCACCCCAAATATGGTCATTTTTAAAGTTTATTTTGAATAGCCAAAGCAATCTTGAGAAAAAAGAACAAAGCTGGAAGTGTTACAGTTCTCCTTTTCAAAGTATATTGCAAAGCTATAGTAATTAAAACCATATGGTTTTGGCATAAAAACAGATACATGGATCAATGGAATAGAATATAGAGCCCAGAAATGAACCCATGCATATACAGCCAATTAACATATGACAAAGGAGCCAAGAATATACAATGGGGCAAGGGAAATCTCTTCAATAAATGGTGTTGGGAAAACTGGACAGCCACATGCAAAATAATAAAACTTGACCACTATCTTACACAATACACAAAAATCAACTTGCAATGGATCCAAGACAAGAACTTAAGACCTGAAACCACGAAACTCCTAGAAGAGAACATACATGGTCATTTCCTGGATATAGGTTTTGGGGATGATTTTTCAAATCTGACACCAGAAGCAAAAGCAACAAAAGTCAGTATTAGTAAGTGGGACTACATTAAACTGAAAAGTTCCTGCATAGCAGAGGAACCCATCAACAAAATGAAGAGGCAGCCTACTGAGTGAGAGAGGCCTTCTTAAATCATCCAGCCAGCAAATCCACCACCTGGATGCAGCCACACAAAACATGCCAAAGGAGACAAGCAGAAGAACTTCTAGTCAACCCTAAACTCATGAAAAATAATAAGTCACTGCTGCTTTAAGGCACTAAGTTTTGAGGTAGGTTGTTACACAGAATTATTTATGTGAGGGGTGCCTGGGTAGCTCAGTCAGTTAAGCATCTGACTCTTGATTTCAGCTCAGGTCATGATCTCACAGTTCATGAGTTCAAGCCCCACATTAGACTCTGTGCTAACAGTACAGAGCCTGCTTGGGATTCTCTCTCTCTCCCTCTCTCTCTGTTCCTCCCCCACTTGTACTCTTTCTCTCTCTCTCTCAAAATGCATATACAAACTTTTTTTAAAAAATAATTATTTTTGTGACACAGGGAGAATGAACTCTTCCTCATCTCTTCTCAGTTACACAGGTGCTTTGACCCAGTGAAAGCAGTAAATGTCGGTTACTTAATGTAAGTTACGGATATAATATATCTTTTATAGTACAGAAGGATAGCTGTTCTCCCACAGAGTACAAGAGAGTCTAGCCTGGAGACAAATGGCACCAATGTTAGATCTTGTCTGTGCACAGAAACCAGACAGCAGCAAAGATGAATGGATATGTTTGGTCATCTCAACCATCCAAGCAATCTGACACACAATCACTTTGGCTGTTACAGTCAGAACCCATCACAAAGAGAAGAAACTGCTGGTTTGCCTTGTCTCAGCCACCAATTATCTTCATCATCCTTAAGTTCCATAAGGACCTCAGGGGACTGGATCCTTGGGCTTACATGACTGCGGGTGGCAGGCGGTGACACCACAGTCACCTACACACAGGGAAAGCTATGTGATTCAAGGTCCATCTTGCTACTTCTCCTTTGTGGAATTGTTCTCAATACCTCAAACCCCTGGATTTAGCTCTTTTGTCTGTTCTGACCTGCATTTGGTGTGTGTTTTCCTGACTTCTAGATTTTTGCACCCCATGCTAGTCCCATCCATCTGATATCTCAGGTTTAACAAGAATATTCAGGTCTGTAGTTCGGACCCGCCTCGGGGATGATGCTTTGTTCAGAGTGACAATACCCATGTCCCTGCACTGGTCAATTATCCAATAAACATGCTCTGAGTAACTACTAAGTATACCAATGATAAAAGAAGCATTAGACCTGACTTCTATCCAGACACTAAGAGCTTCCAAATTAAAAAAGACCTGTATTCCATCTCTCCCAAAAGAGTATGGAGTTCCACTTAATAAATACTTTGGTAAATAGAAAGTGATATACCATACACAGATGTCCAATTTGCCGTGAATCAGAAAACCATAAAATACACCTGATATTACAATTTTTCTGCATCGAAGTCAGTCATTTTTTGAGAATTCCTGAGACCCTTCAGGATCTAACAGAGCCTCTGGAATATCATTATGAATATCAGTTATGATTCTGCTTGCAAAGCAGAGAAATGCCAATTAGCAGAGATTTCCTATTGACAGAAAGCCAGCTAAGCCAGCTCTCACTTGTTGGGGGGTGGGGGGGATGGCGTGGGAGGGAGACATTAGCAAAATAGAGAAAATAAGCAGAAATTACAAGGTCAGAGAGAAAGCATTCATTTTTTTACCAATGCAGACTTTGAAATTTCCAGTGCCCAACCTTATAACAAGGCAGAGATAAAGATTGGTTGGTGTTTCCAGTAAGTGTTGTGTCCTTACCAGGCCTTTCTTTCAGATTCGAACTGGGGTGGAGCCTGGGGGAGGGTCCCTTACTTTATTCTCCGGGAACAAAGGCTTCTGGTTGTTTGGAAAAGATGAAATCTTTCTCACATCCTAAAAGGAGCTGGGGAAGGTAATTATTGAAAGGAGATTTACACTTCAATGTTAGAAATAAAGAAGGCACTCCAAAGAGGGGTTTACAGATTATAATGTGACCAGAACCATCGCAGGGTGTTGTTAATGGCACCCAGCTGAGTTCTGGAAATATGTTTCAGAGAAATGTCCAAAAACCAGAGTGAAGAATTAGTCTTCCCACAGAATTATTTAAGGCCTCTAATTTCTTGAGAAAGGAATTACTGGCTCAAGACTTTGCAAGGCTGCAGTAATTAAACTAACAAATTATAAGTACATTTATCTGGATAAAAGATATTCATCACCCAGAGGGTGTGACTGCCACATCCCACAGGCGTGGGCGTCTGTAATTCTTCCCATCAGGCACCTATTTGCTCTGCAGTGTGGGAAAAGTTTGCTTAGAAAGGAAGGATTTCACCTGCAACGCCCCTCACTCAGGTCCCGTGAATGACAAACCCTGAATGACAGCCATATAGAAGGCTTCAGGATGCAGGGGACAAGGGAAGGAGGGAGGGAGATCCTATCCATTTTAATGTCTGCAGCAGCAGGAAATTAAATCTCTGCTATGCAAAGCTCTGTGGCCAGCATAAGATATGAGAAGAAATATCTAAGTGTAGTTATAAACGAGAAAGGTCAAAGACTTATTTTTCTTCTTCACCTTTATGCAATTTATTGGGAAACTGGCATATCATTACTCAAAAAGATAGAAATGAGACCGTTACCACTGCTTTTACTTTGCTGGCCAAGTCAAACTTTGCATTTCAGAGCAGTTCCTCATGGCAGGGGTGAGGGCATTTATGCTGCCAGTTTTACCCAGGGGTGGGAATAAAAATGATTAAGTCTGGTCACCCTGTCTACAGCCCTGGTTAATGATTTGCATGCTATTTAATGATGTCTACAGTGTCACTAGCAAACTCAACAGGCTCACTTGCTAGGCCATCATCCCCATCACTAGAAAAAAAATATTAAATAAGACCTTCTACTTAATGTATTCTTTGAGTTGACCCAGAGTATTGAAAAGCTTCTTTATAGGTGCAAACTTTGTCATTAGTTCCCTGACTAATGGCAGGGTATTCTGGAGCCTGATCTTTTTGGAAGGAAGAATGGGGAACAGAACCCAATACTCAGAATTGTAATGAACAACATTTCCTTACTCAGTCCTGGGTTAGCTGTTCATCTTAACCCGGGACTTCAACTAAGATGTCCAGTTCTTCCACCTTAACTCTCCTGCCCTGTTAATGTAACCATTCCCTACCACCGCTATGCACAGGTGCTCACAAGCACATAGATACCTTCAGTTGGTTGGTTGGTGTTACGGGCTGAATTGTGTCCTCCTAAAATTCATATGCTAACATCCTAATCCCTAGTATCTCAGAATGTGATAGTATTTGTAAATGGGGTCTTTAGAAAAGGAAAAGGAAGTCCCTAGGGTAGGCCTGAATACCATCTGAGTGGGCACAGACAAGTACAGGAAAGGCCATGTGAAGATACCAGCACAAGGCAGCCATCTACAAGCCAAGAGGAAAGGCCTTAAAAGAAACCAACCCTGCCAATCCCTTGATCTTAGGCTTATCAGCCTCTAGAACTGTAAAAAAATAAATGTCTGCTCTTTAAGCCATCCAGCCCGTGATACTTCGTTATGGAAGCTTGAGTAACGTAATACAGTTGGTTCAACCTTCAACGTGCCTGGGTGAGCTTATCTTCCATTGAATATAAACTAAGTCAGAAGGTCATTTCTGTCTCCTGGCTGTGAGGGCAGGCAGACTAACTTAAAGTGGATCAGGGAAGACCAGTACTGGGGTAACATTCCAAGATGTCGAAGGAAACTGGATCATAAAGCTTCTTCTGCACCTTCTCCTTTAGCACCTGCTGGGCTGCTGGAGGGGTTACTGGGAGAGTCAGCAGGACTGAGAGATGTGACCTGATCGGATTCCTTAAATGAGAACCTGAAACTATACACAAGAGCAAAAGGACTAAAGAAAGATTCAAGGTGATTTTGTTCATTAGTTGTTTTAAAAACTTATAGTACTCATCAGTATATACAATGAGATGGTTATAAAAACATTCTAATGAAAGCTTGGGCTAAATCAATCAATGTATAGTGTGTAGAACTAGGGAGGTAAACCCAAATGTCCATCAACAGATGAATGGATAAAGAAGATGTGGTATATATATACAATGGAGTATTACTCGACAATCAAAAAGAATGAAATCTTGCCATTTGCAACTACGTGGATGGAACTATTATGCTAAGCAAAATTAGTCAGAGAAAGAAAATTTTCGTATGCCTTCACTCATATGTGGAATTTAAGATACAAGACAGATGAACATAAGGGAAGGGAAACATAAATAATATAAAAATAAGGAGGAGGACAAAACCTAGGAGACTCTTAAATACACAAAACAAACTGAGGATTGCTGGAAGGGTTGTGGGGGGGATGGGCTAAATGGGTGATGGGAATTAAGGAAGACACTTGTTGGGATGAGCATTGAGTGTTATACATAGGGGATGAATCACTGGAATTACTTCTGAAACCATTATTGCACTGCATGCTAACTAACTTGGATATAAATTTAAAAATATATAAATTAAAATTAAAATTAAAAAAAGAACTCTGGAGGTGAAGCAGAGTCATATGCCTCAAAAATATTTTGCTCAGCTCAGTTCCAGGGGCCTCATCTCATCCAGATCATGAAACATTAGAGAATAATAAGGATGGCAAAGAATTTGGAAAACATGGTATATGAGAAATAGTTTTTGGAAATGGGTGTTTGGCATGAAAGTGGGCTGTTTCAAAGCGTACCACACAGCTGCCTTTACCACTTGAAAAGGCGATCTTGTCTTTGTGGGATTAGATTATTTACATGATACTCCAGGGAAAAAAGAAAGCTATTACTTAGAGGGACTTCAAGAAATTTTAACAGTAATGTCCAGTAATCCTGGGACTGAGTTAGTTTTAAGTAGGAGTGGATTTCCCTCCAAATTAAAAGGTAATTTTGAAGTTAAAAATCAGTCAATAAGGAAATCTTTATCAAGCATCTCCCACATGCAGAGTTCTGGGCTGACAAAAATGAAGGGACTTCCGTGGGTTTTCCGTGCAGGGAGAAATGCTCGTCCCTATTTCCACTGGTCACACTGAGGTTGTCAGATACCAGTGCCCTAGCTCAAGATGACATACAGTCACAGAATAGGGGGTGGGACCCTGGCTCCGTCACTCATATAGCACCTCACTCCCACAGCAAAAGCAAATGGTCAAGAATGAAGAATCCAAGTCGGTCCAATCAGGCCCTTCTCTGAATTCATGATAGATGTGAATAGACATGCAGGGGTAGGTGCAGGTGTTTCAAGCCACTGAAAATTTGTAAACAGGGAATTGTGTGATGAGAGCAGAGCGGGAAGAAGATACAAGTGTGCAGTATGAACCCGGAAGCAGGGTTGGGAAGAGAAGGAGCACCCGGTCCAAGGACATGATTCTGAAGCCTGGTAATTCAGGCCTGAGCTAGAGGCCTCCGCGCAGGACAAAAGAGGAGTTAACCCAGAACTCTGTTCTCATGATGCCTTTTAAAGACACATGGCTTATAGTGACACACACACATACACACACACATACACACACACACACACACACACACACACACAGGACATACAAGGGGAATTTCATTTGAGCTCCTTCCACCCAAGAGCAGATTAATTTTGCTCATTCTGTTGCTAAAGCTGTCATGTCACAGCAAGGTACAGCTCTCCATCAACTGACAGACTCCCAAATACATGAACACTTTTAATCAGGAAAGGTCTAGAAAGCATATTGGCTCCACTATTGTGGATTACATGTTCCTTTTATTTTTTAAAGTTTCTTTATTTAGAGAGAGAGAGAGCAAGCAAGTGGGAGAGGGATGGGTGGGTGGGGGGAGGGACAGAGGATCCAAAGCAGGCTCTTAGCTGGCTGGGAGCAGAGAGCCCAATGCAGGGCTCAAACTCATGAACTGTGAAATCATGACCTGAGGTGAAGTCAGATGCTTAACAGACTGAGCCACCCCTGACTGTTCCTTTTCTGGCCAAAAAGCCAGTAACCTTTCTTGGGATTGTTGTGCGGGGTTGGGGGGAGGGAAAGACGTAAATATCACTTTGGAATGACCATCTGAGAATGGCATGCAAATAACTACTGTCAGCTAAAATCCAGGGAAAATACTACTTGGGTATCACTCCAGGGCTTGGGAGCTGATTCAGGAAGAATATTCCTGCATTCAACCTTCAACAAGAAAGCATCTGCTAGAGGTTTATAGTGAGTTACACTAAAATACCATGAAACACGTACAGAGTAGAATACAGCTTCCAAAGCCTATTCATATATTTCACCTGATTTTACCCTTTCAATGATACATTCAGGGAGGCAGAGCTGATAGTATTACATCAGTGCTTAAGTGAAGGAAACATGAGGCTCCAAGAAGTGAAAGGACTTACCCAAAGACTTTCAGTAGGTAGTGTTGAACCCACGCCTGGAATCTGAGTGTTTTGACTCCAAGTCAGACAACTTGACTTTGCAACTTGACATGGCATGTGGGTAGGGAGGTCAGGGCTCACTCCTGGCATGCCCTGCAGGGCTGGGACGCATCCTCTATGCGCAGAGAATGGAAAGGTAATGGTGGGCCACACAAAGTCAAGTTCTAGCTCTGCCACAAACCAGCTGTATGACCCAAGCAAGTCGCTTCCTAAGAGCTGACAATAAGTAGAGTATATACTAGCCCAAGAGTCAAGAACTGGGAACAGAGCCCAGGAAGCTCAGCACTGCAAGTCTACTGGAGGAGCAGGGGCTGGTGGAACTAGGGCTTCCTGGAGAACCACAGCCATGTTCACCCTAAAACCACCAGGGAGCTCTCCACGTAGAAGTTTATCCTGAAGAGAGAGCCAGGGTAGGGGTACTGAGGGAAGAGTTAGAGGAAAGTGCTGATTTAGAGTATCACATGGTGTCTGTCTCTGAGCTAGACTCCAAGACAAGCTCAGCATCGACCAAGTCATGCCTGAGTCTAAGGAGATTTTTTAAAATATTCATGTATTTATTTTGAGAGAAAGTGCATGCAGGGGAGCAAGGGAGAGAGAGAGAGGGAGAGAAAGAATCCCAAGCAGACTCCACACTGTCAGCACAGAAAGTGCTGCAGGGCTTGAGCTCACAAACTGTGAGATCATGACCTGAGCTGAAATCAACAGTTGGACACTTAACTGACTGAGCTACTCAGGCGCCCCTAAGGAGAAGATATTAAATAATAACAACCAGGAAGAAGAGGAAGAGGAAGTGGCTTGAGGAAAAACCAGAATCAGTGAGGATGGTGACATTAGATAAGCCACTCACCCCTATTTTCTCACTGTAAAATGAGATATCTACATGAGCACCCGGGATTGCTGTAGAGTTAAATGCAAGGATTCAGTAAGCACTTGGCAAAATGTCTGGCACATGATTCTTCTGCTGTTATTAATATGGCTTCCCTGCTTTGGTGTCTGGTGACAAAGCAGAGTCCTTTTTGGGGGTTTCTGGCAGGTAGTTCTTGGTTTGGCCCAGCCAGTATCCCTTTTTCTAATTACAAGACCGCTCTTTCCTGTGGAAAACCGATTCTGGTGGTTGGACGGGACCAGTTCAACCCCCTTTAGCCACAGGGAAGGCATATAACCAGATGTGGTCAGTCACAGCTTCCCACACCCCTGGCCTCAGTGATGGGCTCTGGAATGGCAGGTGACCACAGCAAAGCCAATCCAATCCCTTCCAAGAGACCTGATATGTGAATTCCAGGAAAAAGAGAGAGAAGGTCTTTCTTCCTCTGGGGCTCGGGGCAGCTCCAAGAGACAAGATTTGTGAGAAAGAAGCCAGGGAAAGTTCAAGCAGAGCCAAGAGGAGAGCTCAAACCTAAGGATCCTCAACGTCCCGCTGCATGGGAATCTGACTCTACTCTTTGGACTTTCCAGTCACATGAGCCAATAAAGTTCCCACTGGGCTTAATACAGTGGCATTTTCTCAGACTTACGACCAAGAGTCCTAAGTAATTTGGATTGTTGCTAGGTAGATTGGAGCTCAGAAGAGACCTGGCAGCCTGAGCACCAAGACAGATTCTCTTCCATCTGGAACAGAGAAGTACAAAGAAGAATTCAGCATCCCAGCTGCATTTTGGCTGGTCTGTAGCATATATCAGCACAGCAAACAAAAACAGAAGCAGAGGGTACCAGCAGAGGTCAGGGTCATTTGAAAGGATTATCTGCTAGGAGCCAAATTGAATGTATATTGAGCTTCTTAAACTGTGTTTTCCATATAACATGTATCTTACTTTATCCTTTCATATTTCCTTTCCATATTAGAAAAAAACATTTGTGCCAGCCTTGGGCTGGGATTTGGTGTTAACTCTAAAGGAAAGAATGAAAATATCTTTCCTCCTCCGCCCCCAACTCCACATATAAACACTAGCATTGTGGTTCCAAAAAGTGAAACTGTCTTAAACTTGAGGAAAAGGAAACAAGTTTTGAGTTGTGGATGATTTGAGGTCCTGTCTATTGAGCCATTATGCTGCTCTATACTTTATCAAGAATCAAATGGTAACTATGATTTCACTCATACGTGGAATTTAAGAAACAAAACAAATGAACATAGGGGAGGGGGGAAAATAGAGGGAATCAAACCATAAGAGACTGTTAACTACAGAGAACAAATTGAGGGTTGATGGAGGGAAGTGGGTGGGGAATGGGCTAAATGGGTGATGGACATTAAGGAGGGCACTTCTTGTGATGAGTGCTGGGTGTTATATGTAAGAAATGAATCACTAAATTCTACACCTGAAACCAATATTATACTATATATTAACTAATGAGAAATTAAATAAAATGTTGGGAAAAAAGGGAAATTAGTCACTAAAATATTTTTTCCCTATTTAAAAGAAAAAATGTAAAAGAAACTATAAAAATTGCAACTTTTTTATGGTTAAATGCCTTTGTAATGAGTTATGTTTCATCCATTTATACCATTGAAACTGAGTTGATAGGAAATTCAGGGGAGATGTTGTCTATATTATCATAGTTGCATCATTCTCTACCATTGTCCATTCTATGGTATGTAAGTTCCTTTCATCGTGTCTACAATTAAGTATAATAAAATATTCAGAGCCAAAAAAAAAAAGAATCACGTGATAGAAAAGAAAGGAAAAGGGCTTTTGCATATTGGAAGAATAAAGATTTGGGCTGGAACCAAATAGAGTAGGGAGGGGCCAAAGAGAAGAGGCTCTGGGGCAAAGTTCAGAAACTTTTGCTTGTTTGTAGACGTCCCTCTGGAAAATCAGAGCTGGTAGAGAGGGACGAAATCTGCTAGCAGGGATACTATCTGAGTACCCGGAAGCCCGGCTGAGCCCAGACCACTTAGGACAAAGGTCGCTCATCTGGTTACTGTCTGTGGGAGGACAGGAGCTTCACCTGGCCTGTATCGAGGAGCCCCGCCCACTGTGGGGTCTAGTCTGATACGCGGCTGCTCTGCTTGGACCTAGAGTTTTCAGAGGCTACGTAATCTGACTGTTGTGAAGGTACTTGCCATATTGCCTCGACCCAAGGAAACCACTAGACAGTTCTTACAGGGGAGGAGATTATGGAAAGGAGTTCCTATACCTGTATTTTCAGGCCAGGCCAGGTACCTAGGGTGTCCAGAGCAAGGAGGCTCGTTTGTACAAATAACTATCACATGACTATTAGCAAAGCATGGACTCGCAGAGGGCAATCAGGAAGCTACAAGCAATCTGTGCATTTATTTCAATTTCTCATTACCTAAAGCATTAGACTCCAAACTTTTGTAACTGAAACCCCATTCAGTAAAAATTTGAACATGGACTCTCTATATATACAGTGGACCCTTGAACAACATGGATTTGAACTGCATAGTTTCGCTTAAACATGGATTTTTAAAATAAATACAGTACAGTTTAAATTTATTCTCTCCCTTATGACATTCGCAATAGCATTTTTCTCTAGATTACTGTATT
The DNA here is from genome assembly GCA_028646485.1 of Cryptoprocta ferox. Taxonomy (NCBI): domain Eukaryota; kingdom Metazoa; phylum Chordata; class Mammalia; order Carnivora; family Eupleridae; genus Cryptoprocta; species Cryptoprocta ferox. The sequence continues at coordinate 65,153,704 of CM053566.1, read as the reverse complement.
GTAAGAATACAGCACATAATACATACAACATACAAAATATGTCGTCATTGACTTTTTATGTTCTTGGTAAGGCTTCTAGCCTACTGACTAAGGCTTCTAGTCAGTAGGTTTTAGGAGTTAAGTTTTCGGGGAATCAAAAGTTATACACCAGGGGCTCCCGGGCGGCTCAGCCAGTTAAGCATCCAACTCTTTATTTCTGCTCAGGTCAGGATCTCACTGTTTCATGTGTTTGAGGCCCACATCGGGCTCTGCACTGGCCATGAGGAGCCTGCTTAGGATTCTCCCTCTCTCTCTGCCCTTCCCTTGGCTCATGCTCTGTCTCTCTCAAAATAAATAATAAACTTAAAAAAAAAAAAGTTATACATGGTTTTTTGCCTGTGCAGGGGCTCAGCACCACTAACCCTTATGTTGTTCAAAGGCCAACTGTATTCACTTATTTATGAATTATATACAGGCGCCATAGTTCTACTATGTATATTATAAAACACCAGAAAAGATGTTTTAAAAGACAACAAAGAAGCAAATAATATTTCTATTAAACATCTTACTGAGTGTATTATTGGCCAATATACAGTTAGGGTAAAGTTTGACATTAGCAATGGTGATATAAATTTATATATTTTTTAGTTTTTAGTTTTTCAACATTTATTCATTTTTTAAGAGATAGAGAGAGACAGTGTGAGTGGGAGAGGGTGAGAGGGAGAGGGAGACACAGAATCTGAAGCAGGCTTCAGGCTCTGAGCTGTCAGCACAGAGCCCAACATGGGGCTTGAACTCACAAACTATGAGATTATGACCTGAGCTGAAGTCGGACACTTAACTACCTGAGCCATGCAGGCACCCCTAAATTTATATTTTAAATAACCTTGTCTTGATTTCATTTTTGGGGGCCAACCACCTATTGGATGATTATATTGTCACTATTTTTACCTCATGTTGTGTTTCACCGAGCACTCGCTTCTACTTAGAAATAGAACTGTTGGATCCACCATCTGCCCACGCTTTGCTTGTTGTTTGCATTATTAGTGCCACCTTAAATCCATAAAGAATTCAATCTGTATTGTGCAGGTTAAATGAGAAGTAATTTTTAAAAATAATCTGTAAGTCCATTTAGTCAAGCAAATGTACAGAAAAATACACCAGAAACAAGCAAAGGAGTGCAGTCCCCATCATCAGCACCTCCACCTAAGGGATCCTCTATTCACCTTTCAAGATTCCTTAAGTCCTGTAAAGCATGTGGCCATGTACCATATGGACCAAGTGAAATGAGGGTCCTGTGTCACCCCATGGATAAGTACTAGTAGATATTTAATTTGCTTTTTTAGGTTATAAATAAATAAAAGAGAAATTCTACTGTTCTTTCAACGGCCTACTGGATTCTTTGTCACAGCCCCATCCAAGACTGTGGAGGTGGCCAGGTCCCCTTCCAGCACCTCTCCCCCTTCTCAGCCACCCTGCAGCTAGAGAAACCCAGGTGCCACCACCAAATCTTCCATTCCCTGCCAAGTAAGGTCCAGAGTCCTTAGCAGGGCACAGAAACTTTTGCACCAGGTTGCTGTACCTAGCTCTCTCCCTTTCTTCCTCCCACATACGCTCTGTGGCCCACAGCAGCAGACACCTTCTCTAACAGACCAGATTCTTCTAAGTTTTTGCAGTTGCTCTTTTCTCTACCATGAATGTCTCCCTTAACTTTGCCTTCCTATAAATCTCCAACTCATCCTTCCAACTTCAAGTCACATGGTACCCACTCTGTAACCCATGGAATTAACCATCAACTCAAGGTACAAGGACAGTCACATCTCTTTTCTTTTCCCAATTAATTACTTAAACACACACTTTTCTCTTAGAACTTCCCCACATGCTTTGATTTTTTTTTCTAACACATCAAAGGGGCTTACTTCATTCCAAGCATGAATCCACTTCCAAAACCCAGTAGAGAGAATTGGAGTCTGATCCAATGCTGCTATTACCTCTCATTTCCACATTGTGTTGTCTTGGAAATCTTGGGCACTTTCTCACTGTGTACATGTCACACAGCCCCTTGTCCCCTGTACACAGCCCCATCAACACCTGTCCACACTCTCGTGATGCTCCACCTGGCCCAAGTCCCTTCACAGTCCCTATACTTGGACTCCAGGGTAACTTTTTAGGTCCATATATGCAACACCCACTGTTCCCAAAGCTCAAATTCTCAAAAGGGGATTGATCTTGAAAGACATCCAGGGTCAGTAACACCCTGGGCTAAACCAGGTCTCCAGCAAAAACACTTGGGTCTTTGGGTTAAAACCTAAGTATAGACAACTCCTTTCTTCAAAGTAATTTTATTTTAGGGGGCTATTAATTATTCCTCCCTCTACCACTTATCTCTTGTATACTCTGGGCTTCCTTAGCAAACTGATCATGACCTCCTTGACTATCAACACTGCATACCAAGGCATGAAGCAGCTTCTGTTAAGCCACTCTAATAATAAAAATAATAATAATAATAATAATAAGTCTTCTTGCTACACCTTTACTTCAGAACACCTTCAAAATGGAGCAGGACCCTAATATCTGCATTTTGTTATTCCTTTACCAAGAAGAGCTGGCAGCTTATTAGACTAACAAAACAGAAAAGCCAATCTCCAAGAGCCCACCAATCCCCACCTTATATACATAAAGTCCTCCCTGACCACCCTCAGCATACAGACACAAAGAGGCAGATACCATGTGGCCATAGCACTTGCTTCATAGATCATGTTATGGGCTAAATTTTGCCCCCCCACCCCCCACCGCCACCAAACAAAACAATACAAAACAAAACAAAACAAAACAAAACTCATAGGTCAAAATCCTAACCCCAATACCTTAGAATGTGACCATATTTGGAGACAATCTTTATAGAGAGGATTAAGTTAAGTTTAGGTCATTAGGGTGGGCCCTAATCCAGTATGACCGGTATCCTTATAAGAAGAAATTTGAACACAGACACACTCACAGGGAAGACAAATGTGATGCCGCAAGGTGAAGATGGCCATCTACAAACCAAGGAAAAAAGCCTCACAAGAAACCCAACACTGTCAACACTTTGATCTCGGGTTGCCAGCCTCCAGAACCATGAAAAAAAAAGTCTATTGTGTAAGCCACCCAGTCTGTGCTACCTTGTTTTTGCAGCCCTAACAAACCAACGCAGACCAATGTTGTCTCTTAGGGAAAAGACCTTGCTTGCTGGTTCTCATCCATCTCTGTAATTTCTAGGGCTTTGCCCAGTCCCTGGTCATTCCAAGTGCTCCGAGAACATGTGTTACTGAAAGGAAGAAAGGATGGAGGGAACAGGACAGGAGAGCTGACAGAGGCCTGAGCCCTTGGAATTACCACTTTATAGTCCATCTTCTAAGTTTTTTAAGCTGTGTTCCTCTCATGCCGAAAGGAATCACTCAGCAATTTATGTTATTTTTCCTCTTCTCTGGCTTCTAGCCACGCTTACGTAAATCATGGGTGAGTCAGACCACGTGGAGGGCTTGCTTTGGGCAGAGGACTGTTGTAAGATGTGTAAGGAGAGGGCTGCAGCAGCGCCTAGCAGTGCCACCCAAGGGAAAAACAACCCCACACCATGTACATAATTTTTAATTTTCTAGTAGCCACATTAAAACATTTTTAAAGAAATAAGTTAATTTTAGTATATTTCATTTAATTCCAAATATCCAAAACATTATCAGTTCAACATGTAATCATTTTTAAAATATTTTTTAAATATTTTTTAATCAGTTTATTTATTTTTGTGAGACATAGAGAGAGAGACAGGGTATGAGCAGGGGAGGGGCAGAGAGAGAGGGAGACACAGAATCTGAAGCAGGTTCCAGGCTCTGAGCTGTGAGCACAGAGCCTGACGCGGGGCTCAAACCCACGGACTGTGAGATCATGACCCAAGCCGAATTCAGACACTTAACCAACTGAGCCACCCAAGCACCCCTATTTTTTAAATATTTTTAAATTTTTAAAATACTAATGAGATATTTTACATTCTTTTTTTTTTGTACTAAGTCTTCAAAATGTGGTATGTATTTTACACCCACAGAAAGTTCTGTCCTGTCACTCTGATTAGCCACATTTCACATGCTAACTACTCACACATGGCTAGTGGCTACTGCACTGGACAGCAATGGAGAGTCAGCGGTTAATGACACAGACTTTGGAATCAAGTGGACATGGGCTTGCATCCTGATCTATCACTGACTCAACCTCTTTGTGCTTCAGATTCTGCATCTCTAAAATGGGAGCTAATACATCCTATGGCTAAGATGAGGGTCTCATGAAGTAAACCAAGTAAAGCACTCGGCACAGTGTCTGATGCAATAGCATCTGCATGTGCCAGGCTCTATGTTATTTGACTTACATGATTAATACTCCATGAACTGTAGTGATTATTATTCTCAATGATTAGTGCTAAGGCGACAAAAGTTGAAGCAATTTCTCCATCAGCGGCCTGATGAATAATCTCCCTCCAGCTCTGTTTTTCACTTATAAAATGGGAATAATGAATGCATCTACCACCAAAAATAAATATGACCTTCTTATTTAAGCAATATGATACCTCAAAATATTCATGTTAGTTTGGGCATTTTCAGTTTACAACACTAGACCATGGCAAAAAGAAAAAAGAAAAAAGAAAAAGACAAAAGTTAGAGCCTTTTTTCTTTGCATCTACTTTCTCGTTAGCTCACTTCAATATACCTCTAGGCAGAGAAATTGCTCGTCATTCAAATCCCTGAGCTGATCTGAGTCCTATGGTGCTCATTTATTCTTGAGAGAGAGAGAGAGCTTCTCCAAAATCTATTCAGCCACTATTTCTAAATTATGAGTGCATAAAAAGAGATACACCTTTTTTGGTTAGGTCTCATAACTCACCCTCACATAGCACAGGTGATAAATGCAAGCAGGAGGCTCTCTGTTAAAATTGGTGTATTAGATATATTACTGTATCTACTGTATATTTTCATTTTGGCATGCAGGAGCTCTCCTTCACTTTACGATAATAAATTATATAACCTCAGTCATAAAATAACTTTGAATAACAGGACACTAAATCATTGTAATGATATTTTGTGCTCTATAACTACTTTCAATTTTAGATCTCAAAGCACTTTACAAACACAAATTAACTAGCTCTAGCATTATATAAGATTAGTTTATCTGCTTTATTTAGATACACTTGACAAATAAAAATTATATATATTTAAGATGTATAACATGATACTTTGATATATATATCTATTGTGAAATGATTTCCACAATCAAGTTAGTTAACATATCCATCATCCTACATAGCTTGGGGTTTTGGGGGACAGTTGTTAGTTTTTGCAGTGAGAACACTTAAGTTCTCCTCTTTTTGCAAATTTTAAGCACACAATATGGAATTATTAACTATAGTCACCATGCTGTACATTACATCTCCAAAACTTCCTCATCCCACATAAGTGAAACTTTGTATCCTTTAACAAATATCTCCCTATTCCCCCTACCACCTAGCTCCTGTCAATAACCATTCTACTCTCTGCTTTTGCAAATGTGATCATTTTATATTCCACATATAAAAGGCTCATACATTATTTGCCTTTTTGTGTCTGGCTTATTAACTTAGCATAATGCACTCTAAGCTCATCCATGTTTCACAAATGTCAAGATCTTCTTTTATAAGGATGAATGATGTGTGTGTGTCTGTGTGTGTCTGTGTGTACCACATTTTTTTTAGATCTATTCATATGTTGATAGATGCTTAGATTGCTCCCATGTCTTAGCTAGTGTGCCTTAAAACTAAAATGAGTCTCTTGAAGATAATCATTGTGTCATGTTTTCATTATCTATTCAGTCAGCTATATCTTTTGATTGGAGAATTTAATCCATTTACATTTAAAGTAATTATTGATAGGAAAGGGCTTACCCTTCCTATTTTGTTAATTGTTTTTTGACTTTAATAATCCCTTTCTTCCTCTATTGCTGTTTCCTTTATGATTTGATGATTTTTTTTTTTTTTTGGTAGTGGTATACTCTGATTCCTTTCTCTTTTGTGTATCTTCTAAAGGTCTTTTCCTTCTGATTACCATGAAACTTACATAAAACATCTTACAACAGTCTATTTTAAGCTGATAACTACTTCATTTCATGCAAAAATTCCAAACTTTTCCTACTCCTGCCCCTCCATTTTCTACTATTGATGCCACAATTTACATCTTTTATACTGCGTGCCCATTAACAATTATTGTAGCTATAGATACTTTTTTTAAAGTAAGATCTACACTCAACACAAGGCTTGAACTTACAACCCTAAGATCAAGAGTTGCATACTGTACTGACTGAGCCAGCCAGTTGACTCTATAGTTACTTTTAATATTTCTGATTTTTCTTTTATACTACAGTTAAAAGTGATTTCTGCACCACCATTACAATATTAGATTATTCTGAAATTGACTATATACTTATCTTTCGCAGTAAGTTTTATACTTTCATATGTTTTTATGTTACTAATTAGTGTTTTTTCATTTTAGCTTGAACTCCTTATAAAGCGGGGCTAGTGGTGATGAACTCTTCCAATTTTTGTTTGTCTGAGAGGCTCTCTCTCCATTTTTAAAGGTTAGCCACACAGGAAAAGCCACACCTTCTGAAAAAGGTGCCATCATGGTCTCCAGCATCCTGCTCTATAAAAGACTCCAACAGCCTTCTCCACTGAGGATCTCAACATCTCTTACAGATCCACTATCCCCCACAGCTTTTACCATGGAGCACATCATGGTGTTTGCCATCATGGACACTAGCAGCCTGCTCTGAAAAGGATCCCACTATTTTTTACTGCTAAGGAAAGCTATCACAGCCACTATGGACCCCCATGTTTTTCACCACTGAGAATTCCACAGTTTTCATCTTTGTGAATTACAGCTTCCTCCCCCCATGAAATCCACCCATCCCCTCCCCCCATGAAATCCACCCTAGCCTGCACCCCTCAATGACCTGGCCCTGGGATCTAGTGCAGTCACTATGTGAGTGTTCACAACCAGCCCTGAGCCCTGCTGCCACACAAATGCTCACTTCCAGCCTCTACAATCATGCACATGCCTACCCATGGCCACCCCTAGCCCCCACTGCTGGCCCCCACCACAACACACCACATACCTCCAGCCCCAGTGCTGCTGCCACTGTGCTACCCTTACCTACCTGGGCACACTCACTACTGGATCCAGAGGCACTGCTGAGGGATAGACTCACATCCACCATAAACCACCATAGTTTTTGCTACCAAGAACCATACAGGGTCTTCTTCAAATGGAGTCCAAAGCACACTCAACAGCAATATGAAAGCATATAAATGTGTAAATCACACATATAAAGATAAATATATAGTCAAATACAGAATAATACAACATTCTAATATAGAAGTTACCCATAAACCTAATATATAAAAATTTTAAAACTAAAGTATAGAGAATAACTATAGTCACAAAAATTCAGTAATAGACTAACAATGTAAAAAGAACTCTGACTTCAATAACACAAAGTATCCAGGAAGTAAAACTGTAGAGTTTTTATATATAACTGAACTTAAGTTGTTAGCAAACTAAAATAGATAATCATAAACACAAGAAGATGAATATGAGCCTCATGATAACCACAAGGGGAGAACTTTTAGTAGGTACACAAAAGATAAAAAGAAAGTGATCAAGCCAAATCACCACCAAAAAATGAACAAAAATAGCAAATAACAAAAGAAGACATCAAGAGAAGAAGAGAGGAACAAATGAACTGCAAAACAGACAGAAAATAATTAACAAAATGGCAATAGGAAGTCCCTACCTATTAATAAATACTTTAAATGTAAATGAATTAAACTCTCCAACAAAAGCATAGCTTAAAAGGCATGGGAATGGCTGAACAGATTAAACAAATAAGCAAAGAAGATCCATGATATGTAGTCTACAGGAAACACACTTTAGACATAAAGACATGAATGAACTGAAAGGGAAGCTACAAAAAAAGATACTCCATGAAAATTTTAACCAAAAGATTAGGGGTAGCTATACTTATAACAGACAAAATAGACTTCAAGCAAAAAACTTTAACTGGAGACAAAGAAGGTCATTATATAATGATAAGAGGCTCAACTCAACAAAAAGATATAACAATTATAAATATATATGCCATCCAGAGCAGCTAAATATATAAAACAAACACTGACAGGTATGAAGACAGAAATGACAGCAGTGCTATAATAGTAGGAGACTTCAACACTCCCTTGTCAATAATGGACAGAACATCCAGGCAGAAAATCAATAAGGAAACAGCTGACTTGAAAACAACATAGACCAAATGGACCTAATAGACATATATAGAACTTTCCACCAAACAGTAGCAGAATACACATTCTTCTCAAGCACACACAGAACATTCTCCAGGATATATCACATGTTAGGTCACAAAACAAGTCTTAATAAATTTAAGAACACTGAATTCATACTGTCTTCTCAGACCATAGGGAAATGAAACTAGAACTCAATAACAGAAAACAGGAACATTCACAAATGCATGTAAACCAAACAACACACTGTTGAACAATCATTGGATAAAAGAAGTTAAAAGGAAATTTTAAAAAACAAAACAAAAATACAACTTACCAAAACTTATGGGATGCAGCAAAAGCAGTACTAAGAGGAAATTTTATAGCAATAAATGTCTACATTGAAAAAGAAAGTCTATCTCAAGTAAATGACCTAATTTGTAACTCAAGGAATTAGAAAAAGAACAAATTAAACTCAAAATTAGCAGAAGAGAAATAATAACAATTAGAGAAGAAATAGAAAATAGAAAAAAATTTAAATCAACAAAACTAAGATAAAAATATCAACAAATCCTTTGCCAGAAAGAAAAAGAGAGAGAGAAGACTCAAAATTTAAAAATAATAGAGAGGGGCACCTGGATGGCTCAGTCTGTTAAGTGTCCAACTTTGGCTCAGGTCATAATCTCACCGCTTGTGAGTTCAAGCCCTGCATCAGGTTCTGCGCTGACAGCTCAGAGCCTGGAGCCTGCTTCCAATTCTGTGTCTCCCTCTCTCAGCCCCTTACCCGCTCATGCTTTGTCTCTGTATCTCAAAAATAAATAAATATTTTTAAAAATGAAAGAGAAGACATTACAATGGATACCAGAAATAAAAAAGATCACAAGTGATTATTATGAACAATTATATGTCAACAGATTGGATAACCTAGGAAAAAAATGGATAAATTTCTAGAAATATATAACCTACCAAGAATAACTCAAGAAAAAATAGAACACACTGATAACAAACAAGGAGATTGAATCAGTTGAACACCTTTCAACAAGCCAGGACCAGATGGCTTCACATGTGAATTCTACCAATAGTCAACGAAGAAGTAATACCACCCCTCCTAAATTCTTCCAAAATATAGAAGAGGGAACATTTCCAAACTCATTTTACAAAGCCCACATCACCCTGGTTCCAAAGCCAGACAAAAACATAAGAAAATAAAGCTATAGGTAATACCCCTGGTACCCATGGATGCAAAAATCCTCAATAAAATACTGCAAATCAAATTCAACAGCACTGCAAAAGCATCATATGCCATGACCAACTGGAATTTATTCCTGAGATGCAAGGATGGTTCAATATATGAAATTCAGTCACCGTGATACATCATATATTAACATAATTTTTTATTTTTTTAATATTTATTTTGAGAGCGAGAACATGAACGGGGAAGGGGAGAGAGAGAGAGAGGGAGAGGGATAGTCCCAATCAGGCTCTGCACTCAATGCAGTGCTCGATCCCACAAACCATGAGATCATGACCTGAGTCAAAATCAAGAGTTGGACACATAACTGACTGAGCCACCCAAGTGCCTTTAACACAATTTTAAAACCCACATCATCATCTCAACAGATGCAAAAAAGGCATTTGACTAAAGCCAACATTTTTACACGATGAAAGCTCTTAACAAAATATGTATAGGAAGAACAGGCCTTGACAAAATAAAGGCCATATATAAAAAATCCAGAGTTAAAATCATAATCAGTGGGGAGAAACTTAAAGCTTTTTTTCTAAGATCTGGAACAAGACAAGAATGCCTGCTATCACCACTGCTATTCACCATAGTACTAGAAGTCCCAGCCAGACCAATCAGGCAAGAGAAAGAAATAAAAGACATCCAAAAGGAGAAGTAAAATTATCTGTGTGTAGATGACATGTTCATATATGTAAAAAACTGAAAACACTCAGAAAAATAGAAAACTTAATAGAATGAATAAATTCAGTAAAGTGGCAGGACACAAATTTGACATATAAAAATCAACAAACTCTCTGAAAGAGAAATTAAGGGAACACTCTCACTTACATTAGCAACAGAAAGAATAAAATACTTAGGAATTACTTAACCAAAGAGGTAAAAGACTTGCACACTGAAAATTATAAAACATTAATGAAGGAAATTTAAAAAGCCACAAATAAAAGGAAAGACATCCCATATTCATGGACTGGAAGAATTAATTTGCTAAAAATGTCCATACCTCCCAAAGTAATCTGCAGATTCAATGCAATCCCTATTAAAATCCCAAAGATGTTTTCTACAGAAATAGAAAAACAGTCCTAAAATTCATGTGGAACTATAAAGACCCCAAATTGTCGAAGCAATCTTAATTTTCTTTTAAATGTTTATTTATTTTTGAGAGAGAGAGAGAGAGACAGAGACAGAGACAGAGCATGAGTAGGGGAGGGGAAGATAGAGAGGAAGACACAGAATCCAAAGCAGGCTCCAGGCTCTGAGCTGTCAGCACAGTGCCCGATGCGGGGCTTGAACCCACAAACCATGAGATCATGACCTGAGCTGAAGTCAGACGCTCAACCAACTGAGCCACCCAGGGGCCCCAATGTCAAAGCAATCTTGAGCTAGAACAACAAAGCTAGAGGCATCACAATTTCTGATTTCAAATTATATTACAAAACTAGAATAATCAAAAATAGTATGGTGCAGGCATGGAACCAATGGAACAGAGTAAAAAACCCAGAAATAAACTCAGGCATTTGCTGTCAACTGATCTTTGACAAGGCTGCCAAGAACACACAATGGGGACAAGATAGTCTCTTCAACAAATGGTGCTAGAAAAACTGGAAATCTACATGCAAAAGAATGAAACTGAACCCCTATCTCACACCAGATACAAAAATCAACTCAAAATAGAATAAGGATGTAAAACTTGAAACTGTAAAACTCCTAGAAGAAAACCTAGGAGAAAACCTTCTTGACATTGGCCTTGGCAATAATTTTTTGGATATAACATCAAAAGCATAGGCAACAGGGGCACCTAGCTGGCTCTGTCCATAGAGCATATGACTCTTTATCTAGGGGTTGGGAGTTCAAACCCCATGTTGCACATTGAATCTATGTTAAAAAAAAAAAAAAAGAAAGAGAGAAAGAGAGAGAGAGAGAGAGAGAGAGAAAGAAAGAAAGAAAGAAAGAAAAAAACAAAAGTATAGACAACAAAGGCAAAAATAGACAAGTGTGATTGATCAAACTAAAAAGCTTCTAAAAAGCACAGCAAAGGAACTAACCAACAAAATGAAAAGGCAATCTACTGAATGGGAGAAAATCTTTATAAATCATATATCCAATAAAGGGTTGATATCCAAAATATATAAGGAACTCATATGATTCAATACCCAAAATACAAATAAGCTGATTGAAAAACGGAGGAAAGACCTAAATAGACACTTCTCAAAAGAATAAATTCAAATGGCTAACAGGTAAATGAACAGATGCTTGGCATCTCTAATCATCCAGGAAATGCTAATCAAAAAGCCACAGTAATGATATCATCTCATATCCGTTAGGATGGCTATTATCAGTAAGACAAAGGATAACAAATGCTCGTGGGGATAGGGAGAAAAGGGAACCCTTGTGCACTGCTGGTGGGAATGTAAATTAGTACAGTCATTATGGAAAATAGTATGAAGATTCCTCAAAAAATTAAAAATAGACCTACCTGTATGGTACCCAGCAATCCCACTTCTGACTACATATCCAAAGGAAATGAAGTCAATACCTCAAAGAGATATCTGCACTCCCATGTTCATGGCGGAATTATTCACAGTAAGAAAAATATGGGAACAACCCAAATGTCCTTCAACAGATAAAGAAAGAAAGAAAATGTGATCCCAAAGGACCACATGTTGTATGATTCCATTTATATGAAAAGTCCAGAAGAGTAAAATCTATAGAGACAGAAAGTAGAGTGGTGGTTGCCTGGGTCTGTGGGGGGAAATTGGGATGTGATTATTGATAGGAACAGGATTCCTTTATGGTGTGATAAAAATGTTCTAAAATTGATTGTGAATATACTAAAAACACTGATTAAATTGGTGAATTGTAAGGTATGTGAATTCTACCTCAATAAAAATTATTATTTACAAAAGTAAATATGAGGTTAAGTGCAATAGCTTTATCCTAAAAGAGAATAGGGACATTAGTGGAAAAACTAGTGAAATATGAATAAAATCGACACTGTACTTAGTAGTAATATAATGATACTGGTTTCCTAGCTTTAACAAATGTGCTATGGCAATGTAAGTTGGTAACAGTAGTAGAAACCGGGAAAGGGTATGTAAGAATTCTCTGTAATATCTTCAAACTTGCTATAAACTTAAAATTATCCCAAATAAAAAGATTTTTTTAATATGAAAACACACACACAGAAAGACCTTTTTTTGTAATAACATTCAAAGAGCATTTACAAATATGGGAAACTACTATATATTGTTTGGGGACACAAGTGCAAAATAGGATATGAAAACATGTATGGGCGTGATAAATACCAAAATCAGGAGAGTGCTTATCTCTGAGCAGAAGGAGAGTGGAACAGAAGCTAGAAGACATAGTAATACTTTCTTTTTTAATTAAAAAACATCCAAAGCAAATAGAAGAAAATATTAAAGTAAACCGGATGGTGTCCCAGACATCTGTCATAGTATTCTTTCTATGCCTTGATATGTTTGAGATATTCTCTTTTAGACATATGAATCAGGTGACATTTGAGAATACCTCATGCCTCAAGTACTAGTGTTTGTGGACTGGAAAGGTATGACAAACGGTTGTATATGATTAGGATTTGTGTAGGTAAGATCCAGCTCATGCTGCTAAGAATTTACTCACAAGAAGAACACACACGTTTGTCATCACAGACCACTTGATTTTACAGTTAGGATGCTCACTGCCTAAAATCGTACATGCCCTGACCCTGGGCAAGCCATCTAACCTCTCCCTATCTCAGGTTTCCCCATGGTCAATGGAGATAATAATAGTGTCTTTCAGACTGTGTTGGGAGGATTCAGAGATATTTTCCACACAGAGTAGTGGCCCTGTCACCCAGGGGACATTTGGCAATGTCTGGACACATTTTTGATTGCTACAAACTGGGGGGTGGGATGCTACCGGCATCTGGTGTGCAGAGGCCATGGATGCTGGGAACATCCTCAAATGCACAGCACAGCCTCTCAGAACAAAGAAGTATCCAGTCCCAAAAATCAATCATGCCAGGATGGAGGAAACCTACTATAAAACATTTAACATAGTGCCTGGTGCATGACTATATTCTATGCTGTTAGCTGCCATAACACCACCATCATTACTGCCATAATATAATACCAGAGGAGACCCGAACACGTTGGTGCCTGGATGTACCTTCTTTGGCCTGCTTAATAGGTATTTAAATCGGCCCGGACACAGTCGGCACCGCCACTGGAATGGCTACCTTGCCGAGCATTCCTTTAGAAAATAAGAAGTGTCATCTTTCTCCTTTGCTTACAGCTCTGCTCTTCCCTTCCCTTCCACTGTCATTTTTTATTTCCACTTTGCAGCTGCATTAATTAACCCTGGAAAGGGTTCTGGACGCCCATTGACAGAAAGGACATTTGCTTTCAAAGATAAAGCTGTATCATTACCAAGCCTCCTCCACACAGCACGAGAAAACAGCCTTCAGAAAGAGGCGCTCTGGGAAAACGGCGGCAAATTATCCATTGTTAACCTTGGGCTGCCTTTAAAAAGAAAACATTTTGAAAGGAAAGAAAAGCAAAAACAAAGCAAATAGTACTCAGATAAGTTGCGTACCCACTACCAGGACCCAACATTTTAGCTGCTAAGCTAGTAAACAGGGGGTCAATCAATAGCCACATTGAAATGGTCCGTGTGGGGAGGTGCTCAATTTATCTCATTTTCTGTAAAGAGAAGCCCTTCTCTACAAAATGAGCAAATCTTACAAATAAATTTTAAAAATTTAAAAAACAAAATTAAAAGCATTTTGGACCATAAATAAAAACAAATACCTTTATAATCTTAAGAGAAATACTTCCATCTTTTGTTTCGTACTTTATCTCACCAACCACAACAAGGAGCATCCTGGGGCGGGGGGGGGCGGGGATTGTACCTATGAATTTTGATTAGATAATTTCCTACTGAGGTAGAGAAGTGTGAACATATAACTGGGTTCTAAGGACAAGCCATGAGACCACCTGAGGGTCAGCAACACTATTAATTTATTAATTCTGTAACAAAATGGCTTTTCTACAGTGAGCAATCCACATCTTCCTATTTTTTGTTTTTAGAGCTGAGTGTTAGCAGAGGGCCCCTAGAAAGAGGACAACTCTACCCCTAATCACCAAGAGAAAGAATTTCCTGCAAGTATTCATATTGCTTCCACAGGACAGACATACCCAGAAAAAGGAGCTCAAAAATTCAACTCATGAATGGGAAAAGATAAAAAGGGGGTAGAGGAGGTATCTGAATAAAGATGAGGCCAATCCCAAGGTGGAAAATTGATCTCTTCATTTGCGAGGTCTACATGTGTGCCTTCACAGTTGAAGGGAAGCTGGTGACCACAGAATGTTCCTTGAGATTCATAGTCAAGATGGTCACCAAACAGAGCTAGTACATTGATGTGGGGCTCTCTCCATTTCTGGGATGACAGCCGAATGCGCTCCACACAACATGATCATTTGATGCCTGTATCCCTTCTTTCCCCTCCCCCCCCCCCGTTTTCTCAGCCCGCCTCTCTTCTTCTCAATCTGATTCATCCTTCCTGACTCACAGGAAGCCTTCTGTAACCATCTTAGCTGAAACCATTGAGCTCTGCCTCTCCCCAAAGTCCAGTACATTATTCTAAGTGATAATATTGGAACTTGATTATATTTGACTTGGCAGTTGCTTATATACTGATCAGTGTCGTTCTTTGATTCATTCTTGTCAGTAAAACTTATCTTTCCACATGTTTCCAGGTCAAGGATTATTCTCTAATTTTTTTCTTTTTATTCCCTAAAGTGCAGTGCTAGCTAAAATACTTAATAAACATTTGATACATTGGACTTAATTAAATAGATCAGAAGTCACATGGTGTGGATTTATCCCCAATTACTCACTTATTCTTGGCATAGGTGTGCATAGACGTGTTTGGTGGGGGACAAAGGAGGAGATACAGTTTTTCACCTGGTGCCACAAACCCAGAAACTGTCAGATTTCCATGCCAAGAATCTCTTCCATTAGGGCCCCTCCTTTGGAAATGAAAAGATAATGACTGGTTATCAAAGGAAGTCAAAGGAGAGCAATGGTACCCAGAAGAGAGAGGAATTAAAGCAAGTTACCTCCTCTTCTTCATCTCTTTCTTGAGCTCCTACCAGCTCAGCACTTTCCTTGGTGTAATAGACACAATAATGGCCCCCCAAAATGTCCACATTCTAATCTCCAGAAACTGTGGATATGTTGTGCTTCATGGTAAAGGGGAATTAATGTTGCTTTTCCGATGACTTCTAAAAAAGGAGATTATCTTGGAGTATCCAAGTGAGCCCAACATAACTATGGGGATAATTTAAAGTAGAAAAAGACGATAGAAGAGAAGTCAGAATCAGACAGAGCTTTGACAAGGCTATGCTGCTGGCTTGGAAGATGGAAGAGGGGCCACAAGCCATGGAATCAGGATGGCCAGGAGAAGCTGGAGAAGGTAAAGAAACAGATTGTCCCCTAGGGCCTCCAAAAGGAACACAGCCATGCCTCCACCTTGATTTTAGCCTGGTAAGACCCATTTTATACTTCTGATTTCTAGAACTATAAGATAATACCTTTATGTAGTTTTAAGCCACTAAATTTCTACTAATTTATGAAAGCAGCAGTAGGAAATTAACACATTTGCTGTCCTATGAAACTCCCCATGTCCCCATCTGAATTCAAGGCAGAAGCTGGACACATGCAAGACCACCTGACCATCTGCATCAGAATCACCAGGGGCACTTGACCATAAAGATAATCCCAGGCCCACTTCAGACCTACTTCATCAGAATCACTGGAAGGTAGAACCCTGGAATGCCCCTCATGAGTCTTATGCACACTGAGGTCAGAAAACACCAGTGGCAGGAGTGCCTGAGGGATAGGAGACCCCCTCTAACTAGCCTTGGGGCCATGGGCTAGTCCCTGCACTTCCTGAAATCTCTGATTTTTCTTCACAGCTTGAACATGCTCATCCACACTGTCTTTCCTGACTCTTCTAACTACTCTTATTGTGCAAAGGTGCAATCGAAACCTCGCTTTTGCACAAAGATGGTTTGGTGTTTCTTTGTTCAAGTGGCCTCTTCCTGGCTCTGTTGTAAACTATAATCCCAAACCTAGCAAAATGTAGACCACACACACATGAAAAGATGCTCAACATCAGGAATCACTAGGAAAAGGCAAATCAAAGCCACAATGAGATACTACCTCACGCCTATTAGGATGATTGCTATTAAGAAAGA